>CM038706.1:11423865-12086365 GCA_021613375.1 Megaleporinus macrocephalus
GACGCTGATTTGGACAATCGATCCGAGTGAAACCGCCACCAGAATAGGGCTGAGTATCGTCAAGAACCTGGCGATACAATACGTATCATGATACAGCGGTCACAATTCAATATATCACGATATTTTGCGATACTGCAAGCAGAGTGATATACTGTGATTTTTCAAATCCTACTATTAAAACTCAACACTATATGAACAGGTTTGTCAATGCTTACAATAGCATTGCGCCCTTGTGCTGCTTGTTAATGTTGGAGTGGAGCTGAAAATGGATTACAACACTGCCATCTAGTGGTCAGAGGTTAAACACAACACACAATGATTCACTGTCTGCCAGGAATCTGTGTATCAATATTGTGTTTTTGAGAATCGATACAGTATCACTAAACATAATAATATCGATATTCGATATTTTTAAAAATATTTTCTTACACCCCTACACCAGAAGCGATGGCAATATTGCTGAGATCTGAGAGAGATCTTCTCTCAAAGATCTCAGTGAGGTTGTTTTTGTGTACGATAATTGCATACGATATCAATGAAAACTAACCCCACCAAGGAACCAGAGTTTGATGTAAGTGTGAAAACACCCTCATTGTAGCGATGGCAATATCGCTGAGATCTAAGAGGGAAACTCAGTTCAGTGCTCCCAGGAGAAGGCTTCCCAGTTTCATTCAGCAGATTCCTATAAACCCACACATATGGAGAGACAGCCACAGGCAGCTGCTCACTTTACATTTACCTCCACACTGTTTACAGTCTAATGACAACCGTATCCAGTTTACAGCTCACTCCTTGAAAGATGTGCGTCTATGAATCACATACCATGCATCAGTTCCACAAGCCACGCTCATACATAAATAATATGCCTCACACACGAAATATGTTTGATGCAATAATTACCCACTTACCCGGGTCCGTAACAGCTACAAATATAATTATGCACACTGATTTATATTCTAGTCTTTATTCTGTCTGATTTAAACTAAATAGCAGATGTGTGGCACTCATCAGATTCACTGCAGGATCATAATGATGTGTGTAGCATTCTATAAAAAACTCAAATCTGCTATTGCTGCTTTTTTTTTGCATTGTTTAAAAACTCCAATAACTTAGCATTGTGTAAACATTTCAAGATGAATGCACAAGTGGAAATGGTCCAAAATGTACATTGACTTACATTACAAGTTAAGAATATAATTTCCTTTTACTGTAAAGTTAACATTAATATTAATAGTTTTTTTTCTTACAGTTAAGATATGTTGATACATTAGAAATAAGAAATTTAAAACGTATACAGTGTCTAATAGGTGTGCAATATGACCATATTTTAGCATTATTACTATAAATTATGTCATAATATCCTTTTCTGCAAATATCATTACAACTTAATGAACATTGACTTAAAAAGAAGGCATAATTAGTCCTATTTAACTGGAAATGGTGCAATAAAGTGTGTTAAATATTTAATACAAATTATTGTAGTAGTTTTAAATAGTATTGTTTAAATTTGGCGGATTGGCTCCTATTTAACTGGAAATTGTGCAGTGAAGAGTGTTAAATATTGAATATAAGATATTGTGTTGATTGTTTTTAATAGTATTGCTTAAATTTGGTACTGCAAGGACTTGACAGTCTATTCTAACTTACAGTGAAGATATGATGATACATTAAAAGAAATTTAAAAGGTATACAGTGTCTAATAGGTGGCCAATATGACCATATTTTATCATTATTACCATAAATGATGTCATAATATCCTTTTCTACAAATATTATGGCTATCGTTACAACTTAATGAACACTGAACAACATAAAAAGAACGGAATAATTAGTCCTACTTAATTGGAAATGATGCAGTAATGTGTTTTAAATATTTAATACAAATTATTGTGTTGATTGTTTTTAATTGTGTTCTATTCAATTGAAAATGTGTGGCGAAGTGTGTTAAATATTGAATACAGGGTATTGCTTTGATTGTTTTCAATATTATTATTATTCAACTTCAGCAATGCTAGGACTTGTCTGTCTGTTCTTACTTACCAAACTTTAGAAAAATGAAATGATGCGTATCATGGGAACGTTTTAAAGTATGGAGAACCACCATTTTTACCATATCACCTATCCCTACTGTATCCTCAGCTCTTGAAGATGCAACTTGTAAGGTCTGTTGTTTAAAACCTTCCAAAAGGACGTACATTTATCAACAGAATGTAAGGAAATAACAGTGTTCATGGTATGTCATGGTATGTATCATGTTGCAAAGATATATACAGAAGTTAGTATGTTAGCCAGCTAAACGGGTTATACTACTTTGTACCTGTAGAAGTGATAGTGAGTCACTTTAGTTTATCATCAGTGCAATATAACAGGATGAAGAAGTAGTGCTGCCCAGATGGCATATTCTAACCTCTTGATAATTGAGCTAAAGGTGCTGCTCCACGTTAGATCATTTGAGGACAGACAGCCAATGAAAGAAAGAGTACATGCAGCAATGATTTAAGAAACAAGAACAACAAAGCAAAGCAAGAGTTAACATTGGCATTGGTTTTCACTGCTTGAGATGCTCTTGAACATTCCTACCAGACTGGTAATCAAACGGCTGTTAATGCTGACCTTAAAGAGGAGGGACTTTGCATAGGGGTGGTCATCAAACTTTCTGCTGATACGTTGCCCCCTAAGAAAAGAAGACTGCTGCATCTTATGGATTGCTCCTTTAAGCCGACTGGATCCTGCTCTGACACATAGCAGAGCATTATTACCACTGTTGCCAATTCCTCAGTAAGGAAAGTCGCTATTGGCTGTCCTAAAAGTCGCCAGAGGTCGCTAAATGATGTAATCACCTAATTTGCATAATGGTCTATTTGCGTGTATTTGAAGGAATAATGTTGTGGGAGAGACAAAAAGTGATTAAAAAAACTCAAAATATGTTATAACTACAAATAAACTCTGAATAAATGAACTTATTCTGTGGATTATATTTTTGTTACCTTTGAAACTGGCCGTGTCACACTAAAGAATTTCTCTCTGGGATCAATAAAGTATCTATCTATCTAAGACGCATTTATATTTACATCCTGCTCTGAAGATAGGGGGTGGGATCAGCGGCGGCTTTGGGCATGCTCAATGAGTATAGTGGGTAGTGGAGTGGTGAGGGTCTCTGACTGCTCTGAGCACTGTATAAATTAAGTGACAAAGTCGCTAAGTTGGCAACACTGATTATTACTAATCTATGCAAAAACATTACTATGAAAATACTACGAACAATATTCAACCACAATTTCCTTTTGCCTGTGCCTACTGATACGTATACCTTGAATTCAATGTATAAGGCAAGAAGAGGAACACTTAAACTCCAAGGAACGAAAAAAAATTATTATATAATAAATAATGATTTGTATTTAGCTTATAGACATACACCAGATACCATACCATGTTATATTATTAACCTGACTGTTACTCACAATAAAAAAAAGGTCATCGTCATGGTTGAAGTTAACCACATAAGCTCCATTTGTGTGAGATTCACCCCACATTCCTCAATCGTCGGAGTTTTCTATTGGTCGGATTTGTTGGTGTTACAGTTCAAAATGACTGGAAATCAGCACAAAAGCATTTCAGAGGAAAGAGGTCAGACTTTGGTATGCAGGCCACCAGGATAAACAAATACAAATGACACGATTTAGTGTTTTGTAACTCGGTAAGAGGGGAGGTGGAGAGAGAGATTGCGAGAGAAGAGAGAGCCACTGTTCACAAACACTCAGCAGAACTGATATCCTTAAACTTGTGCTCATTCAGAACTGAAGTTACTGCTTTACACTATTTTTCTTTTCTGTTTTTTTTTCTGGAGGTTTTTAAAGCAAAGCCAGTCTGATAGTATGCTGAGCTCAACATTAGTACCCCAAACTTGATTAAAACCAAGACCTTTAACTGACCTCATTATGTACTCTCCTTTCTCCTAATTAACAATTAGCCTGTGACCCATTTAACCACCCAGCCGACGGTGTAAGTGGCGTTTTTAGGATGGTGCAGACTTTAAATGATATTGCATTTAAAATATCCAGCAGATCTAAGACTTGCAGAACATCCATTATTCATTATTCGCGTTACTGCTTTCCACATAAACAGGACCGGCTCCTCTCATGAGGGGTCAGCAAACTATTCATCAGTTGCTTTTCAAGGAGCCCCGGACCATGAGAAGGATAGATAAATGCCAACAGCCCGGCCAAAACAACAAGCATACCCTTCAGCCGGGACTCTCGCTGACTGACTCCCTCAGACAGAGAGGAATGGCTGATGCAGCACAAAGAATTCTGATATGGTCCCAGAGAGGAGAGAAGTCCACTCAGTCAGGATGGCACCTCACTTATCACCAGCGGGGGAGTTTTAAGTCAAGGTCTTGAATGGTCAAAATACATCAGAGAGTTCCAGATGACAAGCAATGAAATACTGGGAACACATTCTGATGTACAATTGTGGGAATTCTCGTCATTATAAGATACCCAGTCCCAGTGGATTCACAGTATCTAGTTATATTTATTCAGTCACAATCAGTTTTGTACTTCCTTGTATGTATACACTATTGTGAAAAAGTCTAAGCACACACAATACAATACAAAGCAGACTGAATATCTTATTGTGAAAGGAGTAGATAATATCTTTTGCGTCAGTTTGAGGAACTAAGTGTAGTTCCAGATTTCTCCTGGACGTCCCAGACATTGTATGAATGTATTCAGTTCCTTCAGCAGCAATCTTGATTTAGCTTAATGAAGTACTGAGCAGTCAAAGCAGGTATTAGATGAGAACTGTAAATAATACTGGGTTGTTTCCACAAGGAGAAGCTTGGAAAGGGTTAAATAAACACACATGTATTGGTAAAACCACTACTTACTGTATTAATATATTAAAAAAATTTTTAAAAAAATAAAAAAAATAAATATATATATATATATATATATATATATATATATATATATATATATATATATATATATATATATATATATATATATATATATATAATATAAATATATTAATATTTAACAAATAGTGTTTTTTAAATATAATGTTCTGTATATTGATATATAATTGCATATGCCAACCATCAGAATGTGGAAAAACATGTGACTGCAGCACATCAGAGCCAGTTAAGAGCAAGTATTGTTATAACTGCTGATCTCCTGAGATTTTCTCTTTTGTCTCTAGAGTTTATTCAGAAGAGTGCAGTGAGTGGTGAGCGACAGTTGCACACACAAAACCGCCCTGTCGAAAAGAGAGAGGTCAGAGGAGAATGGCTAGTCTGGTTAAAACTGACAGAAACGCTATGGTAACTGCATGGTAACCGCTGTGTACAAGTGTGTTGAGCAGAACAGCATCTGAGAATGGACAACATGTCGAACCTCAAGGTGGATGGGCTACAACAGCAGAAGACCATGTCGGACTCCCCTTCTGTCCGCCAAGTACACAAAGCTAAGGCACTGGAAGGCTGGAAAACGTAGCTTGGTCGGATGGATCTCAATTTCTGTTGAGCCACACAGATGGGAGGTTCAAAGTTTTGTGCCAACAGCATGAATCCATGTACCCAACCTGCCTTGTATCAACAGTCCAGGCTGATGGATGTGGTGTAATGGTAATGTGGCTGATGTGAAGAGCGTGGTCACAGAAGCAGTTCAGGTCAAAACTGAGAAAAACATTATCAGTAGTCAGTAAACAGGTTAGAGTCTAAAACCAAAATAACAGAAAGGCAGACAAACCCAACACAGGTATATGTATAGACAGATTAAATGAACTTCAGGTGTGTGGTTAGAACTCCAGTGAGGAGCTCCTGTGATTGGCTAATGGTGGACATGTGACGATGCTCTGTTGGTGAGGGCTATCTTGGGAAATAGAGTCGAGGGAGTCAACAGAGAAGGAAAATGAGTCCGGTAGCGTGACAGTAATGGTGTGGTGAATGATTTTATAGCACACTTTAGAACCATTTATTCCAATCAATCATCAGTTGTTCGCAACTTTTAGTGGAATCCATGCCATGACCACTGTTTTGAGAGCAAAGAGAGGCTAAATCCAGTATTAGTGTACTGAAATGTAACTGCAACTGCTATTTTTTAAAGGGGAAAAAGGTTAAATGTAAGTAAATTAGCCATACATAGACTGTATTTTTACAATTCTGTTAATTTACAGAAATAGAATGTAAAACAAATGATCACTTTTATTGCACAGATACTTCAGTAATCATGGTTACAGTTGTTATTATTACTGTTATGGTAAAATGCTGTACGCCTGCATAACTGGCAGTATTTTTAAGAAAACAAGTGACTGTAATTTTACAGATTTTTACCACATTTGAGAGAAATCATTGTACCATTAATGGACAGCATTTGTATGGCACCTTGTTTACAGTACGGAATAAATGCAGGGATTTTGTGTTTCATTGAATTACTTTACATTAATACCAGCATTTGTGCTGACTGATGTGTACAAGAAGAACAAAGCCTTCTATTCCTATGCTGGATGTAGTGGGTAAGGTTTGAGCAATGTTATAATCTGCTACTTTTGTATTTACACTTAAGTTGTTCAAAGATACTTTCAATTACTTGATTTGCTGAAATATTAACTTTTTTTCATTTCCATCAGTATAATGTTGTGACTATACTTGATTGCAGAGATGAATGCCAGTTTTGCAACATTTAACACCACAAACAGGAAGCGCTAAAGCAAATAAGTAAAAACAAAGACTTTCAAACAACAAGAACAGGAACAATACACTGTTCCTACGACATACAATGTGTTCTTTGTTAGCAATCTCAGAGCTAGTGGTGGGGTAGCTGTGGCACTCTTTCAGCAATTCTTGATTGGCTCCTTCAGCATAAATATGGATCATGCAGTTATAAACAATTATAAACAACTTTGTTGTGAAAAAAAAATGCATCCCTTGTGCGAAGAAATCTATTTATCTTGGCGAGTACAGGTTTGGACACATCTTTTTCCTGTTTCTTTTTGTTATTGCATACTCTATAAGCTGTATAGCTGTTATTGCAGATGACGTAAAATGAACTATTCAATTATCACATGTTAATAAGTCTATGAACGCAGTCACTAAAAAATCTTCACCAGTTCTGGGTAACCAGAACATGATAAATGTGAGCTACGTTTTGTGTCTGTTTGTTTGTTTGTTTATGGAACTTGGCTCTTCGGAGCACTGCACTCGAACTTCAAAGATTCTGGTGTCGCCATCAGAGCTTTTCAACCACAAATCTGGCAGTGCTCCAAGTACATGTCTTCTGGATGCATGCTCAGTAAACATTCCCATCAGTACACTCAGATCCCAGCGGGCACCTTTCAGCTATTTAGGTCTATTTCCGACTCCTTTTTGTGAGAGATTCAAATTACGACCAAGCTGTCCATATGGGCAACTCCCTCCATCACAGCCAAAGACAACAGCAGGCTGTGGCGTTTAATGAAGTCAAAACATTAAGACATAATTTGGGAGCTGTTTTGAATAAGCCGCAAGGCAACCGCAGCTCCTGTTGCTGCTGCCATCACAAAGTGGTGTTCCCAACTTACAGAGCTGGTTTACTACATCACATTACCTTTGTAATCATGTTTTATTCTCCTACATCTTTTACATTTGCATTTGAATTATCTTTGTACTTTCTCGATGGTAAAGCATGATGGTTTGAATGACCGCAGTGTACGAAAGTAGTAATTTTACTACAGGTACTAATAGTAGTAATTGTAGTAAAAGTAGTATTAGTAATCATAATAGTAGTAGTAATAGTAATAAAAGGAGTAGGAGTAGTAGTAGTAACAGTAAAATAATAGTAGCAATAATAATAAAAATAGCATTAGTTTGAATAGTAATAGTAGTATTAATGGTAGTAGTAGTAGTAATAATAATATGAATAGTATCAGTAATAGTAGTAATGGTAATTGTAGTAGATGTAGTAGTAGTAATAGTAATAGTAGTAGAAGTAGTAGTAATGGTAATTGTAGTAGATGTAGTAGTAGTAATAGTAACAAAAGTAATAGCAGTAGTAGTAATCGTACTACTAGTAGAAGCAAAAGTAACAGAAGTAGTAATAGTACTACTAGTAGAAGCAATGGTAGTACTAGTAGTAATAGTAAAAGTAGTAGTAATAGTAGTATTAGTAATAGTAGCAGTAATAGTAACAGTAGTAGTAGTAGTAGTAGTAATAGTACTAATAGTAGTAATAGTAACCGTAGTAGTAGTAGTAGTAATAGTACTAATAGTAGTAATAGTAACAGTGGTAGTAGTAGTAGTAATAGTAGTAGCTATGGTAATTGTAGTAGATGTAGTAGTAGTAATATAAGTAATAGCAGTACTAGTAAGAGTACTACTAGTAGAAGCAATAGTAGTAGTAGTAAAAGTAACAGTAGTAGTAGTAATAGTAACAGTAGAAGTAACAGTAGTAGTAGTAATAGTAACAGTAGTAGTAATAGTACTAATAGCAGTAATAGTAACAGTAGTAGTAGTAATAGTAACAGTAGTAGTAGTAATAGTAACAGTAGTAGTAATAGTTCTAATAGCAGTAATAGTAACAGTAGTAGTAGTAATAGTAACAGTAGAAGTAACAGTAGTAGTAGTAATAGTAACAGTAGTAGTAATAGTACTAATAGCAGTAATAGTAACAGTAGTAGTAGTAATAGTAACAGTAGTAGTAGTAATAGTAACAGTAGTAGTAATAGTACTAATAGCAGTAATAGTAACAGTAGTAGTAGTAATAGTAACAGTAGTAGTAATAGTACTAATAGTAGTAATAGTAATAGTAACAGTAGTAATAGTAGTAGTAGTAGCAGTAACAGTAGTAATAGTACTACCAGTAGTAATAGTAATAGCAATAGTAGTAATAGTATCCTCAAAGCTCTGAAAGGGAACTCTGACTGCTATGCTTTAAAACAGTTTACTTTTCCAATCTTGTTCAAACTTGGCACATAAACCAAATGGGAATGTTATGTTGATTATAAAAAATAATAAAAAAGCAAAACATAAGCAAAATTCCTGCACTGATAGGCCACCACTGTCACACTGTGATGATGGTTGCAGTGGAGTCAGTCCTACGGAAAATAAGATCTAAAAAGTTCTTCTCTTGAGTAATGTCACGCTCTAGCTACAGCTGGAAAGGCTGAATGATACATTAGAGTTAAATGAGATGTTTAGCTCGCTGTTCCTCGCTCAGTGCATAAGAGAGAGAGCAATTATTTGTTGCTGCAACAAAAAGGTAGGATTTTGTCTATTTATATTAATAAATAAAGAATTTGACATGGTTTATACAACATATTAGAATAGTAGTGGGCACATGCACGCTTATATGTCCTAACAGTCAGGTTTCCCTTTTGAGAACCTAAAAAAGTGCCAAAGATATTTAGGTTTTGTTTGGCAAAAGATTTTGGGTGAGTGTGTTAATCTGTTTACATGCCACCAAGCAGACCGGACACAATGCAACACTGCTTTGAGACAATATCCTTGTGAAAGACAAGGAGACTTGAATGAGGCTGAATAATGTTGGCATTCTTACACAGCCAACCATGTCATTCATCCACAGCGGTACGCCCCCTGCTGTTCCATCTGACAGAGCCACCAGCAGCTGGCTCTGCCATTTTCCTAACAATGGGCACCTGATACTGGCACAGGGACAGGCTCCATCACTGGGCCAGATAAACTGGCAGCCGGTACATCTGGCATCCCAATCACAAGACAGCAACTTAGTGGCCAGGGGCAGGAGGGCTACGCTACAGTGCTTTAAATGTAATTTAAACTGGCTGCAAATCAAATGATGTACTGTTCGATTATAAGGGAGAAGTGGTAGCAGAGGCTGTGGAGAAAATTGTGCCATTGCCAGATAAGCTCATGAAGGCTGTGGAAAATGAAACCCCTGATATGGCTTAGGGCTAGTCAATATAATATAATATAACAATATGATTTCATACTCCGATAACAATATAGGCCTATGTCATTAACCTTATGAAATTGGTTGTTATCAGGAATTTAGCATATTGTAATATGGTGATATAACACATACACAGTGTATAGCATCATTCTGACTCCAGGTTTTAGCCGTAATGTCATAAGCTTCTCACAGCTATTTGGAAATTGTTCATATTTAATGTCTTTTGTTTTGTGTGTGTCACAGCAAAAACAATGTATTATAAGTAAATAATAAAAATATCTTATCAAAATTGTGCCATAAATGCCATATATATATATATATATATATATATATATATATATATATATATATATATATATATATATATATATATATATATATATATATATTGGGCTAATTGGTTGTTAGGACACTATTGCTCAATTGTGATGCACAGCTGAAAAACATTCTACTAATAAGTGAGTATAAAAGGGAACAACATTCTAGGTTAGTTTAGTATCTGAAGCATCAGCAGTTGATGGCTTGCTGACCGACTCACAATGACCAGAAAGAAACAACTTTCTTTAGAGACCCGTCAGTCCATTGTTGTGTTAAGGAAGAAGATACTCCATTGAAACAAGAACATTTCACTGTGATTCCAAACTTTTGAGCGGTAGTGTATGTACTGAGCAGTGTGTGTTTGCACTGCAAACACAGTATAAACCTAATTTTACTAAATTACCTTTTTTATGTTAGAAGTTGCTGGAAGAACTATCAGTTCATACTGTGCTTATTAGAGAACAAAAAAATGTGTTGCCCATTAGGATTAATTGTTATTCTTTTTATTATTTTCGAAACTCTGTATATGTAGTCTGTAATGAGAACAGTCAGATTGGAACACATGACACATACACATTTCTCAGCCAACATCGTCTAGTGCTGCCAGTGATTAATTTGCAGTGGCTAACTTGCTAAAACGTGCACATGTGGGTTTTTTCAGGGAGCAGGGTGTGATCATAATAATGATTTAAATCACTTACACGCACTAATATGAGCTGTCAAAGCAGAAAGACTGAACCGGAGACAAACTCTCACAACAATAAGGCTGAAGCATGTATACCACTGCTTATTTATTCTGCTGTAATCATTTAAGCTGATAGTATTACACATAACTACAAAGAATTAAAATTAGAATTTTCCATTTTTCCAAACAACAATCTAGTATTCGGGAAACTGGTTAAAACAATGGATCCAAGAATGAGTTCTATTTTCTTTTACCTGCTCTGCCCTCGGCAGCTCGCTTCCACACGTCCCTGTGTTTGTATTTGGTATTCTAACTAGAAGAAAATATCACAGGCTGCCCTTTGCATGTCCTATTCTCATTATTTCAGTTCGGTTTCACAGTCGGTGGCAATCCCCACCAAAGTGTCCTGCCACTAAAAAGCAAACAGCAGCTGAGGAAGGCCCCTTCTGAATGTCAGTGCGCCTTGCCTGAGCGGGTGGGCTTAATTAAAACAGAGGTAGGGTGAGCAATCAATAAGACACCCCAGGCCACACATTCTCGAAACCCCTTTTAGTTGCTCATTACTTAATCCTGATCCTCCGCGCAGAACCAGTAGACAGCTTAATCCAAACACTGTGTTTTGGGTCGTGACTACTGAACGGCAGGCCTTGCTCACACTTCACCGTAGAGACAAAAACCGCAGACAGTTTAGCCTGGGACTCGTGCAGAACTGCAACTGCAACTGGACTCCAAAGAATAATATGCCGGCAATTAGAACCTATCACTTCGAATGGGGCCCATCTGAGCTAACCGTGCACGGCTGCTCGCTACTGTTGCACTGCGTGTCAGCACCTTCTTATTAAAACACATTTCCACATGATATTTATACTCAAGGAAAGGGTAAATGTACTCACAGTCTCTCCAGAGCATGCAAGCCGAGGAAGGAGCCGTTTCTCACCATCGAAATTTTGTTATTGCTGAGGATCCTAAGTGGGGGGGGAGAGATAATCAGCATCAGCGAAATCGTGCAAAATTCATTAATAAAACATTGGCATTTCATTTTTCAGCCCAAACGTCTGATAAATCACTCAGACTACCGTTTATGGAGTCAAGGAATGCCATAAATATCTGATGAACTGCATACTGGAGGAATATTTATTGCTATTTGTGCTAATGTAATCTAAGGCTCGTGTGATGAGAACAGATCGTAACTTCATCCATCCAACACATACACACCACCACCAAGTTCCAGCACAGAGCTTAACCAATCAATTAGATTCCCTAAAGCATATGCAGCCTTTGACTTCGTTAGCTGCATGGTAATTAGATTCCATCAGCTGTTTTGATGATGTAATACAAGCACACTTCAGAAAACATAAATCTTATAGGAGGAGGTTATGTTGTTGAGCAAGCTGAGCAAGTAGACCGCTGATTATCTATGTCCCATCTGATCCAGTCGTGGTATCCGCAAGCAAAGATGGACTGAAGATTTGAGGTACATATAGAGGGATGAGAGAAAGAAGAGGTTAAGGATTGTGGTTAAAAGGATAGAGTGGAATTGAACATTACCTGATGCTAAGCAGATGCCGGTCAGCCAATAGAGCTACAGCTTGCGATCAGCATGAAATGGCATGTATTGATTTGTTGCTGAAATAAATCGCATTTTGGTTTAGAACGTGAAACGAATGTAAACTCCGTCCCATCGCTGGGGCACAGTGAGAAAGAGAGAGAGAGAGAGAGAGAGAGAGAGAGAGAGAGAGAGTGAGAGAGAGACTGAAGGAAAGAAGAAACGAGAGGCAGTACAGTGGGTCTTGTTAAGCCACGAACGGGCCACATGTTACCTGTTGAAAAAAGAGAAGAAGAAACAGTGATGGAGAGAGAGAAAGAGAGAGAGAGAGATTAAGTTGGAGAGAGAGAAAGAGAGAGATAAGCAGTGAGGTGTGATAAATGCCATGCTTAGTCTCCCTCCCGTGTTCACATTATTTCAGCAGCACGGCAAACTGCGTTTTTGGACTTCACATCTGCTGGAATATTGATCACAGGGGTGAGATATTAAATCATCCTGTCAACCGCAGCGCTGCTCACTCAGGCATGCCAGCAGGCGTCAAGGTGCGCACGCGCGTGTGCGAGACGGAGTCTGCTTTACATGCGTGACGAGAGCCAACGCCGCTTCTCCAGTCAACATGCATTTCCACCTGAGCTCCGTCACTGCTTCGCTTCAAGGTCGCCCGCTGTTCTGAAGGCTCCAGATGGGCAGGGCCTGAGATGCACTGCCATTGCTACTGACGTGGTGGTGGGGTGTTAGTATGTGCTGTGCTGGTGTGAGTGGATCAGACTCAGAAGAGCTGCTGGAATTTTGAAACGCTTCAGTGTCACTGCTGGACTGAGAACAATCCACCAACCAAACCTATCCAGGCATGAGTATCCTGTGGGCAGCGTCCTGTGGCCACTGATGAAGGACTAGAGCATGTGCAGCAAGAAATGAGCTATCATCACTAACTGACCAACAATGTAGCGTCTAACGGAGTGGACAGAGAGTGTGTTTAAAACAGTTTCTGATACACTCATACCAGCGCAACACACATTAACACCCTTCCACTACGTCAGGGTCACTGTCAACCCTAACCCTAACCCAGCCCCACAAATAATACCTGTCCTTTGATGGTCCTGTGAGGGTCCTGACCATTAAAGAACAGGGTAAAAGGGGGGTAACACTGTAGGTATACAGAGAAACAGATTAACTTGCATTCTGTCATTGTAGAACTACGAAGATAAGCTGGACAGCAGATGCAGATACAGTAGGAGGTGTTTCTAATGACATGCTCAATGAGAGCATCTACCGGCTCAGTAGGCATGTGCACAAGTACTCGAATGCTGGGTTAATTGTGTGAGGAGCCAGTATTTGATTGCTGCAGTCACTATGTAGATATCCTGTTGGCACATCATCCAATAACATGAAAAAAAACACCTGTAGAAGATGACCATCTCCATCAGCGTCCATGCACTGGTTGAAACTGGAGACATTGAGTTCATACGATTATATGGTTAGCTATAGTTTTAGCTCAGTAGCTCAATTTTTGCAGTTTCAGGTGTGCTTTTCTTTTACAAAAACCTACTGATTTTGAATAATAATGATTATAATAATGATTATAAAACACATTTTTCTCTGTGAAGCTAAAGTTGTGTGTAACACCAGTGCTGCCACCTAAAAAGCGAAGTTGCAGCTCTACATTAATTTCTGCTGGAAACAGAAATTAATGTTTTTTGTTCATGAGTTCTTATGGACTTCATGCCTGGAGTTTAATAGTTTAATGGTAATGGAGTTTAGCCCTACCCATTCACAATGACACCAGCCTGACCTCTATGAGTGCTTCACAACAGGAAGTCATTTACATATTGTAGCATCTCCCTACTGGCTCTCGGCACTAGAAACCGTTTTTTTTTTTTACATGAGGATCAATTCTCAAAAAGAAAGATCAGCACTACCTAAATACACTAACAGTTCTGAATTGAGCCGCCCATCCCTAAACTCTGGAACAGCGGGTACAGCAGCTATGTGGAACCAGTACAATCTGCAGTGCAGGCAAATTCCACATATGGCCTATTGGCAATGTTGGAGAAAACAAGGGTAGCAATGCTTGAGGCAATTCACTTCCACTCCTGAGCACGCAGAGACAATAAATACAAATTACCATACAGAACAAAAACAACTGCAAACAATGAACTCTCTAGATATGGGCTAGCGCGGACGTTTGAACCTGTGCGCAGTAAACAAAGCGGCTTTTATTAGCATTGTCACTGCCAAAAGCCCAATACTGGCAAAGACTCTTTAGGGAAACAGGACTGGGGAAAGATGAATGGTGGGAGCGAGATTGTAGCATTGCGTGATTGTAATGTAAAGGGCAGTGATCTACTCCCAGAGGCGTCCCTCTGTCTTACTGCTCAAAAATCTGAGCAATCTCTCTAATCTCATAACCCTGAAACGCTGACAATCTCTCACTATGTGACTAGACTAGAGATTCTGAGGGCAAACCTCTTCCGCAGGAGACCAGAACACACCACTACTTTGGACAACAGCCAGTCTTTCTCCAAAAGGGTGCTGTGGTGTCTTCAGGAAGCTTTGGCATGCCTGCTGTCAGATTTTACATCGCTTGGTAGAGCTCTATAACTTAGAGTACAAGAAACAACAGAAGTATAAAAAAAACATCTGTCCCTGCAGAGGAACTTTCAGTCTCATTCAGATGCCCACACTGTCTCTCTCGCGCATATGTGGCCCCTCTGGCATCGGTGACCTTCCGTAATACGTCCTGGCTCAAGCACAGCCCCGCTTGACTCACCTTTTCCGACATCACCTCATCCTCAGCTCTCTACGGTCGTAATTTAATGATTCATAGCCTCCTCAGGTAACACACTCCTAAACAAACAACCTGTTCATTTACAGGCAGTGAGCTCAGACATGCAATTAATGAGGAAAATCTCTATAAGCACTTCAGAGATCTGGTAGGCTGGAAAAAATATGGCATGAATTTGCAACTGTTGCAACATTCATTGCGTAGAAGGAGAAACAGTACTGTTTACTGGCCGATTTGAAATGTTGGTATTGGTTATAATTGATTTTGACATAGGGCTGGGCAAAGTGACATATATATATATATATATATATATATATATATATATATATGCGTTCTGTTCACATGCTGAAACACTGATGTCGTGCTGGGCTAGGGGTTACCGTAAAACTCAGACTCACTATCAGTTTGCTGGGAAAGCTCAGTTGCTTGCTTTCTGAAGTTAGCCTCTTATTTAAATACCCCGTTCCACCTTAAATTGTATAGATGTTACATTCTGCCGCCTGTAACTGCTGCATCATTTAAGGTGGGAAGGCGGAATTCACATAAGAAGCTAACTTCAGCCACGTCCTTCTTCAGGTTTACACTTAGTAACGGCTCCCTCGGCTAGTTCGCTTTTACAGTAGACTTTGAACACTGTGTATGGTTTTCTCTGGCCCGTCTCTTCTGTTCTAGTCTCCTGCACCATCAAATCATGGGTGCGCCCGAAATCGCGTAATTGATCAGTACGTACTCAGTTGGAGCTAGAGCGCACTGCCTGTCTGTTAAAGCAGTACGCTCTTTCAGTGCGCGAGTGTTTAGTATCCACGCAACCTAGGACGCACTACGTCCACCATCTTACCAACGTCCGGGACGTTTACCATCACGGTAAAGGTCCCGCTATTAAATAACTAAATATGTACACACACAGTGTCGGGCTGTAGCTCGGAGAAAACGAAGCGGGAGGAATTTAATCATTGTTTACCTCAGAAGCAGCGCTAACTTCTGTAGCGGCAGTTTACTAGCCGTAGCTACATACACACAGCCGGCGTACCGCTTTTCATCATGCTTTTTCCTCCGCCTTGTATTCCTCCGCGGCTCTGATGGAATCCTGGGATAGGACAGTGTGCTGGGGCTGCATACTTAAAAATGTCTGCCGCTGCAGTGCGTCATCTCGATGAGCACTACGTATTCGGACACCCTAGTCACTCTCGCGCACTGCTTTTGCATACTGTTCAGTATGGAAGTACGCGATTTTGGATGCACCCTATGTCTTCTTCATGTCACCTGGCAACACCGTAAGCGCGCTATGCAACAGTAAAAGTCATCCGTGCGAAACAGTGCGCTGTATATGGTATATGGCAAAGAATTTGCTTCGATGATTTTTTGTAATCGAGTTACTCGAGTTCCTCGAGGAATTGTTTTAGCTATAATCAGCACTGAACAACTGCATGTTTCATAATAAATATATACATTGCATTTATTGCATATATACGGTTTTAGAACACTGCCAGTAAAATGTTAAAACATTTTTGCTATATTGCCCATCTCTATTACAGCAATACTCAGTTTTAGTATTGGGCACTTGATATTTTGCCAAAATCATATTTCTGGCACATTTTCAGACATAAATGATGACTTCCTAGAAGCCTAACTATACTGATGTATTGTCTATATTCCACTCACAATCACATCTGTATCAGTCTCACGTTTCACCACTTAACAAGGCCGTAAATCACCTACTACTGCAGGAAAAGGAAATTCAGTTGACAAACAAAACGACCAATCCAACTGCTATCCGGCCTGACGCATAGACGGAGCTGATCTTACAAATGAGGCCACGACCTAAACAGTCCCTCAGGAAGCTCAGAAGTACACGATAGGTGGAGCGTCTGTGGATGAGACTACGGGTGTGTCTGAAATCACGTAGTTCCATACTGAACAGTACGCAAAAGCAGTACGCGAGAGTGACTAAGGTGTCCAAATACATAGTATTCGTTGAGCAGTACGCAGAAAGTCCCCGGATGACGGACTGCATCGGCAGACTTTTTTAAAGCATGCAGCCCCAGCACAATGTGCTATCCCATGATTCCATCAGAGCAGCGGAGGAATTTAAGGCGGAGGAAAAAACGCAGTGAAAAGTGGTACGACGACTGTGGGTACGTAGCTATGGCTAGTAAACTGCCGCTACAGAAGTTAGTGCTACTTCTGACAGACATGGGACCAATTCACTAAGTTGCAAGTAACAATCAAGTCCTGAGTCAAGTCCCAAGTCAATACAAGCGAGTCTCGAGTCAAGTCCCAAGTCAATACAAAGAAGTCTCGAGTCAAGTCCCAAGTCAATACAAGGAAGTCTCGAGTCAAGTCCCAAATCAATACAAGCAAGTCTCGAGTCAAGTCCCAAGTCAATACAAGCGAATCTCAAGTCAAGTCCCAAGTCAATACAAGTGAGTCTCAAGTCAAGTCCCAAGTCAATACAAGCAAGTCTCGAGTCAAGTCCCAAGTCAATACAATCAAGTCTCGAGTCAAGTCCCAAGTCAATACAAAGAAGTCTTGAGTCAAGTCCCAAGTCAATACAAGTGAGTCTCAAGTCAAGTCCCAAGTCAATACAAGCGAGTCTCAAGTCAAGTCCCAAGTCAATACAAGTGAGTCTCAAGTCAAGTCCCAAGTCAATACAAGCGAGTCTCGAGTCAAGTCCCAAGTCAATACAAGCGAGTCTCGAGTCAAATCCCAAGTCAATACAAGGAAGTCTCGAGTCAAGTCCCAAGTCAATACAAGCGAGTCTCAAGTCAAGTCCCAAGTCAATACAAGCGAGTCTCTAGTCAAGTCCCAAGTCTTAATCTTCGAGTCCCAGTCAAGTCACCAGATGTAACGTCATTTCAGTAATTAACACAATTGCTGCAGTTGATTAGTAGTATATTAAACTAACATTAATAGAACATTAACATTTTTAAAGTTTATATTATAACAAAAATAACTTGCATATGAAATTAGATAATTTATAGCAGTTCTAATCACTAATCACCTCATTATCAGTCCATTACCAGTTAAAATAGGAGTTGAAGCAGAAAAACCACTAAAATGTGAGGCAGTGGGCCTCGAAGGCCAAGGTTGAGAAACACTGTACTGTACTCATTATACCTACAGGAATTTTAGTAACATCACATTCTAAACCCATAAGCATTAATATCTGGACGGGGACATTAATATATGGACCGGGATTATTGCTCCTCGTCTCAGCACAAATTCAACACTGGCGCCCGCCCAGAGCTTCACATGATTGGCTGCAGAACTTCACTTGTTGCTAGGTTACGGATAAACTGAGCGGCGCAGCTCAGCTTCCTAGCAGTACAGCACCATTTAATACAAAATGATCAGTTATTTGATTCAGTTTTCCTTTTTTAATAATGTACAAATTGAGTGGCGAGTCTTTTCAAGTCTTAAAGCTCAAGTCCAAGTCAGTAAAGGTAAAATCTAAGTAAAGTCGCAAGTCTTTAGTGATGTTGTCAAGTCAAATCATAAGTCATTAGTTTAGTGACTTGAGTTGGACTCGAGTCCAAGTCATGTGACTCGAGTCCACACGTTTGACTTCTGAGGTAAACAATGACTAAATCCAAAAGTATGTACAGTATGTAAACCCGTCAGTACAGGGGGCTTTTAAATGAATAGCGGTGGTGGTCTCAGGACGTTGGTAAGACGTCTGTACGCATCACGTGATTCACACCAATGCAGTCGAGATGAGTCACAGTAAAATCTGATATGTCATGAGTCACCTCACCAGAATCATAATCGAACCATTGTGAAGCTTAGAGATTTCCTCGGCTACTGAACGAGTACAGACCTCCCATTCAGCAGTGCAGCAAAAGTTCGGGATCTTCAGCTCCGAGAACTAGCTCATTAGCATGCGTCCTGTCAGCGTGCCGTTATAGACGTTGCCATTATTTTCTTTTGCTTTCTCGCTCTCTCTCTCTCTCTCGTTGCCTCCTGCTTTCTCACCACATGCAGCATGGCAAGAACAGAGGCTGTGTGTTTGTGCAAACTGAAGCGTGTGAGTGTGTGCAGCGCTGTGTTCGGGGCTCTTTGGCCAGCGGAAACTCAGCCGCTCCTCGACCCCCATGTGCCATTTTCTTTTTTTGTTCGGGCCTCTGCGCAACGTCCAGGAAATCGCAGGCAAAACATAATTGTACATTATGTAAACAGCGCATGCCGAAAATCTGGAGTGTCCTTCCAACTTTCTATTTACAATATCAATTATGTTCTCTAAGGATAAGCAGCTTTTGCAGAGAGAGAGAGAGAGAGAGAGAGAGAGAGAGAGAGAGAGAGAGAGAGAGAGAGAGAGAGAGAGAAAGGGAAAGGACAAATCAAATATTGTCTCGCAAGGGCTGCCGGAGCAAATGGTCTATGTCATTGCTCTCTGTGTTTCTCTGATCGCTTCCATCAGGAAAGGGTGCGCAGGGCAGAGACACACACTCTCACACACACACACAGACTCCAAGTCTGTCTCATAGACATTCCCATATACAGTATGTAGCTGCTGAGCTTGACGGTACGAAGAGGGCCCCTTTTAAGTCTCGCGCGTGTATGTTTTGGAGTGCGTAGCCGCCTCTTTGTGGACTTGTCTGCTGCTGCGTGCGGGTGGAAGTCAGATTCCGAGACGTTATTCACTCAGTCTACATCAGCTATCCTCCCTCCCTCTTCTCTTAGCCTCTCCACTTTCACCTCTCAGAGGCCCGCAGCTGGCTGGGCAGCGCGTATGCTCTGCGCGTAGCCGACCGCGGCTCGGGCCTTTCAGCCGCCGCGCTGCATTATTATAAAGGCGGCAGAAACGAAAATAACCCCAGCTTCAAGCCTCCGCAGCCTCCAATCGCACGGGCCGAGCAGGGTAGAGATCACGATTTGAACTATTACAAACATGCCGAGCGGACAGCCCGACGCTTTCCAGCCTCAGCGCCAGCCCCTGTGTTATTCTGTAATATCGGGTTTCTTGGAACAGCTAACCAAAATAACATATTTCAAATCGACTAACATTGATCTTGGACGGGAAACAGACACAGCTCACAAGTTTAGATGGATATTAGGAGAGCCTCAAGCAGGCTTGGAGGAGCCCAGAGGAGAGGGGAAGCAGATCCACATAGTGTGGCCCATCTGGCTAGATGTAGGAGAGCAGCACTTGTGGCTATTTCAGCCACCGGTCCTGGAAGACTTCTTCATTTTCCCCCTAGACTAGCATGACACCATCACTGGCTGGTTCTATCTTGTTGCGCTTGGCTTAGAGAGTATCTAACACTCTGTTCCGTGAGCCATTGGGATACGTCTGAATGAGGCTGCCCTGCGGTTTGCCTGATCCCGAAGTGCAAGGCAAACATTTGGGGTGCGTCCGACATCGCCTACTTGTCTACTACTCAGTAGTAAATCAGTAGGCGAGCGCGGCTAGTATGTCTGAATACTCAGTAGGTATTGAGTAGTAGGTGAACGGTACCCGGATGACCTACTGAATCAGCAGCTATTTTTATGTAGGCGAACACAGCACACTGCTCTATCCCATGATTCACCTGGAGCCGTGGATGAATTCAAAGTGGAGGAAAAAAACGGTGTAAAGCTGGACATCGGCTGTGTGTACGCAGCTACCGCTAGTGAACTGCTGCTACAGAAGTTAGCACTACTTCTGAGGTAAACAATGATTACATTCCTCCCGTTTCATCTTCTCTGAACTACAGCTCGACACCGTCTGATACATATTCAGACAAAAACACAGATCAGAGTCACAAAAAGTCTAATTCTGTCAGTAAACGAGCTTTTAAATTAATAGCAGGACTGTTACGGTGGTGGTCTGACGTCTTGCGTCACAGGACGCTGGTAATATGGCGGATGTAGTACGTACGAGATTGTGTGGCTACTAAAACTCACCTACTGAAATTACCTACTAGTCTGCTGCTCGAGCAGTACGTACTGACTCTAATCTAGTACCTACTGACTAGTAGGAGATTTCGGACGCACCTTTGGTGTGCTGGTGCTGGTACGGTGGCTCAGAGTTTGGGCTGAAAAACATGAACGTCGTAGCCACAGGATCATGGATGCCCATTCTAGCTGTCCGCAAACACGCGCACACAATCTAACAACTTTCAACACATTATCAGCGGAGTGCGTGGACGGAGCCTCGCTGCGGTGCAGGGTCAGGCAGAGTTGACATGTTCTCCCACTCATAAGCTCACCCCCACAGACAGAAGCCGTGCTCTCGGGGCTTTAACTCAGCTGCTTTACGATGTTTAGGAAAGCTGGAGCGCACAACACGCTTTTGAGGGCCGCGGCTGCCAGCGGGCCAGCGGATTTATGGCAGTTTAAATAACCTCACTATTTATTCTATTCACAAAAAGGGAGGCAGGGACAACAGCACGGTAACGGATCCTTGGCAGGCTCTCTATTTTCCTTGCTTAATATTTTTAGACGGCTGAACGCGTCAGACACATTCTTGGGTTTTCCGAAGGGTACAATGGGATTTATGAACGTTGAACGCGATGATATTGTGAGTGTGTGTGTGAATCTATTCGTGCATTTGTTACACGGGGAGAATGGCTCACAGAAACTTTTTTTTGTTTTGTCTACGCAGCATGGGATGAGCTTTCTGGATGATACTCTCTCACAAATCTATCATAACAGAAAGCGGGGTTGAGCAAGCAGAGCAGTCGGAGAATTTAGCTGTGACTTAGGGAAGCATGGCTTAGATTCCAGCTGAACTCCACTGCTCAGGTTGTCGAGTATAAGTGGTAACATTTGTGTGTTTGAATTATTGTCTATCAGAAGTAGTAACATTTGTTTGTTTCATTGATTTTATAGCAGTTTGTGAACTCAGGTTAAAAATACACAAGTACAGTTGATAATAATGATGACTATTATTATTATTAATATTATTATTACAGGTTTTTAAATCTCTATTTGGTTCACGTGCAATTTATTATTGTCCCATTGTTTTGTCAGTCAATCCCCAAAAAAATCAACCTGACAAGAAAACTACCCCACGTCTAGAGGACCACCGCACTGAGCAGTAGTGTTACATAATGCTTTGTAAGTGCATTTGAAGTGCTTTTTGAAGAGCATAACAAAAAATCTATTTAATACTCTCACTTTCAATGTTTGTGATTTTTTTTTTATTTAAATAGGTAAACATTCCCTTTATGTTATACTCTGCCAACAGACTGTGCTGTGACTTTAGTGCACATAAATATCAAAAATATATACACTGATCAGCCATAATATATTAAAACCACCTTCTTGTTTCTACAATATCTGTCCATGTTATCAGTTCCACTTACCATATAGGTGCACTTAGTAGTTCTACACTTGCAGACAGTGGGCCATCTGTTTCTCTGTATACTCTGTTATCCTGTTCCTCAGATGAGGACCCCTGCATGGGGTATTATGTGGGTGGTGGATCACTTTCAGCATTGCAGTGAAACTGATGTGGTGGTGGTGTGTTAGTGTGCATTGTGCTGGTGAGAACAGTCCACCAACCAGCCAACAGCGTCCGTGGGCAGTATCCTCTGTAAAGAACTCAAACTATGCAGCAGCAGATGAGCTACCATCCCTGACTTTACAAGGTGGACCAGCAAGGTAGGGGTGTCTAATAGAGTGGACAGTAAGTGGACACAGCCCCGCTTTGTCTGATCCACTGTTTTTGCTCTAGGATGTTTTTTTGTGAAAAGGCTGGTTTGTAAAAGGACCAAGTGTTTTTAGAAGTCAACTACTGAGTTGCATCATGTTCTTTTGCACTGCATTGCGCTGAATCACATGTGTTGAATTTTGTATTGAATGTGTTGAATCAACTTGTTTTAATTCACAGTAGAGGTGATTCATATCCTACTGCATTAGTAGTTGGGTCATATCACCACGAAAACATCCATCCATCCACTATCTTTTGCTTTTTCCCGCTAGTCAGGGTCACGGGGTGCTGGAGCCAATCCCAGCAACATCGGGCAGGTCCAAGGCCAGTCTATCGCATGGGCAACACACACTCACACCTATGAGCAATTGAGAGTGATTAATTAATTTAACATGCATGTGTTTGGACTGTGGGAGGTAACTGGAGAACCCAGAGGAAACCCACTCAAGCACGGGGAGAACATGCACACTCCACACAGAACGGCCCAGACTGGGAATCCAACTCGGATCATCTTGCTGTGAGGCGACCGTGCTAACCACTACACCATCGTGCCGCCCCATAGAAAAACATGTATCTTTAAAATAGCAACTTCACAGGAGAGGCCAAACCCTCCTTCACTTTTAATATTATTTTGGGGCATTTCTGTTGGTCCATTAATCATGAAATTGTCACACAATGTAAACGGCAGCTGCTGCATTCGAATGATGTAGAAACCAATTAAAATGGACATATATGGAGATATAGACATGATCTTCTTTGGCGAGCGACAACTCCTATCTTTAATGTTTCAGGATATCGGCAATGCATCAAGAATGGATGAAGATCCATCTCTCTCTCCATCCATTATCTGACACTTAATCCCGCTAGTTGGGGTCACAGGGGGGGCTGGAGCCAATCCCAGCATCATCAGGCAAAGTTGGGGTTCACCATGGACAGTTTGCCAGTCCATTGCATGGCCAACACTCACTCACACACTCACACCTACGGGCAGTTTAGAGTGAGTGATCAACCTAACATGCATGTGTTTGGACTGTGGGAGGAAACCGGAGTACCCGGAGGAAACCCACTCAAGCACGGGGAGAACATGCACACTCCACACAGCACATCCCTATTTGTTATTAGCACTGAAGTCAATGTTGAGAAGTTGTAGTGAGCTCACGGTTTAGTGTTTTCACTTCTCTAATACATCTCCCACAAATCATTAGGTGATTTTCAACAATCTCCTGCAGAGAGTCACACTGAGCAGCCAGCGTCGTGGCTCACCATGACTTCGGCCTGAAAAGACTTGAGCGAGGGCTAAAATGGTTGGGCTACACTAAAAGCTTACTGAAAGCCCGTAGCCATCACGGTTCACTGGCCTTCCAGAGACCACTGAATGACACCGCACACTCGCCTCAGGTGCTCTCCGCAGTGAGTCGAGGCAGTGCTGATGTCCAGGACCAGAGCATGCCCTGAGGTAGCATATCAGTTCAACAGCTGAAGTCTCAACTCTTGAGATCATGCCACCAACACCTCGTGCAACGCCTTTGTTGTCTGCCTTCACTGTCGGCGAGGACCATGGAGACAACGAGAGAGAGAGAGTGAGAGAGAGAAAAAGAGAGTGAGTGAGAGAAAGACAGAGAAAGAGAGAGAGAGATAGATGGTACGGTTATGGACTGAGGGCTCCTCCGGCCCTGTCATTTTCCATTAAGAGCCGCAGGGCTGCTGCTATGTGTGTGTTAACCTGTGCCCTTCACGCACTGAAAAGCACTTGCTCTGCGCCTGTCAAATATTCATACAGAAGCACTCAGACCACAGGAGAGTGTTAGCTACAGGCTACAGGCTACACTCGAGAAGGAACAAGCGAAAAATAATAGCGACTCGGACAGAAAAACCGAGAAGATTGAAAAACTGAGAGGGGGCGGGAGAAGGGAAACTTTTAAAGCAGGTTGAAAGTCAAGCTAACCTAAGCACATTAAAAGGTCGCAAAAGAAAGATTAAATAAAGGGCCTGGAAATGCTGGTATCTACGCTAAATACGAATTCAAGGATGAGATCCTGAGCACCACCTTTCAGACGCTCTTAATCGTAACTGCGTCAGGTCCCAAGTCTCAAGAGGAGCAGTAATAATGCTGACTGACGCTTAAAACGGGAAGAGGAACGAGGCCTCCGCTCGAACGCTGCGATTATTGCCAATCACACTGAGAGGAACCGGGAGGCCAAACAAATTAGCGGGTAAACCGGTGCCAGTCTAATCTGAGTTCTCGTCAGAAGCAGAAACTTCTAGTTTCAACATTTTAGCATTCGAGTCAGCGAAAGAAATGCTAGCAGTGAAGAAAGCGAAGGAATACATTAACACCTCAAAGCACAGCCAGGGACTCGAAAATAACACATACTTTTGTTTTCGCCAACCACAAACTGACTATAGGAGATGCTGGAGCTCTGGCGGGCTCTGCGGTGGACTGAGCTTCTGATCTCACTGCTGCAGCCTGCTTAAAGAGGCTGAAAGAATCTGTTAGCGGGTTACACGGCCTAAACGGGGGCACGCTTCTCATGCCAGGGGGAGGAAAACCACAGATTCATTCCAATTTCGTGAACTAATCCAACCGGCCACTGTAAACTGAGATGTAATGTTCAGGTACGCAAGTCGAAAGCGTGGCAGAAACCAGAGCGACTGCTCAATCTAAAAACAGAGGAAACTAAAACATTGCCTAGCTCCTACTATCAATTATGGAAGTGAGGCGTGGCTCCGTGCACAGAAACTACCCGAGTGCCGACAGATCCTTTCCACAGGACGCATTTACTTAGCTGAATGTCGAACGCTAGCTCTGTCTCTCTCCCTAGCTGATACGCTGTCTGTGGTGCGAGAGCAGCTGTCAGTAAGCATTCACACTCACATTCCTGTCTTCAGCAGTAGCAGCCCTGAACTAGATCTGGCCTCATGTCGACATGCAGTCTTGACCAATTCATGGCTCAGCCTTCTTCCACTGCTTAGACTGGAAACATCTGGAGACATCAGCGCTGCACAGTCCTCTAGGATGGAGGAAAGCCATGGATCTTAAAAGATAGGCCTATAAGTTTGCTAATGCTCGGAAATAATGCCCGATTAGCCTTTCCCAGCTCAATACGGAACCCTTAAAAACAATAAAATAGCCCCGAGTCGTCTCGAGGTTCCCAACGCAAATGACAATCAATGCAAACCAGGTTGTTTTCATTTTCATTACAGGCTAGCCCAATAATTCTGTCCTTCGCAATAAATCAGACAAGATTGCTTCTTCGGTCTGTTGGCCTTACGAAAGGGGGGCATCCTGCTCCCAGCACTCAGAGGAGTAATAATGCCAGCATGCTAACAAGCGTACACACGCACCCCAGGGTTTAGGGCAATGAAGAGGCCAATGAAGGAGACCAGGGGGAGGTATTAGCTCGCACCCAGAGGAGCGCACACTTCAGTCGGCTTACCCTTGGCCGCGCGCACACTTCCCTCTCAGAGCTATTTATTTTTCCAGCGAGCAGAAACAAAAGTGAGACGAGGGAGGCCACTTCAGCATGATAAAAGGTCACGCTTCCTAGTGCAGGAACAAGGTTTCCTGGCCAGCCTGGACCCAAAACACCAGCGTCAGGATTCTGACCAGCAGTGAGGAGATGTACACTCACATACACACACACACACACTTGAATAATAAGCTATTAACATATTCATGATTAGTGCACATATTTCAGAACAACATTACGTACTCCCAATACCAACAACCAGTCTAAACGTTGAGATGCAGATTAGGTTTTCTATAGCTTCTCTCTCTCTCCTCTCATATCCGGCTGCAATTCAAATTCATGCAAAATGCTGATTCAGAATACAAATTATTACAATTGCTGGATGCATATAAATGTATTTAGCTGATTTAAAGCCCACAGGGACACAGCCGCAGCTCAAACATTTGCACTGCAAATCTAACCAGAAGGCTCATGAGAATGTATTCGGTCAGACTCTCTTTAACAAGGGGATAAGATTTGATGTCCACTAACCTTAAAGACTCTGGCTTCAGCCTGTAAACTGTCTACTGTGTGGACATACACTACCGCTCAAAAGTTTGGGATCACAGTGAAATGTTCTTGTTTTCAATGGAGTATCTTTCTTCCTTAACACAACAATGGACTGACGGGTCTCTAAAGAAAGTTGTTTCTTTCTGGTCATTTTGAATGTTGTTCTCCCTTTTATTCTCACTTATTAGTAGAATGTTTTTCAGCTGTGCATCACAACTGAGCAAGAGTGTCCTAACAACTAATTAGCCCCTTAACATCCTTAACTTGGATTGGCGGCCGTACCAGGAGATTTAGACAGAGGACTGAGAATTACTGATAATAGGACTATATGCAAAATAAGCCTCTATACAAAAATAGTCTTTATTACAAACATTTTTATTCTTTAAAAATCATCTGATACACTTACATTAATAGTGAAATGGACAATATTGTTTGTGAATTGCATGAATTGCATGAAATGAAATTTTCAAGTAATACTAAACTTTTGAGTGGTAGTGTATACTCTGCATAAGCATACTTGCACACTGGCTGCAAGTAATCCCTCACCGTGGGTGCATGGGTACGGTCAGACCCACAACCAAGACGAGTGGTAATGAAATATCAGCTCCCAGAGGAATGTTTTTCTGAAGTACTTAGACTGGATTCACACCAGACTGACACTGATGTAAGCTTTGTTCACTGTTTGTTCACTGCACTGTTGGTTTCCCATGAACTTTCATTGCTTGTTAACCAAATGCTGACTGTGTTGTATGTTGATGGAACATAAATAAGACCTACTTTTTGTAGTAGCTGGTAGGATATGTCAGGCACTTGGCAAAGTGTGTGTGTGTGGGGGGTGTTTTCACAACAATGTTGACAGTGGCAACACTACTCTGTGGGCACATATTACACTTTCTATATCACTGTATTGTATGGTGACACATTTCTTTAATTATGGAAAGCAATTTCTAAATTTCTTAAGCTACATTACTATTAATCCATAAGTGTTACGCTGTATTTGTACCACTTTGCAATAGGACCATTCTTTATAAGTAGTTCATAGTGTATTAATATTATTAATTAGGTCATAAACACCTTAAGTACATGGTAAATAGGCTGTATTATGCTTTTCTGATGTTTCCCTTTCCTTTAGTGTACATAGCTTTTTTGTGCATGTAACTGGTCTGTAGAGTTATAAAGGCCCAAGTACACGCCTCCCACAGAAACCAGTTTTCTCAGCCACCTGAAACACCTTGTTGGAATTGCAGTCCTTTTCTCTGTTATAGGGTGACATCATCTTGTAACACCATCCCTACTGTAGGGGTGGGACTTGCAGCAAGACGCCACTGTCACTTTGACCAGTCAGAATAGAGTGGGCGAGCTGACTGATCAGAGCACTCTAGGCTTAAGGGAACACAGCGTTTCAGACCCAGTGTGAATGGAGAAGCACGGTTTTAGAATCAGATCACACTAGGCTTATGAGGAGGCGGGGCCTAAAGACACAGGAGCTCTAACAGTGTTTCAGACCCAGTGTGAACAGAGATGCCTGGTTCAGAAATAAGAGCACACTAGGCTTATGGGGAGGTGGGGCCTAAATACGCATGAACTCTAACAGAGCGTTTCAGACCCAGTGTCAATGAAAATGCACAGTTCGAGAATCAGAGCACACTAGGCTTATGAGGAGGTGGGGCCTAAAGATACAGGAGCTTTAACACAGCGTTTCAGACCAGGGTGTGAATAGAGATGCATGGTTCGAGAATCAGAGCACACTAGGCTTATGGGGAGGCAGGGCCTAAAGACACAGGAGCTCTAACACAGCATTTCAGACCCAGTGTAAATGGAGATGCCGGTTCGAGAATCAGAGCACACTAGGCTTTTAAGGAGGTGGGGCCTAAAGACACAGGAGCTCTAACACAGCATTTCAGACCCAGTGTCAATGGAGATGCCGGTTCGAGAATCAGAGCACACTAGGCTTTTAAGGAGGCGGATCCTAAAGACACAGGAGCTCTAACACAGTGTTTCAGACCCAGAGTCAATGGTAATGCACGGTCCGAGAATCAGAGCACACTAGGCTTATGAGGAGGCGGGGCCTAAAGACGCAGGAGCTTTAACACAGCGTTTGAGACCCAGTGTGAATAGAGATGCACGGTTCGAGAATCAGAGCACACTAGGCTTATGGGGAGGCGGGGCCTAAAGACGCAGGAGCTATAACACAATGTTTCAGACCCAGTGTGAATAGAGATGCACGGTTCGAGAATCAGAGCACACTAGGCTTATGAGGAGGCGGGGCCTAAAGATGCAGGAGCTTTAACACAGCGTTTCAGACCCAGTGTGAATAGAGATGCATGGTTCGAGAATCAGAGCACACTAGGCTTATGGAGAGGCGGAGCTTAAAGACACAGGAGCTCTAACACAGCGTTTGAGACCCAGTGTGAATATTAATGCACGGTGAGAGAATCAGAGCACACTAGGCTTATGACTTATGACCTGACTAATAAAAAATAATAAATACATTTTAAATACTGTATCAACTATTTATAAGAAAAGCCGTACTGCTGCCTAATAAGCCCTGAGGCTTTTAATCATTAAAAGTCATTAGAACATTTCAATACAAATCTAAAGAACAACTCCATGTAATTAATCAGGTCAGTCAGTTCTGCATTCAGACCCAACGATCTGCACCCAACAGTCGAGAAGAATATAAATTTTTCAGCAGCGCCACAGCATGCACAGGCGAGAGCGCTGTGATTACTCAGCACACATTCACAAATAATTAGCGGAGAAACTTGCCATTCCCGTTAATGTATCATTAATTATGTAGCCCTAACGGAGCGTGGGCACTGGCATTTCACTGATTCAACTGCGCTGACACAAATGCGATGAATAGAAAAGGCAGAACGTGCACCCTCCAGCTATTTAAGCGCATGAAAGGCAATTGTGAGCAGAAATAAATAAATATGTAAACAATGTGGCCTAAAATACATTTACAAACGATGCGACAGTAATGTTATCGACTTCTTGTATGTAATCCTGCCACTTAGGAGTGTCAGAAAATAGGGCTGCAGCACAGTAATTACATTCCAGCTCCTCTGAGTAAGATAGCCATTTCTGCTCGGCAGATAAACTAATCAGCTCATCTGAGCTGTGTTTTCAGCATGTAATAGGATACAAAACAAGTGCTGTACAGTCCAGACCAACAGTGTCAATGCTCCTCCACTGAGTGGAAAAAAAAGACTGCAAATTAAAATTTCATGATTCCCTCTCTGCGGGAAATGTACAGACTCCAGATCAGTGGTAATGCATGTTTAATATGGTACCTAAAGGAGCGAAAACGTTTTGTTTGTACTAATTATGGTCAATTTAGAGGTCTTAATTCCATATCGACTGCAATGTCTTGGCTGTGGTTAGTTCTGTGCTGTCTCAATCAGTAAAGCAGACTACTTGGTTAGGCCGATATGACGTCTATAGGAATAGCAGATCACTCACAATCTATTGGACAACTGGAGAGATATAAGCATCTATGATTAATGTATTCACAGCTTGTTATTCGTTCCTGAAATACTTAAGCACAAAGTTTCACTTGCCCAGGTGTCCAAGGGCAGATAATGCACCTGAACAACCATAGAGGTTCATAGAGGCTTAAAGTTATTGCTAATGTTATAAATTATGTAAAAAACAAAACAAAACTGAGAACTGTGAGAAACAAATAAATAAAAAATATTTAAAAATATAAAAAAATATATCTAATTAACATTTAAGGAAAGTTATAGAAGTTATAGATTTAATTCTAGTGCTTGTGATCTGCTGGGTTAAGTGTAGAGGAACAAGAAAAAAAGAAAGAAAGAAATCTAGTAAGGATGCGAGAAAGAAAGAAAGAAAGAAAGAAAGAAAGAAAGAAAGAAAGAACGAAAATAGTACAGCTAAATAAATATTTGTTGAAGATATTAGAGTGGACTTATAGTTACTTTAATCAAAGGTCACGTTTAGCTCGCTATCATTCATCACCAGCTGAGTAGTGTGCGCGCGCACGTGCTCCGTCATATCAAAGTTTGTCACCGTGAGCGCGAGCAAAAATCCCCACATATGTTACATTATAATTATACTTGTTGACTGCTCTGATTTCACTAAGCCATTAATCCATTCATTCATTCGTTCAGTCACTCACTCCCTGCGCGTGCAGGCTGTGTTCGGGGGCTACTCACAGTGTGACCGTGGTGTTGGGCAGCAGCGCGGGTTCCAGCGTGTCCAGCAGGTCCGCGTCCTCGCACACCACCTTCACTCGCACGGTGTGCCGGCTCAGCTCTTTGGAGCGCTCGGCCGCGCAGTGGCAGCTGTCCACGATGAGGTCCGGACAGTTCCTGCTGGACGCGCCGCCGCTCCTCCACAAACCGGCCACCAGCAAAAGCACGGCAAGCGCTTCCATCGCGGACGGAGAGGATTCTTCCCAAGCTCGGACACTGTCAGGGTCAGTTTCACGTGATCGGAGCCAGACATTTCCTCAACGCGAACGCCTCAGGGTGACGCGCGGACGGCACCTGTCTCCGGAGCGTCTCCATTTCCAAACGCACCTCAGAAACCACTCGGGTCTCATCCACAGCATCGCATCCATCACACAGGCTGGAAGTTACCGGCACAAGTTTATCACTCCTAATTCACTCACTCCATCTTCTCCAGACTCCCCGCGCCGCACTCGGTAAATCCCTGAGAGAAAACTTTTCGAGTCCGCTCGCCCGGCGTCCTCTGCGTGCACGCGCGCCGATGAAGTGTGCTGAAAGGTGTGCGCTATAGATGAAAGGAAAGAACAGAGAGTTCTGGAGACTTTCCTTAGTTTTTTAACTGCTGTCAACAGGTTGACTGGAGCAGCGCGCTCTGTCAGCGGCGTGGAGCGCACTGGCCCCGCCCTCCATGAGAGCGACCGAGAGCCCCGGCGTTTCTATTGGCTTAAAGTTTACCACGTGACCCGAGTACAGTTTTTACCGCTTCAAATGAGGCGTAGAAAAGCTGACAAATTGCTCCGGCGCTCGCTGCGGTAGAGCAGTAGTTAGCCTACGTCCACCATGGAGACAAGAACTGCGCCCAAGACCACATGCTACACACTAAACAGTACGTCTAGTGCGCTGCAGTAAGAAGTCAGATCATTAGTGCAGTATTTATACTACAGAAGTAGGCCACGTGGTTTTGGACACCTCCTAGAGTCTACTCCATTTATCAGCTCCACATACCATATAGGAGCACTCTGTCCAGACTGTAGTCTATCTGATTCTCTGTATACTTTCTTACCATGTGCTTCAATGGTCAGGACCCCCCACAGGGCCACCACAGAGCGGAAGGTGGATCATTCTCAGCACTGAAGTGGTGGTGGTGGTCTATTCATGTATGTTGTGCTGATACAAGAGGATCAGACACAGCAGTGCTGCTGGAGTGTTTAGAAATGAGTGCTGAGTGTCGGTGCTGCACTGTCCTGTTTGTTTACTGTGTCTAATGTCTGTTAATTTATTAATTTATTAACAAAATTATTGTTTTTAGTTAAAACGTATGTATTGCACTTTGTACTCTTTGTTCTATGTTGCACCGTGTTGTTCCTGAAGGAGTGAAATTAATCTCACTCCACTGTGTACTCGTACGTAGATGGAATGACAATAAAAGCCTCTTGACTTGACTTGTTTAATTACTGTGTCCACTCACTGTCCACTCTATTAGACACTCCAACCTTGCTTGTCCACCTTGTAGATGTAAAGTCAGAGACGATAGCTCATCTGTTGCTGTACAGTTTGTCTTTCCTTAGTCCAGGGGTATTTAATTAGAGTCCAGTAAGGTCCAGTCAGAGGAGATTTCCTCAGGCTGAGGTCCAGACCGTCATCATTTCTAAGATGTGTTATGATTCAGTACTGCATACTATAGTAGCCTAGTTTCAGCCTCTTATACTATTAGCAACTGTAAGACAAAACAAATAGCAAATACCGTTCAGTATATTTCAGTATATTTACTGTTTAAATGCTGAACTGAATGTTTATAAAACTAATAAATGTTTTTTTCCTCACTTCAAGTAAAAACAAGAGCTGCAAAAAAACAAAAAAGTACATTTTATAGTGCTTATTTATAGAAAAAGTACATAAAGCGTCTTCTTGTTAACTCAATTTCACACCTTGACATGTTAGTTTGGAGCTGCCTGTGAAGAATAAACAGATAAATCTCTCCACTCCTGGTTGAAAAGTAGGTTTTCACTGTTCACTTTTCTTTTTTAGAGCACTTTATTCTTTCTCCAACTCACTTTATTCTCCTACTGGGCTTCTCGCTTTATACCTTGCCTGTGCGCACGCCGCACTCCTAAATCTGCACAGATGTGATTGGCCGAAGAGCGCCTCCGGTGATTTTACAATGCAGGTGATTGGTTGGTGATTGGTTGGTGAGAAAGAAGTTGAAAAAGCAAGAAAGAGAGAGAGAGATGGGAAGAGGATGGGGAAAGAGAGAGAAGAAGAGAGAGAGAGACGTAGCAAAAGAGTGTCAACAGTAGAGATAGAGTGAGAGAGAGAGAGACCCTATGACCCACCGACCAACCCTACATTTCTCATCCTTCTCTTCATGACAGTTAAACATTAGACGGTTCTTTTGTGGAAAACACCCATGACAAAGTCCCCCCCATCCCCCTTGTCCTTCATCAGTGGACACAGGATGCAGTTGGTTGTATAATTATGGTTGGTGGACTATTCTCAGTTCAGCAGTGACATTGAGGTATTTAACCACTCCTAATGTGTCTGATCCACTCATACCAGGACAGCATACACTAACACACCACATCAGTGTCACTGCAGTGCTGAGAATGACCCACCTTCCAAATAGTACCAGCTCCGTAGTGCTCCTGTGAGGGTCCCGATAATTGAACAACAGGGTAAATGGGGGACAACAAAGTACTACAAGAAACAAATTGAATACAGTCTGTAAGTGTAGAACTGCAAAGTGCTCCGACTTGTAAATGGAGCAGATAGAATTAACAAGAAATGTCGATACAAGAAGGTGCACCCAATGAAGTGGCCAGTGGGTGAATGTTTGCCAGTGCTGGTCCAGCTTTGGACCCCACAGATTACTGTCCTGACCACATGGTGCAGCTAGTTTTTAATATAATAAAGGGTAGGAGTGAGTTTCACATTTCAAATGTAGGAAGAAATTGTTTCATAAACCAAAACTATATGGGACGCTGGGGCAGCTACTGGTAAGATAAACTCTATCATGTTTAAATTAAAATCACTTTAAAATCTATATAAATGAAAATTATGTCTATGCATGAAGATCTAAAGAAGTATGTCATGCTAAAGCAGTGGTTCCCAACTCTGGTCCTGGGGACCCCCACTGTCTGCATGTTTTAGATGCCTCTCTGACCCCACACATATGATTCAAATGATCAGATTCTTCTGTGTGTAAAGACAACTGGCAAAGGATTCTAAATCTAATGTGTGGGGCTCTTCCAGCGGATTGTGGAACACAGTGATTTTATTTAATAGGCCTGAATAGTATTTGTTTGGTACAATCTATTCATTCCTTCAGACACTGGTTCCGCCTGCAGTATCTATGAGAATAATAATAATACAAAAGGGCTCATTTCAGGGGGATTATCTGAACCTGTTACTAAGTTATACGCTTAGTGTCATAGCTTGGCAGATGATCAGGTTGATTAAATGTGTAGGACACACCATTTAAACTCTGAGGGAGCTCTTAGGAGAAGTAATGCGTTTTAAGAACTCGGAGCAAGATGACAGCTTAATCATCAAGGAGGAGTTAAGAATTTGCTGAAACAGGTTCCCTGAAGAGCAGTCATTTGAGAGCTACTGTAGACATCGGAATGAGGAACAAAACAGAGACTGTGAAGGTATAAAGCATTGTTGGCAGACAGCGATGGAAGTCCATTAAGGGCTGTACGTCTATGAGATGTGTTCTTGTGCTTTGTTTATCGAACATAGCCTAGTCTTCCCCCTCTGGAATGAAATAGCCGCCTTCAAAGGTTAGACTTTATTCCTATTTACCGTACACTCCATTCATTTCTCCTGGTTTTCAGTTGTAGTGCTAGATCTCAGAGCGCGACCCGCCGGCCTACACTCTTAGCTGTGGGTGTCAGTACTGTGATCTGCACCATGGCTGCAGGCTGTTGAATGTATGGGATTATAATAGCCCTGAGAGACAGAAGCTCAAGCAGCTGGTTCAGCTCCGAGAGCCGGAGAGGGAAAGGTGCTTCCCCTGAGTGGAGCACACCAAATTCCTCTCTCATTAGACATTACACCCAGAGAGAGGGTAGAGCGGGTGAAGGAGGGAGGGAGGGAGAGAGGGGGGATGGAGAAACAGAGAAAGTGAGGGAGAGAGAGAAAGAAAGAGAAAGAGAAGGAAAGGGAGTGAGAGGGGGGGGCCGAGAGATGGTGAGAAGGAAGGATAGGGAGAGAATGAGAAGAAAAGTGACAGAGGAGCAGAGAAGTAAGAGAAAGAGAGAAAAAGAAAGGAGAGAGAGCAAGACGGAGGGTGATTCAGAGAGAGAGAGAGAAAGACACAGACAGCTACAGAACAACAGACAGAGAGAAAGAGAGATGAGGCGAAGAAAAAGAACTGAAAGAGGAAAGGGAGAGAGAAAGAGAGAAAGACGAAGAGAGAGTAATAGAGAGATGGAGAAGGAGGGAGGGAGTGACAAGGCCAAAGGGAGCTAGAGGGAGAAGGTGAAGAAGGAGGAAGTGAGGGAGAGAAAGAAAGAAAGACAGAAATGAAAGAGAAGGGAGAGAGACAGAGAACAAAAGAGACTTAGAAGCAGAGAAAGAGAGAGAGAGCAAGGAGGAGAGAATGATTCAGAGGGAGAGAGACCGACAGATACAGAGCAACAGACAGAGGGAAAGTGAGATGGTGAGAAGGAAAAGAATTGAAGGAGGAAAGGGAAAAGGAGAGAGAAAGACAGACAGAAGGAGAGAGAGCAAGAGAGTGAAGGAGAAAAAAAAAGAAAGAATGAAAGAGAAAGAAGGAGAGAGAGCAAGACATAGAAGGAGAAGGAGGGAAAGTGTGAGAAGGAGAGAGAGAAAAAGAAGGTGAGGGAGAGACTGAGAAAGAGAGAGACAGAAAGAAGGAGAGAGCAAGAGAGAGAAGGAGAAGCAGGAAGAGACGAGAAGGAGAGAGAGAGAGAGAGAGAGAGAGAGCAACAGAGCAGAAGATAGAAGGAGAAAGTGAGGAGCAGGGAGTAAGAAAGAAGTTGAAAGAGCAAGAAAGAGAGAGAGAGATGGGAAGAGGATGGGGAAAGAGAGAGAAGAAGAGAGAGAGACGTAGAAAAAGAGTGTGAACAGTAGAGATAGAGTGAGAGAGAGAGAGACCCTATGACCCACCGACCAACCCTACATTTCTCATCCTTCTCTTCATGACAGTTAAACATTAGACGGTTCTTTTGTGGAAAACACCCATGACAAAGTCCCCCCCCCACCCTCCCACAACACACACACACACACACACACACCCTCTTTCTGGGAGTGGAAACCAAAAACATACGTTAGGCTTTTGCGTTCCTTTCACATTCTGTCGCTCCCCTGGCTGCCTGGAGGAGTTGTTTACACAGATGTACTTTCACCTCTCCAGCTCTGGAACTCCATCGGGGGAATCATCCCTCCTTCTCGTCTGAGGGAGAGCGAGGGAAAGATGCACACGACTGACATCATCATCTGAAATGATAAATCTTCACATGGAGGAGAGACAGGGAGAAGTGCTTGGATGGGGGCCCCAGTGTTCACTGGGCTACCAGCTCCTCACTAATAAGAACCAGAGGCTTCATTGCTCCGTAATGAGCTGCAGGTATTTTCTCTGTGGTAATGTAAGTTGATTAGCCAGTCAACAAACAGTAATGCAATCGACGGGAACGACTGAGAAATTTGATTTTGAGAGCTTAGTGTAATGTAAGTCGATTCATCCAACAACAAACAGTGAGGCAACTGACAGGAACGGCTGGAAAGTTTGCTATTGAGAGTTTAACATGTCAAATTGCATTACAGAATAAATCCAAACTGTCTTACATATTTTACTCTTTTTTTTAAACAGCACAGAAGAATTACTTTTGGTTCCCTTAAAAAATCAACATGTAGTTATTTAAAGGTACAATGTGTAATATTTTGGGGGATCTATTAGCAGAAACGGAATATAATATGTAAAACTATTAAAGACACTAGTCATCATTTGTATATAAATACCAGTCATAGTATTTCCTTAAAAAAATGTAACATATGTATCTTTAAAGGTGCAATGTGGAAAAATTTGTGGGATCTATTAGCAGAAATGGAATAAAATATATAAAACTATTAAAAACTATACTAGTCAAACACTATCATGGGTTTATAATTATCTGTCCTATAATTTCCGTAAATAAGCTGAACACATGGAGCTTTAAAGGTGCAATGTGAAAAATTTTGGGAGATCTATAAGCAAAAATTTAATATAATATGTAAAACTATTAAAGACTCTAGTCATACTCTATCATTTGTATATAAATACCAGACATAAAATTTCCTTAACAAAACTCAACATATGTATCTTTAAAGGTGCAATGTGGAAAATTTAGTGGGATCTTTTGCAGAAATGGAAAATAGTATATAAAACCATGAACAACTATACTAGTCAAACACAATCATAGGTTTATAATTACCTGTCTTATCATTTCCTTAAATAAGCTGAACACATGGAGCTTTAAAGGTGCAATGTGAAAAAATTAGGGGGATCTATTAGCAGTAAAGGAATATAATACACAAAATTATGCTAGCCATACGCCATCACTGGTATATAATTACCTGTAACTACAAAGCATTTGTGCCTAAAATGAGTCCTTCAATTTTACAAAGGACACCCATTTCCAATGGAGGCTTCCATGTGGAGCCACAGTGTTACTTCAGTAGTCCAGAATGGACAAATCACACACTGGCTGAAGTTTCACCATAGCTCTGATTAGAAGGTGTACAAAGTAGAAGAGTCCTTGTTAAGATGTGCCTAAAACTCCAGGTAGGATATTTTTAATGCTTAGAAATACTACCAGCATTAGAACTAAAAGATTTCAGTGTTTCTCATTCACCAGCTTCTTGTTTTAATTTTGCCAATCCATCTTAAATAATACTGATATTAAGCAGAAACTGAATTTACATGAAAAAAAAACAAACAAACAGTGAAACGTTTGAGTTACTATGCTGTACTAATGATACAAGTACACTAGGAAGGGCTACTTGATTGTTAGAACCAATTGCTAGAACACTGGAACCATTCTGTGTTGTGAAAAATTTAATAACTAAGAACCCACGCTTTGAGAAATTGAGGATTGTACTTATTATTTAGCTCAAAAAACAGAACATAAAGCAATCGAGAGTGAGTCCTTGCTAGGGCTGGGCAATATGGGAAAAAAATCTTATCACGATAATTTTTTTCATATCAGTCAATATCGATATGTATCACGATATAAATCAAATCACTGATTTCTCTTTACTTTAAGTGAGAAGTAAAGATATTAAAATTTAAACATTTTCTTTAATTCTTTTTTATTCTCTGGTTGATTTTCTATTAGAATATAGAAAAATGTACTATGTAGTAAACACACACTCACGTATATATATATATATATATATATATATATATATATATATATATATATATATATATATATATGGGGCAGTATTAGTATGAACAGTATTCACACACACTGTGTTAAGCAGGCTGTTGCTGGCTGCTCAAATGGGGAGTTGGTTTAGCGAATCTGTTTTCGGTAGAAAATGAAGTTTCCCTGCTCGGGTTTTTTGGTTATAAAGTAAACTTTGCCTCAGCATTCTCACTCGAACTCCTACAACATACATATTTATCTTTATCGATTACAAAATAATTTCGATTAGCATAATGTGCATTGATGCGTCGCAAAGATGGCCACGCCCACTTAAAGCATGGATTTATCTGGAGCGCGAGCTGCAGCTACAAACAATCACTCGCATGTATCTAAAGTTGTGGGAGTGTTTTACACAGAAACACAACAGTGTGATGCTCTGTCAGCTCTGCACAGTGGAAATGATCACAACAGTACAACGGCTATACACGAGACCTTAAAGCACAAACATCCCGTAGAGCTTCATCAACACAGCAGCAGGACAGCACCTGTTTACCTGTTTATCTTATCTTAGCAGATTATTTTAAGATTATTAACACGTGTAACATGTTTCTTTCAGTGGAGTAGTTAACGTTTTCTGTCGTCTTTTCTTTCTGCTCGACTGTGACGCCTGCAGTAACGGAATTATTAGCACGTGGGTTAAGCTGCCGCTATGCCTTGACTTAACCAAATATGAAATGGGTGGAACTCAAGTTCAGCCACGTGATTGGTTTGGGGGCGGCACTCTTTTCATTCTCATTGGCTATTCATGTTGTCTCTCAAAACATGGAAGGAACTTACTTCTATCGACTTTCTATCGACGACGTCTTAAAGTTCTATCGAGGAAACGTTATTTCACAATAATTATCGTTATCGTTTTATCGCCCAGCCCTAGTCCTTGCCATCGAGAAAGCAAAAAACATAAAAAACAAGCAGGAAACCTAACAGTGGAGGCTGGGGAAGGGAGGGGTGGAACCCCTCTCAGTAATTTGCAGCACACAACCTCACCACTAGAGGATACATACGGCTCCTTTAATGACTCGACTTTCAAAATCAGAGTACTCAGAACCTTTGAGGATTTTATAACATTTAAGAAGAATGTTTGTAAACATACACAGAGAACAATATCAAATACCTCCAGTGTGACGTCTTCGTGTTAGAACCTGTGTGGCTCTGAACGATTGCTAATTACCCACAGTCAGCTCCGGCTAGGACAGTTTTCTGACTCAGTACAGTCGGCTGGGTGGGTAATGGTTTTGAACCAAATGAATCCATATGCTGAAGCCCAGTGTTGTTTTTTTTGTTTTGTTTTTTTTCACTCCAGCAGAATGTTAGCTCCCCAGACATGCAGCAATTACAATCCTCGTTAAATATTTGTGGACATCTTTAAGGAATAATGTGCTGGAGCAGGTCAGTGTTTAGCGGTAATTATGACAAAGAGCTCTCCGCTTTGTTCTCTGAGTAAACAATGAAAACATTCTCGGAGCTGATACCGTTAAAGCAACTCGGTGCTTTAAACAGCATAAACAATCACTTAATCTCCAGGAGCTGCTCCTGAAGCACGTGCGTGCGTGAGATACACGCCGAGAGGGATAAAATCTCTCATAATACACAGGAAAGTCAGAAGATCTGAGAAGTTTTGACAGGCGTGGTCTCATATGTACGGTCTAATCTAATCGAACGACTGTCTAATCTTCCTCCAGCAGAAGCGAGACACTGGAGACAATAGACACGTACAGCGCAGTACTGCTGGCACAGACCCTGACAGGTACACAGATACGAACAGAGGCGCAGGAGAGCAGACAGAGGGGAGAATCGGAGCCTTTGTCGCTTCTCAGAACATCAGCAAAACATCAAACGGACATAAATGAAACATTAGACGTGAAAAACCCACAGTTCGCAGTTTTGTAATGAATTCAGACTGCGTGGCAAGTCGGAGGGGTGTAGGAGCTTTCATAGTGGGCCCGCACCGCCACACGGATACTCTCAGCCTTTATCAGATGACAGGTTTGCCCTTTAGTTCCCAGCAGGTGGTCTAGTCTTTACCCCATTTAACAGTTCGTTCAGCAGGAGCCTCGGTGTGGACCATTTCGGGCTCCTATCTCTCTTTCTCTCTCTCTCTCTCTCTCTCTCTTCTATAACTTCAGAACAGCTTTTTGTCGGTGTAATCACTGCAGCAAATGGTTCTAAATCCTGTACATGTTTTGAGAAAGAGAGCATTTTATCCATGGTACCCATCGCCCTGCATTGTGAAGCGTTTTCCCTGCTCCCAACACACCACATCCAACCAATCAGCTCATTAACAGCCCTTTATTGAGTTATGTTGGGTGAAAGGAAAAGCACTGGGCCTTCAGAACAAGGCGCTGAGAAACACTGTTTTAGAGCACTGGCCTTCGATCTCAGCCCCAGTGTGTTTGATCACTGAGCACTATCAACAGAACCTTGTATCTCTTAATCAACAACTCAAGCACATATCATTCTACCAAATCAGATCCAAAGTAAATAAATAAATAAATAAATACATAAATAAAGTTTCCATGCTTTAAATTTTGTAAGGGTCTCTATAATTAAGGTAGTAATAAGCTAGATATATTCAATACTAGGTGTAAAAGGACAGAAACAACTTCACTAGGCTTTACTAGGGCAGTCGTAGACTGTTTCGCTGAACCAACAAGACTCGTTACATAGGGCTGCCCACCACTCTGGGCAAGTGTGCTCAATGCCCTGTAGTGTGTGTGTTCACTAGTGTGTTTGTGTAAGAAGGTGTTTCACTACACAGATGGATTAAATGCACAGGTCAAATTCATCTTTATACAACCAAATATTGGTAAATAGCTTTAAATTTAAAAAAATGCTAGAAAGTAAAAGGGTACACCAAACACAGGAGGGTCAGAACCCGACTCAACTGGACATCAGAGGTTATGGACAAAGTAAAAACAAAGCAAACAAAGAGAAAAGTACAAATACAAAACACAAAACATTATTAAAATGCTCAGGATGTTCTCGTAAACATGGGTAACACCTTGTGAAGTGAGTTTGGAAACTGCGTGAGTCCTCTGCTGGTTGTTAGTGGGGGAGGTATGAGATGCAGTAGGGGCTGCAATAATTGGGACGTGTGGGTATGTAAGGGCAGATGATACAGGTAGTGGGGAGCTCACTTAGATCCCGAGTAACTGACCAGAGGAGGTTTTCGCCCTTAGCTCTCAGGGTTAGTCTGGGTCGTGGTAAAACCAGGAGATGTTGATTATCTGACCATACTTACTCTCTCTAGGAGAGGATGTGTGTTTGTCTTTCTTCTCATCTTTGTTTCAGATGCCAAAGATCCTAGATGATCGTGGATCAGGAGTGGCGATCCTTATTCGCCCTAGACGCTTGACTTGTAAAGATTGTTTGATGCAATTTTCAGTTTATTTTATTTATATGTATCCATGTGTTATCGTTTCTTTTCATATGCTGCAGTCTTTATGAGCCGGTCGTAACAGAAAGAGTTTTTATGACTGGTGTGATTGGGAGGTGCAGTTGTAACAGTTCAGTATTCCAGAGATAATGACTTGGAGAATGGTTGTGGGATGAATGTCCTCAAGGTCCCTCAAAGGCCCCCCAGGGAATTTGGGGAGTTGGGTTAGAGTCTATGGGTCTTATGGCCACATGGTGAGCATTTAGATTCCATTGTTTTGGAACAGTTGTGTCTAAGAATCAGTGTGTAAAACATACAGTACTTTTATCTTATCAATAAGTGTATGTTCACCATTAAAAACACCAGATATCATTAGAACTGATGTAAATAATCATAAATACAATACAAAGTAACATGAATATCTTATTGTGAAAGAAGTAGATCATATCTTAAGCTCCAATTTGAAGCACAAATTGTAGTTCCAGATTTCTCCTGGACGCCCCAGACATCGTATGAATGTATTCGGTTCCTTCAGCAGCAATCTTGATTTAGCTTAATGAAGTACTGAGCAGTCAAAGCAGGTATTAGATGAGAACTGTAAATAATACTGGGCTGTTTCCACAAGGAGAAGCTTAGGAGTGGTTAAATAAACACACAGACATATGTAAAAACACTACTTACTGCATTAATACTATTTCAATATTCAGAAAAACAAGTGCCTAAAACCTTTGCACACTACTGTATGTTTGCAATTTGTAATTAAGAAATATAATATAATATATAACACATACGTTAACATGTGTGCTATTGTTCAGAGCTGTTCTTGCTACCTATGTACTAGTGTTATCCCCAATATTGGAGTCATATAGAACATTAAAACATACATTCTTAACATTATAGCATAGGTACTATAGACATAAATAAGGCATAGATGTTGCAAATTTAAAGGATTTTAAACCCCAAGTCAGTTAAAAGTCAGTCTACTCTGAATTTGCACCAACTCTTCACTCTGTATTGGCTTGAAGACGCAAGAACAAGGCATCTAATCCCAAATTTCAAGACCCTGTTGGCGGTCTAGCTCTATTCTAATATGTTTGTGAATGAAAGTGTGCTCTCGTTTCATTTTCTCCTGTAAAATAAGCGTACAGTGTTGTAACAGTTTGGACGAAATCTTCAGACAAGTGAGTATTTATTTCCTTTCTCATGACTGAAGTCTAACAGTGAGGTTTTGGCCCGCATGATGTACCACGGCCCTAATCCAGGATCTTTTTATAAAGTGCGACACCCCTGGCTCAGTCCTCTGGAACCAAGGCGGGGCTACAAATCGGCAGTTACTGCTAGAGAGGGCCACACTGAGGCTTGGCTTGAGTTTAGTGAATTAACCGGCAGAAGGGCTCTGAATGGGCTCAGGCTAAACGCAGCCAGGGCAGAGTCGGCTGTAAGCATGTAGCTGAATGAGAATCGGCTCCTTCCTGCCGACTGGGAAGCGGCGTTTGACCTTGAGCTTATGCTCGCTGAGATTTGGGCCTCATTTTTTGGTGGAGTTGGTCTTGTGCCACGGTTAAAAGAACGCCGAGCCCACTTTGCATACTCTATGTGCATATTCATTTTACACACACACACAAACACACACACACAAAAACCAACATATTTAAAGGCTTCCACTTTCCCAGTGGCTGGAATCAGTGCCCTGTGTGAAAAGAGAATGTGCTGAGATATCTCTTATTGTCTTTTAATGTGTTGCTGTCAGCCCTAAAGAGAGAGAACCAGGCCTGTTTATTATCGTGCAGAGGCGGAGAAAGCAGAGCATTGCCCAGTGGGTCAGAGTGACTCTTTGGCCTCGGCAGCCTCGAGGAGTCCCAGCAGTAATACAGCCTGCGTGAGGTGGCTCCAAATGAGACGCAATCATGGGAACACTTTCTGTATGTGTCAGGAGAAAAAAGTAGAAGATAAAGTGTCTTTCCACTGCCTCTTCCCGGACCAAGCTATCATTAGAGGTTTTCGGCTTTCCCCTCATCACATTCCCAGTGCAGGAAATCACACACTCACACAAAGACACAAGCAAACAAACATACACACCCTCCTTATCGTGACACGCCGTCTCACACCTACGCGCGCTTTTAGGCGATTGGTCCGACGCCATCTCATTCCTCCTCTGTCTTACTTGTTCTTTTTAGGTGAACGTTCTAGTGTGCTACACACACACACACACACACACACACACACACACACACACAGACATATATACACACACACAATGCAAACTCCCAGAGCTGGGAGGCAGGTCTGCCCCTGCGGTCTGACATTAGGACAAGAGTCCTAACACTGGGCTAATCTTGTGAGATGAGGAGATAATATTAATATCAAGCTTCTAAAGCAAAGATGAAAAATGAGCAGCCTCCTAAATCAGGGCTGCCCAAAATGTGGATCGTGGGCAAATATTGGCTTAAGAGAACATTTGATTTGGCCTGCCAGAAAGTCACCCTAACCCCACCCTTATTTTTATAGATATATTTTAGTTCTATACTTAATTTTGTAAACATGTAATATGTAATTTATAATATGGTTAATGTTGTCGTTCTGTTATTCCTCATAGATCTGTTGGATGTGAGTGTGAGAGTTATTTGTGAGAGTTATTTGTGTTTTATTGTGTCGGGCTGTGGGTTGTTTTGTATTGTGTTGTGAGCTGGTCACCATGGAGTAGAAGCATATGGCTCATGGTGACCTTCCCCGTGGGTTTTGCTTGACATATGTGCCTTTTCTGTTGGTGTTAATGGAAGAAATGCTTGCATCTCCTGTGTTTTCCTTCTTTGTAGTAATTGCATGCACCTTAATATGAAACATATCATTTTTATTTGTACAGGACTGTGCAAAAGTTTTAGGCACTTGGGGACATTATTATTTTTAAAAAGCTATTTCATCCAGACAGGAAACTTGCATTTGCTCAGCAAATAAAATTCCAAGCTTCTCCTTGTGAAAACAACCCATTATTATTTACCGCTTCATCTAATACCTGCTTTGACTGCTCAGTTCTTCATTAAGCTAAATCAAGATTGCTGCTGAAGGAACTAAATACATTCATACAATGTCTGGAGCCTCCAGGAGAAACTTCTTTCAGAATAAGATATTTATGCTACTTTGTATTGTATATATGCTTATTTACATCTGTTCTAGTGATATTTGGTTTTCCTACTGGTGTAAATACACTTATTGATAAGATAAGGTTTTTAAACAATCAGCTTAAGTGCCTCAGACTTTGGCACAGTATTATATATTGTTTGTCTATTGTTGGACCATCCAGAACTTTATGTCACCAGCATAAAGTTCAAAACCCTGGGGTCTGTCATGCTAAGAGAAACATTAGTGCCCATGGCACGGGTAACTTACAAATCTGTGAAGTTAGATTTGTATGTACTGCCTTCGCAATAATGTGTCTATGACCTCCAGGCTTATTTCATCATGACATCACTAAGCCTCATTCTGCAGGTGTTACTACAGCATGGCTGTGTAATCAGAGAGTATTTGTGCTAGACGGGCCTATCATCAGCCCAAAACTGTTCAACTCTCCCATTGAAATATGACACATGACAATGAAAGCTGTGTATTGTTACTTAACTTAAGACTTGTTTAATGGAAGAATGATAAAAAATTCTGTCTTCAAAACTGTGTTAAGTGGTGCCCCGGATGATTAAGTGATGTTGAAAGGAAAGGCAATGCAACACAACGGTGAAAGTGTTTCTCTCTTAACTGTTTCAGTTGCAGGCATTCAATTTGGAATGAGTAGTTATTTACAAATGTATTAGCATCAAATATGAATATTTCACATTATTGTCAACTTAATATACATTGAACAGTAAATCAGTGCTCAGCTTTTACAAAGTGTTCAAATATGTTGCATAATGTTGAGTTACCAGCCAAACTAACAAGCTGCACTAAAACTAGGCAGCTTGGAATCACCCACAACTGTTAAATTCATTTCAAATTTTAAATTAACGCGCTTAAATTTTCATACTGTACATCTGGATTTACCCTCGATCTAAAAAATGCTCTTTTAGAGCTCCTGTGTCTTTAAACCCCGCCTCCTTATGAGCCCAAGGTGGTCAGCTAGTTGGTCAGCTCACCAATTTTGTTCTTACTGGTCAACCACCAGAGCAACATTATTCCACTATATTCCATCTCCACACCACTGTGTCTATTTATACAATGGCTGTGGTTCTGACATATCATTTTGAGCCTGAGTCCGAACCTGAAAGTCAGGCAGAACAAGCTGGTAGACCTGATTCACCTTTGCAAGCCAGACTGGAGCAAGACGTTTGTCTTTAGTGCCAAGCTTGCCAGTCAAGGAGCAATAAGGTTTGTTACGAGATTACATCATCTTGTGACAGAGAAAAGTGGCAGGAAAGATTTCTGGCAGTTGAGACAGAGGATTTTTGTGGGAGAGAGTTTCTCCCTGTGCCATGTACTTCAGGCTTTACAACTTCGCAGCCCATTTATTTTTACAAAAAGCTCCATAACGCTCTGAAGTAAGAGAAATATGTGATAATGTTGCTTAATGGCACCCATTTAATACATTTGTGCTGATATATGATACCTAAACACTTTACAGGAACCCAAAACTGTGTGATTATGATCAACTGATTTGTGACTGTATGAAACAATGAGAGCTCTTTCTCTGTACAACATGCTAAATGATCTCTTTATGAAGCAGCAATGAGTCTTTTGGCTGAAGACGCTTGAGAGGATCACACATCCTCTACAGGCCGGTACTGCCTGTCTGACTGCCTTCTGGGACTGAACTGTATAATATAATTGGTGGTTTCTCTCTGGAGTGAACCAGGCCAACCCGGGCTGTGGAGCTCTCCAGGGATGGAGATTTCACGCCATGTTAGGCAGCTGTCTGAAGGTTAGGACATGGGCCTCGGACCTCGGTGGCATCTCTATTAAAAGGGCAGGCTCATAGACGGCTTCCTGAGGGACAGCCGGCACGCAGCTCAGGGGCTGCCACGCCAATCTCCACAGCCTTCAGCAGAACATCCTTCCATCCTTCCATTCACCCTCCCATTCTCGGCCTGCGGACAAAAACGCTGTTGAGACAAACGCCTTTTGTTCAATGTATGATTTAGAGTTTTTTTCCTCTCATCTGACCATCCCCTCTAGTCTCGTCTCGTCTCCGCTTTGAGAACTGAGCATCACACTCTCTTTTTTCCCTGTGACAGATGAGAGAATGTTCAGGAAGTGGAATGTCTAATGCTGAGAGTGAAGGGACTTTGCTTTGTTCTGGAATGCTGCCAGGGAACAAGCTTTAATCTTTTTAGAGTACATTTATATACAATATTGTCAGCACTCCATGCGCTCCATGTCTTTCCAGTGCAAGACATGAGAAAAGGAATCCAGTCTTGACTACTGGACCCATTTGACCCCAAAAGCTACCAATTGAAATAATCTTGGAATCATGTTTGTTAGTGAGTTTTAAATATTACTTGAAAATTAATTCAATGATACCATGTTGGAAAAAGAAGTTCTTGATTCCATTCTTGATATTACACTGATGTTTAATGATATTCTAATTGATATTAATCTATTTAGATCTATGAAGTTATAATGTGGAATCCTGGAATCTTGGAATGATGTTTGTTAGTGTGTTTTAAATGCTACTTTTATTGAATAACAATTGAAAAATACCATACACACTTTCAATGTTGGAAACAGCCATGTTCTTAAATGATGAACAATATAGTGTAATTATCTATTCATAATAATTCCTTGTGTAATCAGCTAACATTTATTCTAAAGGTTAATATTCCATTCTTGGTATTACACTTCTTTTCCGATTATATTCCGCTATTGTAACATTGAGTATTAGCCAGTGTCTATACTGATCTGATGTTTTAATGTAATACTTTTAGAACGCACTGTTTTCAGTAGCTCTATGAAGTTATAGTGTGGAATTTTGGAATTGTGTATGTTAGTGTGTTTTAAATGTTACTTTAAGTGAATAATAACAGTACAGTGTCCATGTTGAATGATGAAGAATATAGTGTGATTTATAAACATTCCTTGTGTGATCAGCCTCAATATTTACCTTATGTTCTACATAAAAGACATTTTGAAGATTAATATTCCATTCCTGATATTGCACTGCTTTCTGGTGATATTCCAATTGATATTGAACCATTAAGTACTGGCCGATGATAATACTGATCCAGTGTTTTAGTTTAAATACTTTTAAAATGTGTTGTTTTTTATAGTTCTTAGAACTTATAGTGTGAAATCTTGGAATCATGCATGTTATTGTGTATAATATGTTGCTTTATTTGAATAATAATTTAATAATACCATGTACAGTATCCATGTTGGGGACATCAAGACTAATTAAAGATGAACAATATAGTATAATCATCTATTTATAGGCATTACTTGTGTTGTCAGCCTCAATATTTTAAAAACATTATGAATGGCTAATATTCCATTATTGATATTGCACTGCTTTTCACATACTCTGATACTCTGATTCATATTGAAGCATCGAGTACCAACCCATGACAATACAGATCAGATGTTTTAGTTTAAATATTTTTAATGCGGGCTATTTTTAATGTAAGTTATTGTGTTTTATATGTTACTTTAAGTAAATAATAATTAAATAATACCACATACCAGTGTCCATATTATACAATTGTGTAATGATCTATTTACAGTAATTCCTTGTATTATCAGTCTCAATATTTGCTCCTGTTCTAAATATAAGGCATTCTGAAGGTTAATATTCTATTTAATACTATTGCACTGCTTTTTCCAATGATATTCTAATTGATATTAAAACATTTGAGTATTAGCCAGTACCTATACTGAACTGATGTTTTAGTTTAAATACTTTTAAAATGTGCTGTTTTTCAATATCCCATTCTTGATATTGCACTGCTTTTCAGATACTCTGATACTATGACTGATATTAAAGCATTAATTACTGACCGATGACAATACTGACCGATGTTTCTAGTTTAAATACTTTTAATATGGGCTGGTTTTAATAGATCTATAAAATTGGAATCATGTATGTTAGTGTGTTGTAAATGTTACTTGAAGTAAATAATAATTAAATGATACCTTTAAGTTAATTAATGATGAACAATATAGTGTATTATCTATTATCTATTTATAAACATTCTTTGTGTGCTCAATATGCGGTCATGTTCTAAATATAAGGTTAATATTCCTTAAGAAAATATTGCACTGCTTTCCAATGATGTTCCGATTGATGTTGTAACACTGAGGATCAGCCAGTGCCTACACTGACCTGATGTTTTAGTTTAAATACCTTTCAAATGTGCTGGTTTTAATAGATCTATGAAGTTATAGTGTGCTAAAAAACAAAACTGCTTTTATAGTATTGAACTTCTTATAATTCCAAGCTGTTTAACGTTAGTGTAATTGCTTTTGGGTCTTTTTGCTGCTGTGTTCCACTCTGTTTGCCTTCTGCTCTGCCCCACCACAAGCACAGCTGCTGCTGCTGGAGCATCCAGAACTTTTTAATTGGTTGTAAACCGCAGCGCTGGCTCGTGGAGCAGCGAGGCCCTGCAGAAAGCTTCGCTGTATCACCACAGTAAACGAGAATGAGCCGACCGCGCAGTTAAAGCACAGAATCCCACAATGCTGCCACAGTTACAATAACCTCGGAGCTCCCGGGGTCACACACACAGCTGCGTCTGCTGGGAAGAGAAGGCCTGGAGGCAAAATAGGGGAACGTTATAATCTCATCAATGAGGTAGAAAAAAGAGAACGGGAAAATAAAAACAAGTTAAGGCGTGGAGGGACTGGAACATAGACTCTGGGATACTGCTCGGAGTGGACCTCCTTTCGTCAGGGTGCTGACCGAAGCCAAACTACACATCCAAACAGCAGTGGATACACCCTGCCGTCTCTCTTTTCAAATTCACTGCATTCAGCCCTCTGTCCATGTGTGTTTATGCTGAGGGAGCCTTGAGACTGAAGACTCACCTGCTATAACAGAAAAGAGAAGAACCCAGTGGAGATAACGGCACAGAAGTGTTTGTAGGCATGCCTGCATGATATAAACTTCATCTCCAGTGACTGGACCACCAGTGTGCTGCACCTGGGCTAACACAACCTGACTCACCATATCACCATCCTATGGCCTCTTACTTCTGCTTTACTGCTGTGATTTAAGTTTATTTGTGCTGATGGAGTAGCATTTTTAGCATTCCTTATGCAAAATCCCTTAATATTCTTTATTTTTCCTCATTTGTTATGGGTTATATCTCAGAAATGTAAGTAATTCAACTCCATTCAATTGTCCCATGTGATGGGAGAAATGTATTTGTGGTTAATTGGCTAAAATTCACATGTAGTAATATTTACTCATTTATATTATGAAAGGAAATAGAATACCTCAAGATCCTAAAGTCCTAGTTGGTCCTATCTTTAAGACTCAAACCAGTTTTGAATGGGTGTTAGGTCAGGAGACTGGGACTGTCATGGCCAAAGTTTGATTTTGAATGCATGTTGTGGATCATTGTCCTGCCGGGAGATGCAACCAGACAAGGTTTTAGTTTTTAGACAAAAACAGACAGACTTTCTATTAAAGACTTCTACTCCTTCATGTCCTTGATGATATGTATGCTAAGATGTTTCCTTTAGATTACTGTCCTTCTTAAAAACAAGATTAATTAATAAATAACCATCCATCCATCGTCTTCCAGTTTATCCCCCGAGTCAATGTCACAGGGGGGCTGGAGTCAATCGCAGTGTCATCGGGTGAAGTCCATTGCATGGCCAACACACACTTATGGGCAATTTAGAGTGACATGTATGTGTTAGGACTGTGGGATGAAACCCACTCAAGCATGGGGAGAACCCAGATCACCTTGCTGTGAGGTGAAAGTGCTAACCACAACACCACCATGCCACCCTAAAGAATAACTGTGTATTTAATAATAATATATTTAATAGACTCCAAAAGAATGCTTGCTTCTGTTATGCTTAAGGTGGGGTTCCTTATATCTATTGGAAATAGTTCCAAATAAGACTCCCAATGTAAGCATTTCATCTTTACAATAATATCTGATGCTTTAAGTCTCTCCAGTTCCAGTAACATGTAATGATGGAACAATAATAACCGATTTTAAGACTTACATGGCATATACATCAGTCTTGTGTTTTTAAAGGTTTTAATAAACTGTGGCAAGAGATGGAACCGATCCAATAACAAGTACTGATATCAGCCCTCAAGTAGCTGACAATGCTAAATCAAATATCTTTCATAAGGAAAAAATACGAATGCACCTGATCCAATCCTGCAACGAATACCCTTAAATAGCACATACTCACAGTGTATGATGTGATGGTGTTAGCTGTGTTTTTCCTCCTTCTGGGCTGAAGAGAGCCTACTTTCAGATGCACATCTTAAGTGAAGATGTTACAATTAAACTATAATGTTATAATTCTATTATAATTGTTAACTATTCTAACTATGGAAACAATATTAACTCATTTATAGACTTACACAGCACAGATCTTGTGTTTTATAGGTTTTAATAAAGGCAACAAACTAGAATGTGGCTAGAGATGGAACGGATCCAGTACCAAGTATCGACACCAGGCCAAATTTAGCCAACAGTACAAAATCAGATATGTTTCATAAACAAAAAATAAAGATGCATCTGATCCAGTCTTGCAACACATACCCTTAAATAGCACACGCTCAGTGTATGCTGAGATGTTGTTAGCTGTGTATTTCTTCCTGTTGGGTTAGAGAGAGTGTTGGAGTAATTTGAGCATGACAGCCTACTTTCAGAGGCACATCTTAAGTGAAGAGCTTCAATTAGAAATCGCTCGTCGGACGGAGCTAGAGGTTTTAATCAGCGGCATAAAGGCAAAGAAAAAGTGCTATCGTGTCCTCTTGAAATGTAGCACATTCAACTGATTTGTCAAACTGAGGTCTGATTAGTTGCACATGCATTAACTTCCATTAAAAGATACTACATTCTAAATCGTCATCTGCTATGACCTGTACTTTTTATCACAACTTCAGCAGAGAACAAGTATGATGTCTCAGAAGATGGACTGTTATGCAGTCAGATATATTTGTAAGTTGTAGTTACTAGTTTTGGTTCCTAGATGCAGAAATACAAATATGTGTGTTGACCTAAAGGTTTTTATTTTTATTTTATTTTGCACAAATAGAATGTGACATAAACAAATAAACAACAAACAAACTGTGCAGGGAAAGTAAAAAAGCCCAAAAGAGGCCCGTACAAAGTACTTTCCCTCTGAAGAAAAATAAATTATAAGAGAAACAAAGAAGAAGAATATTGGGGGAAAAAATAGTAATATCAATAATAACAATAATTAACACAAATAACAATAATAATATAGAGTTACTCAATATACATAATCACAAGAATACACACAATGACATATTTAGTATTTAGATTGGTTACAGTGAGAGTAGATGGGTTTTTTTGGGTTTTTTTTAAACCAATCAGGCTTTGGTAGATTTTTAAGCAGTGAAATAAGCAGTGTGGTTGACCTGCAGAAAATTAAACATCAGCATCCACAATGAAGATCAAAGATGTGCAAGACATTGCAATGAATAGATTATGCCAGAAAGCAAACCCATACATAGTCAAATCACATTATTATGACCACTTCTTTCCACAGTGGCAGCACGAAAGTGGAAAGTGGAAATTAAATCATCAGTACTAAATCATCTTCTACGATGACCTGTACTTTTATCATTGTGTTCCATTATGCCATGTGTTCCATGCGCCATTCAGGGTAAACAACTTGCAAGGGGACAATGGTTGCAGCTGGAGACCATCTAGTGGTCTCTAGTAGCTCATTCTGTCAAATAAATAAATAAATAAATAAATAAATAAATAAATAAAAGGGTAACCAGCATCTCTCACACTGGGCTTACTGAGTCATAATTGCAGGCTGCAGCTCTAAGCAGGCAACAGTGACAAAACCTGCCAATTCACTGTCAGCAAGGAGGGAGGCTGCAGCTGAGTCAACACACAGCAGTAACCCTTGTCCACATGCATGCACATAAGCACACGCATACATGTGAAAACCTTCGCTGGAAGAGAGACGTCCAGTGAGAGGGTCCAGAAAGACTCGTATGGTCCTACTGAGTATTTGTGAACATGGTCTGTTACTGTAAGAAGAAAAATAATAACTGCGGTATGTGGAGAGTTCAAAGCCAGGTCGCTTTGCTTTATGTTCAATAAAGAAGTCAAAGAAATAAAACGATCAAGCAAGTCTTTGTGGACTGAGGGTAATCTGGCGCATATCAGCGGAAGAGAACAAAGTGTGCCCATGATCACCCTCTTCCTCTTCTCTCTCAAGGGCCCAATCAGGTTTTGTGCATTGCTTCTGGTCTCCATGACGCACCACTAGAGTTAAAAATACTGCCTCCTTCTTCCAGCCTGCTGTTTTTCTTTTTTTTTTTAAACCTTTCCCTCCATTGCTCTTTCCGTTCCTTCCCCCCTCATGGCTGAAACGGCCTGGCATGCTGCCAAAAAAAGCGTCAAGTCAAAATCTGCAGACTTTCACGTATCTCTTGAGAACTGCTTCCAGAGCTGTGGTGCCGTACCAGCTGTGAGGCGAGTGCAGTTGGCCTGGTAAAGCACTGATTCTCAATTGGCTTTACGATTGAGAGGTCATTGGCTGCCTGTTGAATGCGTCAAGCAATTATCGAACGCTTTGCGGAGCTGCCAGTGGCGCGTTATATTAGGAACGACACACAAAAATCTAGGAAAAATGCTTGAAATATGCAGTATGGTGCAGGCCCCCAGAGCCCCTTCCCCAGCCTACTTAGGCAGAGAACAAGTATGATGTCTCAAAAGAAGAAGATGGACTGTTATGCAGTCAGATGTGTTGTATCTTCGTTTTTTGCTGTCAGAACGAAGAGGGAGTCCAGTCCAGGGTTTAAGCTTTTTATTCGAAGGGCTTGCGATACCGCTGGTTCTCTGAGCTCTCACACCCTGGTCTGCCCTGGTCCAACCTGGTCTCAAAGATGACTGTGACTGCTTGTATTTTATGGCCCTTGTACACCTGGCCACGTCATTCTTTTGGGTAGAGTGGTTCTCAAAGATAACGCTGCAGTGTGTATGGCCCTATATGGCGGTGGTCCCAAAAAGCCCTGACCTTCCTGTGAGCTCGGAGCCTTCTGTCTAATAAGATTAATCAGCTATGTAACAAAGACACAACAGATGTATTTCTAAGTCATAGTTCCTAGTTTTGGTTCCTAAATACAAATATGTGTGTTGACCTAAAGGTTGACCTGCAGAAAATTAAACATCAGCATCCACAATGAAGGTCAAAGAGGTGAAACACATTGTAATCAATAGATTATATCAGAAAGCAAACCCATACATAGTCAAGTCACATTATTATGACCACTTCTTTCCACAGTGGCAGCACGTTGGTAGCAGTGGTATGGTCTGGAGAATGTTTTCTTGACCTTCTCTGGACTGATCCATGTGGAAGTCACTCTTAACCGATTTAGGTATGAATTCATCTTTGCAGATCATGTACAGACATACATGTCTTCCCTGGGGGCGTATGGGATCTTCCAGCAAGACAATGCGACACGTCACACGACTAGAAATGTCCCACACTGGTTGGAAGAAGTAACCAAGAATTCCAAGTACTACTCTGGACCCCTAATTCTCCAGACTTGAACACAACTGAGCATCTGTTTGCCTGGATGGTGTTGCCTCTATGGATCCTCCTCCAAGCACCCTCCAGGAGCTTTGGGATGCACTGCAGACAGCATGGCTCCAGATACCTGTGACAACCTACCAGGACCTTATTGAGTCTCCCAGTCTCTCTAGCTGCTGTCCACGCTGCATAAGGTGGCTGCTTTGCATATGAGCTGGTGGTCAGAATAATGTGACCCGACTATGTACATTCACTATGCTAATCTAAGCTTAACTGATAGAGATAGCTCCCAAACGTCAATAGCATTCATCTGAATTAAGAGTCTAGCTGGGAAAGGAGTACATAGAGTGATTACTAGCCAACATGCTGACCTAGTGCCTCGCTATCTGTGCTGACCATGAACTAGTCCGAAGGAAACATATTACATTTGGAGAGGCGACTGTTGTTGTTGGGAAAATACAAAAGAAGTCTCAGCCGATAGGGGTGCTTTACAGCCTTGATAGCTTTTTATACCTCACACGTTGCAACACTGTGGCTGTAAATCTAAAGCTTTTCTTCATATGTTCTTCTCAAGACTTATCTTTCTCAGCGTTTCAGCCTTCAGCTCTTCATTTTCCCTCACATATGACCTAATGAAATAAGCTTGCCAGAATTAGCATGATAAAGAAAGCTCTCAATATGGGGAGCATCTGGGAGGCAGTTGTTAGTCTACTTATGTCTGACTCTTTCTCTAGGTCTGAAGAGAAGGGGGACTGATTTTAGCATTTAGAACACATTCGTTGCTTAAGCTATTATTACCACTTATTATTACACATGTCAAATATAGCCAGTGACCCATTCATTAACAATATTATTCAGCTTAATGTGTTGCATGTATTGGAGCCCAATTCTCTGAATACATTGCCAGTGCAAGGTCGCAAACTAGAGTCGGCTTGTGATATTTTTACCAATTATGCTTCAGATCGAAAGGATAAGGTGAGATATAATCCTGCTGTGGTAGAGGATCAGTTATGAGACGGTCCTCGATTTAAAAGAGTTATTTGTCCATGCTTGTTTTTTGTCTCCCTACTGGAGAGCCTTAGATTATCACTCCACATGTGTTACAGCATGCATGGCAGATGTTTGAGGTAATAGGTAAGATTTTAGGTAATAGAGGCAGTGGATATAACGTTTTAGCCCTGAACAGCTCATATCCTACATTTATCTTCTATTTTATTTTTCCTGCTTGAGGCTCACCTCAAGCACCTCAACATAGCATTTGTTTCAGTATCTGTAACACCATCCTCTAGTCCAGACCCAGACCATACAATGTGGCCCAAACCGATAAAGAGCGATTTCATTATGAAAGTGTTTTTAAGCGTTTTTTTCTGGTTTTTCTGGTATACGGGCTTTGCAGCGTATTCCCTCACATACCAATCACGTGCGTTGTAAGATCACCAAAGGCACTCCTCAGCCAATCCGATCTGTGCATATTCGGGCGTGCGGCACGCACAAAGGAGAGGAATGCAGCGAGAAGCAGCAGTCAGAAAGAAAAGCAGGTCGGAGAAAGAATAACATGCTCTAAAAAAGGAAAGTTGACGGAGAAACCCGACTGTTTTAACCAGGAATGGAGATACTTATGTTTTTTTCTTTCCACAGGTGGCTCCAAACCAACAGGTCAAGCTATGAGTTAACAAAAATATGCTGCTTTATTTATTGTTTCTATATTTAAACACTTTAAGATGCACTTTTTTAAAAACATTCTGGTTTTTTTTTTATGTAGCCATTGTTTTTACTTTAAGTGCGTAAAAAACAATCATTAGAAGTTTATAAATAATACATTCCGTTCAGCATTTAAACAGTAAATATACTGAAATATACTGAACTGTATGTGTGATGTGTTGGTTTTTCAGTAGCTGATGGTATAAGATGCTGATACTAGGCTACTTAAACAGGATACACCACTGAATCATAACACAAGTTATAAAGTATGATGGTCCGGACCTTGGCCTGAGACTCTAACTGGACCTTACTTAATTCTATTTAAATACCCCTAATTCTAGTCGAATTGTTTTCTCCCCTGCAATTCCAGTATCTGTAACACCATCTAATTGTTTTTTCCCCTGTCTTAGTCATATGCTCATGTTTTTCTCATGTGTTAGCCATGTGCGTTTGTTTACTTCCCAGCCATGTGTTCCTGTTTGTTTTGTCATGTGCTTCTCTGTGTTTCCGTCCCTCACCTGTTCCTTGTACGCAACTCCTCCCATTGTTACCAGGTGTTTCGTATTCCCTATGTTATTTATACCCTCTGTTTGTTACCTGTGTTTGTCGTTCGTTTTCTGTTGTTATGTTCATGTTTCAGGTGTGGGTGGTCCTGGCATTGCTGTTGCTCAAATTTATGAATTTAGTCATGGTTTATTATGTGTGTTCAGATGCCTAGTCTGAAGTTCTCAAGCCTAATTGCAGTCAGATGACAGAAAACACATTTAGTAAAACAATAGCAAACTGATCCAATCTGACTGGAACACAACAAGAAGGTAAACTATCTTAGTTAGAATAGAGTGTAGGTATGTGTATGCACAAAGCTGTAAAAACAATAATAAATTAATCTTGTTTTGAATGCAAACATTTATTATATTAAATCTTGTGAACACGATAAATACATGTAGATGTTGATAAAAAGCGTATTTGTTTTTTCAAATGAAGAGGAACCAAAAATATGAAACACCAAAAATAAAAATGTTACATGTCTAGACACACTAATATAATATCAAAATATCATTTGTGGATGGTAGTTGTGGACACAGAATATTGATTGGGATTATATATATATATATATATATATATATATATATATATATATATATATATATATATATATATATATATATAGTGATATGTGTGAGCGGCTGTTGTGGACACATTAGAGTACTGATTGGGGTGGTGGTCGCAATAGTTTATATTACCTCTGTTAACCTACTAGATCATATTATTTATATAGTCAAATTAGAAACTGTTTGCTTTAGTATGTTAGCTAATGTGATAATCAAATTATTTGATAGAAAAGTTAGGTAGAGTGGCATAACCCTCACTGGAAGCCCTACCACTGGTGCCACATATGGTTGCAGTGTACTAAACCAGTTAAGACTATTGTTATCTTTAATAAATAACATATTTGAGAAATTACAATAATCACTGCTAAGGGTATAACCCAACATGTCACAGAGTCTGTAATATTGTACACTGAGCTTTAATCAAGAAGCGTTCATAAAGATTTAGACTACTGAATCTTTCTACTGGCTTTGTACCCATTCCAAATAAACCCAGGTTATTTTGAGCCCCCCAGCTGCTCAGCAAGCCAATACAAAAGAGTGCCATTTAGAAAAATGTACAATGCAGTTAGACCTAAATGACCAGAGGAGGGAATGAGACACTGGCTAAAGACCTTAACTTTATCTTTAAAGTAAAGTTATCTTTTACAGGTACAACATTATGGACAGCCTAACCTGCTATTACAACAAGGCAAGAGGGAATCGAGTTTCTGAGGAGCATCTGAGGTGCCAGTGATGTATAAATGAAATATGGAAGTCACGACAAGCTCATGTAAAGGACATAACATCCTAGTCCTAGGCAGAGTTTAGGAAAACAGCATGCACTCTACTATTCTTTAAAAACACACATACACCCTAGAGACACAACACAAGCACAGCTCCATTTATAGAGCTGCATTGCGATTACAACAGAGGGATTAAGAAGTGGAAGAGTGAGCAAACTATACCTTAGTACTGCAGCGTTGTTTAAATATGTTAGATATGCATGATTTGGGTGGGGGGTGGTGTGATGTGTTCACTCACACAATTCAGAAAGATACCCTTTGATTTCTGACTGGAGATGACATTGAAATGTCAGTCTTTTGCAGACTCTGTGATTAAGCAGATCCCATTAAGATTACATAGAGTGCTATCTCTCTGTTAATCTGATGCAGTAGACAATAATTCCACAATTCTGGATTCCTCAAAATAGCTCCCCTTTCTACAGAGCGCTGTCTTGAGTGGTTCAGTTAGTAAGTTTCAGCAAAAAGTGAATTAGCATACTTCTAGACTTCTAAGTGACTTTGACTTCAGGCTGAATTCTTTCCCCTTTCTTAGCACTTATCACTCTTCAATAGTGTGAGACATATACAGTGCTGTGCAAAGGTTTTATTGGGGACATTGTCATATTTTAAAAGCTATTTTTCCAGACATAAAACCTTTCAACTTTTTAAATTTTTTTAAAATAGTATTGCATGTTTATTTAACCCTTTCCGAGCTTGTCTGTGTGGAAACACTCTAGTATGATTTATAGTATCTAATACCTGCTTTGACCACTCAGTACTTCCATCCATTCATTATCTGCCGCTTAATCCCACTAGTTGGGGTCAGGGGGGGCTGGAGCCAATCCCAGCATCATCGGGCAAAGGCGGGGTACACCATGGACAGTTCGCCAGTCCATCGCATGACCAACACACACACCTACGACAATTTAGAGTGACCAATTAACCTACCATGCACGTCTTTGGACTGTGGGAGGAAACCGGAGTACTCGGAGGAAACCCACTCAAGCACGGAGAGAACATACACACTCCACACAGAACAACCCGGACCGGGAATCCAACCTAGATCATCTTACTGTGAGGCAACAGTGCTGACCACTACACCACCGTGCCATTGCCCAGCACTTCATTAAGATTGCTGCTGAAGGGACTGAATAAATTCATACAATGTCTAAACTTTGCTCTACAGACTAAAACACAAGATATGATCTACCTCTTTCAGAATAAGATATTAATGTTACTTTGTATTGTATGTATGATTATTTACATCGGTTCTAATGATGTCTGGTGTTCTTACTGGTGAAAATACACTTATTGCCAAGATATAGACTTTTAAACAATCAGCTTAGGTGCTGCTTAAGACTTTTGCACAATAGAGCTATTACCCATTAAAATAGTACAAGGAAACATTCATGACAATTATAATAATAACATTTAGAATGACATTGCTTATGTAAAAACCTTCATATTGTTTTAGATATAACCTATATACACAGATCAGTCCGCCAGTATCAGCTGCACTTACCATATAGGAGCACTCTGTAGTTCTAAACTTACAGACTGTAGTTCATCTGATTCTCTGTATACTCTGTTAGTAATTTTCAGCACTGCAGTGACACGGACAAGGTGGTAATGTGTTAGCGTATGTTGTGCTGGTTACGAGTGGATCAGACATAGCAGTGCTGCTAGAGTTTTTAAACACGTTTCCACTCACTGTCCACTCTATTAGACACTCCTACTTTGTTGGTTCACCTTGTAGAATCCTAGTAGTAAAGTCAGAGACTGTAGCTCATCTGTTGCTGCGCAATTTGTGTTGGTTAATCTTTAGTCCTTCACCAGTAATCACTGGACATCGCCCACTGGACACTGACGGCTGGATATTTTTGGTTGGTGGACCAACCACAAATATGCTATGTCTGATCCACTTATACCAGCACAACATACACTAACACACCACCACCATGTCAATATCACTGCAGTGCTGAGAATGACCCACCACCCAAACAATACCTGCTCTGTGTTGGTCCTGTGGGGGGAACTGAAGGGGAAGCTAACAAAGTATACAGAGTAACAGATGGACTCTAGACTGTAAGTGTAGAACTACAAAGTGTTTCTATAGGGTAAATGGAGTTGATAAGATGGGCAAAGAGTATAGATTCAAAGAGGTGGTTTTAATGTTGTGATTGGTGTATAATAACACAAATGCACATCTTGCAAAGATACATAAACAACCCTGCATGAAATAAACAACAGACATTACAATCAAAAAATCAATCAATCAATCAATCAACCTTTAAGTACATTGAGGGAGACCCTCATTTAGAATGTAGCCGAGCATTACAATTTGGGATTGAAAAAAAAATATATATATATATATATAAAATACAATCCCTCTGTTGTAATGTAAAATACAATTAAAAAAATAAATAAATAAAATGAACTTTAATATAGGAACATTAGAAAAGTAAAACAAAATGATGTAAACAGAGTGACAAGAAAACCATGATGAATCATAAAGGAAGATGGCAACAAAATAAGAGAATAAAATAAAGAATAAGACATAAATAAATAAATAAATAAATAAATAAATGAATAAACAGGACATGTATAAATAAAGTAAATAAAAACTAATAAGTAAGATTTTAATAAAAAAGAGTGAATAATAAAAACAAGACAAACTAAAAAATCACAGGGGTAATAAAAATAGTAAAAAAATAATTATGCAAAATAAAAGAATGGTAAAATAAGAATAAAAAATTAATTATTATTATTATTATTATTATTATTATTATTATTATTAATAATAATAATAATAATAATAATAATAATAATAATAATAATAATAATAATAATAATAATAATAATACATATTGAAATAAATATATAAAATAAAAAAACAAGAAACAGAAATAAAAAAGTATAGAGAAAAAAGTTAAAAATTAAAAAACTTTAAAACTATAAATCTAAAAATATGATAAGAGAAGAAAAAGCCCAGTTGAAACAGTCACAGGCTGTTTGAAGGTAGTCAGAAAATAAAAGTTTAAAATGATTGAGTGAATTATGCACACATTCCAGGACATACTAGAGGCAAATTAAACAGGGATCGATTAATCAAGTATAATAATTATAGACGTTCACTGACCGTGCACAGGCAAGCAGCTGGGGACATTAATGCAGCAAGAAAGATGAGACAAAAGAGGCAAGCAAGACAAACAGACAGGAGATTTTAATGTGAACATTTCAACCTATCAAAGAGCTGTAATTTCAGCTGCCTGGTTTAAGAAGTGTAATGTTTAGATTCCCTAAAGACGAGTGTCACTAAAATACAGTCTTGTGAAGTTTTAACAGAAAATGTTGACTGACTAAAAGCACTTCTTCTGAATGGAACAACAACTGGAAAGAAATGACTACTTCTATGCCGACTACTAGTTTTTGCTACATCACTGGACAATCTGTTATTAGACAAGTTTATCCAGACATCAAACTCAAAAGCCTGTGGCACGTTTCATCACCAGTGCGTGCTTTTTCCTGATCTCTCTGCTTTTGCATGGATCCAGGATGTAGCTGCACTGGAGCTGAGCGTTTTGATCAGGAGCAGAAGAGAGCTGAGATGAAAGTGAGCTTTTTAGGGGAGCTGAACTACGCTGCCGTGCCCTATGGTCAATGTCACCGCTGCGCCGCAGCCGAGCAGGCGAAAGAGAGCTTTTTAACATGGAGGTGGCAGAGAAAGCAACTTAAATATACATCAGAGCCGAGCTGAGGCCTGAGAGCTGTCTGACGGCAGAGGGATGAAGGCAGCATGTTGAAAAGACTCTTTGGTTAAGAAAACGGAGTTAAGGAAAGGAGGCTGGGGCATAATAAAAGGGTGGTCTCCATGAGAGAGAGCTACAGCTACCTGTCAGTGTCTACACATGTTCTGTTTTTTTTTTAATAGGGTTGTTTATAGAGGTGCATATAAGACAATCACAGCTAATTGTCCTGCACAGGGTAAAAAGCAGCAAAGATCAGCAAGATGGATGGATGGATGGATGGATGGATGGATGGATGGATGGATGGATGGATGGATGGATGGATGGATGGATGGATGGATGGATGGATGGATGGATGGATGGATGGATGGATGGATGGATGGATGGATGGATGGATGCTTTATTGATCCCAGAGGGAAAGTCAAGATTCCACCCTGTATATAATCCATTTTTGATAGTGTCTGTTTATAGAGGTGAATATAAGACACAATCACAGCTAATTGCTGTGAAATATCAGCAAGATGGATGGATGGATGGATAGATGGATAGATAGATAGATGGTTTTGCTGGTGGCCAGCCTTAAAACCTCCATCCTCATGAAATTCTACAGTTAAGCAAATCTGCATGATCTTAACAACAATAAGATATATTTAAAAAAAAACCTTACGTTTGATCATCACTAATGCTAAAAAACATTAGAATTAGCTACGTAGCTTACAAATAAACTCATGATATGTCAATGAATTCATTTATTGCTTCCTTTATTTACATGTATTTGCATTTTGCTTGTTGCACCATAATATGGCTGTGAAATCTAACAATGGTAGAACATGATTGCAGTCAGCTCGAATAAGTGTAATCATTTCAAATAAAGGCAGTCATCTCAAATAACTGCAATTGGGCACTTATGTAATGACTGGGACAGGCTTGGCTGTACCTTTACACTCACAGCGTTTGACAGGCAGTGTTATCCAGAGCTGCTTTCAGTGTTTCAGTCTTACAGAGGTGGGCAAGTGTAGTGTTAGGAGTCTTGCCCACTGACTTTTACTGGTACAGTGTACTGTGAGTACCAAGATGGGGGATCAAACCCTGGCACACAGCACGGCATGGCATGCAAAGGTGTTACCCACTACACTATACCAATCACTCATACAGATGTGTTCAGGATTGGTTTAATTTGACATTGAAGTCAAGATTTGATTACATTGTTGATGCTTTCTGTGTTAAATATGTTTCTATTTTACAGATCTATGATTGTGTATTAGACTGATTGGTTTGTCTCATGTAAATAAAAGGTCTTGAATAGAACAATTCCAACTGTTCAACTCGCATCCAGGTCGTAATTCAAATGATGCAAAAAAGGCTGATGTGGTTTATTATATAATATTGATTATAGTAATATGGCTTACTATGAACTATAAAAAAAATAATATCTAAAACTAAAAAAAAAATTAGCATTTCCTAAGAACAACTTGGTACCATTACATGCTATCATGACCCAAGGCATGGACAATTCACATCACAAACACACTGTAGGCTAACGCAGCTAGAGAGGTTAAGTTGGTATACTAAGAAAATAAAAAAAACATTTTCAAATGAGTGGCTGCACAGTGGTGTAGTGGTCAGCACGGTGGTGTAGTGGTTAGTATGGTGGTGTAGTAGTTAGTATGGTGGTGTAGTGTTAGCACTGTCACCTTACAGCAAGACGATCCGGATTTGTTGCCCGGTCTGAGTGGGTTTCCTCTGGGTACTCCGGACATGCCTGTTAGGTTAATTGGTCACTCTAAACTGCCCGTAGGTGTGAGTGTTGGCCATGCGATGGGCTGGCGAACTGTACATGGTGTACCCTGCCTTCGCCCGATGACGCTGCGATTGGCTCCAGCCCCCCCGTGACCCCGCCTAGCGGGATTAAGCAGCAGATTATGGATGGATTTTCAAATGAGCCTCAACCATATATGCCTAAATCAGAACATACACACAAATAAATACATTAGGTAGGCACTGGACCCACCAGCGAGTCCCCAGATTCATGAGAGCAGTACCACTCTCTCAGCTCTGGATATAAAATTACATAACGAGTGAGAAGTTTAGTAGCTACCCTTCGTTTTATTATATGCAGGGCTTTGAAGGAAGTGAGTAATGTTCATAGCAATCCACAAGTACTATGTGCTCATGAAATAAAACATGATGTCTGTGGTGTGGTGGAAGCTGGAGAGTCAGGCTGTGTAAACAAGGGTCTAGTGATGATATGGAAGCTTTAGTGAATGTTCCACCAGCAAGACTCTAATGCTATGTCAATCATTCATTCTTTAATTACTCCCAACCAATAGCTGGTGTACACCAGTCTTTAAAATGACTCTACTTACCTCCAACTGCTTTCATGTGCCAGTGTTTCGTAGTTCCTCTCCTTCTTCCCTGTCTAGTTGACGAGGCTGGTGGGCTTAGCCACTGCTCTCCTGATCCGGCAGGATAAGCAGAGGTCTTGATGCTCTAAGACATGGACTGAGAACAGGGTCTATGCCAAAAACTCCTTAAGTTCCGAATAATTGGATCCTTCAAATTCATATCCAGGATCAAGACCAAGACTTCCTTCACTTCTGTCTCCTTTTCTGTCTTTATGGCAGAACTATGCTGTGTATTATCAACAGAAGCCTGAGAGCTGTGTGTTTCTTCTCAGTAGGCTCTCACATATCATCAAACACTATTCATTCACTTATGTAAAGGATTTATGCTGAATGTCTGTAGGTATCCTTGGAAATACCTTGGACAGAATCCAGTACAACTAAAGTCATTCCTTAGAATTGGAAAAGACAGGTGTTGTGGTCTTAGCTTTCTGTACTGGTAATTACTTTCCTTATGGCACTTTATTACTTTATGAGGCACTGTATGCAAAAATGATTGGCATTGATGTCCTGCGGAGATGCCGTCCTACTGCATAACCAGAAATGTCACCATAAATACACGTCTCTTTGGTTTCTTCTATTATCTATTAAAAGTAATGCAGTAGAAGGTCAGACCACTGTTGACCCCTGGGCTCCTAAGAGCTTCCAGAACAGAGGCGCAGTCATAAGGGAGTGGAAAGCGTGGGGAAAGCTCCGCGGTCAGATGCTACTGTATGATTTACTGGCATTACAGCACATAAGATGTAGAAAATACAAACAATGCTTACTTTGAGGTGTCATCTGAAAAGATCCACAGTCTGCATGTGTCTATATAAGTAGAAGTAATAGTAAAAAGTAAAAAATAGTAAAGTAGTAGTAAATTGTTGGTTTATTGTTATTTGATATGCATCTCCTGACTCTCCACAATAGACAAGTAGCTGTAATGTGGATAATAATGTAGTTGTAATTTTTAAAGTGTGTTTATTCCATTAATAAGCTGTTTAAAAATGAGTTTTGTAGCTCATCGTTATTATTTGAAGTACATTTATGAATATTTTGGCCTGACTTCTATTGTTTGTTGGCACTGTTGGCCTAGCTGTTCTATTTCTAAATTAAAGAAGCAACATTTAAACACTAACAATGTCCTGTCTGATCATGCACAATCATTCAAATTAGATTTAGTTTTTTTGCCAGACTGCTCCTTTAATGAAGACCTAGATGAGGCTTGCAAGGACTGAAGAAAGTTATGGGTACTATTTACTGAAAGGTGTGGGTGACTATTGATTTGTGGTGTTTGCTTGCAACATTAGCCTCGTAGCTCCACCAATCACATCTTGGTGGAGTGACTACATCTGAGGTAAGAGAGAAAATTGTGTATGTCGGATTTCTCACAAAACTATTTCTGTAATTCTGCCTGGCGTTTCATATTTTGGGGTAAAGTTGACCTTAAAAAACATGTGCTTGTCTTCAATCTTGTTTTATGCATTCCAATTAATGACAGACCAATAAAGCATTTGTGTGTGTTCAAAGTTGAGAATGACTCATAAAAATGGGCCCACAAAGCTGTTTGAAGTTGTCTGGAATGGAATACTAGATGAGCGAGCTATCTGAAGTGAAAACAGGCAGCCATGCAGGATCAGTTCAGATAAGTTCACTTCACAGCTATTTTGTGCTCCAAGGACTGAACAGTTGCACTAACTGAACAAAATACATTTCTGTGATAAAACATTGCTTTTTGTTATGATCATCTGTTTTGGGGTGTCTGATTGAACTGACTTTCCTCCACGTGAAGCCAATTATTCACTATTACTAGACTATATATATATATATATATATATATATATATATATATATATATATATATATATATATATATATATAGAGAGAGAGAGAGAGAGAGTGAGAGAGAGTGAGAGAGTTCTGAGTAATATGTAATGTTGATAGTGGTAAAAGTTTTTCTTTTTACATACATTCTTTTGCTCCACTATGTATGGATTTAAAAAAATACTATCAGATCAAAACTTTATGCCACACTTACTATAAACCAATGTGGCAAATATCATGAAGAATATATACTATATACTATATATAATATATACTATATATAGAAGCATGTGTATCACGCTGTCTAATAAAAATTAAGTATCTCCAAAATTGCCACTTTACAGAAGAGGCCAAAAACAGACTTTACTTTTAATGTAAGTCAATGGAACCAGAAGTTTTTAAAGTGATTTTCAAGCATTTCTATTGGTCCATTCATCCTAAAATTTTGATACAATGGAAAACAACAGTTCAAATGGAATGGAAAAATGAAACTTGGCCAAAATCGAGACACATGTTTTTCTTTGGACAGCGACGATATATAGAAGAATATATACAGAGGCATGAAACTCATCAAACTATTCTGAATGGTATGGTTTACATCATAACCATTTGACTAAACCTATATTTAGAAAAATTGCTAAAATTCCCCTTAAGTCCCTGCAGTTTACCTCAAGCAGCATGACTGCATAAAAAAGTGATGGAGTGTTATATGTATGTTTGTTAAGTACAAAACACTGATAAGTTACTAATGTTTAAAGTCCCAAAGAGTCTAAACATCGTCGCTGCCCAAAGAAAAACGTGTATCTCCATTGTTTATAAATTTGTCATCTCCAGTATACAGTGACGATATGTGAGCTATTTCTAATTAAGCCAGTTTTGTTCCTCTAGGCTATAATATACATATACAGGGAAGGCTTTATGTATCCTCTCCCAAAGTCTAACAAATGATTTATATAGTTTCCCAGATTTCTCTCCTCTCCTCTGTTAACTGGGTGGTTCTATTCATGGGTAAGACTTCTGTAATCAATCCTCTGACCAATCACAGTGCTGACATCTCTTGCCCTGTCTACACAAAACAGAGAGCTGTCAATCAAGCTGCTCAATCAAGCTGCTCATTAGCCATGCCCACACAGCTCTCAGATAGATCAGATCAGCTTGCATGAAACATATATATATAAGCTTTTCGGAATGTTTAATATAATGCAGTAGTTCATTCACTCACATCACTTACATGACTAAACTGAAGATGTGCTACTTTCAGCCACAAGAGGGCGATATTTCGCCATTATTGTATTTTTTCCTGATTTGTCCTCACTTGGTGTGTTAATTTTCATGTTTGCAAATTGGAAGAGACTCCAATTTTATTTATGAGGTCAAAATTAACTTATGTAAACTTTTAAGCAGGTAATAAATGTTGAGAAGTCTAAAATAGTCATTTTTACCTCCATGTTGTTTACATATATAATTCCTGATGACCCTCAGAAAAGCTGCAGGGTGCAGGATAATAAAAGAGATACACAACAACGACACAGTCACAAAAAACACATTTCTTAAGTGAGTTCTTAAGTGAGTCAACCCAATGTCACCTTCCAGCTTAATTTCATTATTAAATTGTCCTTGTTTGCGTTCAGCATGTTCTACTGTTACACTGGAGCTGGGACTCTGGGATTTGGGGACCAAGTTGCCAGCTCTGCAGAGTATTTCACATACTTGTGTTTCAACGTTTCTCTGCTGTCAGGAATGTTCTAATCTGTATTCGCAGGTCATATGCCCTTCATGTGAAAACCCACAGGCCAAGCGTAGTCATACTGAGCTGAGTTCATAAAAAGCTCTGTACTGCATGTTCTTCATCATGTGTGGAGCTGAAAAATAAGATATGCAAATCATATCTATAAGAAAGACTTTGCTTTGGTTTTAACCAATTAGACACACTTAGCATTGTTTCATTAGCTTCATTAGTAATGAACTTGCTAATAAACATGATTCTGACCTGGTGATATATTTCAGAGTTACATTTTCTGTTAGAGGTCTCAGAGACCTGAACTATAGACCTGAGCAGTCCTGGGCTGGAGGTTAGGGAGCCAGCCTTGTGTCCGGAAGATTGCTTGTTTGATCCCATAGACTGAAACCAGGCACATGACTGAAGGGTCCTTGAGTAAGGCACCCGACCCTAGACTGCTTCGTAGACGTTGTGGATAGGGCTGCCCACCGCTTTGGGCAAGTGTGCTCACTGCCCTCTTGTGTGTGTGTGTTCACTAGTGTGTGTATATGTGGGTTAAATGTGGAGGTCAAATTCTGCTGTGTGCAAACACAAGTGGCAAATAGTTCAAATTCTAATATAAAACGTTTCTGCTTTTATTGTTTCCTTTTCTTCTGGGGGCGGGTGGGGGCAGGGACAAAAGTAATCTGTACATACCCGTGCATGCAAATAGATGCAAATCTTTGCACACCACTCCTCCGACACCTTTATTTCTTCACGTTCTTGTGCACAAGACGAGAAGGAAGCAAAACCAATCTCAGTAAAACATGAGGGTTAGGGTGAATACCACAGTTATTGATGGCAGCTGTGTGGAAATTAGATATGCAGCGATTCCATCTGGGTCTGTGGGTTAGTTTAGCAGTTCTCTGTCATCTTCTTGTGCGCTGTATACTGTTTCCAACTGTTTTAAACATTAGTGCATGTTGCCGACCCCGTCTTCTTGTCTGTACAGGCCTCAGTGTAAAATGTAGGTGTTAATTATATTATGTTCCTCAGCAAAGCAGAGCAACGGTGTGAAATTAAGCCTGATTAAATAGTGCCGTCTAGTGGTTATATTTGGTGTCCAGAGAGTGTTGTGTTATGGGGTTAATTGGTTTACTGAATTCATTTTCCTCTGTGACTGCTTCCTCGTAGTTGCCTTGGAGAAAACATGATGCACAATTTAATATAGATTACTTGCACGCTTATTGATAAGTGTGCAGTATCAACCAGGCTGTGTGTTAATCTTAATAAGAAGCATTAATTGAGACCTACAGCTCTGGGTCAAATAATAAGGAGCCGAAACTCATTTGAAAGACATTCTTGTTCACAATAACATATTATATTTTTAGATTTGCACTAATCTATTAAAGGTGGCACCTTGTATTTACACTAATTGTACACTAATTTTTACCATACAGACGCACATTGTACTTCTACAATTACAGACTGTAGTTCATCTGTTTCTCTGTATACTGTGTTACCTGTTCTTCAGTGACCAGGACCCCACAGGACCACCACAGAGCAGATATATTGTTTTGGTGGTGGATCATTCTCAGCACTGCAGTGACACGTACATGGTGGTGGTGTGTTAATTTGTGTGGTGCTAATATGAGTGGATCAGACACAGCAGTTCTGCTGGAGTTTTTAAACACTGTGCCCAATCACTGTCCACTCTATTAGACAATCCTGTTCCACTGTGTAGATATAAATATATATAGTGACACCAGGGCTGGACTGGTAGTCTGGCATGGTGGGCTGTCCTCAGGGCCAATGCTGTTGGATGTTTTTTTTCTTCCCAATTTAAAGGGGGCAGCCGGTTGGTCATCTTCAATATAGACAGTGGACGGAACCAATCAGGATATAGGACAAAAGCGGCCCCACCCTTTCTCTGCATGTTCTCCTGTAACTCAAAGCAGCCCTGTTTTTAGCCTGACACAAATGCATGTTATAGCTTTTTAAAGGAGGGAGCACCTTTACCCTAAAGAATTAGAATTGAGCTGCTAAATCAGGAAAATTCAGAAAATACATATGAGCAGACAAAAGTTCTAGAACTACAGTATGTGTAAATTTACGTATTTGCTTTCCACAATGGTTTTTTGATAGACTTCTACAGCAATGATTCACTGTAAATTTCTAATAAGCCTAAAGGCAAAAGGTTATATTCTTTTTAATATGATTTATTATTGTTATTATTTGATAATTATTATATGATAATAGTAAAATACATTCCTTCATGGAACACATACATAAATTACTGGTCAGCTGTGCTCCACTAATTATGACATTTATTTATGTTTTTAAATGTAGTCCATTTTGCTACAACATCATTTTAATATTCTTCACTGCATGGCAAACCAGGTTTGTTGATATAAACTGTCATGCCATGCTTCTCCTCCTGTCTGTGCTATGCCTTTGTTTACACTGTCATGTCATGTTCCATGTGCTTATGTTTGTTTTGGTTGTTCGCTCCTCCTTGTCTCCGCCCTCTTGTCATGCCCTCATCTGCTCCTAGTTTGTGTCTAGTCCTTGTTCCACGTGTTCCTAGTTTCCTGTGTGCTTATATACCCTCAGTCTAGCATTGTGGTTTTGTGATTGGTCTGTTGACAGGTTATGTTGTTACTCTGTTTGCTTTGTCTCTGTTGAGCTGGTTGTGAGGTTAGATTGTATTTTGGTTCTTGTTTTATGCTGCGGACTCAAATAATCAACGCTGATATGTAAATCTGCCTCCCTTGCCTGCTTCATTGCTACACAAACAAGACATTTTAGGTCACACGCTCATTAAAATGAGACGTTTCTACATTAAAACAATTCATAAACAATTAAAATGGTACTGCTGATGTGTCTCTCTCTGTTTCTTTTTGGGGTCTCTCATTTGCCATCCTCCATGGAAACCAGTGCAAGGAAGGAGTTTTCCAAATTTTTTTTTTCACAATATAAACCTACTTTTTATGGTATTATGATGGCAGCATGTCCCAAAGATATAAATAAAGAATAAAGAAAAAAGCACTCCTGAAACTAGCCACCGATCATGGTCTCATGAGGCCCCTGGGCACAAAATTAGGAAGGTAAATTTAGACCTAAAATATAACTTTAATAAGCAGCTTGTGTTTATTTACACGGCGGCTGTGCAAACGCAAACACTGGGTGGGAAAGTGTAATTATAAACTCTCAATTAATGTGCAATAGCTCCCTGTTTCCTGCACAGTTATAGTCATGCACATTGTTGGTTTTAGGGCGCATAACTTATTTTAATCACTGTTTTTGAGAGGCTTTTATTTCATTTACATACATCACATATTCAGGGCTGTTATATCTTTGTTTTTTGCCGTAAGAATGAAGAGGGAGTCCAGTCCAGGGTTTAAGCTTTTATTTGAAGGGCTTGCGATACCGATGTGTCTCTGAGCTCTCACACCCTGGTCTGCCCTGGTCCAACCTGGTCTCAAAGATGTCTTTGACTGTTTGTCTTTTATAGGGCTGCCTGTCTGCTTTTTTCGGCCCTTGTACACCTGGCCATTCTTTTGGGTAGAGTGGTACCTAATAGAAGTTCCCAAGATAACGCTGCAGGGTATATGGCCCTATATGGCGGGGGTCCCAAAAAGCCCTGACCTTCCCATGAGCTTGGAGCCTTCTGTCTAATAAGATTGATATAAATTCCCAACAGGGTTATTTGTTCATACAGTTTTTGCAGCTTCTTTGAATCACCATTGGTTTTGTGGGACGAGACCTCTGGCAGTGGCCTTAATGGCCTGAACAGTATTCCTTCCCTCCCTGAAACTTCACTCTTACTGTACCTTATGTTCATTTGATGATTTTGCACCGAACCCCCTGCCCAAACCACCAACAACCTTCTTCTTATGGCTCCACAGCTCAAACTAGAAACTGAAGGCCATGTCTGCTCTGAGGAGTTCTTCAGAAGACTTAGTGATGGAGTTCAGATGCTATCATGTTGTTTCAGCAGAGAACCTGATTTTGTTTCACCCTCTCCTCTTATCCTGCTGTAGATTTTTTTCATCAATATGTGTGTTTACATCATTTGGCAGCATATAATTCACTAATTGAGGGATCAAAGTGAGTGATTAGCCTGCTGCAGTTATGATCATTGAAGTTTTTAGCTTTGGTGTTACTGGATCAATTGCTTCATCAATACGCTTCAGTCAATGAATGTTCATCATTTCGTATTCATAATCCGATACAGTAACAGTTATTTTTCAGATGCTGCTCTCCCAGTGCAATTTTAAGACCAATGCACATTCATGGCGGAGAACGTAAGCTCTTCTGTGCAAGCCGTGTGAATCTGTGTTCAGTCTCTCTGGATTTAATTATGCTTTTTTCTTACTACTGCAGTTTTGAGCGTGTGAGCTGTGTGTATACCAGAGGAAAGGATAATTGCACACTTTTCAACCAGCTTGACTTATGAACACATAACAGTTTAGCTGAAATGTTGTGGCCCAGTATGCTGTTAACTTAAACTACAGCAGTTAAGGTAAAACAGAAACATTGACTTGCAGCCCCATATTTCAGCCCTAGCTCTGCATACAGGGATACTCTGCGCTATGCTCTAAATGTGTCCTCGTTGAGTCTCCCTCCCCCCAGCACTCAATTTCTTCATACTATTTATTTCCCAAGATAGGGTGAAATATGTATTTGTGTGCAGTGCACCGTCTGCACTTCTATGCAAAAGAAGCCAGAGGTAATTGTGTGTAACCGGCAAAGACCCTAGAAGAAAAGTAAGCAGTTTAGAGAAGATCATTACTGTTAAAAAACAAAAAAAACAACAACAACAGGTATCTCTAAACCAATGGCTATACAGAAGAAAGCAAAAACTTAACTTTAAATGTAGTTCAAGGGAAAGAGATTTTATTCCAGGCATTTTGGAGCATGTCTGTTGGTTTGCATTTATTCTGAGATACACACAATGTAAAGATCAGGAAGTTTTGATACTTGTGGGGGGTTTTATAATATGCACATGGAAAAGCTATCGATTCCCATATTACATTTCTGCATGGAACGTTCCTTAAGCTGAATCAGGCTTAAAGAAACAAATCATGGACAGTTCATCTATATGTCTAAAGGAGAACAACAATATTGAATATTTTATATTTTTACTTACATGAAAACATAGGATATGAATTTCACCCTCTGACTACTTTATTTAATAATATTCTATAATCATGAATGTTAGTTATATTTCTGTCAAACCTTCTCAATGAGTTTGGCCTTCTGGCACAAGAAAATGTAGTGCAACTACATGTGACCACATGAAGTCTTGTATATTTACATTTTACAAATACACAAGGGTGTATATTTGCTCTTGACATTGGCGGGGACCTATGCATCTAACCCGACATGTTGAGCAATCAGGGTCTTTTTTTCTTTATTACAATTCAATAATAGCTGGATATTGGTAGGGACACATCACTTCAGTCCATGCTAATTCTACACCCTTGCAAACACGTGCCATATGACACTCAGCGGCTAGTACACAGCATCTACACTCATTGTACATTTGTGTCAGCTCCAACTGCCGTATAGGATGTAATTACAATTACAGACAGTACTCTATCTGTTTATCTGTATAGTCATTTATCCTGTTCTTTGCTTCTTATCAGGACCCCCATAGTTAAATGTTCTAGAACACTACCAGTCAAATGTTTCAGAACACTACCAGCCAAACATTTTAGTACACTACCAGCCAAAAATTTTAGTACACTACCAGCCAAAAATTTTAGTACACTACCAGCCAAAAATTTTAGTACACTACCAGTCAAACATTTTAGATGCACTACCAGCCAAACATTTTAGTACACTACCAGTCAAACATTTTAGATACACTACCAGCCAAACATTTTAGTACACTACCAGCCAAACATTTTAGTACACTACCAGCCAAACATTTTAGTACACTACCAGCCAAACGTTTTAGTACACTACCAGCCAAACGTTTTAGTACACTACCAGCCAAACGTTTTAGTACACTACCACCCAAACGTTTTAGTACACTACCAGCCAAACGTTTTAGTACACTACCAGCCAAACATTTTAGTACACTACCAGCCAAACGTTTTAGTACACTACCACCCAAACATTTTAGTACACTACCAGCCAAACATTTTAGTACACTACCAGACAAACGTTTTAGATCACTACCACCCAAACATTTTAGTACACTACCAGCCAAACGTTTTAGTACACTACCATCCAAACATTTTAGTACACTACCACCCAAACATTTTAGATCACTACCAGTCAAACGTTTTAGTACACTACCAGTCAAACGTTTTAGTACACTACCAGCCAAAGGTTTTAGATACACTACCAGCCAAAGGTTTTAGAACACTACCAGCCAAACGTTTTAGAACACTAACAGTCAAACGTTTTAGATACACTACCAGTCAAACGTTTTAGATCACTACCAGCCAAACGTTTTAGATACACTACCAGCCAAACGTTTTAGATCACTACCAGTCAAACGTTTTAGTACACTACCAGCCAAACGTTTTACATACACTACCAGACAAACGTTTTAGTACACTACCAGCCAAACGTTTTAGTACACTACCAGTCAAACGTTTTAGATACACTACCAGCCAAACGTTTTAGTACACTACCAGCCAAACGTTTTAGATACACTACCAGTCAAACGTTTTAGATACACTACCAGTCAAACGTTTTAGATACACTACCAGTCAAACGTTTTAGATACACTACCAGTCAAACGTTTTAGATACACTACCAGACAAACGTTTTAGTACACTACCAGCCAAACGTTTTAGTACACTACCAGTCAAACGTTTTAGATACACTACCAGTCAAACGTTTTAGTACACTACCAGTCAAACGTTTTAGATACACTACCAGTCAAACGTTTTAGTACACTACCAGCCAAACGTTTTACATACACTACCAGTCAAACGTTTTAGTACACTACCAGCCAAACGTTTTAGTACACTACCAGCCAAATGTTTTAGAATACTACCAGTCAAACGTTTTAGATCACTACCAGCCAAACGTTTTAGTACACTACCAGCCAAACGTTTTAGTACACTACCAGCCAAATGTTTTAGAATACTACCAGTCAAACGTTTTAGATCACTACCAGCCAAACGTTTTAGTACACTACCAGCCAAACGTTTTAGTGCACTACCAGCCAAACGTTTTAGTACACTACACTACCAGCCAAAAGTTTTAGTACACTAGCAGGACACTCAGTCATGTTAGTCATGTTGGTCATGATAACATATTATGAAGAGAAACAGATGGACTACAATCTGTAATTGTGGAACTACAATATAAATAAATGTGTGTACCCGCATAGTAAATGGATGGGATTAAACAATCACAGGGGGTGTTCTAATAAAGTAGTCACTGAGTGTATTAATATTAGTGTTAGTATTTTATTAAAGTAGAAATCAGATTAGACATATGATCAGCAGTAATCAAATTATAAATAATGATTCATGTATGAATGAGAGCAGTGTAGGGATTACAGTGGACCAGGATGTAATCTGTGTGTAACCTGATTGTTCTGGAGCACAGGCATTCTATGATGTGAATCACTGTCTGTTCTTGAGATTAAGCCAATTTAGTTAGATAGAGCAAATGTATCATTCATTATAAAGCTGTCACTGCATGCTACCATAATATTTCTTCATACGCAAATAAGTCTAATACTCTGCTTCTCTTGTTTCAGAATTATACAAATTTCTATTCATCAAGAAGTGAAGAAGACACTATCCTTTTTCGTTTATTGTGATTACCATCGCCATTATCAAGAGACATCAAGAAAACATGCAAAGTGTAACAGTCTATTTACATCCTTTTTTCCAGCTATTTAACTTTATAGAATGTTTCAATGTTACAGTATACACATATATAAACAACAGGAAGTCAGTAGCATCTTCAGATGCCAACATATACCATTCGTACTATAAGCCCAGCTGGCAAATCATGCTAAAAAAAAAAAATAGAAGGAAGAAAACACTTCAAAGTAGTCGTCTGCTGCCATATGTTACTGAACGGTTGGTTTCCACAAGAGAGTAAAATCTGTACATACTGCATTGAATAGTCAGGTCCATCCAAGTGCTGGACTAATGTTACAAATGATACGGTGGTCACAGTCACTATCAGGGAAATGATAACGTTTCAGGAAAACAAAACCAATATAAAGCATCATCAGTCAGCATGATGCTAAACTAGATATCGCAGCATCTCAAAAAAATAATAATAAACACAATGAATAACTTCATTAATGTCTCATTTCATGATTAAGTGTCCTGAAGGTTGTTTCTACTGCCTTATGAACATACTCTTTGGCACTTCTCAGCATTTCACTGTGTAGATAATAATCACACCGGTATTCCATGTGCTGACTCATACTGTACTGGTTGTTTTTGCTAACATGTTCCATGTGATAAAAGCAGTTTAAACCTAGTTGTTAAAAAAAGTCTAATAAAACGGGATGATTGCTTAAATTAATTATGGCAACAAGCACCATTGGTTTAAAACCAGGCCCTAAATGTCTCAAAAGAAATTGTTGTACTGAAACAAACAGCCCTCTTACTGTAATAAACAGTATGTTTACCATGCATTCCAATAATAAAGACTGTGGCATGGTTTCATCTTTTCCTCAAGAATCTAAGAGGCGTAGTTTTACAGTGGGGACGAAAATAAGCCTATCTATACGAGTCACATGAACGGGATGCTGTAATATAAAGGCACATTTCATGCAGGAAATAAACTGGAGGACCAGTGCACAGTATCAGAGCACACCGACCACCCACTTCAGTAAGTACACCTCTTTGTTTATCATCCAGCTTCACTTATAGTATAGAGGTGCTCTGTAGTTCTATAATAGCAGCCTGTAGTTAATCTGTATCTCTGTATACTTTGTAAGTCCCTTTACCCCTATTTTCCAGGTGGTGGGCCATTCTCAGCACTGCAGTGACACTGATGTGGTGGTGGCAATGTGTTAGTGTGTGTGGATCAGACACAGCAGTGCTGCTAAAGTTTTTAAACCATGTGTCCACATGCTCATCACTCCTTTAGACACTCCTTCCTTGCTGGTCCACCTGGCAGATGTAAGGTCAGAGACAATAGCTCATCTGTTGCTGCACAGTTCGGGTTCTCTGGTCCTTCAACAGAGGTCACTGGATGCTGCCCACAGGATGCCGTTGGCTGGATTGGTTTGGTTGGTGGATAATTTTCAGTTTTTCAGCCTTAGTGTCAGTCCTGGACGGAGAATAGTCCACAGACCTATTCAGCCAACAGCATTCTGTGACCGCAGATCAAGGACTGCAATAAAACCCAAACAACAAACAGGGCAGCAATAGTTGGCTAAGAAGGTGAGAGCATCTAATACAGTGGACAGTTCATCGTCATATCAGTGTTAATGATGATCCACCACCGTTGAGAAACAGGGTAAACGAGGCTAAAACATATACAAAGTAACAGATGAACTACAGTCTGTAGGTGTAGAACTACAAAGTGCTCCTATATGGTAGGTGGAGCTGATATAATGGACAATGAGTGTAGCTACAAGGAGGCGTACTCAACGAATTAGCTACTACTGAAGTAGTGAATAAGAACGTGAATGTGTCTGTGTGTGAAAAAAAGAGGTTGATGTGCTTTAAAGAAAAAAAATCACCATTTCAAAACTTCAGCGTCTTAAATATAAATAAATAATATGAATGAACATTGACTTAAGTTCTAAACTTTGATCCACCTCTTCCTTGTCCACCTAAACATCTGCATGGAATGCTCCTTAAGCTGAACCAGGCTTGAGCTTCACAATTCAAATTGAACTCCAAAGAGAGAAAAAAAAGTAATAAAAGATTTCAAGTCTTATTTACATCATAAAAATCACATATAATGCATTAATACCAATTTTATACCCTCCAACTTGCCCAATTAAAAGTATTTACGTTTACAATTACATGTTATATTCATATATATGGATTCCTGTATAGTCAGGAAAGGAAAAAAGCAACATGCATCAAATATAAATACAAAATCAAGCACATGTAATACTTCTCTCCAGACGGAAAGCAGGGGCATCGCATGCTGTATGCATGTTTTCACCCCATCCTATACATATCTAACTATTTATATGTGGGATCAGTGTCACCAATCAATTTATGTATAGGATCAATGCTTTCCTTTGTGGACATATTGTGTGTTTTTTTTTCAACGCATTTATATTATATTTCTTTGGTCCAATCTCCACTTGGTCCAATATAATAAACATAAAAAATGACCATGTGTCAAGCTTTGCTTTGCCTGTCTCTGTCTTTGTTTTGACCTCCTGTAATTTACATGTGCTTCTGTTTGTTTTGGTTTTTAGCTCCTCCTTCTCTCCGCCAATTTGTAATGCCCCTTACCTGTTCCTAGTCTGTGGCTCCTCCTCGTCCCAGGTGTTCCTTATCTGTCCTTAAGTATCTGTTTGTCTCTGTCTGGTATTTGTGGACTGTGAATGTTCACTTGTGTAATTTGTTTAATGCAAATGGCCAATAGATTCTCTTTGTTTTCTTGGATTGGTTTCAAAGTATTCTGTGTCTTAGTTTTATTTTCTTAGTCTTAGTATCTTTTAAGGACCCACTTGCACTATACAATAAACCTTAAACAAACAGACTTTGTATTTGTATGCACCTCCCTTGCTTGGCCTATCACACAGTGGCAGGTCTATCCATATTTTGAACCTCTCAGTGGAGCGTATAAAATAAAAATCCAGACAAAAAATACTTAAGTACTTAAGAAAACACAAAATGTCTAATATTAGTCATTTGATTCATCTGTGGAAATGTGTTTTTGGAAGGGGAACAAGCCCACCCATTTATATATTCCGCTGCAATGTCATTAACTGGCCAGGCAATAGAATCAGCTGGCAATGAAGGGCGCAGCGGAGATACAGTGGACTGTCAACGCACGGGTCCATTTTGCACATCAGCGACCTGTTTCCGTGCAACTAGACATGGCCTTGGCACATTGCCTGCTTGTAAAATAGACTGCAAAATGAATAATTTAATGCCAAATCATATAAAATCGTTTACACAGGCCCGCGATGAGAGTCGATCCCCATAACGTGCTAGGGGTGGGAGCCGGGGCCAGAGGATTTACAGAGGCAATAAAGAAAGAGCAATAGCTTCCATGTGCCCCCAGCGGCACTGCCCAGCAATTTAACCAGCACAATAACTCAGAGAGCAAAGCCCCACGGTGGCAGAAGCACAGGAGAGAACAGGGAAGGTGCCTGGACAGGAGCATAACAACATTTTACGTGGCTGTGGTACATGACAATTCCGTCGACTACTGACGGGCCGAAGCCGGAGCTAATGAAATAATTAAAGACGTGTACAGATGAAACGATAGCGCTGACGTCGTTTCAGCTGGAACGGACTTGACTTTTGGGCCTCTTTCTTTTGCATGTTCTTGCATCATATTAGGACATTAAAGTTTTAGTAGGATCTGGGCAAGAATTAGAAATATGAAAATGATCCAGCATCAACCTAATGATGAATTAATGATAAGGACCTGCACACGCTCAGGCACATCAATATGCAAGGACAAATATGCTTGCACGTACACGTACACTCATTCATCATGCATACCTTCTCCTTATTCTCAGCTTGCACTCTTTACCTGCCTTTCAAACAGCAGAACGTCTCGCCTGTAGATTAGCTAACACTGCTTCATGCTTAGTCAAACTTAGACTCCACCCTTTGAGATCAACCCCAACAGAAGAAGCTGTCTCTGTTGTGTTACAAGTACAGGTAGTAAGTCCAGTAGAGCAGGTTGACTATGACGAAGGAGAGTGGAAAGGTGACGCGGGAGTAGTTGTCTATGTAATGTGGATTCTCTATGTGACAGCAGTTCACAGAGCGCAGCATCTGTCTTACGAGGGACAGGTTTTTGAGACAGCGGTTCAGGGGCTCCGTCAGGGCCTCTTGGGGCTTAGCCTCTGAGGTAGTAGGGCTGGGGGGTGAGGCTCCTGGCTCTCCGGAAGGGGTCAGGGCAGGAGCTGGGGTCGGAGGATCCTTGCGTCTCTTAGATCGGCTGGAGTCACTGGCAATGGTCGTGACGATGCCGTTCATATCCTCATCGCAGTCGTGCATGTGGTGCGCTCCATACTGAGAATCAAGACAAATCAAGAGTGAGGTAAACATTTGCGGATTTGAGGATGAAATCTCTACTGGTGAGATGAGATCTGAGCTGCTGCTGCTGATGGTGGTAATCTTACCATCAATCACTCTTACCATAAGTGCATTGTTGCAGTCTGGGTGATGGAGCGTGCAGAAGTGAGCCACAGCATACTCTATCAACGCGCCGAAGATGAAACTGAAACAAATCCCCAGATACACGTCTATGGCCTTGATGAAGCAGTTAGCATTGGGTAGAGACGTCCTGGCTCCCATCATCAGCGTGGTCATGGTTAAGACTGTGGTTACTCCTTCAACATGAAACATTAAACACAAAAGTTAGCACAGGCTTAATGGTCCCAGCCCTCACGGATGACAGTGTTTTGCTCGTATTGCAAAGGCAACTGATGCGCCGGTGAACTTTCAGTCTCCCCCAAATCTCTAAACAGCTTCATTTGTTTGGATGATAATTAACAGGCTAATCAATATGAAACTAAACTTACACCAGAAACAGAATGAACAAGTTTAGCAAATTTAGAGCCATTTTTACACCCCATAAAAAACAAAATGATAGACTGTTGTTGCTAAGCTATGAGTGCCTTTACCACTGCTTCATTTCATTGCCTTGGATTGAACTTTATTGCAGTGAATATGAGCATCGAGAACACTAGCTTGGGGCTTCGTTTTATGATCTGGTTTTATTAGGTCTAATACTGCTCAGTGCAGGGTTTTATGGAGTTCTGATATGTGGACCGATCATGTGTGTATTTGGGAGAAAAAGAAGAAAAGGACCTTCACGGCAATCACTACAACTGCGTTCCAAATGCAAATGTAGTAACACATTTAAATTTTTATTTTTTAGACACTCAAATTAGCCACATGTGTGTGTTTTTTTTTTGTACACAGCAGAATTTGACCTTTGCATTTAACCCATCTGTGCAGCGAAACACCCACATATACACACACACTAGTGAACACACACTAGGGGGCAGTGAGCACACGTGCCCGGAGTGGTGGGCAGCCCTATCCACGGCACCTGCGGAGCAGTTGGGTATTAGGTGCCTTACTCAAGGTAAGTATACCTCAGTCGTGGCCTGGGGGATCCTGGGGATCAAACCGGCGACCTTCTGGTCACAGGACCAGATCCCTATCCTTCAGGCCATGACTGCCTGAAATCTAAATGTAATCTAATTCTAGCATACAGCTAATTCAATATAAAATATTACACAGAGCACACATCACCATCCAGAAAATGCATCTGATGGGCTTTTCTGATTCCAACACCTGAACACACTGTACACACTATAACAGATAATCATCTCCACGCATTCTGGCGACCTTTCCTCTCTACCAACTCCAAAACATCTGCAAACATTCATCCTCATTTCTACAACAGTGGCTAAAAAAATCATCTCACTTAACTAGAAGGAACAAAATTATCAATAAAGCATTGGTACAATCTGTTAACTGAATATTTAATTTAGGAAAAATTTACATTTACCATAAAAGATAACTGATCCCTCCATTCATTACTTGTTTATCTATTTATTTATCTATTTTTTCTCTTCTTTTTTGCTCAATACCAACTATTAATGACACCCGCTGTCCGTTGTTCTCTTTTGTTATATGTATTTGTAAACCAGTTTTTGTGCAAATAAAAAAATTATAAAATAACGCAACCCATGAATTTTCAAGGAAGTATCGTCAATGGCTTATTGTGAATTAGAATCCTTAGTGCATGCGCCTGACCTCATCAAAGTTTAAGAGAAGCAACAACAGATGAATCCAATTACAACATGTTGCTTAAAAAAGACCAGTCAGATATATAGCAAAGTATACAGTACAACATTGCTTCAGCTGAGTATCTGTTTAGGAGAATGTCATTTAAATACCACAACCGAGGAGCCTGAATAGAGAGCCCTACTGAGGACTAATGATTCAGGTTGCAGCAGTAGTTGTTCCATGTTAAGAAGGTGCACATACATTTAAGTTACAAGTATCAGCCACCATCAACACAACAAGCATCAACAACAATACTGGCTTGCCTGTGAAGCCGCTCCACTGTGGTACATATTAGGATTCCAACCAATTAGCTTTGCAGCACTAAGAAACGTGAAACTGAACACATTCGAGCAGGAATGATTTGTGATTTGTGGTGACAATATACCTATGCATATGCGCGCTGGCACTGATGACTGGCTGATCCAGAAGGACACCCAGGAGAGGACGACTAGTAGACTGGAGGGCACGTAGGTTTCCAGGATGAAGTACAGAATGCTTCGCTTCAGCTCGAAGTGGAAGACGAGTTTCGGATAGTTACCTCAACAGATAGACAACACCAGACATGAGTTTACATTGCATTTGCACAAACATCTCAAACACAGTACATGTCCAAAAGTATGTAGACAATCTTTCCTTTTTATTGATTTTGGTGACTTTTAGATAAACTAATTGCTGAGAAAAGTGTTTATAATCCCAAGTGCTAATAGAATGGGAAACTCACAAACTTAAAACCACCATGAAATAGTAAACATTGTTAAGTAGAGAGGTATAAATCTTTAGAGCATTTGACTGTGGGACTGATTTTTTGGACTGATGGGGCTCCTTCCAATAACTTGGGAATGGGGTGAGTTGGTGTGCTGTTTGTGATTGAAAACTAATATGTAATATCAATACCTGACCTCATTAAAGGCCTAGTGTCTAAATGCAATCACATCCTCACAGCAATGCTCTTAAATCTTGTGTTAAGTCCTCCTAAAAGAAGAAAGTCCCAATAAGCACCACTGATTTCAGTGTTTGTCCACATACTTTTGGACATATTGTGTAAGTTTTGTGATTGTATATATATATATATATATATATATATATATATATATATATATATATATATATATATATATATATATATATATATATACAAACGCAGCAGTTATAGTATTAGTATATAAATCTAATCATTTTTGAATTTCTTTTAGAAAGTTATGCCACTGCTGCTGTGAAAAAGCAACCACAGCTACAAGATCACAGGCCTGTCACTCTACAGAAATGTAAGTGTCAGAGCCTTGCATATTTCAGTCTCTACTCTCATGGCAGCCTTGAAGGTCTTTCCCCAAGGGAATGTTAAATCTCACCAAGTTGTGAAGACAAGATATGACATCAAAGTTTGCTCTTTTGGTCTATGGCTCAGCATCCCCTAGTGATAATTACAGAAGCTCCAAGAAACCAGAGCTTTTTCTGTACAGAATGTAGATCAGCCTCTTCCTGGAGGTCTATTGTCCTGCTGAGTTTAGTTCTAATCTGCATCTAACGTGCTGCCCCGCCTTACCTAACACTAATGCAGCTTAAGCAAGCAATCAGGAGCTTTTGTAGAAGTTAAAAGCAAACATGGCAGATTGTGGACAGAGCTAGATTCTATAGGAAGGTAGATCTCCAGGACCAGGACTGGTGACCACTCGTGTGGTGGTCTATATATTTCAAATGGTTTCTGAAGCAGAACTACAGCAAATCAGGGCTTATGCCTGAGCATTATCTTACCTTATATTAATACACATATTTCAAAAGAAGGCTCAGCACAGGCTTTTGTATTCCTGTATTAGGAGTGTATTATATTGTATATGTGTTCTAAGCTTTGTCTCTCAGTACCTGTCTCATATACTGCTTCTGATACAGACGTGTAATGATCCTCTACAGTGTACTGGGCCAGACGCAGAGTATCCAACCCACTGACTGATTCATTTCCTCTCGTCCAGTAGAACATCACATCGTTGACGTTATAGCCCCCTAAGACAGAAAGAGAGAGCTGGATTAGAGAGAGCGTCACGTACAAAAAGCATTCACTCTTCTGAGTGTCAAACTTTGCACATTCAGCAAAGAAAACAAGGCGAAAAACAAATCTGTCATGCAGGGACTGAGCATTTTCTTCCATCTCATTGTCAGCTATTTATGGAGCTGTCTGGTGCATAATCATAATAAATCCATCTGTGTTAGATCGATTGTTATCTTAGACCTTCAGCATCTTCATAGCTGAAAACTGCAGGTGAAACAAAGAGTTATTGCACAAAAGTGAGCGGAGCAGTCTCAGTCTACTTCCTCAAGAGGGAGCTGTGTAATAAGAAGTGATAATCAGACTCTTTATTACAGAAACAATACACGTGACACTCATTAATCCATGCTTCCCCTTATACAGATCCCCAACGGGCCCATAATAGAGAAAAGACTGCATTATTAACTATATAACCACATTAGCTATAAATCAATATATTACACTAAATACACAAAAGGCCAACTTGGCATACATGCTATTAGAATAGAGTATGCTCAATGTATAGTTATAGCTTATAGTGGAAATTGTTGCTAACACATATCAATACAGTAACCACACAGAGCAAGAGTATATGAGAAAGATGGCTCTATACAACATGCGTTTCCATGTGCATTGACAGATATGCTATGAACTGATTGTGATGTCTGACTTAAGTGCAGTAATTCCAGACGGCTTCTCATCCATCTGCTGAATCATAACCGCCTTTTAAACATCTTTTATCTTTTGTGGTCTCATTAGGCAACAATACGGTGCTGCAGCTGTGACTCTTTTATCACTCCAGTCCCTTTTTTTCTGACAGCGGCAAATAAATATTTCAACATAATTCCAATTCAGAAGCCTTTGGTCCAGGTTCGTGTCAGCTTTGCAGTTGGAAACTCGGTGCAATTTCTATATAATGTTCAGTGACATTATTTAGTAGATTTAAAATTAGGGCTGTACCAAAATCAGTGTTGATTACAGCAATCATCTTGCTGCAGACAAATTCTATAATAGTGAATAATAAGTTGACTGTAGTAAATTGGCTATATTTAAATTGACTATATAATTTGGCCTATTTCTATAATTATGTATGTGTAAGAGGTATGACATTAGTATAGGGTATTGAAGTATAAAATAAAATGGCTTAAAATATCTTCGGATATCTAGTCTGTTGTCTTTCAAGTGACACTGTAAAGTTTTTACTGATACAATTAACAGAAATGAATATATTAATATATTGAGATAATCGTAATATAGACTATATAGATTGTTTGATAGCAATGTATGTATTTTCTTACGTTCTTCATTTATAAAAACTTGGGTCTATGATGGAGATCCCACATTAGCTATAATTTGGTCTGTATGCTATTAGAATACAAAATGCTCATTGAACAGAGGTGTCAAGTAATAAAGTACAAATACTTTGTTACCTTACTTAAGTAGAAATTTTGGTTATTTATACTTTACTGGAGTAATTGTTTTTCACCTGACTTTTTACTTCTCCTACATTTCTACATTTTCACACCGTTATCTGTACTTTCTACTCCTTACATTTTAAAAACAGTCTCGTTACTCTTGTTTTATTTTCGGCTTGTTTTCATTCATGTACATTTACATTTCAGTAAAGATTATTGATAACATGCCTTTGAAGTTTGACTATTTGCTCCATTACAATACTTATAGTCAACTAGTCATCATATATTCAGCTCCATGAAACACATGTTAATGCTCAGTAGTACACAGATATGCTTCTTTGATATATTTACATTGTACTAAAATACATTCAATGGGCGTATATCTGGCTGAAACTGGAAGCCTAGCGCATCTCAAATTTATCAACATTAACATTTTAATATAACATTATAGTCATTATGGCTTTTAGAAGAATGATTTTTTTGGGGAGGTGGGCTATTGCACTATAGACCCCTGTGATGTGGCCTAAGCCTTTGTCCTTAATAGCATTTTGTTTCTTTACATTACTTTTTACTTTTATACTTTAATTAGTTTTAAAAGCAGTACTTTCACACTTTTACTGGAGTAAAAAAACTTAAGTTGATACTTCTACTTCTACAGAAGTATTTTTAAACCCTAGTATCTATATTTCTACCTGAGTAATGAATGTAAATACTTTTGACACCTTTGTCAATGAACATGGGGTTTCAGCAGGATCTAAGCTGTGGATTGTCAGACCCTCAGGCAGATGCTATGTGATAGAAGGCTTTGTACCCTGTCTGTGGGTGAAGTATAAAATACTAAACAGTGGTGAGAAACTGAGTAAAAAAAACAACAAAATTGTAAGTATTTCAGCTTGTAACCAGCAACCATGCTCTCTGTTTGTATGTTTGTTTTGGTGTGTTGAGGAAGCTCAGAGTTGTCCTCCATAAAAAATGCAGCTTCCCCTTTTAAAAAAACTCCTTTTACTTGTTCACCCTAAAGTTAATAATACACACACTACTGTTTAAAAATGTGGAATCACAAGTCAAATGTTTGGAAAAGTTGTTTTTTAATCATTTGAAACACAAGTTGTTGCAGGTATATGCAGTAGATGATTGTATTATGATGCCAGTACTCTACAACTTTAAAACTTATTATATAAAAAGTTGGAATAAAAGGTAAAATGCAAATAAAAAGAGATTTTTAAACTTCCTTTTGACTTTAATAAAAAAATAGGACACAATATGTAATGTTTAACCTTTGATTTTTTTTGTAAACCTACACTGCAAAAATGATATATTAGCAAAGAAATTGAACTTATATAGTAGTATGTAGTATATACATCTTATATTTCTAATTATGAGAACGTTTTGATTTTATTTTCAGTTTTAGTTTTAAGTGATTTTAATAGCCACATGATCTCATTATACCGGTAGATTTTTTTCTTATTTTAAGAAATATGTTTTAAACAAGTCAAATTATCTGCCAGTATAGTGAGATCATTTGGCTAATAAAATCACTTCGCAGTGTCCAGACATTAGTTAAAATCATATAATAAGCTTAAAACAAGGTCAAACAAGATATAAGATATTTTATCCTTGTGAATAAACACCATTTGCTGCTGCTGCAACTCCAAATATAAGGAAAGACTGTCTTATGAAGAGCAGAAGCTCATGTGATGTAAACCTGGGCTATGGTCTAAAGTGTCCACCATTCAGATTGGTTTTAGATGCTGCATTCTGTAGGCCAAAGGGGAAATGAAACATTCTGATTTCTGTCAATGCGACCTTCAAAAGCCAGTGTTTCTCGCTGTATTGGGTAACAGGTGGGCACATCTGTGAAGGTACTATTAATGGATTTGGAGCAACATGTGCTGCCATCTATACAGCATATTTTTCAGGCATGTCTCTGCTTATTTCAGCAAGGCAAAACATTCCTCAAGCATTACAGCAGCTTCATTGGAAAAGTTGTCTTTGTATTATTTTCAATTAAAAACAGGCTTTAAATAATTTGCATATAATTGCTGCCAAATGTAAATAACTGTTTTTTGTAAACGGTGTTGTACAACTATTGTGTCATCATTGCCTAAATGAGTACTGAACGTTGTTAATAGGGAAGGTGATGTAACACAGGGGTAAATATGCGCCGGTCCCAGCTTTTTTGGAGTATGTGTCAAATTCAGAAATGGAAGCTTTAGTGAAAGTTCTGCCAGGAAGTCTACAAAGCAACATCATTCATTGCTCCTGACCAATAGCTGGCCTACACCTTTAAAATGACTCAACTTGTTTGTCATTCTGGCTGCTTTCAGGTGCCGACATGTTGATGTTTCCCTCCTTCTCCCCACTACCACTAGTTTCCCAGTTGTGAGGTGGACTAGGCACCTGCTATCCTGATTTGGCAGGGTGCTCCAATGCTCCAAGACCTAAACGGAGGATGGGACTTATGCCAAAGAGTTCTTCCTGAGTTCCAAATAATAGTATCCTTCAAATTATGTCATCATATCCAAGATAAAATCTATCCTCCTTTACTCCTGCCTCCAGAGTCTTTCTGGCAGAATATGCATTTATACATAAAACCAATCAAGTTAATTAGTTGCAACATTAAATGTCATGTTTTTGTATTGTTCTCAATACAGATCATAAAGGCTTTGCTGAGTAATGCCTTCTACTTGTTCAGAACTGGGTTTGTAGAAGGAAGCTGTTAAAAAAAAGACAGTATATATGTAACCAGAATTAGTAAGAAAGCTGTATATGATTGCAGAATTACTGAGAAAATGACAGAGGAAGTAGTAAAACATTGAGAATTACTGTACAATTCTGTAAACAGATTTATAAATGTTGATTTTAGATATACTATTTGCTATTTGCCACATTTAACCCATCTGTATATACATAGACTAGTGAACACACACTGTAGGGTGCTGTAAGTACACTTGCCCGGAGTAGTGGGTAGTTTACAGCATCTGGGGAGCAGTTGGGGTGCATTATTCAACAGATCATAATTGTGTTTTAATTGTGTTACCCAAACAAATGAAGCATAAAATAAAACAGATTAAAATATATTCAGATATCAAGTTAATAAACAGTGTATAAGTCATTACTGATATAATTCCATTCATTATCCATTCATGATTGGCTGGAGCCAATCCCAGCGTCATTGGGCGAAGGTGGGGTACACCATGGACAGGTCGCCTGTCCATCGCATGGCCAACACACAAGTGCACACCTACAGGTGATTTAGAGTGAGCGATCAACCTTACGCACATGTGTTTGGACTGTGGGAGGAACCTACTCAAGCATGGGGAGAACATGCAAACTCCACAGAACGGCCCGGACCGGGAATAAAACCCAGATCGCCTTGCTGTGAGGCAACAGTGCTACCCACTACACCACCATGCTTGCCACTGATACGGTTAACTTTTGATTTTTGCCTTATTCCAGCTCTACAAGTGTATGTGGGAGTGTGTGTGTAAAAAAAGAGAGAGAGAGCAAGAGACCAAGAGCAAGAGAGAGAGAGATAGAGAACAAGAGAGAGGGGGAGAGAAAGAGACAGAGAGAAAGACAGCCAGAGACAGAGGGGTATTGATCTCTTCCTTTTTCTCTGCCTGTCTGTCTTTCTCTGGCTCATTCATTCTCTCTTGGTGCTGCTTTAGCCTTACATAATGACGTGCAGGAACCAGGGCAGAAGGCCAGATCGCCAAATCACAGGCATATACAAGAGAGAGAGAGAGAGAGAGAGAGAGAGAGAGAGAGTGACAGAGAGAGAAAAGAACAGCAAGAGGGTTTGAGAGCTGGGAGGATTTAGGGTCTAAAGACAGCAAATCTGGTTTCCACGGGTAACAATGATGACCCAAATAAAGTGCCGCACACAAACAGAGCAACACCACACACTCCTGTTTTTACAACTTCTGACTGCAGCTACTGCTCTCCGCATGGCATTCGTCCTATCTCCCTCACACACTGAGCCTCTCTCGCACAGCCTAGAGCTTCACCACGTTCCGAGTGCAGAGGAACATCGGCGGTCCCTGATGCGTGGGAAAGTGGTTAGACTAGGGGTGAGTGTGTGTTCGTGTGTGTGTGTGTGTGTTTGATTGTGGACATGTTTGTATGTGTGAGAGTAACACTCAGAAGTCACGTTTGTGTGTGCTACGCAAGACTCACTGTCTTTTGATGTGCAACCACAACATGTACTTATGAAATATGAAACAGATTATGCAGCCGAACGTTGCCGATGCGACAAGCAAGTGCTGAGGAATAAAAAAAAGAGCCTATATCTTGTTGCCAGAGCAACGCTCTCGTTAATGCCTCAAAAAAAAAAGAGGGAGGGAGAGAGGGAGAGAGTTACGCAGTGTTCCTCTTACAGCTTTCTAGTTGTAGGGTGCAGGTCTGCTTATCCATGGGGTACTTAGTCAGATCCATGTTGCAGGCCACTGTGGTGGTGATCCTGGAGAAACAGACAGACAGACAGACAGACAGATGAGCACCCATTACATTTTAATGGCTCATTAATGATAGAGCATTTAAGAACAGACTGATGTCTTGGCTTGTGTCTTTCACTGCACAAAAAATAAGAAAAATATATTTGTATACCATGTACATATATATACATATCTATCTAAATGTTTTGTCTATTTTTATTTTTCTGTATCATTTGAACATGACAGCTGTGGTTCCTAATGCCTGAGATGAATTTCATGATGAATGGACCAATAGAAAGGCTCCAAAACAGCTTGGAAATAATTGTGGTTCCATTGTCTTTAAATGACATTGACATTAAAAGTTAAGAAAGTTTTTGGCCTCTCCTGTAATGTTGCATGTTGTTTTTTTATTGGACATACATACATACTTAATAAAGAAGTTTAAACAATATGAAAACATAGTTATTTTAACTAACTTAAATGTACAGCGATATATACACTACCAGTCAAAAGTTTGGACAGTTTGGAAAGTTTGGAATAAATATTTTATAATAGATTTTGATCTTAATGTGTTGAAAGACATGCTTAACCAGTGAAGTTGGCACATACTGTATGTACAGAAATATTTCTAAAAACAAACAATTTACTGAACATGTAAATAAAAATCAAAAAAGCAAAGCATATTTTTTATAACACACCAAAACTGTTTTTCAGCACAAGATCTCAGATCTTCTTTAGTCCCAGTAGAAAAGTAGCTCATGTGGCTCCTCATGAAGCTGCTGGACAGAATGTTAAAAGTATGTATAACTGCAACAGAGCCTAATTTCTAAAATAAACTATAAAGACTCTTCAAACCATAACCAGATGTTTTATTCTGCTCCAGACATCATTCCAAAAGAGATATATTATAGTTTTGATGTCACAATTGTTTACTAAGATTATTACTATTAAAATAGTACAAAGAAGAAAAACCCTGGTATGTGTGCCCAAACATTTGACTTGTAAAATGAAATGAAGTCATCAGCAATAACAGTTTTGACAGCTGTCTATGCATCATGTTGTAGAGATATCTACAAAAGTTTTGTAGTAAGAGATGATAGTGAGTCACTAATGCTAAGTTAGTCCAACATGAGAAGATGAAGAAGCAGCGCTGCTATAGAGGCATTTTGTAATCTTTTACAAGCGATCATTATAACAACCAGTCTGATCAGTCTGATCTCGTCAGTAATCCACGTTCAGCAGCAAAGAAGTGATCCAAATAGAAGAAAAACAAGAATTTTTCATACTACAAATTTCTTTATGTTGTAAATTATTATTAGAGTATATATTCTTCTTCTGCTACTGTAAAAACTGCAATTTCCCCCTGTGATCAATAAAGTATTTCTGATTCTGATTCTGAATTAACATTGAAGCTGCTGTCCTTTATTAGAGAGGCTATTGGCAGGCAAAGGAATGAAGTTTGATACTAAACGCTCAATGTTTCTTTTATGGTAAGAATTAGAGGGGGAGGTGGAGAGACTGTACATTTTTGGAGTATAAGCATGACAGATTAAGAGAAATACATTTCATGTCTCAGTATTGGTCAAACTATTACCCTTATATCTGACACTATGGGAGCTTTAGAGCCATTAGCTCTGGGAAGTATGACTTTACTATTTACTATGTCAGTAATCATGCCGATACTTGAATTGTCTAGTAAATTTCTGAAGGTAGCCTATTTTCAACAAGAAGCCACAGACAGTTTATGCTGCTTGCTTGATGAACATGAGTCTGCATCACAAATGTGCTCGGGAACTTGGCACTGATCACACAATTACAGTCTATTGCACCATATTTCTCTAAAATTCTGGCACTACCAGGCATTCAATGGGACCTCAGAGATCACACAGATGCACTTAAGCTTCTGTCCCTATTCGTGTCACAGAATACACTCAAAGGAAAGATAGCAAAAATCCTCTTAGGGGCATTTTGCAAACACAGAGTATCACAGAGCTGGGACTGAATTGTATCATCAGTGTTGATCGTCTGATGGAAAACCTTTGGAGTCAATGACTGTTTCAGGGAATCCCTGTCCTGGCTCGACATCATTTAGGCTCCATGCCCATCCTGTCTGCATGCTGCCCAGGGGTGGGGAGTGTGGGGAGAGGCCAGCATCGTTTGCTAATTTCTCTGCATTAAGGATACAATTAAACTAGGTCTAGGCGATAAAACGATAACGCTAATTATCGCGAAATAACATTTCCTCGATAGAACTATAAGATGTACTAGATAAAAAAGTCCATAGAGTTAAGTTCTGTCCATGTTTTGAGAGACAACACAAACAGCCATGAGAATGAGAATAGCGCCGCCCCCAAACCAGGTGGCTGAACTAGAGTTCCAGCCATTTCATGTTTGGTTGAAGCACACAGCACAGAGTGCAGACGTAGCGGCAGCTTAACCTACGTGCTAGTACTGCAGGCGTCAAGCAGTGAGACAAAATAAGAGAAAATGACAACAGAAAATGTTAACTTCTACTGAAAGAAACATGTTACACGTGTTTATAATCTTAAAATAATCTGGTAAGATAAGAAAAAACAAGTAAACAGGTGCTGTCTCGCTGTTGTGTTGATAAAGCGCTGCGGGATGTTTAAGCTTCAAGGTCTCATGTATAGCAGTTGTACTGTTGTGATCATTTCCACTGTGCAGAGCTTACAGAGCACCACACTGTTGTGTTTCTGTGTGAAACACTCTTAACTTTAGATACACAAGAGTGATTGTTTGTAGCTGCAGTTTGAACAGATAAATCCATGCTTTCTGTAGGCGCAGCAATCTTTGACGTTATGCTAATCGATGTAATTTCATAATTGATGAAGATAAATATGTATATTGTAGGAGTTCGAGTGAGAACGCTGAGGCAAAGTTGACTTTATAACCAAATATATATATATATATATATATATATATATATATATATATATATATATATATATATATATTTGTCTAGTTAGACATTTGTGTAACTTCTGATAGAAGACAAATCAGAGAATAAAAAACAATTTAACACATTTTTTACATTTTGAAATCTTCACCTCTCACTTAAAGTAAGGCAATAGTGATTTGATTTATATTGTGATATATATATATATATATATATATATATATATATATATATATATATATTTTTTTTTTTTTTTTTTATATATCGACTGATATATAAAAAATATTGTGATAAGATTTTTTCTCATATCGCCCAGCCCTAAATGAAACCTGCTAATTCACTGCTGAGATGAATCAAGTGTGTTTGAGCAGGAAAACATCAAACACTACAGAAATCCAGCTCTCCAGGGCCAGAGTTCTCCACCCCTCTACTTTGTTTGAGACCCTACATTGTTATGTCCTGTCATGTATGTTGTTTTATGTAAAAGCCTCTGTGTGGCATTGTTGTGTTTGCCCTGTCCTGTTGTGTGCTTATCCAGATCATTCCTAAAAGCTTTGAGTCTATTTTTCTTTCTGATATGGATCACTGTAACTCTCCAGACTGCCCCATTAAATACACTATGTTTGCATAGGTGCCTACTCTGTGCAACAATATTGCTGCTCTGTAGATGTAGGCCCGCTCACCGTAGAGCATAAAGCACAGTCCCGTTGGGGAAAATTCGGATCAGACGGTTCTCCACGGTGATGTCATGTAGGAAGGACTTCTTGGAGTCCACGATGAAAGTGTCTGGAACCCACAGCAGTTCCACCAGGCGGCCATCCAGACTCAAGCTCTTATTGCCTTCAAACACAAGCCTCTCATCTGTCCACCTTTGTCTCAGGAAGATGGTGGCTGTGTAATCCTACAGGGAATAAACTCAATCAACAAGGAGGCACACGCTGGAAACAGAAATGTTATAATGAAGCTGAAATACTCAGCTCCAAAAACACTAAAACAAGCATGCATTTCCTGAACAAATGGATCTCCTGTCATAGCACATCTGCCTGTATGTGGATTATGGATCTACACACTGGATTATGCAGTGGATTGTTCCCTAAACCGGTGGACCATTTACGGGCTGGCCTGATTGGCATTTGCTGAAACAGAATATGGGTCCAGATGATAACAGACGAGCTCAGTATGGAATTTGCTGGAATTCTGTCAAAACACTCACCATGTTAATCTCTGATATAGTGTCAATGCTGGCAATGTCCAAACTCATTCCCACAGTGACTGGACCATCTAAAGGACAGAAAAACAGCAAAAAATCACAAATGTGGAATTACTGAAACCAGTGAATGCAAAAAAGAGAGAAGTACAGAAGCCAAAAACAGCTGTTGGAGCCTAATTTAGTTACAATTTTTGGTTTAGACTCTTATTTTGCTTGGAACTTTTATTTTAACATAGCCTCAGGCCACCTAAAGATGGCGTCTTCCACATGATGATCAATCTTTTAATAATTTTTACTGCTTAACATTTGAACTACACTTAATTGGAACCCATTAATTCATTTTTTAAAACTTATATTGAAACTTGGAACTTATATTTTGGATTAACCCTCTCCTTTATGCATTACAAACAATTTGGATTTACTCAGCTGCTTGCCTGCCTGCCACTTACCTCTCTCCCTTCCTACCTGCCTGTATGTAAACTGCTCACCTGCTTGCTATCTGCTTGCCTGCTTGCTACCTATTTCCCTCCTGCTTGCCTGACTGTGTGCTGTCTCCCTACCTGCCTGCCTCAGCCACCATCTATAATCTCAGGTATGAGCAACAGCCGGACAAAGTGCATCTACATATCGGACTCAGTTTGGTCCTCGCAACAGCATAACAAATTTTTTTTTACATTTTTTTTTTAATTGCATGCTGAAACATTTGTGTACTTGCATGTCTTGCTTGTGTCACTGGCGCAAAACTCAAAACACTTCAAAACGCTTGATTCAGGTTTTACTATCAATTTTAAGAAGCACTTTATGTTCATATATTTTATTTCAGATTACTAACAGAACCAGTTGACCGCAATGACTAATGCTGCAGAACTCCTGTCCACACATCCAAATTCGTGCTAAGACAATGTAAAATTAATTCAGTAGTAGTAGTTAGAGATGGAAGGATAGGTCGGCTATGTAACGCTATCGGCCAATTTTAAATAAAATATGTGATCAGTGATCGGCCGATATTTCTCCAATTTAGCTGATCCCGAGAGCCGCTTGATGGTGTTAAACAAATGAGCCTAATTGCTGTGTTTCCAGCTAGCGTTTCATCCAGGAATAGGAGACCTCCTTGAAACCCCCTCCAGCCAGCTGCCTGCAATTCCTATCTGAACCGCTAGGTGGAAATACATAACCATTTGTTTTTGACAGACTGACTCAAGCAGCGGCCTCGCGAGAACAGTTTACGGCATTCACCGCATGCGCTGATAGAAAACATCGTCCGTCTGGCAGTTTGTTACCATATGTGACACAGACTTATCCAGGACGTTTTTAAAATTTGTAAAATCTCGTTGGGGAACCAAGACAAAGACATTTAACACAACTAATCTTATACGATACCACGCGGCTGAATACAGTGAGTATCAGCAAACAGCAGAGCTAGCACAAAACAAATAACCCAGAACACCATGCAGACCAGATCTGACCGGTACGAACAGTACAGCAGCAATTTGCTTTTTTCGTTTTAAATTCAGGATCTAAATTTAATAATTGAAGTATTGGGGATATTTGTTTGATTTATTTTGTTAAAAATATTGTGCTGTTTAATATGAGCTTGTTAAAAATGGTAATAAACCAGTTTCGACCATGTTTCATGACTTGTTTGCGCTAATAACTACGTGTAGCCCTGCTGTGGCATATAGCCCCACCCTCGATCGGTATCATCTATCGACCGATTGCGCTGAAAGGTGATCGGCGATCTAAATTGGCCTCAAAAACGCTGATCCATCTCTAATGTCAACTGATAATAAAGTGCCGTTATCTCAGGAGATGGCTTAGGAATGCCCAAGTTATAAGTTGTAATGGTGTTACCTTGTGAGTGAGGATAAACATTGGCCAATGCGTTCATGTCAAGGCAACTTGAATTTGAGTTCACATGAGGCATGATAGTGGCTCTATTCTATTCCCGGTGCATCCCATTTCCCAAGTTTTAACTTCTGCCATTGCTCGATTCTCTGTATCAGATGTGTACTAGGAAAACATCGTAGAAGTCTTTGCCACCCACAGCAGGCAGAGCATTGGCCGCCCACTGGTGCTTAATGATCATGACTAGTGGCGTCTGGCTAGAATTGTCCATGCAAAAAGACTTTGGCATTCGCAGCCCTTCATGGACCCCACAATGATGGGATAATCCAGCAGGATAATGTACCATGTCATTGGGCCCAAGTTGTCCAGAATTGGTTCAAGGAGCATTCTGGAGAGCCTAACAGGAGGCTAGTCAAGCATTTGTGGGTGGAAAGCTTGATTTGCACCTGAGATCCTGCAGCCATATATACCACCCAGCTGTGGGTGGCTATGCCTGTGGCATGTCTCAACATCCTTCCAGATGTCTTTTCTTCACTTTGCTGCACTTCGCTGACCTAGAGAGCGTTCCTACACGATACTATGCTTTATATAAACTGATACACCCACCAGCTAGTGAGCTTTAAAACAGACACATGAATGCCAACAACTATATTTGCTTGCATCCTTAGAAGCTGAAATAAAAAAACCTAGAAAAAAGAAGATTAGAAGGAAGACCTAGTCTAAGGAGAATAGTTCTCTCTGGTCAGCGTGGGTCAGTGTTACTCTGTGCATAGCTATCAACACACATTGTGTCCTTTGTCAGCATGATGTTTGTTTTTCCTGCCTCTTGCCTCTTTGCACAACATTGTTTCACCCCAAGCAATAGATCCACGCGCCCAACAACACCAGAAAAACTATACAACAGGCTGAGACAATGTCAGCTTTCATCATGAAGCAGTGGTTGAAATCTTATTCCACAACCATACAATGTTCTCTAAATCCATTACCGGGTACAACCCAAGATTTTTTCCTTCTTGGTGTTGAAAGGCTTATGGACACAATCCTCACCAGCAGGTTATCTGACTTCAAACCGAGAGGGATGTCTGTGGGGGCACTTGTGCAAAAGATTCTCCAGGCTTGATCTAGCATGCAGGGGGCAGATTAACGCACAGGCTATCCTAGACTGCAGCCCACGGGCTCACACAGGGAATGGAACCCACTGATTGGCCAGAAACATTTTTTTATAGCCCATTAGCCCATCATAATGACAAACCTTTTGTGAGTCCAGGATTGGTTAGTTTGGAAAGATGCATTTGAAGGTACTGGAATCTTAATTTCCCTGAGGGAACCCTCCCAAAGGGATCAATAAAGATCGATCTATCTATCTATCTATCTATCTATCTATCTATCTATCTATCTATCTATCTATCTATCTATCTATCTATCTATCTATCTATCTATCTATCTATCTATCTATCTATGGAAAGATGTTTGTTCATTTTTGGTGTTGGGAAGATCTAGTAATGGTCTACACTGGTTGTCTACCACTAAGAGGGATAGCTGCAGCTGCTCAAATACAAATCTTGAGGTAATATACATTATTTGAGATCATGAAAGACCAGAGTCAAAGAGGCACAGACACATCAAATACTACCAGCAGCTGCAACGACCTCCAAAACTGCTGCAGCAGTGACAGTTAACGGTTACAAGCACTGCCAGCGAATGCAGCATTTCCCTGCTTACAGATCAGAACTCTTTAGACTTGTGGATTGATGAACCAATACAGATAGTGGGCCTGGAATTGAGTTAGAACATTCATATAAACACCTGAAGATGTGTTTTTCCAAAAAACTGTTCGCTTAAAAAAAACTGGCGCGTGGAGAGTACGTAGTGAATGGCTGTTGTTTTCACTGCGCAATGCTAGTGTTTCCTGCGGTTCTTATCCTGCGCTTACATGTACATGGTAGACCAGGTATGTCCAGTCTGGTGTGGTTGCATGTTTTATTCCAAATGAGCAGGAGCTCAACTGATTAATCAACTGATTAATCTTCCGCTCAACCTTCAAACAGCTAATTATGTGATCTCCTGCTTTGTTGGAATGAAAACCTGCAGCCAAACTGGCCCTTTACGGATATAAGTGGACATCCCTGCAGTAGACGACAATGGACGATTCCGCCTGTGTCACACCTGCCCGTCCAGGTGCCTTTGTTTTCGTCCTGTCCATGTGGTTCTGTTTTGTCACGTGCTTCTGTGTCTCAGCCCTTGCCCCGCCTCGCACACCTGTTCCCCACTGATGTTTAGTCTCGTCACCTGTTTTCCCTTGTTAGTCTGTGTATATATACCCTGTGTTTGCAGTCTGTCTTTGTCCTATGTTGTTATGCTGTCGGTGTGTTCATGTTTGCCTGTTTTTTTTGCCTATTTTGCTCGTCATTAAACCTGTAAATCCTCAACTGCGTGCGTATCCGCCTCCGCCGCTTCACACACCGCTACAGCCTGACTCTTCCGCAGACTGCATTGTTAAGCAGAATGCTCTTTTCAATTTTCCCATTTTTTACCATCAACACCAGAGAAGGAAAAAACAGAACACTGATTTTTTTAGGGAGTGGCAGACCTCCAACCACATCAGTGCTTTGTGGATAAGACTGGGCATCACTGGTCCACCACATACACTACCACTCAAAAGTTTGGGATCAAAGTGAAACGTTCTTGTTTTCAATGGAGTATCTTCCTTCTTTAACACAACAATGGACTGACGGGTCTCTAAAGAAAGTTGTTTCTTTCTGGTCATTTTGAGTCAGTCAGCAAGCCATCAACTGCTGATGCTTCAGATACTAAACTAACCTAGAATGTTGTTCTCCCTTTTATACTCACTTATTAGTAGAATGTTTTTCAGCTGTGCATCACAATTGAGCAAGAGTGTCCTAACAACCAATTAGCCCAATAACATCCTTAACTTGGATTGACGGCCGTACCAGCAGATTTAGACAGAGGACTGAGAATTGCTGATAATAGGACTATATGCAAAATAAGCCTCTATACAAAAATAGGCTTTAATACAAACATTTATATTCTTTAAAAATCATCTGATACACTTACATTAATTAGGACATGGTCAACATTGTTTGGAATGCATGAAAATTGCATGAAATGAAATTCTAAAGTGATCCTAACCTTTTGAGCAGTAGTGTACATGTAAACGCAGCATGAGAACAACATAAAACGCTACCATTGCTCAGTGAAAACAACAAGCCCTTCACTTTGTACGTACTCTTCATGCGCCAGTTTCTTTTAAGCGAGTGTTTTTAGAGAAGCACATATTCAGGTGTTTCTAATAATCTTCTGACTCAATTCCAGGCCCAGTAGCTGTATTGGTTCATCAATCCAAGAGTCTGTTTTGATCTGTAAGAAGGGAAAAGCTTCAGTTGCTGTCACTGCTGCAACAGTTTTGGAGGTCATTGCAGCTGCTGGTAGTATTTGACGTGTCTGTGCCTCTTTGACTCTGGCCTTTCATGATCTCAAATAATGTATACTGCCTCAAGATTAATATTTGAGCTAGCTGCAGTGATCCCTCTTAGTGGTAGACAGCCAGTACACAATAAAAACCTAAAGCGAGTGTCCTCCTGCCTTTCTCTAGTTTAAATAAACAATCTACTCTGATAAAGCTCTCCTCTGACAATCAAACACGTTTGCTGATAACGCTGTCACTATGCCAAAGTTTGCATAAAGCTGCTGTCAGCTGCATACCTCTGTGAATGGTGCTTTTTCAATGCGAACATGTGCATGCAGCATGAGACTGCTTATAGCTTTGCCAGTGACTCAGACAAGCGGGAGTCGTCTTCAAAACTGGCACCGAAATCAACAAATGATCAGAGTGGGCTGAATCACCTGTAATGTGGATGTGGATACAGTAACACTTTCACCAGCCTATGACAAATGACTTATTGGATATTAGACAGAAGACATTCTAAAGGTAGGATGTTGGTTTCGTCTCATGTATTAAATGTTTTTAGTGTATCTCTCACCAAATTGGCTGCAGTTGGACTGGTTATGGTGTTCTTTACTAATGTTCTGATGAAGGAGTTGCACCTTTATCTAGTGTATAGCTGCTGTCTAAGCTTATTGTTGAAAGAGCTCACAGATGTGCTTATTTATAACTTGAATTATTGGATTTGGTTTCTTCTCATCTCTCACCAAATTGGCTGCAGTTGGACTGGTTATGGTGTTCTTTACTAATGTTCTGATGAAGGAGTTGCACCTTTATCTAGTGTATGGCTGCTGTCTAAGCTTATTGTTGAAAGAGCTCACAGGTTATCTTTCAAGTGTGCCTGTGTGACTGTGTTCAATCCATATTTTCCATTAGACCCAACAGTAGGATCATCATTGTTTGCGTGTTTGGGTGCCATTTATGTCGGTGTTTGTGTGGGGGGGCTGGGGGGCTCATTCAATGTGTAGTCTAGGGGCCCTTGATTGCCTTAATCTACCACTGTTTGCATGTATAGAGCAGCATTTACACTGGGACAGCTCTAAGTTTTGCTAGAACTTAATAGGACAATTGTGTTTTGATGTTTATGGTTGCTTAGGTTGTGTGGAAATTTCAAAATGAATGGGCCCAATGGCTCAATATTACTAGAGTAAAGATCCACTGGTTCCACTGACCTACATTAATAGTAAAACATGTTTTGTCCTTTTCCTGTAAAGTGGGGGGATAGAATAGGGACAGAGAAGGTGTCTGTCAACACCAATACTCCTGACTGTACTAGCCTATAATATATAACATCCCAAACCATCCAGATCACCTACTTTAAGATGCTCCCTTAGGGTGCACCTATTGCTAATACATACATTCAGTTGTATTGCTCATCATAGAAGAGCACAGACAATAGAAACAATGCCCTGGATCATTTAAACACAAAAGAAACAGATTAAACAATGCATAAACAATTGCAAATGATGAGATGAAGTTTTAGTGACACCACTGCAATGAGATATCTATATGTATCCATGCACTGGTGTCATTCGATGGTTAATATTGTCTGTATCTGTACTGTTATATGTATGTTTTGCTGGTTGCAATGCTTTAATAATATAAATGTTCATTTGTCACCATCACTGGAGCAAATATGTAACCAAGAGTAGGAGAGAGAGAGAGAGATGTGTGCATGCATTGCTTGCAGAGTTTTCTTACTGTCAAAGAAAGGCCTGAGGTATTTGTTGTATCCTTTCATCAGCTTCTGGATGGTGGGAGGCAGAATCTCTCCTTCCTTCACCTCAGCACTCAGCAGCGAGTTCTCAAAGATCCTGCCAGCAGAGAGAGAGAGAGAGAGAGAGAAAAATAAGAGAAAAGGGAGAGGAACTGAATCTGTCTCACTTTCTTCTTTCTGGCAGTATTTACCCTGACCTGGTAGCTGGGGGTTCTAGCTCCTTCTGCACTACGCCAGGTTGGTGAAGTAGTGCAGTCGTGATGAGGGCTGTGCTACAGCCTAAATCACTTACTCTCTCCAGTAACACAGAACAGGAGATTAAAGAGGAAAAGAAAGAGAGAGAGGGAGAGGGAGAGATGCACAAAAAAAGCGTATTTTCATAATTGGATTACTTTGATCCAGGCACTGCGAAGGCCTGGGATTTTTCCATCAGCACGTTGACATCCACCTCCTTTCTTTTTCTCATAACAGTGTATTCTTAGCCAACTAAACACACGACAGTAACTTCGTTCCTACGTTGTCCAGAATTTCTGTCATGCACTAAAATTTCATGTCTAGGCTGATTATTTTATATAATGTGTTGGTGTGGACTTTAAGGAATATACAGTAGAGATGGAAGGATCGATCGGCTATGTATCGGTATCGGCCGATTTTTAATCAAAATATGTGATCGGCCGATATTTCTCCAATTTAGAGCCGATCCCGAGAGCCGATCGATGGCGTTAAACAAATGAGCCTAATTTCTGTATTTCCAGCTAACGTTTCATCCAGGAAGAGGAGAACCCCCTCCGGCCAGCTCCCTGCAATTCCTCTCTGAACCACTAGGTGGAAATACATACCCTTTCATTTGCCACAGACTGACTAAAGCAGCAGCATCGCGAGAAAAGCATACGCTGAGAGAAAGCATGTTGTCCGTCTGGCAGTGTTTACCGTATGTGTAAAATCAGTGCGTCTCGTAGAGGAACCAAGACAAAGACATTTAACTCTACTAATCTGATACAGCACTGCACACAGCTGAATACAGTAAGTATCAACAAACAGCAGAGCTAGCACACACAGCTAACACAAAACAAACAACCCAGAACACTATACAGACCAGATCTGACCGGTATGAACAGAACAGCAGCAACAATTCAAGATCTACATTTAATGATTACAGATTGTCGTTTAAAACTGTCTGCGTTTAATGACAGTTTTTACTATTTACATTTGTTTAAGTTGCTTTTTTCGTTTTAAATTAAGGGTCTAAATGTAATGATTGCAGTATTGGCAATATTTGTTTGATTTACTTTGTTTATTTACTGCTAATTTAGTTTAAAATATTATGCTGTTTCATATGAGCTTGTTAAAAACGGTAGTAAACCAGTTTCAACCATGTTTCTTGACTTGCTTGCGCTACTAACTACATGTAGCCCTGCCGTGACATATTGCCCCGCCCTCCAACGGGTTTTGGCTATTTGGCTGATTACGCTGAAAGGTGATCGGCAATCGGAATCAGCCTCAAAAACGCTGATCGGTCCATCTATAATATACAGTAATAAACTATTACAGTAAACTGACTAGTGAACTAGTTTATAGCACAGTTATTGTTATGTTATTTCCTCATTCACACTGCTCTGGAACCATGATATCCCGTTTGCATTGTTCTAGAAAGTTATTCCCTTATTCACATATCCTAGAATGTTGTCCACATACACTATTTAAGAATTCCCCCTATTTACACTGTTATAGAAATTTGTAATATATTCACGTTGTAGAATGCTATTCTCCCCATTCACACAATTCAAGAATGTTATCCCACGTTCACACTGATCTAGAATGATGTCCTCTGGTCACACTAATCTAGAATGACGCCCCACGGTCACACTGATCTAGATTGTCATCCCACGTTCACACTGATCTAAAATGTCGTCCTACGTTCACACTGATCTAGAATGACGTCCCACGTTCACACTGATCTAGAATGATGTCCCACATTCACACTGATCTAGAAATTCGTCCCACGTTCATATTGACCTAGAATGTCATCCCATATTCACACTGATCTAGAATGATGTCCCACATTCACACTGATCTAGAATGTCATCCCACGTTCACACCGATCTAGAATGGTGACCTACGGTCACACTGATCTAGAGTGTCGTCCCGCGTTCATATTGATCTACAATGATGTCCTATGTTTACACTGATCTAGAATGTCGTCCCACGTTCACATTGATCTAGAATGATGTCCCACGTTGACACTGATCTAGAATGCTGTCCCACATTCAGAGTGTTCTAGAATGTAATTCCACATTCAAACTGCTCTAAAATGTCATTCCCCTATTCACAATGTTCTAGAATGTTGTCCTGCATTCACACAGTTGTAGAACATTATCCCATATTCACACTGTTCTACAACATTATCCCACATTTACACTGTTATAGAACACTGCCCGACAGTCACTCTGATCTAGAACATAATTCCACATTTCCTTTTTTCTAGAATGCCATCCCCCAGTCACACTGTTCTAGAATGCCATCCCCCAGTCACACTGTTCTAGAATGCCATCCCACAGTTACAATGTTTTAGAATGCCATCCCACAGTCACACTGTTCTAGAATGCCATCCCCCAGTCACGCTGTTCTAGAATGCCATCCCCCAGTCACAATGTTCTAGAATGCCATCCCACAGTCACAATGTTTTGGAATGCCATCCCACAGTCACACTGTTCTAGAATGCCATCCCACAGTCACAATGTTTTGGAATGCCATCCCACAGTCACACTGTTCTAGAATGCCATCCCACAGTCACACTGTTCTAGAATGCCATCCCACAGTCACACTGTTCTAGAATGTCACTGCATATGTATTCTACTGTACTTATATTTGGTTTATATGCCATAAACAAACATGCACAAAGTAAGACCTCTATGAATTTTCTGAGTGTATGATGTTTATACAACAAATCACCCTCCTGAGTTTATAACACAGCACGACAGTCCCTGCTCTCCAGCCTGGCTCCTCTCCTGCGTTCGTGGAGCTTGTCTCCACTCCGCTCTTAACTAACCAAACGTGGATGCCTCACAACGGGGAGGCGTAATTAAATTAAATCAGTAATTAAAGGGGGTGCAACAGCAGCTCTTCCCCTCTGGCCATCACAATAGTTTCCCCTTTGTGAGCGCTTCATTTTTAACTGAAGATTTTAGTCTTATATCTGACGTCCTCTGGTGCATTTCTGGGATTTTAGAAACATGAATGACATCAAAGCTTGCATTCACTCACTTAATAGCCATTTCTTTTATAGTAGGTGATTAAATGAGAACGCTTTTTGCCATAAGGAGATTTAAAATATATATAATAAAATGCTGTTATGCAATGTTGCATCATCACACTATCCGCTGGCCGAATGCTTGGTAGGAATATAAAGTAGGGCAGTGGCCAAACTGTAATTTCATAACACAAGCGAAAGCCCTAAAGGACTGTTTGCCACAAGCTTGTGTTACGGTGAATGTACAAGTCTCTGGATGCTCTGTTGCCTTCCGGTTGCCTTCCGGTACATAACAATGGTATTAATATCTAGTGAATAAGTTTCTGTTATACACGTTTAGACATATTTGCGCAAACTGTTACTGTCACGAGAAAACCTTACAGCTCCAAACGAGGTGGTTTGCTTTGCTTTTATGCTTTGGTTCTGTCTCTTTATCTGTTTATTTATGTTCAAATTGTTTGGCTTTTTTTTCATTGCACCATTTCAAATTCCTGGCTCATATTTTTTCATCTGCCTCTGCACTCTGACCTCCTACTCCAGAGTGTTTTGGGCTAAAGAAAACACCGAATGCGCTCTGTACCCTCCACCTCCACAGCATAGAGGAGCCTACTGAGAGGGCTTATGGAGCTTTGATACTGGAAGGCTGAAGAAGATCCAGCTACTTCTAATACATAGGAGAGAAACACTGTGGTGCTCAGGTTTTACACACACGTGTGCACATATATATGTGTCACTCCAGTGTAATGTCATTTTCATGCGATATGCCAAGGTCTCTATCTCGCCAGCCCTGCTTTGGGCACGGTGTTGCTTCAGGAATGCTCAGTTATAAAACTGGGTCATCTAGCATGACCCACAGCCCATACACATGCAGACACACACACACACCTTGAAAGCTTTTCTCAGACTGACAGTGTGTGACATCTAGGTTTGAACATTGCATCACTTTCCTTCACATACAAAAGATGACTGCTTCCCAGGAAAGCTCAGATCGAATTGATTTTATGCAGGGAGGGTGGTTGGGAATGACAGAGTGAGAAGGAGAGTGAGAGAAAGCATGCAAAAAAGGGAAAAAGGTGAAAGGTATAAGTAAAAATGTGCCAGTTTGTACTAGGGGAGACATTCTGACACAGAATAACAACAATGAGATCATCTCCCCTATTTCCACAGACATAATGGGCTACTACTGCAAAATGCATTGTAATTCCTTTTTCATACTGGGGGGGCTGCTTACAGGTAGAACAGAGGGAGAGATGTCGACTAACAGTTTTCTTCCCTTTTCTCTTCATTTAGTTATGCTTCTGGTATAAATCTTATTCTTTTGTGCTTGTTTTGCTACCACAGGGTCGACCAGAGGAGGATGGGTTCCCCTTTTGGAGTCTTGTTTCCTCTTAAGGTTCTACCTCTTGCTCTAGGGTAGTTTTTTCCTGCCACTGTTGTCCCTTGCTTGCTCACTGGGGGGCTCGGACCCATATTTTCTGTAAAGCTGCTTTGTGATAACATTGCGCTATATTAATAAACCTTGACTAAATGGACAAAAGTATGTGGACATTCAAAACATTGAGTTTAGGTGTTTTAGCCACATCCATAGCTAACAAGGGTATAAAATCAAGTACACAACCAAGTTATCTCCATCGACAAACTTTGGCAGTAGAATGTCATACTGAAGAGCTCAGTGACGGGTAATGACCTTCAGTCAGTTTGTGAAATTGATGCCCTGCTAGATCTGCCCCAGTCCACCGTAAGTGCTCTTATTGTGTAATTTACGGGTTAGCCATCAAGCAGTAGACCAAGAAAACTCACAGAGCAGTGTTAGTATGCAAAAAACATCTATCCTGTGGTGTGCAATATCAGCACAAGAACTAGGTTTCCATGGCTGAGTAGCCACACACAAGCCTAAAATCTCAATGTGATGGGATAATAATCTGGCATTGTTTTACAGTGTTTGGGCTCAGCCCCTTACTTCCAGAGAAGAGTAGGGTTGAGGCTACAGTACGACTGCGCCCCTGGGCACAAATCAAGATCCATAAATTCATGAAACTGCTGTGGAGAAACTTCAGTGGCTTGCACATGTCCCTGACCTAAACCCCAGTGAACACCTTTGAGATGAGTTGGAACATGGATTGCGAGCCCGACCTTCTCGGCTTACATCAGTGCCTGCGTTCAGAAAGACTCCTTCGATTAAATGTGAACAATTTCCCTTACACACTCCAAAATCTTATAGAAAGTATTTACAGAAGAGTGTTGGCTGTTAGCCAGAAAGGTATGGCCATTGCAATGACCATGGTTTTGGAATGGGATGTCCAACAAGCTCATATTGGTGTGATGGTCGGATGTCCACATACTTTTGACCCCTTAGTGTACCTGTAGGCCATGTAATGATGTCAGAAAAACTGTCAAAGCTCAAAAACTTGAGCTGACACGTGTGAATCGGCTGAGGTGGTTGTGTTGATGGCTGTTGTGGGAACTGATTTGGAAGGGCAGGATGGATTTTCAGATGGTTTAATGTATTTGACCTCCACCCTGCGTATCTGGACGTATCTCCCGGGAAACAGAGCCCGGACAAAGCAGCAACTCGCTCTTTCATGTTCTCGCTGGATTTGTTCTCCCTCTGTCTATACTGATCTCTTTCTACTTCCCCCTCTTTTTTATCACTGTCTTTTGATGAAAGGGAAGCCAGAGGGCTTATGAGAGTCATGTGTCAGCAGTGACATAATGACAGCTTTTGCACCGACCCTCATGCACCCCTCACCCTTTGCATGACCATCTGGGATGTAATCAAATATGCAATATTGATAACAAGACATTTGTATCCAAAACATTCTGGCAAGGCTTTATCATACACACACACACACACACACACACACACACACACAGGGCTTAAATGCATGATTTAGAATGCCTGAAGTGGTGCTGTATCAGAATGACTCATGTGTGAGATGGGGATTTCCTGTCTGATGCTGTCAGCTGTCACTCATTCTCATTGGAATAATCATGGTGGCAGTCTCGTGATGGCTGGCCAAGCAAACAGCGTTGCTGGAATTACGACTGCTTAGAATGGTTAAATAAATAATTCACAAAAAACATTCTTAAAGTTTCTTTCAAGAATCCTTTAATGATCAGTGCTGTCCTAAATCTGCTTGGCTGAGCTGCTCTCAAAGCTGATGTAAAATATATATGCACGTCTATGACTGCCTCGCGACAACTGATTACAACTGACACCAACTGACTCATTAACGCATAAAGTTACTAAAAACAAACTTCTTTTTTAACAACAAAGCTAAAAGGTAGAAGCCTCAACAGACTAAAAGATAGCTACGTAACCACTATTCCACTATTAATGATAAAACTGCAGAGACCAGTATGCATTCTGGTTTAAGACGGACTTAAGGATTTGGACTTAGGATTGGTTAAGATGGTATAGTGATGGTCTGGTACTGGTGTGTAGTGGTCTCCCAGCATAGTCATGTTAGCTGGTCAGCATACCAGCATCCAAAACCCAACATTTACTGGTTTTGCTCATGACCAACATGTTAATTTCCATTGCTGCTGACCAGCATACCAGCATCCAAAACCCAACATATGCTGGTTTTGCTGATTATGAATATATTATTTCCACTGCTGCTGACCAGCATACTAGCATCCAAAACCCAACATATGCTGGTTTTGCTGATTATTAATATATTATTTCCACTGCTGCTGACCAGCATACCAGCATCCAAAACCCAACATATGCTGGTTTTGCTGATTATAAATATATTATTTCCAATGCTGCTGACCAGCATACCAGCATCCAAAACCCAACATTTAATGGTTTTGCTCATAACATATTAATTTCCATAGCTACTGACCAACATACCAGCAGCCAAAACCCACCATATGCTGGTTTTGCTAGTGATCAGCCATGCATGGAAATATTTGGTGCATGACTTTGAATTAAAGCATTTACTGAATAAACAATATGTTGCTTGAAAGTCTTACATGTTTTTGTTTAGTTGTACCTGAAGTAGCATTAAAGTCAGAGTGAGAAAACGAACGTGTGATATTGTTAGCTTGCTGCTAACACTAACCTGAAGCAGTAGAAGATGAATAAAAGCTACATGTAATGACTGGTGGCTCATTGTTCTAGTACTCCGCCATCAGTTCTTAGTTTTTTGGCAACTACAGCATAGGCCTGCCCTAAACTCATTTTCTTCAATTTTCAATTATTTAGTATTTTTACGTATTTGTTATGATTGTCTAGTCAGTCATGGCCTTCTGCTTTATTCCGCTAGTCAGGGTCACAGAGGGGCTGGAGCCAATCCCAGCATCATTGGCGGAGGCAGGATACACCATGGACAGGTCATCAGTCAATCGCATGATTGTGGCCTTCTAAATATCTAAATATAAGAGCCAGCTGTATTAAAACTAAACTCTGGGTGGTAGATCACCAGGACTGAACATGATGACCTTTGTCATAGGTTCTATAGCTTTAGGTTCTATGAAGAACCTTTTTTTTTTTTTTTTCTGGTCTCACAACTAGATAATGAACATTGTGGAGGCAACTGTGGCATAATTTCAATATTGCGCATTAATAAACAGTTTTATTAAAAAAACCCTGTTTTTAAAAGTGCAACAAATGATATGACTATATGTGCATTAAATAGAAAGTAATAAGTCAAAAGGTCCATGCCTGCAACTCAGAAGCAGAAGCTGGCAAGAAGACCTTAGACTCTTATGATCAAATACCACTCCCTATAACAAAATCATTGACTCTCAGACTGGATCTGTGGCTTTGGGTAGCCTTTGCATTTCCAAGGACATTTACCCAATCGGGCACAAGCTTCAAATTCTATGCAAAAAAAACTTACATATTAGCTTCACAGTACTTAATACTTAAGAATAATAACTTAATAACATGCCTGCAGTTGATCAAGGGGTTTATTTAAACTATATTTTGCACAGACTCCAACATCCACAAATAACCCAGGCTGCATGGTCCCAGCACTTCTTTTTTTTTCATTTTATAATGAAAGGGTTTTCACAGCTCTGTGAAAATCTTTAAGCAGGCCTTAGCATCATGGCCATAGTAGAGCTACACAGCAGCACAGCTCTGAATCTGCACTCGGTGGCACGCTTTAATGACCAGGCTTACCTCAGCGCTCTCCTCTCAACTGCTCTCTCTCCTTATTCGCTCACTCTCCCTGCGCTGGGAATAGCATGCCTCTGGGTCAGACCCCAAAGTCCCTCTCTCTCTCTCTCTCTCTTTTGCTGTATGGAGATCACAGTAATCTGTGAGGCTGCAGCGTGAAAGCCAAGTGTGTCTGTGTGCAGGAGTCGCCCTTTTTGGAGCGCATTTTAATCGGACACCCAAGTGTACATTCGTTTGGACTCATGAGCTGGAAACAATGCAACCAACGTCACCGTGTGCTTTTGCATACCAATGAAAAAGCATGCAAAGCCGAGCTCCCAGTGCATATTCATGTTCAGTCTGAGGCTATAAATAGTCCAGATCTTGAAGGTCAACAACAGAGATATAAAAAGAAGCAGAAGGAAAAGCGTAAAGATTTCAATTGCTGCCTTCTGTCGTGTCCTTTGTTGCGGCTCTCCTTTCCTTCAATCTGTCTTTTTTTTTTTCTTTTTCTTTTTTTACCCTACTCGGTTTAACAGTGGCAGCATCAAAGCCAGCGCTTCAGAACAGATTCATTTAGTACAGTACAGACTGAGCTGAACACTCCAGCAGAGAAATTTTATCAACTGCCTCTCTCACCAGATTGCCTTCTTAATTTAAATCTGCTCCCCACCCGGCCTAAAATGTTCCATGACAGACAGTAATCACCTAATCTTTCTTTTTCTTTTTCTGCCTCAGCATCTCATCGCCCATGTCTCTCTCTATCTCTCGCTCTTATCCTTCCTCCCCCTTCTCGTTCACGCCGTTTTTCTTTCCTCCTTTCTATCTCCTCCTATCTCCTGTGCGGATCCTCTATTCCCTCGACTCCTCCCTGAGGTTTAACTCTACATCACCGCTCAATGGGAGTTGAGTTGTGGATGGATGGATGGATGGATGGATGATGTTTGATTTGGCAGTATCTAAGAAGGATGGTGAATAAATTCTTCTCTATAGAGATATAAAACTATACAGTTGAACAATATTTCTTATGCAATTGCCTAAACCAAATATTCAGTCCCAAAGCCATTTAGGAACCATACACATGCTAAACAGTCTGAGAGGCCTGAGGGACCCCAGGAACCTATTTTATCAATTACTAATACTTTAGGCAAGCTACAATATATGGAAATCAATGTATGTAATAATAATGGTTCCTGTACAGGCACAACTCATTCTCTAACAGAGCAATCTCAGGCCTGCCTTATTTTTGTAACCCTTCAATCATGTTTACCAGCTATTACAGTCTGACAAAACAGATTTGTTATGTCTTGTGATAGCGAGCTTGACTCAATTACAACGTGTTCACTGTGTCTGTTACCGTTACCATCACCATCAACCAAACAGAATTACACACGGTTCCTGTAAAAGTGTCATTTACAGTACAGCTATTAGCAGTAACATCTATCTATCTATCTATCCAATGACTTTTGCACAGTAGTGTGTATATATAGTGTATATATTATCGCTGTCCAAAGAAAAACAGAAATCTCCAAAATAGTAACTTTACAGGTGAGAACAAAAACCTTTTTATTCAATGTAATTTAATGTAAAGAGGCTTAATTCCAAGCAATTATGGAGCAATCCCATTGGTCCTTTCATTATGAAACTTTCACAGGATATAAAGGGGTTGTAAGGGCTATAAAGGAAAAAAATAAAATAATAGACAAAAATAGAGATACATGCTTTTTCTTTTTTCTTTCATACTTAAAAAATCTGCATATAGGAATAATAGCAGTGTATCTGCAAGAAGATACTGTGGTTATTAAATTCATAATTTGAAAATAATATCAACAACATTTTTAAAATCTATTAAACATATTACTTGTATTCTCAAAAGAGATGCTTAGTTTCACAAAGTCATACATGTTGGACAGTTTGGATGATCCATATCACACTGTAAGGTGATTAAAGAGATTGCAGAAGATGATGGGTCATAAGAGTGACAGTGATATCATATAAGCCAGTTTTGGGAGCTGTGCTCTTTTGTGTATTAAAAAGCTTTAAAAAAGTTTTACAATATATTTGTGGAAAGTCCAAGTTTATATCCTTAAATCATATTAATGTTTGATATGCAATATATTAACAATCTAAATGTTTTAATTGTATGTTCTATCTGCTAATATATGCATGTTTAATAGTGTCAATGTGAAGTAATCTTAAAATAATTAGACATGGAGACATTTTTGATGAAAGTCTAATCATGTTCTCAGTAAATAAATTCCTTTTAATGTTCTGCTTGAGCATTATTTACTGTAGTTGGGCTGGTTGTGCTGCAGTTTTAGCTGTAGTTAAACTTCTAACAAGAGTTAGAAACCTTAGTGTTAAACTACCTTCACCCACCATTAAGTTCTTAATTCTAATTCCTGCTTGTTGTCTTTGACAGTCATGTTATTACACAATGAAGTGATTATAATTATGTTTGAGAGTTTTGCCACTTAGTCTCACGCATTATACTTAGCATTTAATATGTAAACATATATTAATATATCTCCCTCATCTTCTGCAGTTTGATAGAACACATAAATTATCTCATCCACACCCAGGTTTAATTCTAAGGGATTTCGGAGCATAACTATTGGTCCATTCTTGATCATTGTTTTCACGTAATTAAAAGGAAAGCTGTTCCAATTACATAGAAAAATAAAACACAGTTCCCTAATGAGATGCTACATCATTCTACCATTCTATTCTTTATAAGTAGAGCTGGGCAATATGACAATATAAATTGTTATTATGATAAATTCTTTATTACGAATTTTTCTTAGAAGATGAATTAACACAATAAAAATACATGATGAAAATGTTCATATCATGAAGCAATAACGTATACTTTCCTGAAGATTATTTGTGTTGACACTGACCAGCTCATGTTTTATTATAAAGAGAGCAAACTTTAGTCCAGTTTAACTGGATTAACAAAGGGTGAAAAAAAATATTATTAACTGTATTAATAGACTTTAATGGTGTGTTTAAAGCCTTACTGTTTTTTTTATTTACTGTTGTAAATATTTCTTGTAGAATCCCAATGTTAGATTTTTGTCTTACCGCATTTTCTGTACAATGTTTAGTAACTACTGGAGATATGTTATATGTAGTATGTCATAAAAAAGGCATAAATTAATGTGTTAAGGTAACAGTGTTGGGTAAAATATTTTAGAAAAGTAGTGATGGCTAAATATGTAATGTATAACACTAGTTTAAATATATTCAGTACATTTAATAATGTATTCTCTTACAATACATACAAGTAACATATTCAGAATACATTAAGAATCCATTTACATATAGAATACATCTCAGTAGGGCAGATAGGGGAAACATTTTTTTTACTTAATTTATACAGGTTCTCGATATTACTGGTAGGCAGTTTTCTTCATGTATGTATCCTATTAATACATCTTCTGAAAAATTCCTTATCATCCAAAAAACATATTTTTCCTCTCCCACCTCCTGCTTCAGTCTTCCACTACTTCCACTACTTCCACATCTCCTGAGCAGAGGTCCAGTACAACGCCAATGCTTATCCCTTAACATGGCCACTACTGAGAAGATTGTTAGTTTGACCATTTCTAACTGCTTCATCATGTTAAACATTTTGTGTATAAACATTTTTCTGATATTACTCATGAACAAACACAGGTGACGTTTCTTTTGTATTTGTTTTTTATTATTATGGAATCAGCAATGAGACCCAATTAGCAGTGACACACTCTCATCTGACCACAGTTTAGCCGTGGTTTGGCCACAGACTTCACTGCCTGCTGCTAATATTTTGTTTTGGGAAAACTGAACTATGTAAATCTATGTTAGCAGATCACCAAAAATAAAATTAGAAACTGAAAATTAGCATAATAGATTCCCTATAGAAGAAAAATAAGTATATATGTACTATTAGTGTGTATATATATATATATATATATATATATATATATATATATATATATATATACACACATGGGCATCCGCCCTAACACCCAACACCCAAGTCACATGATGACACCCTTTTATTTTAAAAACAAAACAGTCCTGCTTACAATAAAATATTTGCTTTTCTAGCAGTATTGTTTGTGATCTGTCTGCAGCTGCCAGCTTAAAAAGCAAGAAGCTCACCCACAGGGATCCACCTCAGATCAGTCGGGTGTTTTCAAAAGTTCCTCACGCCTCATGGAGGGGGTTTTCTAGTCATTAAACTGGAAAATCTCACAATGAAAATTGTTGTGGTGCCACTGCAGCAGACAATCAGACATGTTTCCATGTCTACTATATAGCAATGGTTACATTTGGCCTGAGCATACCTTTAAGAATTTATCTTTTCTTTAAAAAATGCTTTTTATTTGTTTTATTTATTTATTTATATATATTTATTTGAATTTCTTTGTTTTATTAAAGGACAAACTACAAAGTGACTCCCAGCAAACACACAACGCTGTCTACTTTCTTAGAACATTGACAAAAAAAGGCCATAATGTTGCAGGGCAACTGAAATATATAGTTCCTAAAAAATACATTACCCATATCAACTCATAACTTGAAGCAAGCCTAATATAATGCTCACAAAGACATAAATTATAAATAATAATACTAATAATAAAATAAAATAAAAATCTGTAGGTGTATCTCAGGGTAAACTGACAGACTGCTTGTTAAACATACTAAATGAGCACTTGGCTCTAAACCAGCTCATTTGTTTAATACAAACAAACCAAGCAAATATATAAACTGATAACTATGCAAAACCATTTACTGTGACAGACCCTTAACATGCTTTATCAACGCATTCAAAACCACCAAGTCATGCAATCAAAACCATAATACATATCCCCCTAAAATAGCAAACACACGTTCAACTAATACAGCTCCAGGGCGGCAGCCTTTAAAATGAAACACCATAACAACATTGCATAAAATGCTAATTCACTAAAGCTATATATAGCTGGCAATCAGGATATACACTAAGCTGATTGTTTAAAAGCCTTTATATTAGCAATAAGTGTATTTCCACCAGTAGGAACATCAGATATCATCAGAACAGATATAATAATCATAAATACAATACAAAGTAACATATATATCTTATTCTAAAGAATGTAGATAATACTTGTGCCAAAGTGTAGTTCCAGATTTTTCCTGGACGCCCCAGACATCGTATGAATATGTTCAGTTCCCTCAGCAGCAATCTTGATTTAGCTTAATGAAGTACTGAGCAGTCAAAGCAGGTATTAGATGAGAACTGTAAATAATACTGGGTTGTGTCCACAAGGAGAAGTTGAGCAAATAAAAAAATCCTGTTTGGAAAAAATAGCTTTTAAAATGTAGTAATGTCCCCAAGTTTGCACATTAATGTATGTGTGTTAATTGAATAGTGTTATAAAATATATAAAAAAAGATGCTGACAACTAGCAGAAGATAAAATGCACCAGCAGTTGTTGTTGTTTAAAAGCTCCATGTTTGAATCATACAGTGGAGTATAAACTGGATGCACATTGAAGATCTTGAAAGTTTATTTTTTTTACTTACACTTAGAAACAACATAAAGGAATCATTGACCATCTTGATAAATAAAAATATTCCAAAAGAAATATTCAAAATTCTACAATAAGTCACTATTAAAACTGATGCACTTTTGTGAAATTGACCACAACATGATACCTTTTTCTACAAAGAGTACTGTATTAGTCTTATTCCATGAAATAAAACACAGATCAGAAACTTTGGCACAAACTTAGAGTCCATCCCAACAAAAAAAATACTACGAAATCCTGAAATTTAAAAATTTCTTAGTACATTTAAAGATAAACATTTAAAAATTTTACCTTTTGCTCCAACTGTTGACAGTCTCATTTACAATGAAATGTATTAAATTAGAAGGGAATGCTAAATAGAAGCATGTACATGATGATACAATAACATATAGTCATCTTGCCCACCTAAACCTTCATTTTTCACATCAACGCCTAAAAAACAGAATTAGATCTGAATCGTTTCTGAAGATGAAGGTATGATTCCAGCAGTTCATTACAGATCCAGAGCCCTATACATACACTGGCTATTTGTATATAGTTCTCAAACTGTCAGATTGTGGAAGCATATAAAGTTGAAGGAAAGTCTTGTTGTGTTCTCTCAGCATCTCTCTCTTTCTGCTTCACGTGTTCTCATACTTTGCATATATATGTACATCTAATAATATTATACATTAACATTGTGTCTTAAATACTCTTCACAAACATTTTTCCAGAAATACATTTTTCAAATACCTTCCCAAAATTCATTTTGCCCCGCTTTCACATGTGTCTCAAACTTTTGCCAAATTTCCAGCTCCAATTTTACAGCTATAGTGCAGCAAGTGCTGGAGAGCTACAGATTACTGAGGATTACTGTCTGTGCTACTCAAGTATGCCAGTCTCCTGGGAGTGTAGTCAGGGTGTTAATTGGGGACTGCCATTTAAAATCCATGCCTTGTGTTATCAGCAGGTAATCCTGTAATAACTGTGCATCAGAATGTCGAGCAGTGTCATCCATTACGAAACACCATTCCACTGGTTTTCCTTCAGATTACACTATTTAAAAGATTGATGTTTAAGAATCCAGAGTCAGATTAGTGGATCCAGCAGCGCAGTAGCAGTGCTATTGGTTTCAAGGCTCATAGGTAGAATGTGAAATGTGACAGTGTAACATCATAATGTGGTTTCTAATAGCATCAAAAATGACATATACACTACTGGTCAAAAGTTTTAATACACTACCAGTCAAAAGTTTTAATACACTACCAGTCAAACGTTTTAATACACTACCAGTCAAACGTTTTAATACACTACCAGTCAAACGTTTTAGATACACTACCAGTCAAATGTTTTAGATACACTACCAGACAAACGTTTTAGTACACTACCAGACAAACGTTTTAGATACACTACCAGTCAAACGTTTTAATACACTACCAGTCAAACGTTTTAATACACTACCAGTCAAAAGTTTTAATACACTACCTGTCAAACGTTTTAATACACTACCAGTCAAAAGTTTTAATACACTACCAGTCAAACGTTTTAATACACTACCAGTCAAACGTTTTAGATACACTACCAGTCAAATGTTTTAGTACACTACCAGACAAACGTTTTAGATACACTACCAGTCAAACGTTTTAATACACTACCAGTCAAACGTTTTAATACACTACCAGACAAATGTTTTAGTACACTACCAGCCAAACGTTTTAGATACACTACCAGTCAAATGTTTTAGTACACTACCAGACAAACGTTTTAGATACACCACCAGTCAAACGTTTTAGATACACTACCAGACAAATGTTTTAGTACACTACCAGACAAACGTTTTAGATCACTACCAGTCAAACGTTTTAGTACACTACCAGCCAAACGTTTTAGATACACTACCAGACAAATGTTTTAGTACACTACCAGACAAACGTTTTAGATCACTACCAGTCAAACGTTTTAGTACACTACCAGACAAACGTTTTAGTACACTACCAGCCAAACGTTTTAGATACACTACCAGACAAATGTTTTAGTACACTACCAGACAAACGTTTTAGATCACTACCAGTCAAACGTTTTAGTACACTACCAGCCAAACGTTTTAGATACACTACCAGACAAATGTTTTAGTACACTACCAGACAAACGTTTTAGATACACTACCAGACAAATGTTTTAGTACACTACCAGTCAAATGTTTTAGATCACTACCAGTTAAACGTTTTAGTACACTACCAGTCAAACGTTTTAGTACACTACCAGCCAAACGTTTTAGTACACTACCAGCCAAACGTTTTAGTACACTACCAGTCAAACGTTTTAGTACACTACCAGCCAAACGTTTTAGATACACTACCAGCCAAACGTTTTAGATACACTACCAGTTAAACGTTTTAGTACACTACCAGCCAAACGTTTTAGATACACTACCAGCCAAACGTTTTAGTACACTACACTACCAGCCAAAAGTTTTAGTACACTACCAGTCAAACGTTTTAGTACACTACCAGTCAAACGTTTTAGATACACTACCAGCCAAACGTTTTAGTACACTACCAGTTAAACATTTTAGTACACTACCAGCCAAACGTTTTAGTACACTACCAGACAAACGTTTTAGAACAGTTCTAATATATTGATAATATACATAACACTAAGGCCATGTAGACTTATAAACTGTAGTCCATCTGTTTCTCTGTATACCCTGTTCTTCAAAGGTCAGCGCCCCCACCGGACAACCACAGAGCAGGCTTTATGTGGGTGATGGATCATTTTTAGCACTGCAGTGACAATAATGTGGTAGTGGTAGCGTATTGTACTGGTATGCGTGTATTAGACACTGGTGTATATATACGTGTATATGAAATTTGTAATGCATAATATGTGTATAATAAATATAGATGCCATAAAAAAAAAATTCAACTTTGAATGCAAGTTAATGTAAATAAGGGATTTTGGAGCATTTATATTGGTCTAGAGCAGCGGCTGTGTTTATATGATATATATATATATATAGCTGTCATTGTCAGTTCTGTCGCCTTTCGTATGCTAAAATACGGGCCTTTATCATTATTTCTGACATTAAATGACAACATGTTCTTTATTCAAAAGAAGAAAGAAGTAAAGTTGAGGTAAACCTGTCAGGTAAAACGTGACTGCAATGAAAACATCAGACACATGTGGGTGTTTTTTCAACTCATATAAGCACATACTATTGTGCACTCCAGACTTTTCATGGTCCGTATTTAATAATTTACCACAATCAATAAAGCACTTTGCAAACGTTGCAGAAGACGCTGATGAGTTAAGCTAAAGTTTTCGAGGCAACAGAGCCTTAAACTGACAAACGGAAACCGTTCAGCGTTTATCTCCATTATTTCATATCAATGGCTGAAATGTAGGAGGCTCTTTAACTGCTGCTATACAAGAGAAGTACCCCTTGTGTTCTCTGCTCAGTATGTGGGCAGGGATTTAATGTCAGCAGCGCATTTTGTGTAGGACACTAAAGAGCCAGCTACACTCTACTTAGCCTGTCAGAGATAACCAGTTAGATAACTCAAGAAGAACCCACAGGAGATCCACTGCTCTTGCGTATGAAAAAAAAAGTTTTAAGCAAGTAGAATGAAGACAGTAATGAATGTAAGCTATGACTTTATGTCTGGGCTCAGCTGTGAATGTCTCTCCCATAGAGTGAGATGGTCAGGAGAAGTCTCCAAAGGCACAAGTTTTCAATCATAACAAAAACATGTCACCAGCTGTAACACCTGCCCTCCAGGATGAGCACAGCCACTGCCCTGAGGACACTGAGAGACAAGTAGAATAACAAGTAAAAACCGTTTCCCAGACAGCAAAACCTGGAGCCGAATTTAAATTTAATTTCAGCCATTTAAAATCTGGTCTGGGTTTGAGCTTCATTTGGGACTCAAAATCAAGTACAGAATTCAATTATAGGGTCTAGATCATGACAAAAACCCCTTTTATATATTTTTTATTTACATTACATCTTAATGTACCATGTAAACCTTGTAGGATATTTTAAAGCATAATGTTCTTTCCCCAGTACATATAGTTAATAATATGTAAAAAAAAATGCAAAAATGGCCCAATTTAAATTCCACTCACAGATCAAGCAAATAACTCAAATCTTGTAAAATATTGGCAAGATTAGGGTATTTAGACAGTGAGTAATCAGATCTCCTACTTGATGTGTTGAATGCAAGAGAAATTGGCAGATGTGAAGACCTGAGCAACTTTCATAAGGTACAGATTGTTATGGCCAGATGAAGGGATCACAGCAAGGGCATAGGTTTGCTTGTGAATGGTAGAGACTTGTCCCTACCAATATTTTGGGTTTAAAGATTTGTCCCTACCAATATTTAAGCTTGTTCACATGATATTTGGAGCAAATTATTATGATTTTGCCTTCCAGATGCTGCGTCTTCTAGCCAACATTTAATCGCTGACGTCATGATGTGCAAATTTACTTACAGCCAGACTGCGTGAAGCGAGACCTGATCAGTGAGCTAATGTTATGTCATCATGGCTCTCAGTCCCCAAACATCAAGCACCATTGAAAATGTAGCCATTCAGATGATTTACTCCATTTTTCATGTCATGACAACACGTTTGATTCTTTGTGGATATAATGCTCCTAAAAATGAGAAACAACAAATAGAGCTTTTTCACCTCCCACACTGTAAGTCATAGGTAGTAAACTAACTAGCCAGTAGACAGTGGTTCTGGTTGTTTGTATCCAGGCAACACGCTCAGCGAGCCTCTCTTCACTCCTATTATTGTACGTCTTGGTTTCTGGATCGGTCAAATATTGTCATCTACCAGCGAAAAGTCACCATTGCCACGATGTAAGGTAAAGGGCAGGGAATGGGAAGTGTGTGGGGCGCGTTTGTATGCTGGTGTCCTACCAAATCTACTCCCTTGGGTCACAGCATCAGACAGCAGTGGTGACCCCAGTGAGAAAGGATAAACTACAAACCTGCACCGAGATACTGGGCGCCCCAGACTCATCGATGCACTAGGGCAATAAGGGCTACACTGTCTGTGCAAACTGACAGATATGGCACATTGTGGTCACACCACACACACTGTTCACTGATTGAGCAAAACATGGTTCATTGAGCATCTGTGAGATGTCCTGGAACAATGTTTTGCTCAATCAGTGAACAGTGAACAGTGAACAGTGTGTTCAACCTCACAACCCTACATGCCGCTAATGTATTGCTGCTTATAGAGTCCATGCCTCTGGAGGTTGGAGGGATTTTGGTGGCACACAAAAGATCAGCAACATATTAGGCCGTGATGTTTTGGCTCATTAGTGTAGATGTATGTCTAAAGGATACACATGGTAAAGGTATTACATGAGAATGATGAGCAATGGCGATTTACAAGTATCAATATTAATTGGTATTTGCATACCTACTAAAATATGGCAGCCACGGCACATACAAAGATTACTGATCGGCTGGGCTCCGCTAATTATGACAGGCCGGTCTTAGTCAAAAATGTCAGGGCCGATTTTGTGTCCCAGTCTAGCCCTGAATACATATGACATACACATATATCAGTAATAAACAGTCTGTAAGGAGACATTGGAAAAGTAAGGGTGAAAATCAAAGAACATTTGGATATATATATATATATATATATATATATATATATATATATATATATATATATATATATATATATATATATATATAATGGGCAAACTAGAATTTGGAACATTGTTTACACACACAGGAATTTGACCTCCACATTTAGCCCATCTGTGCAGTAAGACAACCACGTAAATACTCCCATTTGCCCAAAGCGATGGGCAGCATTTGGGGGTTAGGTGCCTTGCTCAAGAGTACTTCAGTCATATCTTGTCGGCTTAGGGAATTGAACCAGCAACCTTCCGGCCACAAGGCTGATTTTCTAACCTCCAGCCTGCTAACAATTAGTAAAATGTATGTTACAAAATTGTGCAATAATTGGTTCCTGAATGCAGCACTAATCAAAGAAATGTGCTGTATGTTCACACTACTGAACGTACAAACAAGCTGATGTCCATGAGCAATCTACTGAAAAACAATTAGATAAATCCCAACAGCAAGAATTCCTAGTTTAGCCCCAGTGCCTGTGTGCATGAGAAACAATAAAAAGCTGTATGCATTACTGGAGATGGAGAAAGCACTCACTCAGGCACACTCTTCACATAGTTGCTCTAAATGAGGCTAATACGTGGAGAGGTCAAGCATTCAATTGCCATGTTTTTCGCCTACTGGCTTTCAGCTCGGCTTGGCAGAGCGCCAAAGTGGTGGACAATTATAGCATGTCACTTTAGAGGAAACGACTGCTGTATTCAAACAAGTGCTTTCTTTAGTGGCACTAAAGAGCGATTGAGAAGTGCACCTTGGTACTTAGACGAAAAGAGCAAACTAATAGTTTTGCACTTGTCCTAAAGGTGTACAGGCAAGAACTGTAAGCTTTACCATGTCTGAAGAGAGGAGAAAGGGGGTGCTAGGGGCTGGGGGGGTAGAGTGGTATATGGCTGGTTCTCTTATCCAACAATATTGAACTACTAAATTGAATGAAATCCTCTTCACAGAAGAGACTCTGACTTTGAAACTAGCAGCAGAATATGTAGCAGCAGTAAAGCAGAGAGATAACGAGAGTGAGACTGAGAGAGGGCCCGAGAGTGAGCGAGCATATCAAAGATAGCTCTTTTTTTCTTTTTTTTGTTGAGACAGTTAACACAGTTCAGTCATGCATGTTACAGTCATGTCATGCACGCCAAGCTAGAATCCATCACATAGTCAAGCATCACCATGAGTGCACTAAAACCCAATTATAATCAGAGTCCATGTCAATGTCCAATTCTCCTTCCATTACACATTCTTTGCTTATGTCTGTTATTTGTTAGAGCAGATTACGGCTAACCATCCGGAAAATCAACTCAGCCGAAAATTATGTTGTTTTCTCTCCGCTACACAGGGTGAGGTATATAAACAAGCTCATTAATCAGTATGACACCGCTCCAAAAGCAAAACAGAATCACTACGGCCCCAAAGCAGCCCAAAATGAGTGGTAGGAGGGGACCGAGAACTTAGTTAGGGACCAAACTTCCTCCCAAAGCTGTGCATTAGTGGCTGAGGTTGGGTCACTTTTTATTGGAAAAAGTTTGCGGGACGGACTGAAGTGGCCCTCCATAAATGGGACACAGCGCCACGGTGCAGTCAGTTTTATGAAAAATTGTAGTTTACAGATATTCTGTTCTAAATCAGATTTACCTGCTTTTAGAGTAGCTGTACGTTAGGTGAACAATTTTGTGTTCATTTTGAACACAGACTGATAAAAGTTATTAGAACATATTAGAACTGATGCTTATCAGCAATCGCTGCTGCCTGAGGTTTAGCTGATGACAGTGAATAAACACCAGTGGAACTAAACACTGGTGCAAAATGGAGCTGACAAAGTGGAACTAATAAGTTTCATGAGCTGAAATACATATGTACACCGATCAGCCAAAATATTGAAACCACCTCGATGTACACTCATTATCTGTTTTATCAGCTCCATTTACAATATCGGTGTAGTTATGCTCCAACTACACCTGTATTATGCTCCAACATAATTGATGGTGTATTATTTCCACGTTTGATAACAGTTTATTTAGATTTATAGGTCCATCTTGTTTATGAATCAGATTAGATAGCCTGATGTGTTTTCCACTTTCCAGTCAGTCTCAGTGTCTCTACACTGACCAAACGAGAAACTGAAGACACTCAGCTTCCTCATCTAACTCCTCCTGTTTCCTCTGATCATCCTACAGGTGTCTCGACAACTTGACTGGAGTCCACCTGTGGTAAATCCATTTGTTTGGATATGGACCTTTGAAAAGGCACGCCTGTTTATATAAGGTCCCATAGTTGACAGTACATGTCAGAGCACAAACCAAGCCGTGAAGTCCAAGGAATTGTCTGTAGACCTCCAAGACAGGATTGTATCGAGGCACAGACCTGGGGAAGAAACATTTCTGCAGCATTGAAGGCCCAAATGAGCACAGTGGTCTCCATTATCCATAAATGGAAGAAGTTTGGAACCACCAGGTTCTTTGCTTACAGACTGTAGTCCATCTGTTTCTCTGTATACGTTGTTGGCTCCCTTTCACTTCTTCAGTGATTAAGACCCTCACAGGATCTCCATATAGCAGAGATATTATTTGGGTGGTGGGTCATCTCAACACTGCAGTGACACTGATGTGTTGGTAGTGTGTCAGTGTGTGTTGTGCTGGTCTGAGTGGATCAGACACACCAGAGCAGTGTTGAGTTTTTAGACACAGTGTCCACTCACTGACTACTCCACTAGGTCGCCTACCTTGCGGGTCCACCTTGTAGATGTAAAGTCAGAGACGATAGCTTATCTGTTGCTACACAGTTTGTGTTGGTCATCCTCTAGTCCTTCATTGGTGGACTCTGCATACAGGACACTGTTGGCTGGATAGTTTTGGTTAGTGGGCTTTTCTCAGTTCAGCAGTTGGGAATGACCACCTCCCTAATAGTACCTGCTCTGATGTGGTCCTGTGGGGGTCCTGACCATGAAAGGACAGGGTCAAAGAAATAATAAATAATGTATGCAGAGAATCAGATGAACTACAGCTTGTAAGTGTAGAACTACAAAGTGCTCCTGTATTCTAAATGGAGCTGATGTATATGTAGATATAGGTTTTAGTGGTATTAATGTTATGGCTGATCGGTATATAAGCTATGTTTAATTGTTAATGTCCTTTAACACTTCCTTAGGAAGACTTCCATAGTTGTAGTCCTGACTCCATTCAAAGTTTAGAAGGAATATAAATGTTCCTGACACATTGAGGTCAATTCAGAGAAATGGGGTCTTTGAACAGTTTGGCTCAATCTGTCACAAACTTCACAGTAATTGTCAATTAGCTTAGCAGTGTTGCATGTATTCAAACAGAGGAGTGCAGAATTGTTATTGGATTGAAGCTGCAAGCATATTATTCAGTATGACTTAAGCAAGCTTATTTTTGATGGTGAGAGATTAGATTGAAATTGTAGAACCAATAGATGACTTGGTGAAACTTTAATGTGAGCTTAACCCTTTGGACCCCACACTGGCCTCTGAAATAGTCTAGATTATTTAATTTTAAATTTTTTAGTATTACAGTTTTTCTTTGTAACAAGACACTGTACATGTGCATGCATATCTTTTTATGATGAATCGCTCAATAAGGATGAGACTTTTACGTGTTAACTCATTTATCAGATACAGAGACAGCGTCTGACAAGATTCCAGCACATCTAGACAGCAGCGATGATGTGGAGGTTAGATTAAGGGGCAGTGATGTGTTTTGTTTCTATAATATATCTATTTTGCCTGCTTTACTGAATACGTAGTTATTCAGACTCATGCTCCAACATAATTGATATGGTGTATTATTTCCACGTTTGATTTAGATTTATAGGTCCATCTTGTTTATGAATCAGATAAACTGATTAGATAGACTGACGTGTTTTTCACTTTCCAGTCAGTCTCAGTGTCTCTACATTGACCAAACGAGAAACTGAGGACACTCAGCTTCCTCATCTAACTCATCCTGTTTCCTCTGATCATCCTACAGGTGTCTCGACAACTTGATTGGAGTCCGCCTGGGGTAAATCCATTTGTTTGGACATGGACATTTGAAAAGGCACACCTGTTTATATAAGGTCCCATAGTTGACAGTACATGTCAGAGCACAAACCAAGCCGTGAAGTCCAAGGAACTGTCTGTAGACCTCAGAGACAGGATTGTATCAAGGCACAGACCAGGGGAAGAAACATTTCTGCAGCATTGAAGGCCCAAATGAGCACAGTGGCCTCCATTATCCATAAATGGAAGACGTTTGGAACCACCAGGACTCTTCCTAGAGCTGGCCACCTGGCCAATCTGAGTGATCGGGGTTAAAGGACCTTAGTCAGGGAGGTGACCAAGAACCCAAGGGTCACTCTGACACAGCTTTAGAGTGTTTCTTATGTTAGTGCTCATTGTCCCATTCAGTCCTGAACTGAGTGCTCTGCTTTTGTTTTCATATTGCAACCATGTACACAGAACAGCACACACAAGCCCTGCTGAAGACAGACTGGGGCAGTCGACTCAAACCAGGGACCCAGGGACTCTGTGAGGTAACCGGAGCGGCTTATCTTTGAAGGTAAGACTATATAGTGTCCTGCTGCTGACTCACACAGCCATTGGAGTCACAAAAAGCTTTCAGGAGTGGAGTGCCAACAGGTAGGAAAGATTTACATGTAGCTGAAGTTGCTATTTGTGTGCTGTTCTGTGCTCTGTGGGGTGGGTGAGGGTGGGGGTTGTGTATTAACCATAAATACCATATAAACCATAACCATATGGTTAAAGGTGATCTTGCTGCTGTGTTCAACAAAGGGTGTTTGCATAAAGCACTGCATCTTCATCTACAATGACATCACAATATTAAAAAGGCGGGACTGTAATTGTCATTTGCACCTAGTAAAAACCAGTCGTGTGGACTCGAGTCACTAAACTGATGACTTGTGACTTGACTTGACAACATCACTAAAGACTTGCAACTCGACTTAGACTTAGAATCGCACTTGAGCTTTAAGACTTGAAAAGACTCACCACCCTATTTTTACATAATAAATAAGAAAAAAATAATCAAATAACTGATCATTTTGTATTAAAAGGTGCTGTAACGCTAGGCAGCTGAACTGCGCATGCAGGACATGTGGAGCCAAGATCACAGATGGAGCTGTAACCACTTTAAACTTTGTTCTGCAGACAGAACAGTAAGTCTCTGCTATGTATATTTCACATATAGCAGTTAGCTAGCTAGCAGGCCAACAAGTGAGCAAACTAAGCGACATAATGACAAACAACAGCTAATGTGAATGAAGCTCTCTCCCTCTGTTCATCCCTCCTAGATATTCCACCATCCACTGAGAACTTTACTGAACAATTAAAGCAGTTAGGAAGCTCAGCATCTCAGACAGGAAGTGTTCAAGTAGTGCAGAAAAGAGCCAAACACTGATCAGTACATGCAGAGCTACTGCAGAGTTCACACATGCTGTTAGAACTGAAAGACCCGGTCCAAATATTAATGCTTATGGGTTTAGAATGTGATTATTAAAATTCCTGTAGGTGTAATGTGTACTAATACTTCCATATAGTGCAGTGTTTCTCAACCTTGGCTTTTGAGGCCCACTGCCTCACATTTAAGTGTTTTTTTCTGTTTCAACACCTATTTTAACTGGTAATGGACTGATAATGAGGTGATTAGTAATTAGAACTGCTTGAAATTATCTAATTTCATATGCAAGTTATTTTTGTTATAATACAAACTTTAAAAATGTTAATGTTATATTAATGTTAGTTTAATTACTACTAATCAACTGCATCAGTCGTGTTAAATACTGAAATGACGTTACATCTGGTGACTTGACTAGGACTCAAAGTTTAAGACTCGAGACTTTCTTTTATTGGCTTTGGACTTGACTCGAGACTCGCTTGTATTGACTTGGGACTTGATTTGGGACTTTATTGTCAAGACTTGAGACTTACTTGTTACTTGCAACTTAGTGACTTGGTCCCATGTCTGGTAAAAACACCTGGTTTTGTTCAAAACGCTTATCAATAAGTCTCTGAATCTATGAATTGGGTGTGCTAGGATTCTGTTTAGATAAAAAATGGCCCAGTGAATGCTGCTAGCTAAAACAAGCATCCAATCAATCCGAAACCCCACACATCATAAGCCCAAATGAGCTCTTTCCAGTGATAATGCTAAATTATTAAGGTGAGCACCATCAGTCCCATCTCAGCCGCATGTTCATTTCAGCTCTGAATGAATGCTGTGATGAGATATTACACTCAGCAGGAGGTCTAGATGGGAAACGGCTGCATTATAGGAAAAAGTCTATTGATGTTTTTGGAAGACCGACTGTGGCTTTGACGTTCTTATATGACATGGAGAAAGGGTTCCGCTAATGCCAGCTTAGTTTCGTCTCCTACACAACTAAGCAGGGGTCAAGACTGGCAGATACATGAAATGGCTTCGGCCTGGCTAGATATCCCCCAAACAGTAGATCCCACATCATTACTATGTTAATATGTGGCTAATCCAAGACTCCAGCTGTGCTGGGGCTTCCCACTCACATTCTGAATTGAGACATAGCCTGTGTGTGTCTATATGTGTGGGTGTAAACGGAGTGCATGAACGTGAGAAGCTTGTACAATTTCAGTACCTCTAAGAGAACCTCATCTTTGGTCGAACCCAGTAGGGACAATGAGCTGTTTCTGTAGTGGTTTCAGAGTCTTTTCATTCAAACATCTTCGGCAGCTCTATGCTCACAGCTTTTTATATTCGATTTAACGCTGCTGTGGCTGTGCCCCCCTATATGAAATTACACACAATAGCCATGTACTGCTATGATTTATGGCAGATTTAGCCGACTGTAGCTATATTTTATAACAATATACTCACCCTTTGACCCCAATGCAATGTTCAGCACAACAGCGTCTTGCAGTGTTCATTGTTTGGGTTTAATATTTCGTTTCTGGCTGACACTGGAGTTGAATGCATGATGGGTTGAGGCATTTTACAAGCTTCTATTTCTTCATACCACCACTGGTGAGAAGCCCAACTTTAGCAATCTGTTTCTGCCTTTACTGGATTTAATCTTTGTTCTTTCCTAGCATGTGACAGGAGGGGGAGAACAAAAAAAAACCCAAACAACAACAAGGCATTCTCAACGATGGAGAGAAAAGAAAAGGACATGAAAGATAAATATTGTCCAAGGGACACACGCACACACGAGCACTTTGCACCTCAAAGTCGCCGCCTTCTGCCACACAGCATACGATGTGGGTGCATGAAAAGCCCTCAGCATGCTTTAATGCATCAGATATTAGCACTCTAAAGTTCACCTCTCTCCCTGAGCAGAGCGCCCAAAGCAAGCTCTCCCACATTCACTGTCATGTATGGAGCATGTAGACTGCAGGAAGTGGCTGAGATGAATCTATTTCTGTGCCTTCAGGCGCTAAGCTTCCGTTGTTTCTATATGGTTCCGGGTCATGGATGCTGAATCATGTCTTTCACAGCGTATGCCCTAACACAGTGTTACAAAGCCCTGCAGCCCCTTTCAAAACGGAGCTTTGCTGCTGTACATGACAACAGACATCTACATCTATAGAAGGAGCCATGTTTCAATTAAGCCACTGAAATAGATTATTGCACTCTTCTGAGTCTGGGGTGATGAGACGCATTAACATTCTCATTTTCTGCAGGAAAAAGAAAATACAGTGTTCCTTTTACCCAGTCATACATAAAAGATAGACCAAAGTTTGCTTCTATAGTTGTGGATTCCAGTAACTGAAGAATTCTTCAAACTGCATACCTAAACACACTTGCCTGAAACATGCATTCTGACACAGTTTAACTTATAACTTACTTGTGGATATCATATAATGCTGGTTTTCTCCCACAGTCCAAAGACATGCATGTTAGGATGGTCGGTCACTCGGTCACTAAATTGCCCATAGGTGTGAGTGAGTGTGTGTTGGCCATGTGATGGACTGGCAACCAGTCCATGGTGTACCCTGCCTTCGTCCGATGAAGCTAGGATTGGCTCCAGCCACCCAATGGCCCTGACTAGCGGAATAAAGCGGAAGATAATGGATGGATATAATGCAGCCCAAAAGTCTATAACACCCCTCGTTTATTTAATTTCCAGTAGAAACTGTTATTAAATACAAGTTTTCCATTTTTTCAGGAGATATTGTTTAAGATAATAATTTCAGTATTTAGCCAGATGTGTTTGCACACAGCAGAATTTGACCACCTCATTTAACCCATCCGTGCAGTGAAACACCCACATACTAGTAAACATGCACATTAGAGGGCAATGAGCACACATGCCCAGATTGGTGGGCAGCCCTATCCATAGTGCCTGGGGAACAGTTGGGGTTAGGTGCCTTGCTCAAGGGCACTTTAGTCGTGACTTGCCAGTTCTGGGGATTGAACCAGCGACCTTCCAGTCACAAGACCGGTCCCTAACCTTCAGGCCACGACTGCCCCCAACAATAATAGATAATAGATCTTATAATAGATATAAGATAATCATTTGCACAAGAAAAGCTAACAACAAGGGACAAGAAGTGAAAATAAAAAGTACTTTCTAAAACTTGTGTTTAAAAAAACGATTAAAAGCTACAGAGATAATGGGACTCCAGACAACTATGCACTATGTTGTCATCAGATACACAATATTGAAGCTTTGTCTTTGAGAGAGAGAGATGAACAATTACACTCAACTCCTGTTTCAGTTTTGAAAAACATCCACGGTCTATCCATCCTCTGTGAGAGAGCACCTCGACGCTATGGGTCTTAAAGGATATATATCTAAACCAAGTCTATAGCAACCCATTTATTTGTACGGCTGTTCTTCCATTCCTTTGTGTGTTGTGTGTTCGTGTGTTGGTTCGTCCATCTTTCTGTACATTTTTTGCCCAGTTTGCGTCACACAAACCCTAGATAACGACTCTATAAGGGATAGAAAGCTGTTAATCGAGCTCCCACACCCACACAGTTCTCATATAGATCTGATCAGTGGTATTTAAGCTTTTGTTTTTTATATTATTTATATTATATATATATTTATATTTATATATTTTTTTATATTATTTATTATTATTATATTTTTTATTATATTAATATTTAATATATTACTGTTTTTCATTCAAGCCTTGTTGGATGTTGAATGTAACACTTAAGTTTAGTATCATAAAAACACTTTAAGGAACTTTAAAACAAATTATGACGAGTTCACATCATTTTCAGCAAAACTTAAATTAATAAACATGGGACAGCAGATTCATAAATTAATTTCATAATAAATATAAATCCTTAAACTGTAAGATCAGTAAGATCTACATGTCCCAAGGCGGCCATTTCTACATAATAAAAATCTAAATTAATTGGACGGAAAAAAGACATAGATGATAGCAGCACAGTACTGAGCGCAATCAAACCAAATTTAACATGAACACACACACACATGCACACACACACACACACACACACACACACTCTCACACTGTTGTTTATCGAGTTTAACGCAGTAAACCCCTGCAGCATGCTCACTACCACCGACAGCTCCTCTGTCACTCATTCCAAAAAAAAAGGTGGACCAAGAAAACACTACCGACAGCACCTACTGAGATTTATAATGAGTTTAGCCGCGACTTCACTGAATTACTTTTGCAACTCAGTTCATCGAGTGCCATCTTTGTCAGTAGAGTTTGGGAATGTCTAGACAGGTATAGACAGAGAGACGATGAGGCTGAGCCAGACAGAATGGGCTTTTCATGTGAGCTGCTAGAAGTCTGGGAAAGAGATGACAGTTGATGAATAAAGAGAGAGAGAGAGAGAGAGAAAGTGAAAGAGAGAGATTGTGTGGGAGGGGGGGCCACCATGAAAGGCAAAGGCTACCACATAATGTTCTTCATACATCAAAGTAAATTCCATCTTATACCTTTATAATGATATACATATACAAAGACTTTCCATTATTCGGTTTCTACATTTAACAGAAATAATTGTAGGACAATAACAGTATCAACTAAGTGCCATGCAGCACTGTTTCTCTATGCTGTGAGATTTCCAGAATAACAGTGTGATCATTTTCAAATAAGATAAGAAAAGAATGGGAAGGGGAGAAGAAGAGAAAGAAGGATAATTGTTGTAAATGTTTCTTACACACCATGCCCACCTACTGCATTGATGGCTGTCATAAAGTTTATAGTTCAGCAGATCCTGTGTTTTTTTTAATGGTGGGAACCTCCCAAGGAGATCTGCCCCAAGCCTGGCAGATAACGACCTGGCCCTACAGTGTCATGTACAGCCAGGTCATGTATGTGTACAAGGTCATTTGGACCTGTACTCAGCTGGACTTAAAGAGGGCATGTTTGCTGGTTGAGTAGAGACTTCTCTCAGATCATGTCTGTACAGCAGTATCTTCAAGAATAAAGTATATACTCTGAACTGATGTTCCTCTTCATTTTACAACAATATGAATCACGTAGATTGGCCCATTTCAGCTCCATTGAGCCTTTTAATGAGTTTTCATGTAGAGCAGTTTATTCACTTAGGCTGCCTTAAAACTGATGCACCTGCCATTATTCATTAGCTCTTTAACCTAAAATCACTGAAACCTGCATACTGTTAATGAGTCAGCATTGAAAGCAAGTAATACTATTCTTTTGAAGACACACACACTGCAAAAATAGTTGCAGTTGTTGGTCTGTCAGTGGTTCATAATTTTAAAAGCTACTGTCACTCAAACAGAAATATGCCACACGAGGCTGGCATTGTCCTGTATTATACATACTCTTAGATTTTGCATAATATAAACACATATTTCAAATGTTTGCATGGATTCAGCACCTTCACTCAAATAAGATCATCGTTTTAGATTTGTGTTTTAAAATATACTTAATAATACTTGTTAATTGTCAACACTGTGAAGAAGTACCAAGTTTGATGTTGAGTCAAAGACATCTATGTGTCACGTTACTGTCTCATAATTGGCTGCCTGCACAAAATGATGCTGGGTCTCCTGTCGGTGTATAAAGCTGGTACTAGACATCAAATTTCTATACGGGATCATGATCAGTGATGTATATCACATAATATAGATCCTCATCAGCACTGATCCTTGGCACACTCACCAGCAGAGGTGTGAAGTAATGAAGTACAAATACTTTGTTACCTTACTTAAGTAGAAATTTTGGTAATTTATACTTTACATTTCACAACACTATCTGTACTTTCTACTCCATACATTTTAAACATAGTCTTGTTACTCCTATTTCTTTTCAGCTTGTTTGCATTCATGTACATTTACATTCCAGTAAAGATTATTGATCACATGACTTAACCATTACAATACTTATAGACAACTAGCATCATATCTTCTGCTCCATGAAACACATGTTAATGCTCAGTAGTACACAGATATGCTTCTTTAATATATTTACATTGTACTAAACTACATTCATGTTCACTGGGCGTATATGCAGCTGAAACAGGAAGCCTAGTGCATCCCAAATTTATCAACATTAACATTTTAATATAACATTATAGTCATTATGGCTTTTAGAAGAATGTTTTTCTGGGGAGGTGGGCTAGTGCACTATAGAACCCTGTGGTGCGGCCTAAGCTTTTGACCTTAATGGCATTTATTTTCCCTTACATTACTTTTAATTTTATACTTTAAGTAGTTTTGAAAGCAGTACTTTTACACTTTTACTGGAGTAAAAGGCTTAAGTTGCTACTTCAACTTCTACAGAAGTATTTTTAAACTCTAGTATCAATACTTCTACCTGAGTAATGAATGTGAACTTATGACACCTTTGCTCACCAGAGATGCTGTGTTACTTCTCTGCAGTGGCTTCACACTTTGTAGCTTGTGTTGATCAGTGTGCTACTAGAATTATGTATAACATACAGACGTTTTAGAGTCTCGTACACTAAAACAACCTGGGAGTGAATTCTGTACACTTCTTTTGACAAATCGATCTAGAGACACGTCAGTGTCTTGTCAGTACAATACCACATAGCGCAAAGTCTGCCATCAGTACAGCATGAGACGATGAAGACGCAGCAGTGCCCTGCATGACATATTGTTACTGCTCAATAATGTTAAAGGTCCTGCTCCCAGTTCAGTTATTTAAAGACAGATAGCCAATAACAGGTAGAGTAAACGCAATGATGGCTGCGAATTCTTGGCAAGCTTGACCATGTTGAGCTTGACCTCTGCTGCCCGCTCCAACAAAAAACTAAAACAAACAAGCAAAAAAAGAGTGGTGTTGCTGTTCTGGAGACATTCTTGCTGATGAAGTTTGATGCTGAACTTTGATGTTTTACCTAGACTAGTAAGTCTGTGAATGCTGACATTGAGAAGGTGAGGCTGGATTTCCTCGTTTCCTACAACAGGAGTGGATGCCAAAACTTTTTTTGGCATGTTGTCATTTATTTGGATATTTCGGCAGGTTGCATCATCTTACATAGTGCTCCTTTAATTATGCTACACATTTCCCTTCAAATAGGGAACAGCTGGCATATATATGGACTTTGTTATTATAACTTAAAATGCAATTGTTAATTAAGCAAAATTGAACAATTTCAGTGTAATATAATTCTGCTGAATGGAGTGCAACTTTCATTAATTAATTGTCATTTTAAATAAAGCAATCTATTAATTTGTACGTACTTTACTGCTTTAAAAAAAAGCTTTGACTGTAAATAAAATAAGATGTAATTCACTGAAATGTTGATAAATTTGGGATGCACTAGGCTTCCTGTTACAGCCGCATATACGCCCGTTGATAATGAATGTATTTTAGTACAATGTAAATATATTAAAGAAGCATATCTGTGTACTACTCAGCATTAACATGTGTTTCATGGAGCGGAAGCTATGATGACTAGGTGTCTATAAATATTGTAATGGTGAAAAAAGTCAAACTTCAAAGTCATGTTATCAATAATCTTTACTGGAATGTAAATGTACATGAATGAAAACAAGCTGTAATGAAATAGGAGTAACGAGGCTATGTTTAAAATGTAAGGAGAAGAAAGTACAGATAATGGAGTGTAAATGTAAGGAGTAGAAAGTACTGATAATGTAGTGTAAATGTAAGAAGTAGAAAGTACAGATATCGGAGTGTACAGGTAAGTAGTAAAAAGTACAGATATCGGAGTGTACAGGTAAGTAGTAAAAAGTACTGATAATGGAGTGTAAATGTAAGGAGTAGAAAGTACTGATAATGGAGTGTAAATGTAAGGAGTAGAAAGTACAGATAATGGAGTGTAAATGTAAGGAGTAGAAAGTACTGATAATGGAGTGTAAATGTAAGGAGTAGAAAGTACTGATAATGGAGTGTAAATGTAAGAAGTAGAAAGTACAGATAATGGAGTGTAAATGTAAGGAGTAGAAAGTACTGATAATGGAGTGTAAATGTAAGGAGTAGAAAGTAATGATAATGGAGTGTAAATGTAAGGAATAGAAAGTACTGATAATGGAGTGTAAATGTAAGGAGTAGAAAGTACAGATAATGGAGTGTAAATGTAAGAAGTAGAAAGTACTGATAATGGATTGTAAATGTAAGGAGTAGAAAGTACTGATAATGGATTGTAAATGTAAGGAGTAGAAAGTACTGATAATGGAGTGTAAATGTCAGGAGTAGAAAGTACAGATAATTGAGTGTAAATGTAAGGAGTACAAAGTACAGATAATGGAGTGTAAATGTAAGAAGTAGAAAGTACTGATAATGGAGTGTAAATGTAAGGAGTAGAAAGTACAGATAATGGAGTGTAAATGTAAGGAGTAGAAAGTACAGATAATGGAGTGTAAATGTAAAAAGTAGAAAGTACTGATAATGGAGTGTAAATGTAAGGAGTAGAAAGTACTGATAATGGAGTGTAAATGTAAGGAGTATAAAGTACAGATAATGGATTGTAAATGTAAGGAGTAGAAAGTACTGATAATGGAGTGTAAATGTCAGGAGTAGAAAGTCCAGATAATGGATTGTAAATGTAAGGAGTAGAAAGTACTGATAATGGAGTGTAAATGTAAGGCGTAGAAAGTACTGATAATGGAGTGTAAATGTAAGGAGTAGAAAGTACAGATAATGGAGTGTAAATGTAAGGAGTAGAAAGTACAGATAATGGAGTGTAAATGTAAAAAGTAGAAAGTACTGATAATGGAGTGTAAATGTAAGGAGTAGAAAGTACTGATAATGGAGTGTAAATGTAAGGAGTAGAAAGTACAGATAATGGATTGTAAATGTAAGGAGTAGAAAGTACTGATAATGGAGTGTAAATGTCAGGAGTAGAAAGTACTGATAATGGATTGTAAATGTAAGGAGTAGAAAGTACTGATAATGGAGTGTAAATGTAAGGCGTAGAAAGTACTGATAATGGAGTGTAAATGTAAGGAATAGAAAGTACTGATAATGGAGTGTAAATGTAACGAGTAGAAAGTACAGATAATGGAGTGTAAATGTATGGAGTGGAAAGTACAGATAATGGAGTGTAAATGTAAGGAGTGGAAAGTACAGATAATGGAGTGTAAATGTAAGGAGTAGAAAGTACTGATAATGGAGTGTAAATGTAAGGAGTAGAAGTAAAAAGTCAGCTGAAAAATAATTACTCCAGTAAAGTATAAATAACTAACATTTCTACTTAAGTAAGGTAACAAAGTATTTGTACTTTGTTAATTGACACCTCTGGTCGTGTGTTTACGTTGTTTACTGTGTGCGTTTTATTTGCATGATATGTGATATTGTTTGTGTTTACTGTTGCTGTGTTTTCTGCATTTATGTATGTGTGTTTATAAAAAAGCCAAAGTTCATCTGCAGAGATTGTGTCGCTGGCGAAGCGTGAAAAGGTTACGGTCTCATTTGAACCTGCCCTAAACTACATCATTATCCTCTCCGCGAGTGTGGCTGTGATTGGCTGGCTGCAGAAGTGCGGGCGGTGATTGCCCTGCATGGTTCGCGGAGTCTATGTGAATTTCCACACTTGGTGAGCAGCACTCTGGGAGGCAGTTTGCTGCGCTGGAGTTTCCAGAGGTAGCGCGGTGTGTACTAATGCATTACTCCATAGCTTGTGCTTTTCAGGTGTGCTTCTGTTTTTCATTGCTTTTGTCTGTAAATTCTTTCTCTTTCTCACTCTATAATAGACGACCTGCAGAGCACACAATAAATATTTCAACTAGTGCAGACTCCCCCCCACTTCACTTAAACTCAGACTAAACGCAAAGAGAATAAATAAAGCACTTCTGGAATCATTCCACATTCGCAAACAACAGCAGCTGAATTGGGCTAACCAAACAGAGAGCAAATAACAGAGCTTACCTGTTGCAGAGGACGAAAACAAACAGAGGGAACCAGGAGGGGATCACAGTCATCATTGCAGATGAGAGCAGGTGTCTGCTAAAGTCTATCTAGAAGAGAAGAGCAGAAGGAATGTTAGGTCCCTCAAGGGCCATGCCAGTTTGGAAAATGCTGCTTGTCGAAAAGTTTGAGGAACCCTAGTTTATCAAAAGTCTGTTTGTACTAACATAGCACACCAGATACTACAACTTTGCTCAAAATAAACCTAGTTAGTCTTCAATACATTTCAAGCCTTATCTACATTTGGTGATTTGGACATTTGATTGTATGCAGCTTGCAAAAGAACATGTTTTAGGATGTTGGCTGTGTTGCACATCCCTTCTCCAAGCATCTCTCTCTGATGTATGTTCAATAAACAGCTTGTGATGGTTTGTGCTTTAGGAGACTTGTACAAGGACTCTTAGGCAGGCCCCTGGCATTACCTGTTTGTTTATTTATTTTTTGTTGTTGTTTATTTATTTTTACTCCATGATAAAACGATAAAGGAATGAAATACTACATGTCCTATTCTACGCGTTTTTCACCTACTCAGAATAAGAAGTTGGAATTTAATTTATGAATTATATAATGTTAAATTCATCTTAAACTAACGACTTACAGAGAAGTAGTTAGATTTCAATGCCAATGAAACAGGTCTTATACATCAGCAAACCAACAAAGTAACAATCACAGAAAAATAAAAAAATCTCTTAATATGTCAATGAAAACCCAGCTAATAAAAAAACAGGTCCAGAGGAAGTCCATGAAACAGGCCTCATACATCAGGGTTAATATATGGAGCACTGTATAACCTGGTGCTGTTGTCCACAAAAGCAAAGTAACAATCCCAGAAAACAAATCAATCTTTCTTAATGTTTCAATTAAACTACAAGACATAGACTTGTTTCAACCAGTTTCAAACCAGTAAACCGTGAGTTTACATCTAAAGACTTATCAGCATTACTTTAGCCATAGTGCTACTGACATCTCGTATACATTAACATTAATACAAATAGGGAACACCGCTTGTTATTCATAGCTACAGATGATGTTAGCCTGCTGAATACTGTGCGCCAAAGCCGGGCGTTGCCATTGTCGCTACATCGTTTTTGCTGTAAGAATGAAGAGGGAGACCAGTTCAGAGTAAAAGCTTTTATTCTTAGGATTGCAGTACTGACGCTCTCTGAGCTCTCAAACCCTGGTCTCAATGGTGTCTCTAACTGCATTGTCTTTTACAGGCCCGCCTGGCCCATGTGGTTCCTTCTGGTCCATGTGGTACACCTGGTTGTGGTTCTCTGGGTAGACAGTGGTTCTAGACGTTTCTTTGAAAAATAGCTTTTTGTGCTGTCATCCTCACTTGCGTTGCCCAGTGCCTCTGGCATATGACTGGAAAGTTTTCCTTCCATTTTTGGTCCTTCTAACAACCAAACGTAGCAACAGAGTGTCACATGATAGTAGTGAAAGGCACAGCCAATCACACTGGCCATATGACTCAAGTAGAGAACTTGATTTAACCCTTTCTGCACCTCTAGGTTAATCAGACATTGACCAATCAGGGTCTTTTTTTGGAGGGGATCAAATTATTGGTGGGGACGATTCAATAATCGCTGGATATTGGTGGGGACATGTCACTTCAGTGCATGTTAATTCTACGCCCTTGAGTGAGGGGATATAAGCAACTGTTTAATCAGAAAAAGCTTAAAGATAAATGTATGTTTAGTTCCTGACTAACCTAGATGCAGCTAACAGCCTTTTATGTTAATCCAGATGTAGATATTTAGGCTGAGATTAATACTACTTAGAAGCCCTAATGACTATCCAATTATCAGTAATACACAAAGTAGTCAGTTATATATAGTTTAAACAGTTTGCATTAGTGAGTTTGCAAGATGAGGGCCCCCAAAGAGGATAATCTTAGGGCAGAATCATACATGCAAATGACACTATACAAATTCACCATGTTACTGTTGTAGTTAAAACACTCTACAGAGGACAACTCTGTGCCCGTAAGTGGGAACTACTGTAATTCCGCCACAACTAAACATGTTATATGTATTCCTGTACTGTTAGACTCCTTGCAGTTTGCTTGCCCTCCATTAAGGATGCAGTATTCTTGGTCCTGCATAAGGTTGCTGCATAATGGGAGCTGAGAGACACTTATGTATGTACGCATTTTGTGGATTATGGATTATGGTTCAGCTTTTAATACTATTGTTCCCCTTCAAGACTCCAAGTGAGTGTAACTGGATTTAGAAATTTCTTACAAATAGAGCACAAACAGCGAGAATAAATCATTCCATTTCTTCTGCACTGATATTAAGCACAGATTCTCCTCAGGGATGTGTGTGGAGCATTGAGCTATATTCTCTATGTGCCTAGCAGTGTACTGCTTTGTACCCAGACTTATAATTTGACTGTAAAATTTGCAGACTATACAACTGTAATTGGTCTTATTACCGCAAACGATGAACCATTGTGTATATGAATAGTCTTTCAAGACTCGTTAGTTGGTTCAAGAATAATCATTTACGTCTCAATGTCAAGAAAACAAAGGAAACAATGCTGGATTTTAGAGAAGCAGAAGGTAGAGTCTACTTTAAGTTCTGTCTGTGCTACAGAGGTTGAATGAGTTCATTATTCTAGGCACAGATATATTAAATGATCTCTCATGTTTCTAAAATACTTTAGTGTACTTTAATATTTTTAATTCAATACTTAAAAAAAAATATATATATATATATATTTATATATCGTTTGCCAAGAAGCTTGAGAAGGTGAGATTTTATGTATGTGTGTTTTTTTTTTTTTTTACTATAGAAAGCATTTAAACTAATTCAGCAAATGCAGTACAGAGCTTTAAAGAGATTGGTGCATACTGCTATGAGGGATGCTGGAGCTGACACCCCCCACCCCCACCCCCCCACCACGGGGAAGATTTACGCCTCTAGAATGCTTTCACATGCTCTTAGCATTATATTGGATTCTAGTCATCCAGCAAATGAATTGTTTCTCCCTTTACAGTCACAGAGACGCTTTGAGTCTATAAAGGTTTTGACAAGTAGACTTAATAAAAGCTTTAATTTGAGAGCAGTACACATATTAATGAGTTAATGAGAAGTTAATGCACTTGTACTTTACTGACAGATGAGCTGAGGTGCTTGTGCAATATGGTGGGGCATATGTAATGCAACAGCACACTGCTACTCAGAGTGTCTTGACTGTGTGATATATTTTCATTTGGTTATTTATATTTTTATTTCTCTGTGGTCTTAAATCCATTATTCCTTTTATTCTTAAACTTGTATATGTTATGTTTCAACATAAGTAGTCATATACTTACCATATACAGCCTGTAAATTATAAACAAAGCAACACAGAAGACTTTGTGCTGATTTACTTCTTTTACTGCAGTGAAGAGGTTGTGATGCATCATACATTTGTTGATACGAGCTACCACTATGAGGCTCATTGAACTGCTGGTCGGCCATGAAAGCACACAAGAAAGCTTAGACAGGCTTGGCTGTCACTGTAGAGCCTTTTGCTGCAATGCTCAGAATTAAACTTGAACACACTCTATGTTAAGAAATGCTTAGTGACACTATTTTGAATGTAAAGACATGTGAAACCATGTTTGCTTAGTTAGAAGTTTGAATCCTGTGTGAAACTTGTTTCTCGCCTTATTGATACAGCACTCAATAGATTATATCATCATATTATTTAGCTTTTCTAAGGATTGATGAGTTGGAACAGACTATAAAAAAATAATAAGATAAAAAAAAATATATAATGACTTTTAGTGAACTACCAGCGGAACACTAATTACTAATTAATGAAACATACAGTTGGTTTCTGTTTTTTAAGTTCTGACAATATTTGCAAGCATATCATGCCTAAATGTGATATAATTTTGACTAAATTGGATTTAGTTTTCCCCTTTGGACTAATGATGGTGTCTCGTGTTAGTCAGAAGAACCTGCTTCCATCGTGTGAAGTCGGATTTACAAGTATGTCATGGTCAGGTGCTTTGCTGCTGAAGCAAAATGAAAAAATGATGATCACAAGGTTTGTTTTTGCCTACTTTTTGGGAAAATCCTTTTTTGGATTCACCCAAATCTTTAAACTTTACATAAAATAAAAAACTAAATAAAAACTTTATATTTTACAAGTTGAAATTTAGGGGTTTATGGTATGGGACAGCCACATCCCAACAGAAAGCACCCAATAAATTATGATTTTGTATATCGTCGCTGTCCAATGAAAAACAAGCATATCCAAAATTGCAACTTTTTAGGACAGACCAAAAACATACTTTACCTTCAATGTAAGTCAATGGAACAGGAATGTTTTTTCAAGATTGTTTTTTTTAGAACTGTTTTATTTTGGAACACTTCTATTGGTCTATTCCTCATGAAATTTTCACACAATGTAAAAACTCAAAATTGTCAAAAAATGAGATGCATGTTTTTTATTAGACAGCGACGATATATTTAGTTTATTTCTGTATATATACATTGTTGTAACTTCGTTTTGGCCGTCAGAATGAAGAGGGAGACCAGTCCAGGGTTTAAGCTTTTTATTCGAAGGGCTTGCGGTACCGACGTTCACACCCTGGTCTGCCCTGGTCCAACCTGGTCTCAAAGATGACTTTGCTTGCTTGGTATTTTATGGCCCTTGGACACCTGGCCACGTCATACTTTTGGGTAGAGTGGTTCTCAAATAGAAGTTCCCAAGATAACGCTGCAGGGTAAATGGCCCTATATGGCAGGGGTCCCAAAAAGCCCTGACCTTCCCGTGAGCTCTGAGCCTTCTGTCTAATGAGATTCATACAAATTCCCAACAATAATAATGCAGTGGATTTAAAAAGATAATCAGATAATCCTTATAAATATCTAAAGTCTATCTAAAGACTTTTAACAAAATCTATATAATGTAGTGCAAACTGTGAAAACATGTCACATCTTATTTTGGCAAAACAGTTTTTAAGACTAGGTGTACCCTAGGTGTGTTTGTAGACACTTCATGGAGATCAGTCTCGTCTATGAAGTTTAGATCACACTGTATATCCCAGATTTCTCCTGATGAAATATTGATTACTTGGCTCTGGTGTTTTAGATTTGGGCTGGAACTGAGGTTTGAATGAAGGCACATCTGTGTTAGTGCTCTGATTGCTGCATGCAGTTTGTGAGTTATTAGTTTTGTGCAAGACTGGGGCCGAAAATCATCCTGCTAGATAGTCAGGGAGTAAATCCCTGCACTGCACCTGAATGATTCTGTTGAAGCAATTCAGTTTAACCCCTTAAACTGCGGTGTCTTTAATTAACACCATAGAGCAGAGGTCAGTAATAGGTGGACCCAGACGTTGTCCAAAGCGGACCCAAACTGATAAACTATTGAGATCTATTGAATTCTGACAATGTTTATTTTAAGCAGTGGATTTTTTCTTGTCTTTATGGTATGCAGGCTTTACGGGGCAGTAAACTCACAGACCAATCGCGTTCCTTCTAGGATCATCAAAAGAGGCCCCCAGCCAATCAGATCTGTGCAGATTTGGGCCTGCGGCATGCACACAGGCGAGATACGAAGTGAACAGCAGCAGTCAGAGTATAAAGCGAGTTGGAGAGTAAAGAGACTTGGAGAATAAAGAGAGTCAGAGAAAGAAAAAAGTGCTTTAAAACAAGAAAAGTCGGCGGCGACTTTTTAAGCAGGAATGAAGAGACTTAACAAAAATTCTATAAATAAGCACTTTAAAATGCAACTTTTTTCAAAAGCATTCTGGATTTTTTAAATGTAGCCCTTGTTTTTACTTGAATTGAGGAAAAAACATTTATTAGAAGTTTTAAAAATAAATAATTCAGTTCAGCATTTAAACAATAAATATTGTTGAAATATACTGAACGGTATGTGTAATGTGTTTGGCTTTCAGTTACTAATGTTATAAAATAGGAATTATGACAGCCTGGATCTTGGCATGAAGAAATTTCCTCTAACTAGACCTTACTGAACTCTAATTAAATACCCCTGCCACAGAGCAACCATCTGTTTTTCTAAGGATAATTTCAAACAATTTGTTCTTTAAAAACCTGAATTAAAATCAATGAGCTAAACTGTGGTTCTTCTATTAACACTGTTCCAAAGAAAACCATCAGGCTCTTTTATTTTGGTGAGCGTAAAAAGGTTGCTTTGCCAGCAAACGCAGCAGAAGCCAGTGAAAATGGCAAAAGCTGAAGCTTCTCAAGTGTGGTTTCTTAACTTCCTCTCCCCAGTCGGCATCGCAGCTGTCTCAGTCCCTCTGTGCACTCATTTCTCTCTATAGACCAGCATCTTCCACTCCACACTGCAGGCCTGCTTTCTTTCTAGCCTGAGTCAGGAAAGCAACCTGCCGAGTTCATAACATACTGTACAGCACACCATCCACAGTTTCTGTTCAGCTGAGTACAGAACAGGTCACATGTATATTTGAGACCTATATTCACCGAGCCAGGCGAAGAGTCTAATCAGTATTCACTGAGCTCATCCCTCTGTCCCAAAGGTTTTTTTATCCTTGTGTTTGTATGTTCATGTGTTTTATAATAAGTGTCCAAGTGTGTGCTGTGTTCCTCAAAGCAGTGTGCACGACTACACTGTAACAAAACCAGTGACATATTTAGCATCAATTAACATGCGTTTTTAAATAACAGATAATAAGAATTATTTAAGTTAGTCCATTATTTTACTGTTAAAGCCCTTGCTGACATAAAATGGGACACATTTTGACAACATGACTATATTTATTTTAAAGTTATTTACATGTAACATACTATATAATGTTATTTATAATTTTCAACTGTACATGACGTTATAGTTTAAAGCATGTACATTTTGTTTTTATTTATAAAATTCTATATGTTTGTTCAATCACTTCATTATGATTGAAACCCATGTAAACGCAGAGCATCAGGAGAGTGGCTACGTTTACATGCAGCTTGATAATCCACAAATAATCCGATTAATAGCTCAATCGGAATAGAATACGTACATGTATACACCTCAATCCGAATAGACTAGTACGATTGAGGTCATTCCAATTACAGTTTCTATCTGATTGAAGGAGGTGGGTAATCCCGTAAATAATTTGTTTATTAGAAGAATAATAGTCGTGTAAACACCTGTATCCGACTAAATTCCCAATCGGAAAGTTTACATACGTTCTGGGCATGTACTGTAGCGTCATAGAGGACGTTTCAACATGGTGGGCGGTAGAAACTGGTCTTGAAGAGACAAAGTTAATGATTCAAACCTTAAAAGATTTAAAAATAGCTAGCAGGATGGATGGCTGTAAAACAATAACGAGCTGTTCATACCAGTATATGAGCAAAGGAATGACGATGGGTTTACACGAACTATAGAGCAAATGAAAAATGTGGTATTAGGTGATAATGTAGCTCCTCCCATCGGGGCAGGGGGGAACGTTAGATGCGGACACATAGAGTCTGGGGTTTTGTGGAGCAGGAGTTCTTTAATAAAGTTTTATCTCGTCCAGAGTAACCTGAGGTTGACTTGCCAGTAATTTACCCACGCACACGTAAAGAAACCATAACACAACAAAAAAACAGATCTGCGTGATCTGCGTATAACAAAGCTAAAAAGCTAAACGGTAAAATTCGCTCCTCTTTCTCGTTTACTAAATTATGGACGCAGTCACAGAAGATCGACTCTTTGCTAACACGGATGAAAATGGTGTCGCAGGACGTGACGCCTTACTCTCTGCCCTTCTTTGATAAGAAGTCTTCCATCATTTTAAAGCAATTAAAAACACGAGTGCGCTGAAAACTGAAAACCCTATACTTCTCTATACTACTTATAGGTAACTAACTTCTGCTGATCACACTCTGACCGACCTCGCCTGATGCTTGTTGTCATGGTACCGTTTACACCAAGCTGTACTCTACGCATATGCGCTATTTTGGATCTGATTACTTGTAGTGTGCATGTAAATGGAGATTAGATCATCAGAGTGTAGCATAGAGTGAGCATAGAAACACCCCAGTCTTAATCTAGAATCGGAATGAATTCAATCGGATTGAAGGAAATCTCTCCATGTAAACATAGCCAGTGAGTTTGAATCCCAGTAATACCGGAACTGATCAGCACCCAAACAGAGCATGTGTTAGCACTGGTCTGAGACTAGAAGGTGGGAAACGACAAATTGGGAGCAAAACTGAGTGAAAGAAAACATTTGGGATTTTGGATTGTAGTCTCCTGGCATACTTCGCTCGACAAGCAGACTGAAGATGCTAAATTGTCCACTAGGTGTGAGTGTGTGCATCTGTGTGTGAATCAGTACATCTGTGTGTTTTCCTTGCGATAGACTGCTGGCCTGCCCAGGGTGTTTCCTGCCTTCCACCCAATAAGTGCTGGAAGAGGCTACAGCACTCCCTGTGAAGGATAAGCAGCTTAGTAAATGAATAAAGATTGTTGTGAGCTTATTGTGAAATCATTCCTTCTTTATTTATTTATTCTTTTTTTTATATATATATATATTTTTAACTTGTTTAAAATTAAAAATGATTTAAGTAAGCCTAATTATCTTACTATACAGGTACATAGTAGAAACAGAACCAGAAATATGCTTAAAACAAGCCACGTTATCTGTAAGTATAGTGAGATCATTCTGCTAATAGAATCACTTGAAACAAAATGCAATGTCTAGATGTGATATGTTAAGTAATCATATAATAAGCGTACAACAATATTAAAATAAAAAATATAATCCACCAATCAGCCATAACATTACATCCTACATAACATCCTAGTTTCTACTCTCGTCATATACCGTATATATACAGGACGGACTAGGTATTATCTAGCTCGTGGAGCATTCTCAGCACTGCAGTGACACTGACGTGGTGGTGGTGTGTTAGTGTGTGCTGCGCTGGTACGTGTGGATCAGACACAGCAGTGCTGCTGGAGTGTTTAAACTCCCTGTCCACTCTATTAGTCACTTCTACTGGGTTGGTCCACCTTGTAGATGTAAAGCCAGAAACGATAGCTTGTCTGTTTGTCAATGACACTTTAGTGCCGAATCACCTTCCCTTTTATACCCATTCTGTGGTGGTCCCATGGGGGTCCTGACCATTGCTGTACAGGGTAAAAGAGGGCTAACAAAGTATTCAGTTAAAGTGTAGACCTACAAAGTGCCCCTATGTGGTAAGTGGAGCTGATAAAATTGACGGTGCGTGTAAATACAAGCAGGTGGTTTTAATGTTATGCCTGATCAGTGTATGTACTAGATATAAGATATTTTTACCTGCCAAGATAACGTTTTCTCCAGTGCATGCTATTGTGTCCTCAAGCAAATATACAAACTGCAAGAGTGGACTTTGCAAGGGGCCGTATCTTCAGTTAAGAATTTGTTTACAACTTTATGAGCGTCACTGCGCCTGTGAAATTAGATTTTATTCGAGTGGAAAAAAAAATTCCAGAACTTGTTTTGTGTCCAAGCTCATCACTGCTTAAGTAAGCAGTTAGAGAAATGGTGCTTTTTAAATAGTGTGGAGCTGAGCATAAACTGAGAGCAGTCAGTCATGATAATTGGATTGGTGTGTGCTCAAACAGCGAGTACGGCAGAGTGAAACTAACGGAAAACAACTGTAAACAGCAGCAGCAGGGAATGATGAAATATCCTTCATAATGACTCTTTTATTAGTGTTTTTGGAAGGTGGAAGAAGGGCACCGACCTGTTGCCGTTTCCTCCCAGGCTTCAAACAGGCCAGTAATTAGAGCGCTTCCTTTCTGTGTCTCAGTGAGGCAGCTGGACCGTTCCAGTGCCCAGAGATAGCTGTCTGTCATCCTGACCCAAATGTAGATCCTCTACACTCTCTACTCCTCAAATATACAAACAAACATACACACTCAGAGAAGCGCTTCACCGTCATCATCATCCAACAGTCTCTAGGGATGTAGTCTCCAGGGTCACGGCACTCAGGAGTTTAAACTCCTTCACCCTCCAACGTCCTACAAATTCCTTGTATTTATTTCATTTTTTTCCCCCTGAGGGCTCCTCGTGAGAAAAGAGTCAGAATTCATTCTTAAATCTTAAATCTCAGAAATGCAAGCCTGTACATGACTAGCAACCGCAGCTTTAAACAGTTGTACACAAAATCTAAATGTTTGTATTAAAGATGCCATAGAATGAAAAAGTGTATTTAATGTACTCTACATTGCCAAAAGTATTCACTCACTTCTCCAAATTATTGAATTTAGGTGTTCCGATCACTTCCATGGCCACTGGTGTATAAAACCAAGCACCTAGTCATGCAGACTGCTTCTACACACATTAGTGAAAGAATGGGTCGCTCTCAGGAGCTCAGTGAACTCCAGCGTGGTACTGTGATAGGATGCCACCTGTGCAACAAGTCCAGTTGTGAAGTTTCCTCACTACTAAATATTACACAGTCGACTGTCAGTGGTATTATAACAAGCTGGAAGCGATTGGGAACGACAGCAGCTTAGCCATAAAATGGTAGCCACGTACCAAGACGGATGCTGAGGAGCATAATGCACAGAGGTCACCAACTTTCTGCAGAGTCAAACGCTACAGACCTCCAAACTTCATGTGGCCTTCAGATCAGCTCAAGAGCAGAGTGTAGAGAGCTTCATGGAATGGGTTTCCATGCCTGTGCAGCTACATCCAAGCCTTAAATCATCAAGTGCAATGCACCAGATGCAGTGGTGTAAAGCACGCCACCACTGGACTCTAGAACTCTAGTGGAGACGTGATCTCTAGAGTGGCGAATCATGCTTCTCTGTCTGGCAATACAATGAACAAGTCTGGGTTTGGCAATTGCCAGGAGAGCGGTCAGACTGCATTGTGTCAAGTGTAAAGTTTGGTGGAGGGGGGATTATGGTGTGGTGTTGGGCTTGGCCTCTAAGCTTCAGTGAAAGGAACTCTTAATGCCTCAGCAGACCAAGAGATGAATTAGAGCAGAGACTGCAAGCCAGGTCTTCTCGTCCAACATCAGTGTCTGACCTCATAAATGTGCTTCTGGAAGAACGATCAAACATTCCCATAAACAAACTCCTAAACAGTGTGGAAAGCCTTCCCAGAAGAGTTGAAGCTGTTATAGCTGCAAAGGGTGGGCCAACATCATATTAAACCCTATGGATTAAGAATGAGATGTCACTCAACTTTGGGCAATACAGTATATGTATAACCATAGTTGAATAAGGAGAGTACATACAACTGACATACCGTAAACGTCAAACACTGTTTTCTCTTCATTATTCTCTTCATAAAAATGCACTTCAGATACTTCAGATTTCCATATATGCAATCAGGAATGACTTGTACATTTAGACAGTTCAACTGTGTTTGCCTACTAAGTTAAACTCTTTTATTTTAAAGTAACCAGGGAAAGCTTAATGATGTGTGTCCAAGTTTCACGTATCTGCACATGCAAACATCCCACACACAAACAAACAAACTGCAATAATATCTGAGTCAAACATGAACACAATAGCCCTTTGTGGTCTTTGTAAATAGTTGGCCTTTGTGGAGGGCATGCCGTTAGAGGTAGAGTCCTACAGAGGTGGAGTAGACTGTATGTAGATGGTGAACTGTGCAGTACTGGTGGTTTTGTGCTCAGTGTTGGACTGTTGTGCTTGTGCTACCTCGTCAGGCCTCGTTATGACCTGAGAGGAGACATTCTGTTATCTTCTTTGGGAGAAATAAAACCCCTGAAAGGTCCGTAAAGGCCTCTGAAAGGGTCTCAAAGGCCTCTGAGATACAAAAAAAGCCAAAGCACAATCTCTTTATATACACAATAACTAAAAACCTTAATAACAAAGACAAATTTTATGCAGATAAAAATAAACGCTAAGCTGAGACTTCAGTGGTTGTATCTCCAAAATGGCAGCTTTACAGGAGAGGCGAGCAACCTACTTTACTTTTACTGGAACAAGACTTTTTTCCAAGCAATTTTGGAGCACTGCTATTGGTCCATTCATCATGAAGTTACAAATGAAATATAAGTTGACAAATATGGAGACACATCTTTGGCCAACCATAATATATTGGCGACTACAAAATGACACACAACCACTGAGTTTTTTTTTTTAATCCAAATAATTATATTGTGATGAATTTGTTTTTGTCAATGGTAATAATAAATTATATATTTTTTTCTAGGTAGATTTTTTACATCAGTGTAACTGGATCTTCTCAACCGCAAGATCATTAAGAAGTCACACCATTACATACAGGGGTTGGACAATGAAACTGAAACACCTGGTTTTAGACCACAATAATGTAGGGCCTTCATTTGCGGCCAATACAGCGCCAGTTCGTCTTGGGAATGACATATACAAGTCCTGCACAGTGGTCAGACGGATTTTAAGCCATTCTTCTTGCAGGACAGTGGCCAGGTCGCTACGTGATGCTGGTGGAGGAAAACGTTTCCTGACTCGCTCCTCCAAAACTCCCCAAAGTGGCTCAATAATATTTAGATCTGGTGACTGTGCAGGCCTTGGGAGATGTTCAACCTCACTTTCATGTTCATCAAACCAATCTTTCACCAGTCTTGCTGTGTGTATTGGTGCACTGTCATCCTGATACACGGCACCGCCTTCAGGATACAATGCTTGAACCATTGGGTCCCCCAGAATGGTTCAGTAGTCCTTGGCAGTGACACGCCCATGAGAGGCCACCAGACTGGTCCAATTTAGCCATGAAAGCTCTCACACTAAAAGGACAGGTGTTTCAGTTTCATTGTCCAACCCCTTTACCAGTGCCAGTATTAAACAAAAAACAATTCACTTTAAACCTTTAAAACGGATTAATCACACAGCATGATGGGGCAATTAGTTCATAGACAAAAAAATTCTCAGATCTAATGTTGGATATGGATGCTAATGGTGGGCTTCAAAATAACAACACGCATACTCAACTATAAAGAAGCATGATGACATCTACTTGCTTGATCTCACCCTTCCTATTTATTCTCAGCCATCTGACGATAAAGGTCAGAAAAGCCCACTGGTATTATGAGTTCCACCCATTACTGAGAATCTATTTGAAGACACAAGGCTGTCGTGCCGTCTCAGTCACTGCGGCCTCAGGGCGCAGTGCAGCCTATAGACTAATCCCCACATCACAACTGGACACTTGTATGTGAGCCTTCTATAGTGTGGTCCCAACAGGCTGTACTCTGACTAGACAGAATGGAGCATCTGCTTGTCGTCTGTCTGCCTGGACTTAGGGAATTACTTCAAAATGTGTGATTTTAAGCCAGCTTAAAAAGGACAAAAGGGAATGAAAGCCATATGGGAGTTTAGGGACATGCAGCATGAGCTCATATCCTAGCCTTTTCCTTCTCTCCTACCTCTCTTTCAGACACACCCACATTCCCCAAACACTGATGATGACTTCTAATTCACCGTAATACCTTCAACAAGAATCTCTTGGGCAGAAGCGTTAGCTATGAGTTTTGTCTGACAGGTAACCGTCCCTTGGACTGGCTTTGCAGCATTTGCAGCAAGTGCTTGTCTTGGGGGAGGGAGGTTTTGATAAAATGTAGCTCAGGTGCAGTTATGTTGATGAAAGTATCTTCTAAATTTGCATCATGTTTCAGGAGTTTCCAATGCATTCCTAACTGGACTGTGCATACATTCTTGCAGATACTGTTGCCAACACCTCAGTGAGGAAAGTAGCTATTGGCTGTCCTAAAAGTCGCTAGAAGTTGGTCTACTTGCGTGTATTTGAAGGAATAACGTTGTGGGAGAGACAAAAAGTGAGTAAAACACCCTAAATATGTTATAACTACAAATTAACTCTGAATAAATGAACTTCTGTGGATTCTTTTTTTGTTGTCTTTGATATAGGCCGTGTCACACTGAAGAATTTCCTTCTGGGATCAATAAAGTATCTATCTATCTAAGACGCATTTATATTTACATCCTGCTCTGTAGATAGGGGGCGGAGTCAGCGGCGGCTTTGGGCATGCGCAGTGAGTGTACTGGGTCGTGGAGTGGTGAAGGTCTGCTCTGACTGTGAGACTGAGCACTGTGAGTGTTGTGGGACGGGGCCCATGGCAGCCCTTGCTGCTCGCTGAGGACAGTAACTGAAAAGAAAAGTCGTTAGAGGGTCTGAAAAGTAGCTAAATATAAGTTGGCAACACTGCTTGTAGACCACCATAGTAAAGTTTAATTAATAGCTGTGTTCAAATAAGATATTTTCTGCAATCTGGGCTCATTCACCTTCTTCATTACCCATTTATTGTATTTGCTGTTATCCAAGCTGGCCTTAAATGTGACATAATCATGTGACATAAGCATTTTATTTTTTGAATTTACAGCATTTCTTTATTTTTTATTTAAACTTTTTCGGCAAAACGTAAGCTACTCTGCACAACACTGTCAACTTGCCTACTTTGCACAGCATGTCAAATCTGAACAGGTTCATCTACCCACTTTGCGAGTCTTAACTGAATTAAAACACACTGAATAGTTCTAAAAAAAGACCTGAGGGAGACATCTTGCATTGTGCTTGTTTTGGCCATCAGAGGGGGCTGACCACTGCAATCTGTCCACCACTTCTACCCTTTCCTCACCTAGTTTTAGAGCATACTGCTAAAAAAAAACTAAAACTATATACCAGGAGTATATATAATTATATAACTGAATGTGTCAAGAATGTATGCATACAATCTACTTTAATGCAGGCACACAAATGTAATGCAATCTACAAATAAAACATCATTTTTGAAAAAACTTTAGCACCATATCATCCATATATGACACGTGACCAATGCTTAGAATCTGGCTATTGCCCAAAAGCCATGACTGTTTTTTTCTGTTGCCACAATCTCTTTCTACTGCCAAAAGGCTGTTTATGAATATGACTTATGTACCTACAGTATACAGCCACTGAATATTTTCCAACTCATCCATGCTTGAGCCAGTAGACTTAATGTGTTAATCACTACAGAGACTGTGGTCAAAATACACAAAACTAAAATTTCATATGGCATAGAATATTTTATTGATATATTGGTGGATTAGTACAATGTTCTCTACAATATTAAATGTTGTAGATTTTTGTAAGTCTAAACAGACTATGCTGAATCTAGACATATCAATCTCCACCAAAGCAACATCTTTTATAAAAAAACAAAATGCTGAAATTAATAATTGTTGCATTTCACTCATTACCGACAGCACTGTCTGTTATGGTCACACTGCTGCTGGCTTACATTCACTAGTGGAGTCTGCCAGACCGTCTACTGGCAATGCAAACAGTTTATCCAAATTTGAAACACGGTATTAGAAATACCAATAGTCACATTACTCATATGTACTTCAGTGCCAGTACCATGTGGGGACTGCTTGAACACATTAAAATCAGCAGTGTTATATTAGCTCAACCACTAGAATCCCCTCTAGCGCTTATTATCCCACACTGCCAATGACGGGAATTTAACTGTGCATCTTTATCAGTGCATTTCTCTAAATAAATGTGAGATGAGATTTTATGGACTGAAATGGCATCACTTGTAATAGTCTACAGGTTTGTATGGCTGACATGCCAGCTTGGCATTCTCATTTAGTCAAACTGGGTAATTTTATACGGGGTAAGACCTCATGGTCTAAATGTGGTAAATACAGGGCTAACATATAGTTGACTAATAGTTAAAATGAACAGTTTCATATAGTTTGACTTTCTTAAATTGTGAAAACATGGGCTGAGGGTATATTATATGAGTATCATATTAACATCTGTAAATCGTTGTTGTAGGCTGTAGATTTTACTATAGATACTGTAATAAACCCCAAAATAGTGAATCCTCCCAGTACAAACTGGCAGAAGAAAGGTTTTATCTTGTATCTCACCATTTTTGCTCATACAAGGTTAAGAAGGAACCTATCATTTATCAATTCTGAAGGGCTTATAAACATTGATACAATAAGGTTTCATATAATGGATTTGAAGGTTAAAAAAGTACAAAAATTATTTCCTCTCGGAAAATTAACTTCTAAAATGACAGAGCGGGGTCAACGCATAGGAGCATAGTGCACAGAGGTTGCCAACTTTGGGCAGAATCAATGGCTACAGACCCCTGTGGCCTTTAGATCAGCTTAAGAACAGAGCATAGAGAACTTCATGGAATGTGTTTCTATTGCCGAACAGCTGCATCCAAGCCTTACATCAACAAGCACAATGCAAAGCGCCGGATGCAGTGGTGTAAAGCACGCCGCCACTGGACTCTACAGCAACGAAGAGGTGTTCTCTGAAGTGACCAATCACGCTTCACCGTCTGGCAATCTGATGGACGAGTCTTGGTTTGGCAATTGCCAGGACAACAATACTTTTCTGACTGCATTGTGCCAGGTGTAAAGTTTGGTGGAGGGGGGATTATGGTGTGGGGCTTTTTTTAGGAGGTGGGCTCGGCCGCTTAGTTCTAGTGCAAGGAACTTTTAATGCTTCAGCAGATCAAGAGATTTTGGATAATTTCATGCTCCCAACTTTGTGGGAACAGTTTGGGGACGGACCCTTCCTGTTCCAGCATGACTGCCCACCAGTGCACAAAGCAGCTCCATAAAGACAAGGATGAGCAAGTCTGGTGTGGATGAACTTAACTGGCCTGCATAGAGTCCTCAACCTGATAGAACACCTTTGGGATGAATTAGAGTGGAGACTGTGAGCCAGGCCTTCTCCTCCAGTGTGTGACCATAATATGGGTATAATAATACCCATAATTCCCATTGCCACATTATGAACTTTTTTATGTTTAGGTATTCTTAAATATTCAACAATTATATTTAGAAGTAGCAAGTCAGATATTATTCCCCAGTATGAAGTGTATTAATACACTGGAAGAATATTAAGAAAAACAAAAGTGTCTGAATACTTGTTTTCTCTCATTGTAGCAATAGTACTAGTATTTTGTCAATATTGTCTTAAGACTGGAAATATATTTGAAAGATTGTGTGAAAGATCTCGTCTGCCAGACGAGAGCCTGCTTGGTTTGAAATGGCAGTAAGGGCTAAAAGCGAATTTAGCGAAACACTAAAATTCAACATGCCTTAACATCTGCCACAGCATGAGTTCAATCTTCAGTACAGATAATGATGATGACATTCAGTAATGATGATGAGTGTTTTGAAAATGATCATGTTTAATGATGATTATGATGATGTTGATGACTTCAGTTGTAGTGCACACAGTTCCCACACCGGTATCATACCACGCATACTCCCAAACACAGTGAACTCGTTAGAACGCTTTACCCAGTCCTGGGGCCAAAATATCCATTTCGCTCCTCTGACGTCCCTCAACCTGAAAACTGATCCAGAGTGAGAAGCACACAGTTCTTCAGCCTCAAATCTTATGACAGCCACAAGCTTGAGTGTGTAGGCGAATGTCTTTCAATGTAGAGCATGGAATGTTAACACACACACACACACACACACACACACACACACACACACACACACACACACACACTACAGGCTCCATGGAGTCAAATCATATCAGACTGTGACATGATACAGGCAGGGAATTACAGAGCATCAGAATGGCTCAGGGCTGACAGCGGAAGAGCTCCAACAAGCCTCATCACAGCCAACACACTACACTTCCCACAGTGCATATATGCCAGGGAGCCAATCAGTCTTAACTTTAACGTGTAGGTGAGACAACCAGTACACAAGATACATGCACAAAGGTTTGCTGCTAACTGCATTTAAATAAATGCTCCCACTGCACTCTTCAATACATAATTAAATAAATAAATAAATAAAAATTCCAAACAGTGTTCTTTGTAACCAGAGGTATTCCTAGGATTCCTGCGTAGGTGGGCAATAAGATATATTTTGTGAAATCTTCCTAAATGGGTCATGTAAACAAGGGTGTAGGTTCATTTTGAGAAAGGGAGAAGAAAGGAATACAACTGCAGTATCCAGTTTTTGATAGGTGAGGCCATAACCATAAGAAAGCTTGAATGAGTATTTCATTGCTGTCCAAAAAAAGTCAAATGGAGTCCTAATGGAACCAGAACATTAATGGAACCAGAACCCCAATGGAACCAGCTCCCCAATGGAACCAGAACCCCAATGGAACCAGAACCCCAATAGGACCAGATCCCCAATGGAACCAGAAACCCAATGGAACCAGCTCCCCCATGGAACCAGAACCCCAATGGAACCAGAAACCCAGTGGAACCAGATCCCCAATGAAGCCAGAACCCCAATGGAATCAGAACTTCAATGGAACCAGAACCCCAATGGAACCAGATCCCCAATGGAACCAGATCCCCAATGGAACCAGAACCCCAATGGAACCAGAAACCCAATGGAACCAGATCCCCAATGGAATCAGAACTTCAATGGAACCAGATTCCCAATGGAATCAGAACTTCAATGGAACCAGAACCCCAATGGAACCAGAACTCCAATGGAACCAGAACCTCAATGGAACCAGAATATTTTTCAAGCTATTTTGGAGCATTTGCTTTGGTGCATCTATCATGAAATGTTCACACAGTGTAAACAACAGCTGCTTCATTGTCAGAAACTGAAAATAAAATAAAAATGTTGGAGATACACGTTTTTCTTAGGTCAGTGGTGCTAGAATGATGTCTAGGACCAATATGATTAAAAATGGCTTGGTTGTGCCATGTTTTCTTTAACCTCCTCAGTTTTACAACCATCATATTGTTGTATGAGCTTTTTGTGCTCGTACATATGTTGTAAACAGAAAGGTATTGGGTTGAAGAGAAAGTTAGCTAAAAATAAATAAATAAGCACATTTTCTAAAAGTGTAAGCATGATAAGACTTGATAAGTCACAGCAGGAACTGGAATCCTGCTGGATTGAATCTTGGACTGGGCCTTAGGGATGTTGGCTCCAACTACAAGGTTTCAAGTATTAATTTCAGTGACCTTCATCTAACCACAGCCATTGTGTCCTTGAGCAAAGCATAATGGCAATTATACCAGAGCACTGACCTTTACCCTGACATGCAGGGTCTTAAAGCAGATAAGCCTGTTCACTGACCCGGCTATGAGTAATTAAAAAAAAGTAGTGGCCCTATCATGAGAAGAGTTCGATACCTTTACAATACTACAGCCACTTATTGCTGAGGGTCCAAGGCTTGGTTCAAACTGCCAACCCAAGTCTGATTTTTGATATATCCAGATTGTATTCAGATTGATTTATAAAAGTCTGGACAGCAGACAATGACAATCACAAGTTCAGAGTGACGTAAGTGCTGGACATGACAAAGAGATTGTTTGGAGAACAAAATGATGCACTTCCATCTTTCCTGTATCCAAGTATGAAGGTCATGTCACCAGCGTATTTACTGATGCCTACGTCATTCCCACAGCAACAGATATGCAGGTATTGTTTGGACACATAAGTCTGATCTTATCACTTAAAACCAACAGTGTGGACGGTCATCTCAAAAGATCTGATTTGACAAATACAAACACGGACATAGAGAGTATAATTGGTCTGGTAGTACGGCCCTCCCATCACTGGCACTGGCAATCACTTAACTGGGGGAAAAAATCTTCTGCTAGTTACCCATAAACCAGGCCAGCCTTTCATAAGAAGAGGTGGACAGTAAGACGAGCATGAGAATACCCGTGCTGGACAGGCTTTGTCTTTGGAGAAAGTGGTTTCAAAGAGGCGCAAAAAACTGTCATTCACTGTCTGCAGAATGAGAAGTGCATGAACCGCCGAATAATCCAACCCACGGCTGAAGCATCAGTCAAGCCTGCAGTCTCACAGGGTCATGGTTGCCAGCTATTCAGAAGCTGTAAAATATTTCAAAATCCATCATATAGGTTACAGAGAGAAAGCAACCCCACATCAAAAGCAGAGCAGTTATGAAAGAGAAATATGCAAACTAGTGATCATTCCCTCCCACTCTCGCGGGCTCGGCAATATGGCAATATATTTTTAGATCGTGTTTTAAGACATTAAACATTGCTGAGGTGAAGTTTGAACTGGATTCATTCAAGTCTAATAAAGTCCCTGAATCACATTCACAGATAGTAGATGGCTCAGATATGAACTGCGCTGTACGGCGCAACTCATGCAACGTTTGAGAGCTGCTTATCATCCTTTTACAAAGATAATGTCCTGCGAGTTGATGATGCATTGAATTCTCACCTCAGGGTGGCCCAAGCTGTTGACCTGTGCTCTGTCTGTAGCATTTCTGATTACTAGGTGTCCTTCAGTGAGATGGAGCAGCTAATAACTGCTGCCTCCCAAAGTCAAGGCCCAGTGAGAGTGGATGGAGAGACATTTCAAAAACAGCATCAGCACCTGCCCATCTCGCTCTCGCTTTCTCTCTCTCTCTATCTCTTTGTCTCTCTTTCGGATATACAAGTATGTCTATTGCCTCATATCTCTGTTGCCTATTTATTGTGTACATTTTCAGTGATGTCCAGCCTAGACTGATTCAGTGACTTAACCTGAACATATTCTGAACACAACTGGTTATACAATCACAGTTAGCTTAAAGTAAAACCCTAATCTTGTTAACACAGATTGTTAGCCGACCCCTTGTTTTAGAAATGTATTCACACATAGTTCATTACATGAATGAGCCCATTAAATTGTTAAGCCAGCTATTAGCTTTTGATGAACTGGATCTAGGTTTCTGGGAACATTTCACTGCAGCTCCTCACACTTATAGAGTCAACATTTAATCGTTCATATCATCACTATCCAAGAAAAGAAATGTATCTCCATTTTTGTCCATTTTTATTTTTTTACATTGTCTGAATACAACAGCTACTCTTTACATTGTGTAATAATTTCATGATGGAAGGACCAGTAGAAATGCTTCAAAATAGCTTGGGAATAATTCTGGTTCCATTGATTTACATTAAAAGTAAAGACATTTTTTGGCCTCTCCTGTAAAGTTGCCATTTTGGAGATTCTTGTTTTTCTTTGGACATGAATAATCGACCTTGTTTTTTAAAATATTTGTTATTTGTAGCCCTGTTTAGTTCTCTACTTAACATGTGCTAACATCGCACCATTCTACACCTATGACATGGTCTATCATAGTGTCCAAAATAGGTTTCCCCATAGATTTAGTAGCATATGCAGTGTAGCTCTGGTTTCTCCCACTCTCCCTAACCCTCATGCTTTGTTTGATGTCTGTATAGCTGTTTTAGTGGGTCATTGGTTAGGGCACCTTCACAGTTCATGGTAACAGTGGCAGTGCTTTCATGTGCACACTCCGTGAGCTAGCTAAAGGGTTAACAACCCAGCCATGCTAGGTGTACCTTATAGGGATGCCCATATGAAGATTGCCAGAAACATTACGCCAAAAATAAAAGAAAAACAAAAACATAAATCTCAAAATGTATATTTTATATTGAATCAACTCCTAAATGAAAGCACATATTACATATTGTACATATCGCTGTTATAAGATTTTTTACCTAACATTAGAATATTAATCAGCGCCACACACACACACATATACACTCACATGCACAGTATCTATTCCAGGTATTTTCTGGGTAAGTCCTGGACTATTTTTCATACTGTTAAGGTTCTCACTTTGAATGTCTGCTAGAAATATGACATGCCACGTTCTGGGGTTTTGATGATAATGTTGGGCTTTCTCCTCTCCTGCAGTTTCCTCCCCAAACCTCATTTATGATAATCCTGTTCACTTCCACTCCTACTTTTAATGTCATGCTTGACTGAGAGCTGTGTGCTGTGTGCATATCCCACATGTGCTACCAAAATCTTGGCAAAAGTGAAAACGACTGTATCCTTAGGAGCTGATTGAGATGCAGATATCCTTGTTTGTCGGGAAAAGAGGGTTGATTTAAAGGCTCCCTATAAATATTAGATTGTGAGGTCTTAAAATTCTTATAGTAATCTCATCATAAAAATAAATCAGTAATAAAAGAGGCCAAGTGTAATAACATACATCAGGAGCTTCGAGGTGGAGCAGGGAATTTAATACTGATGGAGATAATGATAATCATGATGATTAAAGAACTTGATTTACATGGCCTGTCTTGCTAGAGTGAGTCTGTCCTTGCCAAGGACAATTAAGGTGGGAGCTGTTATTAAATTCAAGCGTAATGTAATTGAATTCTTCATTCTCACCCCACCCCACTTCCCCCCTTCACTCATGTATCATGTGTATGTATATATATATATATATATATATATATATATATATATATATATATATATATATATATATACACACTATGTGTAATACATTGTATATGTATACACACACATAATACCTTTATTGTACATGTATTTATATAAGTATATACATTTAATTCACCAAAAGATCAAAGTACATTCATAACATAGATGCTTGGATATAACATATATATATATATATATATATATATATATATATATATATATATATATATATATATATATATATATATATATATATATATGCATATTTGTGTGTGTGTGTGTATATATATATATATATATATATATATATATATATATATATATATATATATATATATATATACATGTTATATCCAAGCATCTATGTTATGAATGTACTTTGGTCTTTTGGTGAATTAAATGTATATACTTATATAAATACATGTACAATAAAGGTATTATGTGTGTGTATACATATACAATGTATTACACATAGTGTATATATACACACACACACACACACACACACACACATATATATATATTCACCAAAAGACCAAAGTACATTCATAACATAAACGCGCACGCACGCAGGCTCACATGCTCGCACATACATGAGCACTCGTACACACACACACACACACACACACACACACACACACACACACACACTCCCAACTACTCAGGCTTCTGCATCTGATTCTTTGATTGTATAACCCATTTTGACCCACTGAACAGATCCACCTGTGGTAGTGGATGAGGTGCTGGTCACACCCTCTCAATCAGCCAAGACGTTCACAGTCTGAAGAACAGCCCTTTGTGATGCCCAGCTTTGTTATCAACCCCGCGCAGAAAAGCTGCCCACTGCTCCAAACTGCCCCTGGCTTCCCGTCTGCACGCCACAGTCCACAAAAGTCACATTTGCATCCCAAAAGGACAATAACCAAGAGAGAGTCACGCACCGCCACGTCTGCTCTTATCCAACCAGACACGGAGCTGGAACAAGTGTGCAAGTGTTCACTGCGCGTTAGCGTCTAGTGAAGGAGACGCGAGCGCGAGCTTTCGCTGTAATTAGTCTTCTGGGCAGTCAAAGTTACTTTTAATGACATCTGTTTGAGACGCTGGCTAAGAAAGTAAGCGCGCTCAGAAAAGCCATACCGGCCGAGAAAGACGGAAAAGCGCGAGCGAGCCGCGCGCTCCAACTTACCCGTAATGCTGCTGCTGTTTGTTATCAGGCATTTCTCAGGGAGACCAGCGCGCGCTGCCCACAATGATCCACAGCGCCGACTTGAATGCTACGCAGCCAGCGAAGAGTGTCCGGTTCGCTTCGGTGGCGCGCGCTCATTCCACACTCCGCGCGCTCCAGGCTCGGACCTTCTGTCGCTGCTGCGCTAATGGGAGCAGAGCGGGAGCGCGAGCAAGCGAGCGAGCGAGGGTGGGTTTAACCCCGGTGGGGAAGAAAGACGCGGGGCTTGTGCACACTGACTGAAGCAGCAGCACTTAGATGGAGAGCACAAATGCAGCGCGCGCCGCGAATCCAGATCAGATCAGATGTGGAGGATGCAAAATAAATCAAAGGGGGGGCGAAGGGGGGGCAGTTTCATTCACATCCCACTTCTTTCTTTCTCTCTTCTTACCTCTGACAGATACGTATTGCCTAGATATTCTCTCTCTCTCTCTCTCTCTCTCTCTCTCTCTCTCTCTCTCTCTCCCTCTCTCTCTCTCTCTATAACCCACCACCTTGTTTTTTACCCACCCTGTGTGTATCCAGTGGGCAGGTAAATAGTAAAATACCACATAGGGCCACTTTTTACCACCACAATATCAGACTATAGTCCATATGTTGCTCTGTGTACTTTCCTACCCTGTTCCTTAATGGTCGGAACCCCCACAGGACCACCACAGAGCAGGTATTATTTGGGCGGTGGGTCATTTTCAGCGACACTGATGTGTGTGCTGGTGTGAGTGGATCAGTGCTGCTGTAGTTTTTAACACTGTGTCCACTCGCTGTCCACTCTGTTAGAGACCACCTTGCTGGTCCACCTTGTAGATGTAAAGTCAGAGATGATAGCTCATCTGTTGCTGCACAGTTTGTGTTCTCACAGCCACACGATGCTGCCCCAGGATGCTGTTGTCCGGATAGTTTTGGTTGGTGGACTGTTCTCAGTCCAGCAGTGACACTGAGCTGTCTAATTCACTCACACCACCACGTCAGTGTCACTACAGTGCTGAGAATGATCCACCACCCACTATGTGGTGGTCCTGTGTTGGTCCTATTGAAGAACAGGGTGTACAGAGAAACAGATGAACTGCAGTCTGAAAGTGAAGAACTACAAAGTGTTCATATTTAGCGTATTTCACCACACCCACTTTCAAGCGTGTGTTTCTTCCACCTTTGTGTTAGAATTTCTGCTCAGCTAACCAAAATGAATACAGTTACATGGGAGGGGAGCAGAGAGACAGTAAGAAGCTTGAATGGGACATCACTGTATCATCCGAGGTTAATAACACAGTGGGTGGATGATATGAAAAGGTGGTCTGAGGTTACCTACGGCGATGTTTTTAATATTTTGTACTCTCAGAAGGTGTAGACGGTTCAGCACTATACAAGTACTGAAGCGTATCAGTACCTGCACTGTCGGAAGGTTGGCCGTGTACTCCTAAATAAAGACGGTGAGTTTATATTTCTGAAAGCCGGTTAAACCCAAGTCCAGCCAGCTGCCCGAGCCACTCTGCGTGGGTGTTAGTTACAGCCCAGATAGCCTAGCGCGGTGGACACTGATCAGAAAACAGTTACTTAACTCACAAGCACCCAACGTGTCCGCTTCCTTGGAGCTTCATAAGCGAGACATTTCTCTGGATAAGGATGCTCTGGTGCTGGTTCTGGTGCTGGAGCAGACATACAGAGTTTTGGGTGGATGTTTTAAATTTAGAGCTTCAGCCACAGATGCAGGTCCTCTTCTTTGGAAGGCGGCTTTACAACACTCTGATTTTTATGTGCTGTGTTCATAACTCTGTCTTTCAAGCCAAGTTTTCCTCTTCTTCTAATTACTGTGACTCCCTCTAACTGAACATATTATGCTATTCATTTTATATGTTTATTGCCGTTTTGCTTGTAATTAGTATCAACGTATTTGCGGGTGCACCGGAAGTTCCAACACAAAGTAAACGATGGCCGCCCCCGTGTTGTCATGGAAAATAGCGTGAATATGGTAAGTGGACCTGATAAGCTGTACAAAGAGTGTACATACAAGGTGGTTTTATTTTTGTGGCTGATCGGTATATAAGCTCCATGTAGTCATTCATCTTAATTTTCTCAAGCGAGTCTAATTGAAATCACTTTCAATCCTTCCAGCAATTCATCGTTTCTTTCTAAACGCATGAGAAATCAATCAGCGCCATCTATTATTAAACAGTTTTCCTGTCATTAAATTAAACCATGCTGCGATTTGTTGTTACTTGTTACTGGGAAGTAATCATCAAGGTTTATGCTCAACCAGTGATTTCACATACACTGGGCTCCAGCTCCCAACACATCTGACTCAATTCATTATCAAATCACCCAGGCCTTTAAATAGAGAATGTTAGAGCAGAATGGGTGGGGGGTGGAGGGCTGGATGAAGAACATCACATTTGTTAATCAAAATTGTTCTATTGCTTCATTTTAATTTAAGAATGTAATAGACTCCATTAAATCCAACAAACGTGTTATTCATTCTCTTCGCAGCCTCTGCTAAGGTGTCTATACTGGGAATTATGAGGTAGCTTCCTCTTATAGCTAGCTGAAGACCCACAGTTGATGGTGTGTGACATGGTGTCATAAAGCATTATGCAGTTCTCGTGTGAGGCCTCGTGACTGCTCCTCTAAAATCATGCTGTGCAATGGCAATGACAGATTTTCCCTATCATAAGTCAGTCTGCATCAGCTATTTATATAAAGCCTTTGTTATTTTAAGGTAAAATTGTTATATAATGTTGTTTTAATAAATAAAGTCTGTAATTTCAGTTTGGGCTGTAGTAGTAATGTAGTGATGGGGTAGCATGGCCAAGTGGTCGGGGTGGAGTGGCCAAGTAGTCTAAGGTGCTAGATTAGGGCTCCAATCTCTTTGAGGCCATTGGTTCATATCCCACCACCGCCATGAGCAATTATGGGGCTGTCATGGACTCTTGAGCAAGACCTCTAACCCCCAACTGCTCCCCAGGCACTGCTCTGGGCGAGTGTGCTCACTGCCCCCCAAGTGTTTGTGCTCACTAGTGTGTGTAAATGTGGGTGTTGCACTGCATGTATGGGTTAAATGCGGAGGTGCAAAGAGGTGTAAATTCTAATAATATACAGTTGCTCAAGTATTTGACAGCCCTGGAATCAACTGTCCTCTTTTGTGACACCCTACCTTCATTATTCTGTCTGCCCACTAGCCCCCCACGCTATTTCCTGTCACATGGCTTTCTTGAGCCCTCAACTTCGAAGAGACGTTACATCTCTATCTGAAAGAAGAAACTTGCAGAGCAAAGCAGACCTGGATGTTTCTTTTCTCAGAGGATGATACTGATGATGATGTTGTTTGATTCCCCCTCTTCCACCAGAGTAAGAAGAAGGTTCACCCTACATTAAACCTCCTGCCAACAACAACAACACTAGCAAAGGCAATAAGAGCAGCAGACTTAACGTTCGACACAGCTTCACCGTTAAACGGGCCATTAAACAGTGCAGGGTTTTCATGCAGCGTGTTGGAAATGTGTAACGTATAATCGTCACACTTTGAGGGCTTGAGCTGAGCTCTTGGAGCGGCACTGGGTAAAGTCAAAGGTGCTCCCCGAATCTGCAGCTTGTTGGCACTGATTTATGTCGACACTGACATCTGGGTGAACTCTGACAGGGTCTGGTAGTGCTGACACTCAAAAACCAGAGCAGCTGCTGGGGAAAGCGACTGTTGCGGGCTATTACAGCCTGTCAAAAGAGCATTACTAATGTAATCTCAATCTTTTGCTTCTCATGGACGTGAAATATCTCTTAGATTTAAAAGTTGTTCTCCTCTGCAAATAGTCAAACATGAGCACATGTTGCTTTTTAAAATGTTGCTTCTTCATTCTGAGGTGTGTGTCACTAGACCTTTCAGTGGCATTTCAGTTGTGGAGTACAAGTATATATAGTATATTAGATGCTCCTACCTTATTGGTCCGCCTAGTAGTTGCTGCACAGTTTGTGTTGGTCACCCTCTTATCTGGTCAAAAAGGTGAGCCAAAATGACACCATTGTGGTTTCTAAATGGTTCTTGGTTTGAATGTACAGTTGAATGTACTAGGAAAAAAGCTATTGAGGCTTAATTGACTGGGTTACATAGCCTTACTGTCCAATGAACAATAGGCATCTCTATTTTTGTTGATTTTTATTTTTCTACATCATTTGAACACGGCAGCTGCTGTTCATTTATACACCTACACGGCCAGGCAGTTTCAGAAAGACACTCAGGCAATCAGAACATATAGAACATATATATATATATATATATATATATATATATATATATATATATATATATATATATATATATAGTGCTGGACGACATGGCCAAAATTTATATTGCAATATATTCCTTAATTTCGGTCAATACGATATAATTACGATATCAATATAAATAATTTGAAGGCCTCAGAAAAACTCTGTATCTACTTTATCAATATATATATATAATCAGTCAACCTAACATGCATGTGTTTGGACTGTGGGAGGAACCCGGAGGAAACCCACTTAAGCATGGGGAGAACATGCACACTCCACACAGAACAATCCAGACCGGGACTCCAACCCTGGATCATCTTGCTGTGAGGCGACAGTGCTAATCACTACACCACCATGCTGCTATATTATTTATTTATATATCATTTGAACACGACAGCTGCTGTTTACATTGTGTGAACGTTTCATGATGAAGGGACCAGAAGAAATGCTTCAGAATAGCTTTGAAAATGTCTGGTTCCACTGACTCACGCTGAAAGTAAAGGCAGTTTTGGTCCCCTCCTGTAAAGTTGCAATTTTGGACACAATGGGTTTTATTTGGACAGTGACAATATGAGTAATCATTTGTTATTTGCAGCCCTGATTAGTTCTCTACTAAACCTGTGCTGATATTCTATAGGTCCAAAATAAGTTTCACCATAGATTTTTTTTGAATGTGCACAGTAGCTCCGGGTTTCTAACACTCTCCCTGTCCGTAACCATCATGCTTTATTTGATGTCTGTGTAGCTGTTTTATTGAGTTATTGGTCAGAGCACCTTCGCAGGTCATGGTAACAGTGGTAGTGCTTTGATCTCACACTCCATGTGCTACTTAAAGGTTTAACCACCCAGCCTGGAAAATAAAAAAAATCAATATACAAATAATATATTTTTTTCTACATCGAGTGCAATTTTCATGATAAATGGACCAATAGAAATGCTCCAAAATCACTTGAAAAAAAATCTGTTCCACTGTCTTCCACTGAAAGTAACGAGAGTTTTGGCCTCTCAAAGTTGCCGTTTTTTTTTCTTTGGACAGCAACGATATGCAGTTCCAGACAATCCTTCAACAATGGACGTTCCACCATATATATATATATAGAGGGAAGATATGATTGGTCAATTTTACTGTCATTTGTAATTTGTATGGCACTGAATTATAACTGTCTGGCCCCCTGTACATGAACAGCGGGACCACCAATCACCAACATCAATCACCCTCACGTTCCAACACAGATTAAATAGACACGTTAGAATAATTTATTTGCCTATATTTTTGTTAGTATTAGTAGTTAAAAAAAAAAAAAAAAAAAAAAAAAATATATATATATATATATATATAATATATGTATATGTGTGTGTGTGTGTGTGTGTGTGTGTGTGTGTGTGTGTTAAGAATATTTTAGGCCTGTTTTAGGGCGTAAAGGGCCATGATGGTTCCCCACTATATATATATAAACTATATATATATCAGTCTTAAAGATACAAAGACCCCTAAAGGTGTAATAACATTCAAATATGAGAGAGTTTGGCTGGAATAGGATTGAGATTGGAGATTGGGGAGGCACTGGAGAGGCTTATTACATCCTCAGGCCAATTACTCATTATTAAGTACAGAGACTGTAATGCAAACTGGCTAATTTATTCCTGGGTTAAAGAAGTGTATAATAAAAAGTTGTCCCTATAATAGGGTCACAGCCATTTAAGGAGTTAATAATAAATTCCCCATCTCAGCAAGTTTTCCATTAAAATGCTATTTAGGGAGCCAAATCTCTGGTCCCTTTGTGTCACTGCACCAAGCAGCTCTTAAGCACATTTATTTTTAAAGCGTGTTGACTAGACCAATAGTATTGCTATCACTTTCAGCACTGCGGCTAGCGACAGAATTCCAATGAATAATTTCAGCACCACGGAGAGAGAGGGAGCGCTCCAGAGTGCAATGAACAATTAAGTATTGCTGTGTTCACAATTAGGTCTTCACAGGGCACCTCGTGAAATCAGTGGCATAATGATGCTCCATATTTCAGCACAGTTATGAACTTTTAATGGGCAGCTGTTGTGCCAAAGGGAACTGTGGGCTTCAGAGTGGAGCAGATGACTGTTGGGGTTTTTTGGGAGGGGGGGATATAGAGCAGCAGATCCTGATTTTTTATTTTTTTTTAAAGGCAAACTGCTGACAGATATGTATATCTGTGTTAATAATTTAATACCTGCCTACATGCACAGCGCCCTCAAAAATAAAAACATCTCTTTTAATTAAGCATAATTCCTCTACATGGATGCTCGGATAATAATACCTCTCTCTGGGTGACCTTTCCTCAACAGTGTTCTTCGTCAAGCTTTTTATCTGAATTTCACTTTCAACTTCTGAAGACACTTGTGAAGATGGCAGCTTCAGATGTATAGTTGGAAAAGAACTTCCTTCTATGCATATGGTATACGATTCAAATGAATTAACGCCCGAGAAGCTTACGCTGTCCTACAAATAATTGATTCCGCAAGCCCCAGTGTTCCTCCTAGTTCGATCTGAGTCTGGTTCAATATCTCTCCACCATTCTTTTCTAATTTATTGATAATTCTCTGTATTCGCCTCTGGTTAACTTCTCCGCCCGTTCAGTCTTTCCAGATCCCCCCATTCTCCCCCTTTTCCCTGTCTTTTATCCTTTGTCTCTTCATTCCTTCTCTGACATTCCTCTGTTCTGTTGGGCCCCATCCCCCACTTCCTTTCTTCTATTAGCCTCATTCTCTGTCTTATTTACCCGCTCTGCTTTCTGTCTCATTTCTATTCATCTAATCTCCTACATTGTGTATGTATTCTTCATCCCAGCACCAAGACACTCATCAAACCTCAACCACAAGAGAAGTAAAACAACATTGCCGAGCTCAAAAAAGAAAGATGTTGGTGAATTGTTTTAGATATTGCAGCTTAATGCCCTAGGAGACCAGCTTTAATGTGAATTTTTACTGATCTGACAAGCAGAAATACAGCTTTTCTTACATACCCTCTGATAAAGGAGGAACACAGTAATGGTATGTTTGAGGCTGAAAATCAAACAACTAATCCAGTATTCAGTTAAAGTGAACAGGGTTTGGTATAACAACAGAACCTATAATGCACAGAGCAATCAGCGGCAATCAGTTTGATCCATACGCTACAAAAACGCCAGCTCCGTAATAGTGGAGCTCATATAATACTCTCACTTGTTTGAATAATAACAACCAGTTTAATAAATTAGAGCACAAACCGCTGTTCTGGGACATTTCTCAGGTACAGCAGAGATGGCAGAGATGGTGTACCTGCCTGTTATAAGCGATTATGCATCTGTGCCTGTATGCTGTCGGCAGAGAGATGCTTAATTATGTATTGGTCAAAGACATTTACACCAAACTGCCTGGCTATGTTTTAGTCTACTGAAGCACAAACAGTGTAAATGTACTCTCAAAGGTATAAAAAGCACCTTAAAGGAGCAATATGTAAAATTACAAAACCTGACGAATTCATGCTTCAAAGTAATAAGGTGCAAGCCATCTCCAGAGCGTCTACCCAATCATAATGCGTAAATGCACAGTCCCTCCTCCTCCCTCCTCATCCACTGGTAGGCTAGAAGAAATGAGTGTGGGTTCAGCACAAAACTTGGAAAGCAAAGCCTCTTTTGTTGCTGCCAAATGTGGCTTGTCATTCAGAGTAGACAATGAGCTTCAGCCATTATTACATTTACTCTTCCTTCACTATCTGTTCTTAACCTGGAGCTTCTTCATCCTCTCATTCTGGACAGAGACTCATCATCCCCTCTTAAGGTTCGAAGAGACAGGACAGGACGAGGCTAACTTCAGTAGGTATCTCTGGAATACAATGCATAGATATCTTTGATGCAACATCAAAACTTGATAATTTGAGTGAATTTTTAAATGTTTTGAAAAACATCAACCTTAAAGGTCTGATTGTGCACTTTAAAAGAATTTCTGAGGGGAAAGCAATTCGGTTTAAAGTAAGTAGTTTAAGCAATTTGTTAGCAAGAGTGTATGTTCCCTCTTATCCATCCATCCATCAAGTATCTTTCACTGTATCCCACTAATCAGGGTCACGGGGTGGGGCTGGAGTCAATCCTAGCATCACTGAGCGAAGGCTGGGTACACCATGGACAGGTTGCCAGTCCATCGCATGGCCAATGCACACTCAATCACACACTCACACCTATGGGAAGTTTAGAGTGACTGATCAACCTAACCGTGACCTGATCAACTGTGTTTAGACTGTGGGAGAAACACAGTCCACACAGCACAGCCTGGACCGGGAATTAAACTCGGATCTTCTTGCTGCGAGGCGACTGTACACCACCATGTCGCTGTGTTCCAGCTAATAATAATAATAAGAAGAAGAAGAAGAAGAAAAGGAAAAAGAAAAAGTAAAAGAAGAATTCTATTTCAAAGTGACTTTAAAGAAGAAAAGCCAAACAAACCTTCAGTGAATAGAAAAATGAAAGGTAGGTTTTGAGCTGAGCTTTGAGGGATGGAAGTGACGGACAGTCACAAAGAGAGTGTAGTAATGTGCCCCACTGTTTAAGGGCCAGGATTATGTCCCAAGCAGTGACCTGTGTCAGAGGACCAAAGTGGTCATACAGGACAGCTGGGGTGCAGCTAAATACGCTGGTACTGGAGTTTAAACTGGAGACAAAGCAGGACAGGTAGCCTCTCTAACTGAACTAGCAATATGAGCTGAAGCACTTCTGGTTCTCTAAAGAACTTTTGAGAAGAACTCTAAATCTAAAGACTAACAACTTCCACATAGTGCAACGGTTCTATACAGATGATTGTTCTTAGAACCATACACCCAGACCAAGACCCAGCAGGCCTTGGGTTCAGTTTTCCAAAGTTCACCCCACTGCATTGCTTTCCTGTAGATGCCTGAATCAGATGTAAAATCCTGATGCTTGCTTATAAAAAACAAGTACGGGTCAACACGTTCATTGATGGCAAAGGTCAAAATCCAATCCTTGCTTTAAGCTGTTCAGTTTGGCTTGACCTGCCATTTTTAACATGCATGGAGGACTTTGTTCCCTGCTCTGGGATCTGGGTGTTGGAACCTATTGAGGTTGTCTGAAACATCTTGTAATCTTTGTATAGTGTGTATCCTTGTGTCAGCATTGACTTCTATTTCTGGCAAAGGGGTTCCATATAAAAAAAAATAAGGTTCTATGACTTGTAACATAATCAATTTTTCATGCTGTTGTCCTTGTAGAACTACATACAACAGGTTTAACATCATAAAATGGTAAAATTTTATCACAACAAGAATAAATTATGTATTAAAATGGAGTTAATACATATAATAATATAGTGTAACAGCTCTATATAAAACCGTTGTCGTTAAAAAAAAGGCCTTAAAGATTCGCTTTTGAAAGGTTTGAGTTCAGGGGTATCAATTGGACTTGTTCAAGGATACTTTCTCAACACTAACAATAAAGCATGCCTGTGAGTGTCTCTGGATAAGAAAAATATCTGATGATATATATATTGTTATAGAGGTACATTAGGGTGGATGAAATCTGTATCTTCTACCACATATTGCCCATTAATCTACTGCCTTTACAACACACAAGCAAATGAATAGTAAAGTTAGCTTATGAACTCATGTTCTCATTGAACTCATGAACTCATTTTATTTCATGCAATTTTCATGCAATTCATGCAATTTTCATGCAATTCCCAAACAATATTGTCCATTTTACAAATAATTTAAGTGTATCAGATGATTTTTAAAGAATAAAAATATTTGTATTAAAGTCTATTTTTGTATAGAGGCTTATTTTGCATATAGTCATATTATCAGCAATTCTCAGTCCTCTGTCTAAATCTCCTGGTATGGCCGCCAATCCAAGTTAAGGATGTTATTGGACTAATTGGTTGTTAGGACACTCTTGCTCAATTGTGATGCACAGCTGAAAAACATTCTACTAATAAGTGAGTATAAAAGGGAGAACAACATTCTAGGTTAGTTTAGTATCTGAAGATCAGCAGTTGATGTCTTGCTGACAAACTCAAAATGGCCAGAAAGAAACAACTTTAGAGAACAACAACTAAACAACTTTCTTTAGAGACCCGTCAGTCCATTGTTGTGTTAAGGAAGGAAAACAAGAACACTTCACTGTGATCCCAAACTTTTGAGCGTTAGTGTATATATACACATACACTGTCATTTTGATTTCATTGCATCAGACAGTGCATGAACTTGTTCATGCTTTCTTTGCTTGATGAACCTGTGAGAGGTGGATAGAAGGGCAATTACAGGTTTGCTCTGATTATAGCATATAGCCACAGCATCCTAAAAATACTTCACTGGGTTCCACTCTCTCTCTTGTACCCTCTCTCTCTCTCCTCCAGACAGACACACTGCATGATCTATTTTCCATATGGCTTTCCCAGCACCAGGTCTCAGCTGTGTTTTTACACAAGACAGACTTGCTGCTGCATGCCTTACATAAGCGCATCGCCATTTCAAAGCCCTTTTGAGCCTCATTAGGGGGGGAAACCTGGAGCATGGCTTCCACATCTTCTCTGATGTCGGAAGGTAAAGAAGAGGCGCCTTCCGTCTGCTTAAACCAGCACACAGTGAGGAGAAGAAGAGGTGCAGCGCTGCAGTGAGTGCTGAAGTGAAACGTTTGGTGACGCTCAGCTGTATTGGACTGTTAAGTGATGACAGATAGAGACTGCGATTGAACCAATGTTCAGTAGATTTGCACAGTAACAGTGAGCCTACTAGAAGTATTTTAAATCTTATTAAGATACACACTTATGTAAATCCACCAGTTAGCATTGTTTAAAGCCTAGATCATCACACTTATACATCCACTCGTACCATATTGAATGGTTAAGTAATCTCAAAGAGACCTGATTGTGTGGTTTCTGACATCGGGAGTCATGCAAAATTCAGGCTCTATGATGGCTGATGGGACTGTTTTTAGCTCCACACTTAAATAAAAGGTGGTTATATAAAGGTGCTCTGGTAAAGGCAGGCCATGAGCTCATTGCTTAAAAAGTAGAGATATACATTCCTGCTGGACTGGCGGGTCCTACCACAATGTCTTGCGGAGATGGACTTAACATTATTGCCATGCATAGAGAGGTGTTAACCAATCCAGTGTGTGCTGGAGCAGAACAACAAGTACAATAACAGTAATCATGCAATAATTGGCCTGTATAATTAATATAAGTGAAAAAGAGCTAACTAATCAATAAGAAAGTCAGAATCTTGTTTTGAATAGCTGCAAAGCAGCATGAATTACATTACTGTGTTACAGAAATGGTGGAGAAAATACTACAGTTAAGCTGGCAGTTATTTACAGTTATGATTATTTCAGGAGAAAATTTATTTGAGGATAGAGTCAAATACTGGAATGCTGTTTACCCTACGGGACTGCGGGAGGAAGCAGGATAAACCAGCTGCAGTGTAAGTGGTACTTGGCCAGATTTTGGTGGAAGTGGGGTAAAATGGCTATTCAGACATATTGAGAATGTGTTGTATATGGTACCATATGGATGGTTCCTAATATAGTATTAAAATGGGTTCATGTGTTATTATGAGCTTAAAATTTTAACAAGTTTTGGTGAAATATATAGACCCAATTCTACTCAATTTTAACCTGTACTAAAGAACGTTTGAATAACTATGGTCTATTTTATAGCTTTCTCATTACTATAGGCCATTTTATAGCATCAGAGACCACATAAGCCTATTTGATATTACTTAACACAGTTTTAGTGTGTGATGATTTAGATATACAGTTTACATGATGTTTATCCGTTATATCTGTCACGTTTTTTTTTTGTTAGCTGCATTGGCTTTGTAGCTGTGGCACAAAACTAAAAAAACATTTGCTGTATTTGGCAGATACTCTTATTTGGAGTGACACAGGTAGGTGAAGGTAGTGTTACAGTTTACCTGTACACAGGTAGGTGAAGGTAGTGTTACAGTGTACCTGTACACAGGTAAGTGAAGGTAGTGTTACAGTTTACCTGTACACTGGTAGGTGAAGGTAGTGTTACTGTTTATCTGTACACAGGTAAGTGAAGGTAGTGTTACAGTTTACCTGTACACAGGCAGGTGAAGGTAGTGTTACTGTTTATCTGTACACAGGTAAGTGAAGGTAGTGTTACAGTTTACCTGTACACAGGCAGGTAAAGGTAGTGGTAGGCGTCTTACCCAGTGACTCTTATTGGTATAGTGTAAGGTGGTTAGCCAGGTGTGGAATTAAAGCCCAGTCTACAGCATGGAGAAATTAAGTCTAACTCTCTACACCATATCACACTTTACCAATCACATAAACATCAGGCATCAAACATGTTCTCCAGCATTTATTGCACAGCAGAGGTGTCAAGTAATGAAGTACAAATACTTTGTTACTTTACTTAAGTAGAATTTTTGGTTATTTATACTTTTCTTTACTTTACACTCCATTATCTGTACTTTCTACTCCTTACATTTACACTCCATTATCTGTACTTTCTACTCCTTACATTTACACTCCATTATCAGTACTTTCTACTCCTTACATTTACACTCCATTATCTGTACTTTCTACTCCTTACATTTACACTCCATTATCAGTACTTTCTACTCCTTACATTTACACTCCATTATCAGTACTTTCTACTCCTTACATTTACACTCCATTATCAGTATTTTCTACTCCTTACATTTACACTCCATTATCAGTACTTTCTACTCCTTACATTTACACTCCATTATCTGTACTTTCTACTGTTTACATTTTAAACATAGCCTCGTTACTCCTATTTCATTTCAGCTTGTTTTCATTCATGTACATTTACATTCCAGTAAAGATTATTGATAAAATGACTTCGAAGTTTGACTTTTTGCTCCATTACAATACTTATAGACAACTAGTCATCATATCTTCTGCTCCATGAAACACATGTTAATGCTGAGTAGTACACAGATATGCTTTTTTAATATATTTACATTTATCAACATTAACATTTTAATATAACATTATAGTCATTATGGCTTTTACAAGAATGATTTTTTTGGGGAGGTGGGCTAGTGCACTATAGGCCCCTGTGGTGCGGCCTAAGCTTTTGTTCTTAATGACATTTTTGCCCTTACATTACTTTTACTTTTATACTTGAATTAGTTTTGAAAGCAGTACTTTTACACTTTTACTGGGGTAAAAAGCTTGAGTTGATACTTCAACTTCTACAGAAGTATTTTTAAACCCTAGTATCAATACTTCTACCTAAGTAATGAATGTGAATACTTTTGACACCATTGTTGCACAGCTCATTTTGCTATGGACTCTGATTGGAGAGGGCAGGGCTGAGAAGGGTGTGTGTGTGTGTGTAGAGCAGGGAGAGGTAAGCTAGGTAGAGAAGCTTTGATTCTGTACAGTGTGGCTCTGGCTGACAATAGCTGGAAAGCAAAGAACTACGACTACATTTGGGCAACTGCAGTACTGTTTTTAAATTAGCGGTAAGCCCTACAACATCCATCAAGGACTTTGTTTTATCACATTTTGTTCTTCCAGAGTGTTGCTTGTATTTCTGAAGATTCTGGATCTTTCATTTTCACTTCATCATCGTTGCACCGTGCAGGACAGGAACTTTTCACACAACTGAGAAAAACAATATATTAGTTGTTTCCACATTGCCATGAGCTGTCAGAAACATCAGTATATAAATTGATGGGGGTGATTTGTCTGACAGCATGAGAATGAACTGACAGCTCCAGCGCCTTGCTTGCCTTGGAAAGAGTTCCCCATCCACTCAGAGTCTGCTGATTAACAACAGGGTCTTCAGAGACAGACTGTGAAAGTGACGATACATAAAGATGGGGTCTGACAACACTACTGGCGAGGGTGGGGAAGGAGAGGGGCTGATGGGGTAGAGGTATTTCTTTACCACAACAAATGGTTGTGCTGTCAGATAACGAAGAACTGTGATTATGAATGTCATCATAAACTAAATGACTATGTTCTTAGATGTGCTATACCTCACACAGATAATTACTTCATGTATTTGACACATCAATCCTATTGTACATGAAGAGTCCTGAAATTAGTATCTGTAAGTATCTGTGGCGATAATGAAAAACACTCAGCATGACATGACACATGCAGTCAGCATTTATAGATACATGATGAGTAGGTTTTGTACGTGTATGTGTTTTGCCCTGACTTTTGAAAAAGAAGTAATAATGACAGGGCAAAACTATATCTTAGCTTAGGTTTAGCATTAGGCTTCAAATGATTTCAAATTCACTTCAAACGATTAGTTTTTGTCATAAAAGTAACACTAATGTGCACATGTATGTTGAGATATACAAGAAAAGTAAAAACATTTACATTCCCTATATGCAAAGGATCAAATTGAACATGATTAATATATACACTACTGGTCAAAGGTTTAAGAACACTGCTGGTCAACAGTTTTAGAAAACTACCAGCCAAACGTTTTAGAACACTACCAGCCAAACGTTTTAGAACACTGCCAGTTAAACGTTTTAGTACACTACCAGTCAAACGTTTTAGTACACTACCAGTCAAACGTTTTAGTACACTACCAGCCAAACGTTACAGTACACTGCCAGTTAAACGTTTTAGTACACTACCAGTCAAACGTTTTAGTACACTACCAGCCAAAAGTTATAGTACACTACCAGTTTAAATGTTACAGTACACTACCGGCCAAACGTTTTAGTACACTACCAGCCAAACGTTTTAGTACACTACCAGTTAAACATTTTAGATCACTACCAGTTAAACGTTTTAGATCACTACCAGTTAAATGTTACAGTACACTACCAGCCAAACATTTTAGTACACGACCAGTCAAACGTTTTAGTACACTACCAGTCAAACGTTTTAGTACACTACCAGCCAAACGTTTTAGTACACTACCAGCCAAACATTTTAGTACACTACCAGACAAATGTTTTAGATACACTACCAGCCAAACATTTTAGTACACTACCAGTCAAACGTTTTAGATACACTACCAGCCAAACGTTTTAGTACACTACCAGCCAAACGATTTAGTACACTACCAGTCAAACGTTTTAGATCACTACCATTCAAACGTTTTAGATACACTACCAGCTAAACGTTTTAGTACACTACCAGTTAAACGTTTTAGTACACTACCAGTTAAACGTTTTAGATACACTACCAGCCAAACGTTTTAGTACACTACCAGTTAAACGTTTTAGATCACTACAAGTGAAACGTTTTAGATCACTACCAGTTAAACGTTTTAGTACACTACCAGCCAAACGTTTTAGTACACTACCAGTTAAACGTTTTAGTACACTACCAGTTAAACGTTACAGTACACTACCAGCCAAAGATTTTAGTACACGACCAGTCAAACGTTTTAGTACACTACCAGTTAAACGTTTTAGATACACTACCAGTTAAACGTTTTAGATCACTACCATTCAAACGTTTTAGTACACTACCAGTTAAACGTTTTAGATACACTACCAGTTAAACGTTTTAGATCACTACCATTCAAACGTTTTAGTACACTACCAGCCAAACATTTTAGTACACGACCAGTCAAACGTTTTAGTACACTACCAGCCAAACGTTTTAGTACACTACCAGTCAAACGTTTTAGTACACTACCCGACAAACGTTTTAGTACACTACCAGTCAAATGTTTTAGATACACTACCAGTCAAACGTTTTAGATCACTACCAGCCAAACATTTTAGTACACTACCAGACAAATGTTTTAGATCACTACCAGCCAAACATTTTAGTACACTACCAGACAAATGTTTTAGTACACTACCAGTCAAACATTTTAGTACACTACCAGTCAAACGTTTTAGTACACTACCAGTCAAACGTTTTAGTACACTACCAGTCAAACATTTTAGTACACTACTAGACAAATGTTTTAGTACACTACCAGTCAAACATTTTAGTACACTACCAGACGAATGTTTTAGTACACTACCAGTCAAACATTTTAGTACACTACCAGTCAAACGTTTTAGTACACTACCAGTCAAACGTTTTAGTACACTACCAGTCAAACGATTTAGTACACTACCAGTCAAACATTTTAGTACACTACCAGCCAAACCTTTTAGTACACTACGAGTCAGACATTTTAGTACACTACCAGTTAAACGTTTTAGTACACTACCAGTCAAATGGTTTAATACACTACCAGTGAAATGTTTTAGTACACTACCAGTCAAACATTTTAGTACACTATCAGTCAAACGTTTTAATACACTACCAGTCAAACGTTTTAGTACACCATCAGTCAAACGTTTTAGTACACTACCAGACAAATGTTTTAGTACACTACCAGTCAAACATTTTAGTACACTACCAGACGAATGTTTTAGTACACTACCAGTCAAACATTTTAGTACACTACCAGTCAAACGTTTTAGTACACTACCAGTCAAACGTTTTAGTACACTACCAGCCAAACGTTTTAGTACACTACCAGCCAAACATTTTAGTACACTACCAGCCAAACATTTTAGTACACTACCAGCCAAACATTTTAGTACACTACCAGTCAAACGTTTTATAACGCTGTATTAAGCTGTATTTCTTTATGAGGTGGGTTGGTATGCATTTAGGGTTATACAAACTGTGTCTTGAATCATCAACCTTGCTGTAGTTTAGTAAAAAAAAACTTGGATAGGTAGATGTAATCACAAAGATATTCAACAGATATTTACACTTATTTACAGCCATTTTCACAAAAACTGCTCAACAAACGGGTTCAAAATATTCACAGTTTTTCACTCTAGGCTCACCTGTTTTCTTAAAGAAGGAGATCAGTATGTGCCTGGCCTTATTGTCTCTCTCAGTTCATTTATTTTTTGAAACCCTGGTTTTGGTTTCAGTTTAAGCAGGTCAGAACTGGTAAACAGACACCAATGGCCTTCTATAACACTCTATAGCCTTCTAAACACAGCCAAACGTTACACAGTAGACATGACCGGTTTGCGTGGAGGATCAAACCAGGCAGAAAGATCACAAAAGCATAAAGTATAGCTGATGATCATGGACAGTCACATATTATTTATTTGTATGATGATATAGTGTATTAAAACTAAAAACCAAAATCTTGGAGGGTCCCCCATTCAGTCAGACCTACCAACAGTCTGACACCCCTGTTTCCAAGAGATGGGAAATATGTCCCATTACAAGAGTGTCGCTTTTGTATTAAAAAATAAACATCCAACATGCTGACATCATCAAAACAGGATTGTGGAGGCTGTTGTGTGTGTTTACCCTCCAGAGTGCGATTGCAGCACTGTGTTCCCTGCGGCCTCTGGGGACAGGATCAACGTCACCCGCGCCCCCTCACTACTGCAAAGCAATTACAGATGGCCTGTTCGCTGTCATATCTATGTTCTGCTTTGCATAATGGTCATGTCACTGTCTTTCCTTTCATTATGGAGAAAAGAGACTCCATTAATCTTTAATTAATACATCTACTGGCACGCTTTCACTCTTCACGTAGAAACTCAAAGTGCCGGGTTCATGTGCTGCTAATGACAAAGCGGCTCAGATGAATATGATTACTGGAGGTAGAACTTACTCGTTACAGCACCAGTGGCTCGCTCAGCCATGCTGCTAATATTATGCATATGATCTCTTTATCGGATGAACGAACTCTGCTTTCTCTGCTTTTATCGTAATGAGCCGCTTCATACACACAGTGACTCTGGCGTTTTTCACATGGCAAATTAGATTATCTCTCTTTCACCACACACCAAACTATGTACAAGGGTGCATTGATGTTCAGGCAGCATTCCAGTGCAGACTTTCTAACCCTGCCTAGATTAAATCAGCTTTCTTCAGTCTGATTTAATAGCTTTCCTCAAAACTATATTAGGGAAACCAAAAACGTTTGGAGAAATAAAATAAATATAAAGAAGAAATCCTCCCAAAGGGATGGTGCCCATGTGTGTCCATGTATCCAAATAAAATCCGAGCAGGGCTACTCTATCTCAGATGGCTTTAAACAAGCTTAACTTACATTTCAAGAGGCAGAGGGGATTCTTCATGCTCTCAGTGGCCTTCTTGTTCGCCTCTGTTGATCAATAATGTCAATAAAGTAACAGCAACAGCCGGCCAGTCTATTGACTGTTTGGTCGAGTGAGAAAGTGAGACTGATTTCACGCCGCAGCTCTCAGCCATTCTCATGAGTCTTCTCTCGCTGGGCCTTCTACAGCTGGATCAGTTTAGAAACGGCACGGCTTATACAGTCCTGAGACTTAAGGTTTCTCACAGCTATGATATATGGTCCTAAGAAAAAAGTAAGAAACTATAGTCTTTGTGGAGGTTCTTTAAACTTCTCACGTCTCATTTACCAAACTCGTTCTTTAAGGAACCAGGCAGTGAAAGGTTCTTTAAGGAGCTAAAAGAAGTTCTTTAACATCATCACTCCCAAGAAATTTTATTGCTGCATGCATAAGATTACAGAAGAGCTCACATTATTATACCTTTGTTTGCACCCTAGTGCTGTAGCACTTGAGATGCTTGACACAGGAAGATGCTTGATGAAACAACAAGTTAATGGTCATTTAGACTCAGTATGTTCTCAATCTCAGAGGTGGGCTCACCAATTGTTCTCGAGAACCAAGTTAAGGTTGCTGCCGTGGCCATTTTCCAGTAACAGTTAAGGTCAAGGTTGGGGTTGGTGTTGGGTTTAGATTTATTCACTAAATGCCCACTCTCATTCTGTAGATATCAAATCTCGTTCTTTAAGAAACCATGCAATGTGAAATACTTTAAGGAGCCAAAAGAAGTTCTTTAACATCATCACTCCAAACCAGCAAGTTAATGGTCATTTAGATTCAGTATAGTCTCGACCTCAGAGGTGGTCTCACCAATTGTTCTCAAGAGCCAAGTTAAGGTCGCTGCCGTGGCCATTTTCCAGTACTGGTTGAGGTCAGGTTTGGGATTGAGGTTATTCACAAAATGCCAACTCTCCTTCTGTAGCTTTTAAACTTCTTTAAACTTCTCACATCTCATTTACCAAACTCGTTCTTTAAAGAACCATGCAGTAAACAGTTTTTTAAGGAACCAAACAAGGTTCTTCAGTGGCATCACTCCAAAGGACTCATTTTGGCACCTTTGTTTTTAAGGGAGAAAGAAAGATTACCTGCTTTATACTTAGGATTACAGAATTCACATTCTCCTTCCTTTGTTTGCAGCCTGGTGTTGTAGTACTTGAGATGCTCAACTTGCTCCTGAAACAGCAAATTAATGGTCATTTGGATTCAGTATGGTCTTGACCTCAGAGGTAAGGTGCACTTGCCAATAGTTCTCAAGACCCAAGAAGAGGTCTCTGCAGAACAGAGCATGTGGGTGTATTTCAACTGTTTAAAATGCCATGGCCGTTTTCCAGTAACAGTTGAGGTCGGGATTGGGTTTAGGGTTATTCACAAAATACCCACTCTCATTCTGTAGATATTAAACTTATTTAAACCTTTCACATCTCATTTACCAAACCATGCAGTAAAAGGTTTTTGAAGGAACCAAAAGAGGGTCTTCAATGGCATCACACCAAAGGGTTTTTGGGCACCTTTATTTTTAAGACTGAGAAAAGGATTTACACTTAAGATTAGAGAAGAGCTCACATTCTCCTTCCATTGTTTGCAGCCTAGTGCTGTAGTACTTGAGATGCTTGACACAGAAAGATGCTTGTTAAAACAGCAAGTTAATAGTCATTTAGATTCAGTATGGTCTCGACCTCAGGGGTAAGGTGCACTCGCCAATTGTTCTTAGGACCCAAGTAGAGGTCTCTGCAGAACAGAGCAAGTGGGTGTATTTTGAACGTTTATAATGCCGTGGCCGTTTTCCAGGAACGGTTGGGGTCAGGGTTGGGATTAGGGTTATTTACAAAATGCCCACTCTTGTTCTGTAGATATTGCTTTCTCTCAAGACCAGCCGAGTGCAAAGCCGTCAACTGAGGCAACTAGAAATGTTTATTTTTTAGAATATCAAAAATACCTTCAAACAGAATAAAACTCTGGACATGTTTAAATTTCTTTTGGTTGAGGACCTAATTGATCTTGTCATGAAAGCTTAACGGGGTATTATCTGTTTTGTTGATATTTATTGATTCCAAAAAACATGCCCAGAGGGCAGATGGGAATACTGTTATTGCCATGTTTTCATTTGATGTTAAAAATGACTGCATGCTGTCTGGTTTATAAAGAAGGAACAGTGAAGAACAGTGAACCAGCAATCGCTTTCAAAACATACAATGCAAAGTAGATTAAAACTGTATTATAATAATAACAAATAACACATTAAGGTTATACATCAATTAATGTTACATTTTACAAAATGTATTATTACATACTGTATTATTTATTCTCACATATCTTTTTTAATGAGTGAAACTGAATATACAATTTCAAGCATGTGTTTCTTCCGCCTTTGTGTTAAAATCTCTGGTCAGCTAACCAAAATGAATACAGTTACATGCGAGGAGGTCAGAGAGACAGTAAGAAGTTCGAATGGGACAACACTGGCTCATCCGAGGTTAATAACACAGTGGGTGGATGATATGAAAAGGTGGTCTGAGGTTACCTACGGCGACATTTTTAATTATTTTGTACTCTTGGAAGGTGTAGACGGTTTGGCAATGAAAAACTATACAAGTACTGAAGTGTATCAGTACCTGCATAGTGGGAAGGTCGGCCGTGTACTCCTACATAAAGACAGTGAGTTTATATTTCTGAAAGCCGGTTAAACCCAAGTCAAGCCAGCTGCCCGAGCTCCTTCAGCTCGCTTACGCTGTTACTCTTCTTTGGAAGGCGACTTTACAACACTCTGATCTTTATGTGCTGTGTTTATAATACTGTTGTTCAAAACAAGTTTTCATCTTTTTCCAATTACTGACTCCCTCTAACTGAACATATCAGGCTAGTCATTTTATGTCATGTCATGTTTATTGTCGTTTTGCTGTCGCACCGAAAGTTCTAACACAAAGTAAACTAAGATGGCGCCCCCAGTGTTGTCATGGAAAATAGCATGAATATTCTGACATGATGCCTACTTTAACTTGGACTTAATGTATTTAGGTATTGATGTTGATGCAGACTCACTTTTAACAGTCTTGACACAATAAAAACATTTTGTTCTGCATTTTGGCCATAAACAGGTATATAAAATAAATTTTAGCTCCTTAGTTTTAGACTCCTTTGTTCTTGCTTTGTGTTATGGTTGTAAATGTACACATTCATGTATATTCAAGAATGAGAATTGTGAGAGGTAATGGATCAAAATGTTCAAGATCAGTTTTGCTGCCTTGCTTTTATAAAGTTCTGACATTTTGTAAAATTCTGAAGCAGCAGCTGTGGCTTAGAGTTTGAGGATCTTAGAACATGCTGTTTGGTGGCTGTCTGGTAAAGAAAACAGTAGGGGCTGAGTGGGGGTAAAAATGAATGGGACTGGGAACGAGATGTACTGTGCATGTTAGAACCGGGGTCTGCCTCTGTTGGTCAAGCAGTACAGTAGATGGATGTGTAATTTGTCACCCTATTCATCAATAATCCATCCATCCATTATTTCGTTTTACCCCGCTAGTCAGGGTCCCCAGCGTCATCGGGCAAAGGCGGGGTACAGCCCATCGCATGGCCAACACACTCAACACTTACACAAACACTTACTCACACCTTCAAGCAATTTAGAGTGATCATCAACCTAACATGCTGTCGCGAACGGTGCTGTAGACGAAACGAGGGAATTGGTTACAAATGCGTTGATCGTTTATTAAAATAAGCCATAATATGAAGAAACTAAAGTAACAAGAAATAATAAACTAAAATGAAACCATTAATAAGTAATAAAACAAACAGACATGAAAGAACAAAACAAAAGCTAGGAAAACAGGTAGCGAGACAGGACGATTACAAAGACAATGAACATGCTCCACACAGAACAGCCCAGACCAGGAATCCAACCCGTCTTGCTGTGAGGCGACAGTGCTAACCACTACACCACCATCCCGACTTTCATCATTAATATTTGGAAAAATTAATGATTTCTTTTTTATTAAGAAAACTGTGAAGACCGAATAGGTCAGACTTAACATTCCAAAGTTGGAATAGTGTCAAAACATAGACAAAGAAGAAGAAAAACAAGAAGAATTTGATTTGGATGACACTAAGTAAGTGTATGTATGCCTCACATTTCCATTCAATCAAATTAAGCAGACCCAATGTACACAGACACTCTTACTACAACATGAACTGAAGTATCTGCATGCCCTCTATTGTCTTGCTTGTTCTCTAGCATTGCACTCGGGGACCAGTTCATTAGATATACCTACTCTAGCATGTGCCTAATAAGTGTGTGCCTGAATACAGTCAACAATCAAAGTCACAATCATCATTTTTCAGAAGTAAACTGGCTGCAGTCTAGCATCCTGAATGAGTTGTGTGAGGAATTATAAGCCTCTTTGCTTTCTGTGTGGCTAGACTGACGCCTAAAGCTCAGCTGTGTAAGCAATTACAATGGAGAACACTTTTAGAGGGGGGCATCATTTTATTTTTCTGTTCCTCTCATTATGACTGACAGAGGCCAAATTCAGAGGCCTTGCCTCACATGCTTTAGCTCTACGTTTGTAAACAACCGAGGAGCCGACAGTCCAATTATTCATGATGCCCTGAAAAGCAGGCCTATGTATAAAAGGCCTTTGATCCTTATGTGTTTCAACCAAAATACCCTGATATTGAAGCTGACTCTTTGCACCGTAACTTTATAGTCACTGTTTTATTTTGGATTACAGAGCAAAAAAACTGCATCAGTATGCAGTTATGTATGTATACAAATGACTAACAAATAACTGCTAATTGTTACATAAACAGATATTAATTTAAATTAACACGTGTCATAGTTTCTATTTAAATACACTGTTTTTTTCATTAAATCTGGTGCTTTAAAATTGTACATGAGGAACTCAAGCAGAAAAATCAAGCAGCCAGTTAAAACTAGTGGTGTTCAGGACCAGTTCTGAGCGAATATACAATAGTGAAAGCCAAAAACTATAGAGAAAGATGTGATGGATGGCAACCTTCTCTCCCATTCCAGTCCCCTTTACTGGACTTAATGACTCCAGGCCAGTACTCCTGACCCATGTAGTTATGAAGGTCTTCAAACACCTGATCCTAGCCCACCTGAAGAATCAATACAAACCTGATGCTGAGCTAACAGGCCTGTTGACGATGCACATTAGCCCTACACTTAATGCTACAACATCTAGACTTTCCTGGACCCTGTGCCAGAGATCTGTTTTTGGACTTTAGTCCAGCATCCAACACCATAGTGCTCAAGTTGCAGATCAAACTGTCCCAGCTGTGGGTGCCAGATTCCATGTGCTGGCAAATTGTGGACTTCCTAAAAACAGGAAACAGCATGTGTGGATAGAAAAATCTCTGAAGCCTCAGCACTGGAGTACTACAAGATAAAGTGGTCTTCCCCCTTTTATTCAGTCTCTACATCAATAATTGTGTCTCTGAGGAACCAGCTGTGAAGATCCTGATGTTTGCAGTTGACACCTCTGGTGAGTTTCATAACCACCAGTGATGAGTCTGCCTACAGAAAGGAAATCGAGCAGCTGGTCTCCTGATGCAGCAGCAACCACCTGCTGCTCTTCACGCAAGAGAGAGTAGAAATGGTATTGGACACAACCAATCCCTACCAAGAGCTGTAGCACAGTGGACACCTCACACTTTAAAGTTAAACTTAGACAGAACCAATAAACCTTCTTTACCGCGGTTCGGGTCTGGACCCAGACGCTGTCCAATGCGGACCCAAACCAATAAACTATTGAGAACAATGTAATTTTGACTGTGTTTATTTTAAGCGGCGGAATTTTCCTTGTCTTTACGGTATACAGGCTTTGCTCCGCAGGAAACTCACAGACCATTCACATGCATTGTGAGATCACCAAGGTCGAGCTAATGTAGTTGAATTAAGAAGATTTATAGTGTCGTATGAGTTCAACTTTGATCATATTTTACAACAATAACTGTACCTCTATATTTAAGTTTATCTGGTTGCTAGGCTATTATCATAAAAATGTTTGTTATTTAGCTAGATACTGTTTACACAAGTGATGTGGTGGTCTATTTTGCTACATTAGAGGCTTACTTAAATTCAGATATTTCAAATTCAGAAATATCATTGGAATCTAAAGAACCAGCACTGGAAAATTCTGAAATTTATGAGACTAGAGGGTGTCTTTAGCCCATAGACCACGTTTATGTTAAACTTCTGCCTATTTTCAGTTAAGGAGAACAAAAGACACAAACAGAGGGGGTGTTGGACTATTGACGTATGAGAGAAAGCTCAACAATGCTATAGATTTTCAGCAGACATGGGGTTTTTGTATACACAGCTGTGTCACATCGTTTCTACCTGCAGATATTATACTACATGCTTCTATGTATCATCAGCTCCAGTATATCTTCATATCTCACCTTCATGACAGAGAGAATTGGGCATTTCCACCCATTTTTAAAACCTGATTTCTGTTTTCTTCATTTGAATTAAAAACAAAGCTCTCATTCTTCTTGCACATGGGCTAACCACAGAACTCATTTTCTAATTACTAAAGCCTAAGTATTTCAACTAAGAATGTTTTTAAGCTTAAACGTCAAATACAGAAAAGGCACACTCTTTATAGGACCCTTGGAATCATTGTAATCTTAGAGTCATCCTTATTTTAGAGAAATGACTCTTTCTGGCTGTGAGTGTTCAACTTTACATTGAAGCTCTAGACGTCTTCAGGCCTGGATATTGCAGTAGCTTTCCTCATTCGCCTTTCCTCCTCTACAGAGTATTAAGAATGCTGTGGCCTGTCTGGTCCATGAACTCCCGTGTGGATCCTGTGCTGATGTCACTTCACTGGCTTGAAGAAAGAATCAGATATAAAGTTCTTGGGTTACATTCCAGGCTTCAAAGGCATATTACATCTGCACCTTGGTTCAGAGCCACACATCTCCATGCTAGTTTAGGTCTTAATTGCCTGGTCTTTTGACACAACCTTCCTTGAAAATCTAAACAAGCTAGGTATCAGACTAAGCTATAATTTGACTTTTGCATGTTTTTATGTTTCACTAGATAATACCATCTGCTGAGTGACAAAACATAAGATTGTTAAGTAACTTAGAATGTAGTTTTTTTAGCTAACTCTACTTGAGGATACTAGAGTTCACTCAAATGGAAGCTGAGGCATCACTAAGGTTCAAACACTTTGGTTGCACTGCATATCACTCAACATTTGTTACTGCATTAATTCAATTAAACATTTGTGGATACACAAATCCGAGTCACTTCAGAAGCTCCCAAGTAGTGCAACTCTATATACAACAATTGAGAGAAAGCTCCTGGTGGGACTGTGCGACAGAAAGAGTTCCAGAGCAAATCTGGTACACAACTTAAAATCATGACATTTATTCATGGAATAATAGAAATATTATCATTTTAAAGGTGATCTATTATGCTTACTGTTCTATTCTGACCTATTTTTCTCTTTCCTTTAGCGTACATAGCTTTTTGAGCATGCAAACTGTCTACAAATTTATAAAGTTTATAGGACACGCCAGTGGGAGAAACTTTCTCCCACAGAAGCAACTTTTCTAAGCTCTCTGAAATGCCTTGTTGGATCTCCAGCCCTTTTCTGTGTTACAAGATGACATCATCTCATAACTTCGTCCTTACTACCCACCTATTGGCAAGCTCAGCATGCACAGCAAATACTAGAGGCCATGTAGGAGCCAAACCACTCTGGCAGTGACAAATCAGACCAAACACTCTAACACGAACACACAGGGCTTAAAGACACATAAGGCTCTAATAATGTTTTGGACAAAGAGTGAATACAGATGTACAGTATAAGAAAAATAATGTGTGTCTGGAATTTTGTTTAAGCAAATAAATCTATCCTAGTAGACTCTAAAAATAAAAAGAACAATTATATTTAATTACATTTAAATTGAATACAACACATTTCATTTTATTAAAATTAATTAACACTTTACCCAGATAGCCAAAAAATAGAAAGCTATAGCTTGTCCGTAGCACATAGCAAACCACTTCCTTCTCTGCCCTCAACTTCATATTGAACTTTGAGTGGTGGACAACACACCGCTGAAACAGAGGGGGTGCTGGACGATTGATCTGTAGAGGAAAACATCAAAAAATCCTATAGATTGGCAGCAGACGTGGGGTTTTGTTTACACTGTTCTGTCACATCATTTCTAGCTGAGGATGCTACAGTTTAAGCTTCTTTCTGTTATCAGACTTTCCTTTTATAAAGTGATGGCAGCCCATGTTAAGTTTACAGGTGTATCTGTGCGTGTATGTCATCGTGTGTGTGTGTGTGTGTGTGTGTGTGTGTTGTAAGAGGATGGCTAGGTTGGGTGTGTTTGTTACTTCTGCAAGAAAGACAAACAACTGGGCGCCTAAATGGTAGAATGAGCTTCTATTGGCTGTCCGAAGAGTGGACTCTTTTTGTGGAGCACTTAAAGCACTAATCTACTGTTTTATTGAAATTATATTGCATCTATGCAGCTGTGCCTAACTATTTCATCTTCTAGGTATAAACACTGACTGGGTATTTTAGATATTGCACTCTATGCAACCCTGTATTTTATTTTCTTCTTTCTAGGTATTTCTGTCTTGCTGGGTATTTCTAGGTATTGCACTTATACTGTATGTAACTCTGTATTTTATTCTCTTCTTTCTAGGTATTTCTGTCTTGCTGGGTATTTCTAGGTATTGCACTTATACTGTATGTAACTCTGTATTTTATTCTCTTCTTTCTAGGTATTTCTGTCTTGCTGGGTATTTCTAGGTATTGCACTTATACTGTATGTAACTCTGTATTTTATTTTCTTCTTTCTAGGTATTTCTGTCTTGCTGGGTATTTCTAGGTATTGCACTTAAACTGTATGTAACTCTGTATTTTATTCTCTTCTTTCTAGGTATTTCTGTCTTGCTGGGTATTTCTAGGTATTGTACTTATACTGTATGCAACCCTGTATTTTATTTTCTTCTTTCTAGGTATTTCTGTCTTGCTGGGTATTTCTAGGTATTGCACTTATACTGTATGTAACTCTGTATTTTATTCTCTTCTTTCTAGGCATTTCTGTCTTGTTGGGTATTTCTAGGTATTGCACTTATACTGTATGCAACCCTGTATTTTATTCTCTTCTTTCTAGGTATTTCTGTCTTGTTGGGTATTTCTAGGTATTGCACTTATACTGTATGCAACTCTGTATTTTATTCTCTTCTTTCTAGGTACTTCTGTCCTGCTGGGTATTTCTAGGTATTGCACTTATACTGTGCAACTCTGTATTTTATTCTCTTCTTTCTAGGTACTTCTGTCCTGCTGGGTATTTCTAGGTATTGCACTTATACTGTATTTAACCCTGTATTTTCTTCTTTGATCTTCTTTCTGGGTATCAGCTCTGGCTCTTGTTTCTGGCAGTGTTTAAGTTCAAGGTTGGTTTAGACTTGTCCCTGCCTAGGGAATAAGTCTGCTAAATGCCACTAATGTAAAGGTAAACATTTGACTTGTATTTTGAATTGTAATAGTACCATGTTGTCTAATGAGTTACTTTATAATATGGAGTTGAGCCATTTTTTCCTTTTATAAAGTAATGGCAGCCCATGTTAAGTTTACAGGTGTATCTGTGCGTGTATGTCATTGTGTGTGTGTGTGTGTGTGTGTGTGTGTGTGTGTGTGTGTGTGTGTGTGTTGTAAGAGGATGGCTAGGTTGGGTGTGTTTGTTACTTCTGTAATATCAGTTATTGTGCACTGTGAGCTACTGTAACCAAACACAAATTCCTTGTTTGTGTGAGCAAACTTGGCCAATAAAGTCCAATTCTGATTGTGATTCAATAGACATAGAATACCGGTACCTAATAATTTGGCTGCTGACTGTAGTTTAGTAGGTTGCTTTAGTAGGTTGCTTTAGTAGCTGCTTAGAAGCTCTACCAGGTCACACACAACAAAACCACATTATGTGGACAAAGGTGTGTGCGAGACTGGCGGTTATACCTGATAACATAGGCTGCTTGAGGGACATCTGTTTTGCACTATGCCCCAGAGAGCTAGAGAGAAGAGAATAAAAGAGAAAGAGAGAGTCGTCCCTCCAGCATTGTAAACGACATCAAAAGTGACCCACATCCCCGTCTCCCCTGCCGTGATGCCCCCATAGCAATTCTGAAATAGTGAAATTTGCTGACTGGTGTTGTATAAGCCCCTTGGTGTCAGTAATACCTCACAGAGAGGTGTCAAAAGGAAAAAAGCTCCACTCCCGCGCTACTCCAACTAACCTGGCCGCTGCCTTCTTTTCTTTATTCAACAGCCAGTCTGGTAAGATTAAGAGTGTGAGTCATGAGTCTAAGCGGAGTGCTTCTGCCTCTAATGGAATATAACAGAAAGGGGGAGATTAAAGCCGCTATGTCTCTCTTTTCTTATGTTACCTTTTCTATAATTGCCAATTCGGAGGTATAACTGACACCTTGTTCGGAGGTATAAGCCATCCACGAAAACAAGGCAGCTAGCTGCCAACAGAAAAAAGAGCAGTCTATGCGAAAACAACACGGTGCTCTAAGTGAACTGAAAACCTGTGGGATGTAGGTAAAGCAATGCGCTTTCATGTGATGCCTATCAGCTCCTAATAGTCATAACAGGACTGTTACACACAGCCTCTAATGGCCTGTTGTTAAATTAATGTTTTCATTTATTATTTGTCATTATTACAATCAACATTTCTTAAACCCTGTTATGTAGTTCATTAACTGTGAGTTATCCTTGCAACATAAGGGCCAAAGATTATTCCAAGAGCATGATGTTTTTAAATAATTGCCTCATTCATACAAGATTAACTTGATGTGCCGATTATAGTAGAGGTGCTTCAGTCGCAGCTGTTGCTAACGGGAATATAAAACCGAGCAGTGTGCAATCTCAATGCAAAACACAGGCAGTAGAAGAGCTCGGTGACGTTAAACACGGCGCAGTAACAGGATGCCTCCTGCCACAAGCTGGCTTGTGAAATTGTTGACCTCTGTTGCATCACTCACTACCAAGTCCCAGACTGCCTCTGGAAGAAAACATCAGCACAAGAACTGTGCGCTGGGAGCTGCATCAATTGTTTTCCATGGGCAAGCAGCAAGAGTATTGGAAGAAAAGTGTGTCAGGAGATTCATGAAATGGGGTTTCATGGTGAGTAGCTGCTCACAAGCCTAAGATCACTATGTGCAATGCCAAGTGTTGGCTGGGGTAAGGTGACGTACACTGCCAGTGGACTCTAGAGCAGAGCAAACATATTCTCTGGGGTCATGAACCACAAGAAGTTCTATGAAATGATACATCTGGCAGTCTTGTAAAATAATCTTGGTTCAGTAGATGCCAGGAGAACCTAACCTACCAGAATGCATAATAACAACTGTGATGTTTGCTGGAGGACAGATAATGGCTTGGTGCTGTTTTTCAGGGTCTAGGCCTATTGGTTCCATTAATGGGTAATGTTAATGCTACAGCATTCAAAGACATTTTAGATAATTACATACTTCTAACTTTATGACAACTGCTTAAAGAGCCCTGACTTCAACCCCACTGAACCCTGAGGGAACAGTGATGGAACTGTGCAGTAAAAAAAAGGTGGTGGGTAACCACGTTGCTAAAAGATCTGGTCCCTGTTGCAACAGTGGAACAAGAAGGATTTAAAAAACTTCTAAAACACACGCACCGAAGATGCCAGCTATATGTACAAAATTATTGGGACACCTACACGTTACACCTTTAGGAGCACACCCCATTCTAAATCCATATGCTTTAATATGGAGTTGCTTCCCCGTTTGCTGCTATAACCGTTTCCACTCTTCTGGGAAGCTTTCTACAAGATTTTGAATTGTGTCTGTGGGAGTTTATACACATTCATCCAGAACAACATTTGTGTCGAATTCTTCCAAACCAACCAGCCTTAATGGACTGTGCCTTGTGCACTGGGACACAGCCAGTTATGCTGGAACAGAAAAGCGTTGTTTCCCAAACTCTTTTCACATAGTTGGAAGCATACACTAGTTTAAAATGCCTTGGTAAGCAGGAGCTTTAAGATTTCCATTCACTGAGACTAAGAGGCTCAGGCAGATCCCTGGAAAACAACCCCATAGCATTCATTATCCCTCCTCCACCAAACTTGACAGCTGGTACAGTGCAGTCAGGCAGGTAACATTCTCCTGACATTCCCCAGATAGACAAATGATTTAACAAAAATGCTTGTGACAGCTCACATGTACCACTGAAGATTTAGCCCATTTCAAAGAAAATGCCAAGATATATATTGTGTTTTGCCATTCAACCTATATCTTTTGGTCCATATCACCCATCTTCATCCAGTCTACTAAAAACGGGGTAAAAGGGGCCAAGAAAGTATGCAAGACAACAGATGAACTACAGTCTAATAATACTTAATTCTTATATAGTGCTTTTCAAGAACCCAAAGACGCTTACAGTAAAAACAATGATTAAACAAAACAACAGAGGAACAATACTACAAACAGACCTTAACAGGAAATAAAGAAGGAACAGTCAAACTTGAGGAAGATTGTATGCCAGCAAGAAGAGATATGTTTTAAGATTAGATTTAAATGTGAGGAGGGAGTTCGACTGTTTAACCAGTGGCAGAAGAGCAAGTCTGGAGAATGCTCGATCACCAAAAAAATCTGTAATTGTGGAACTACAAAGTAGATGTAGCTTGTATGCTATATGGAGCAAAGATAAACTGGACTGGACTGTTATATGTATGCCTTTATGGATGGGTATAACATACTCAGAGACATGGAGAAACATGATAGCAGTAACACATAAGAATGCGTGGTTCCCTACCAAACCTATTAAGCACCACGGACAGCATTTCAGCCTAACGCTTGTCTCCTGAGGAAATAACAATTATGCTCACTAACAGAAGGCTTGGAACCAAAGTTTTGCAGCAACACCTAACCATCAATGGCCAGAAGGCAGCTAGCGAGAGTAGAATTCACCAAGCTTGGTGGGAATATGGATCATTTGGAAGGATGACTTGACTAACTTCGTTCTTTCATAGTAACTGTTATATGTTTGGACAATCTTTACAGAACAGTCATTATACATCATTAAACTTATACAATAATATAAGAGTGACTACGCATGCAAAATTATTAAACAATGCATTCTAAATTTCATACGAATCTCATGTTTAATGACCGCATGCCAACATTCTGCAAAGGTTGTTCAAATGAGTAACAGTTGACCAAGTGGAATAATTCAGAACAAGGTCAGTGGTCAATGGAACCAGAATCTTGTACAAGCTATTTTGAAGCATTTCTATTGGTCCATTTGTTATGATTTTTTTACAAAATATACTGCTCAAATGTTCGAATGATGCAGAAATAAAAAACAGAGATACATTCTCTTTAGACAGTGCCGATATACAGAAAAGTTAGCACACACAGTTGTGTTCAGCTGTCCAGTTGCATTCTGCTTGGAGAAAGAGTTCAAGAACATGCTGTTAGGTGGTTATGTTAAGAAAAACTACATGCCTGGAAGCTTCCATCCAACAGCGAATGCCAGACAGATTAGCTGTGACTAACACCAGAGGAAAAAATAAGTAACAAACAAAGCCCAAAAAGAAGCTGGTGTGCTTGACTGATACCTCATATGCTTCTCTTTTTCTTTATCTCTGCGGACACTCATGCTGAGAAAAGGAAGCAGCTGAACCTTTCCACACCATTCCAACCCTCTTTGACAGAAATCCCCTCCTCTCGTGATTTCTCCCCTTTTTCTCTCTTCCCACTACATTTACAACAGCAAACAACAAACTCTTCCCAAGCGTTTAACTGCCTCTTTCCATCAGTCTACCTGTGATGTCCCACTGGGCAGAGTTCTCCCAGGCAGTCCTACAGTCCAACTGGCCACCAACATCAATAGATATTATCTGGTTGAACTGCTGTTACTTCTTTCTTGCTGTCAGAATGAAGAGGGAGACCAGTTCAGAGTATATGCTTTATTCTTAAAGATACTGCTGTACATGCTCGGAAGAGGTCTGAACATGGTCTACTTAACCAGCAAAATACACCCTATTTAACTCACTACAGGTCCAACTAGCCACAACCTGTATGGCCAGCTCGTTATCTCCTGGGCTTGGGGCAGATTTCCTTGGGCGGTTCCTCCCGTACAACAACAGGTCCTGCTGAGCCACAAACTTAATGATGGTCAGCTGTATAAACAAGCTTTTTAACAGACAATATGTAAGAAATACTAACCATAGAACGTAGGCCGTTAATCAAAATTCAACAATAGGATGTAGACCACTGACAACTATGGATGCTGATATTTTGTTGGTTTTAAGTTTCCTAATGTTTAGTTGTGAGGTAGGGTGGCCCAAACCAAACATCTGGTGAATACCATGGTCTTAATGTTGGCTCAGTGTGTCTTTCTAACATCATTTCATTTTGATATTCATCATATTGGCCTTGAAAATTGACATTGACTCATGAGTTATCATGACCAAAACCCAACGTCTGGAGCCAATCCCAGCTTCATAGGGCAAAGGCAGGGTACACCATGGACACTTCGCCAGTCCATCGCATGGCCAACACACACTCATACCTACAAGCAATTTAGAGTGACCAATCAACCTAATATGCATGTGTTTGGACTGTGAGAGGAAACCGATTTAAGCACAGGGAGAACATGCACACTCCAAACAGGACAGCCCGGACCAGGAATCGAACCCTGATCGCCTTTCATTTGACTAATTAAATTAAATTAAAGATTTTTGTTTGGTGTTCTGTTGTATTTTTACTGATATTCATGCGTAGCTTATTTAATTATAATGGCTGCATGATGTATGCATGAAAAAATAACGAAATAAATATATACAATACCCTTGGGCAATTCTTTAAAATTGATTATTACAGGACAAAATCATTTATTTGTGAATGGAGTATATAAAATACCGGGTGTCATTTACACTTGTATGGGGACCACTGGGAATTCTGGCAGGAGCGTGACAAATTCCAGTGGAGGGGTATTGAAAAATATTGCGCAGACCTCTACTTTACACTACAACCTTCAGTGTTTGTGCTGCAGCAAGATAGTTCTACAGATTTACTGTTAGCAATCAAATAAACAGTCAAATCTGTCAGTTTTCTCAATAATTCTAATTCTTTAAACAGCTCTGTACATTGGTTTACCCTGGACAGCACTCTGAGTGTGACTGATAACAGTTTCATGCCTGCTGGACCAGGAAACTGTTAAGCATTCAAGTCAGCTTGTAAAACACATCCAATGGGTGCTGAGTAAACATGATTAAATGAGTAATGTGATTAACTGAACAGGCCTGGAACAGTAAGATATCTTTATTAGATATAGCAGACAGTGAAATATTATTTTATTTAACTACACGGAGCAGAATGGATTTGAGGACGAGCATAGAGGTGAAAAAACAAACCCAGTGGCTGCAGGAGAGAACCAATAAAACAAATAAAAACTGCTTTCTTACAGAAAAGGCTACTAGAATCAATAGTACTATTTACACAGTAAAAAACTTGCTACAATAATAACAACAACAACAATAATAATAATAATAATCCATATTATTATTATTATTATTATTATTATTATTATTATTACTGTAACAACAACGTCTATTTAAGGAGTCCCAGTGTGAGCTAATTATCTGCCACCCCAATGTCGTCATGCATCACTGTTTTTTTTTTTTTTTTGGTTCTTTTGATTTTAGTCTGTCATTGAGATCAAACAAGTGTTGGAGGTTGACGTTAAGCCAATGGTGGGTTTTGACATCAATCCGATTTTCATTTTCAAGTAAAAGTCAACATCTGTCCTACGCTAGAAGTTGATGTCAAGCCAACAATGGATTCTGGCATCAATTAGATTTGCACTGCAAACAAAAATTTAACATCTGTCCAAAGTTGAGCCAACACTGGGTTTTGACATGAACCAAATTTTCATTTAACTAAAAATTCAACGTTTGTACTACACTGGCTTAACATCAATACCCCAATACTGGACAGACATTGAGTTTGTATTTTTTCTGACGTCAGTTAGTTTGGAAATACAATTTTTATTAACATGTAATATACAATTATGGTCCAGCATTGGATGTTGATGTCAGGCCAACAGTGGGCTTTTAATGTCAACATGATTTTCATTTTCAATTTCAACTAATTTCAACATCTGTCCATTGTTGTGTTTTGACAACAACCCAAATTTTTTTTTCAACTGAAAATCAATGTCTGTCCAGTGTTGGAGGGTCATGTCAAGCTAACTTTGTGTTGTGGCTTCAACATAATTTTCATTTCCAACATTAAAGTTGAATGAATATTTCAGTATTCAACATCTGTCCAACATTAAAGGTTGATGTCAAGCCAATGTTGGGTTTAACAGCAACCCGATTTTCATTTCCAAGCTCAATCAGCGACCTACTTCCACCCCTCTGATAGTGTTCTGACTCTGCTTTGTCTAAGTGGGTCAGGAAGGAATGGTGGGGAGGAGTGGAGAAGAAGAAGCAACAGCATTGTCTCTCTGATGATTAATGGATGGCAAGAGAGAGGACAGTTTGAGAAACATCAGCCCTCAACAAGCAGCTGCCTCTGACTAGCCCTGTTCAGCTCCTGCAGCGAAACACGCAGTCATCTTATGATGAAGCATCAAGAGCCGATGCATTATTGACCTTTTTCCCCCGAGTAGAAATACCTTCAAAGACTCAGAACACTTACATGGTATAGGGCAGTGAATCTGCTCTGAAACTTCACTATCCCAGAATGATAGCAACTTCCAGCTAGATGGATCTCAGGCAACACAGAACTCCCAACCCTGCCAATTAGACCAATTAAACAAAATTAGCCTGAAAATGGTCTCATTGGCTTCTTTCCTTCCCTGCGGAAAACCAGCCATACATTTCTAAGCAGAAAATAAACATAAAAGTGCTTCCTTTTTTATTACTATGGATGAAGATAAGAGACCGTGTGCACACACCATGTAATTAGATCAAGATGTTCCTTCTGACTTTCCTACGTCACGTAATTAGAGGAACAGGAAGGAGGCCCAGCGTGGCCCTCATGTAGATAAAACAGTTTGTAAGGCATTGCGCAGGCTGGGGGCTCCGCTCTGGTCGGCTCTCAGCATATTTGCATGCAACTGAGAGAAACCTCGCTAACACAAGGAGGCCGGACAAAGTAACTGCTAATTATCCAAACACATCGAACATGCAGCCCCCAAAGCCTGTCAGCCCTAAGTGGATCTTCCCTCTCTCATTCTGTTTGGCACTTAGGAAGCTGAAAATATGTTTCAATACATATGTACAAACACAAAACAACACAAGCATAGTTAGATTTATATAGAGTCTGTACACACTTTGCTCCAACATGTCTTTTTAGGGACATTTAAATTTCACTTGACTTTAAAAAAAGCCAAGTGCAAACATACCCGAGATCATTGTGTTAGTGTGGTATTTAGAATAAGTGTGTAAAATACCACACATACTGTACATACATTTCAAATAGAACATAGAACACATATCAGATGTGGAAAGTGAGACATTTTACTATTCCATGAAAATTAATAACTCCTTTAGAGGCAAATAGGTCACATGACTGGGTATAAAACAAGTGTCCTAGAGTCACTCAGAAGCTGAGGTTCACCAATCTGTGAAGGAATTAGCAATTTTACCATCTACAGCATATGATATCATCCAACAATTCAGAGAACATGGAGAAACGGCATATACTGGATGCTCATGATCTTTTGGCCTTCAGGCAGCAATACATTAAAACCAGGCATGATTCTGTACTGGAAATCACTGCATGGGCTCAGGAACACTTTCAGAAATCATTGTCTGTGAACACAGTTCGCCGTGTATTAAGTTAAAGCTGTCTTGCACAAAGATGAAGCCACATGTCATCATGATCCAGGAGCACTGCCGTCTTCTCTGGGCTCATTTAAAATGGACCGAGGCTAAATGGAAAACTGTGCTGTAGTCAGATGAATCAAAATTCAAAATCCGTTTTGGGAGCCTGCAGACCATCCAGCTTGTTTTCAGTGCCCAGTTCAAAAGCCGGGACCTCTGATTATCTGGGGCTGCATTAGTGTCTATGGCGTGGACAGCTTACACATCTGGAAAGACTCTGGGTGTGTCTCAAAACCTAGTGTGTAAGTAGGCTGTCTATGTAGGCAGCTGTTTAAGTAGCAGTGTTCTCTCCTCATCTCTCCTCATAAACAGATTACTGAGACACTCTAGTTAGATGGTGGTTTATTTAGCTGGTTGCTAAGCTACCGGCCGGCATCCAAAACAAAAGCCCGAGGCTTAAAAATCCGCTAGCATAAATGCTAATGGCTTGAGTATAAAACTACTAAATGGTCAATGACTCGTTACAAAGTTGATAATAAAATATTATTTTGTGTCTTTTGTGTCTTGCCACTGATCTGCCACTGATATGGCAAGAAACACATTAAAACTCCAGATAGAATCAAAATAACTCACATTTTAAAACCACTCCACTGCTCATAGAATGGTCTGCGTTGCATCATGGGATTATCTCAGCGGCTGAGGAAGCGTTCGAGTCTTCCTTAAAATCAGGTCTAAATAAGGTTCCTCAGTAGCAGCATGTTTAAGGTATGTAAGAATTGGCACAGCCTACATGTCGGGAGCGCATACTATGACGTAAAATGCTGCCTATGTAGGAGCTCACTAGGTTTTGAGACACACCCTCAATCAATGCTGAACAGTAGACAGAGGTTTTAGAACAACACACGATCCCATCCAATATTTTGCACAGCGTCCCAACTTTTTTGGAAACAAGCTTGTACATGCTGAACTGAATGACTTGCAGTATGCTGATATTACCTAGCTTGAATATTTTAGTGTCACACTGTTCACAGATTACAATGCACATATGAATGTTTCATATACTACATGTAGCACATCTGCAAGAAAATGCCAACATCTGCAAAGAACCTTCTGGAAATGCATGTCAGAAGTAATGTATGCATTATTCTAAGAAATAGTGACAACAAATACTGCTGCCTCTGGCATTGCTGTGAGAGAGAGAGAGAAAGAGAGAGAGAGAGAGAAAGAAAGAGAGAACAGCTTGGAGAAATATACGTCATCATAGATGGATGGGGCTAATCTTTGCTTTTAAGGCCCATTATCCTCTGTAACTAAACAGACTGCAAATATAGGATGGGGTGAATTTAATTCCTCTTTCTGAATTATAGGAGAGAAGGGTGGAAATCTGCCATTCCCAGCTCTAACACACAAAGACAATGGCATAAGACATGTATATACACACACACAGACACACACACCTCCCACCCATTCCATTTTATTGTGTAAAATGTATTAACTAACACAAGCAGTACTTCCAATATACATTTCTAAACACACCACACACACACATTTACAGATTAACACACACACACACACACATAGTCCATCCCACCGTCTTTGCCCTTTGTTTCTCTTTTCCTTATTCCTTGCTGGGTATAAGCTGTCTTTTCTCATTATGGCTCCATCACATGCTTTTCTCTCTCTCTGCCTCTCTCTCTCACTTACCCTATCTCTCTTACTGTTGGCTGGGAAATGGCTGTAATGATTTGGCTGCCTGGGCTGAATGGATCCTGGTGGGGCTCAGGCCGATCTCAACAGGGACACAGCTGCACGGGCAGCCTGTTCATGAGGCGAGGCGATGGGTTGGGAGACAGGAGACAGCAGACGCTCCACTCTCGTCCTTCATCCTGGCCCCTGGAGGAATCGCACTGTATAATGCCACCCGGCGAGCTGGAGAGGCAAAATAAGCAAAGTGCTCTAGGAAACTTCTGGATAGACATAAAACACATTTTTCAAGTGCTGTGTGTGTGTGTGTGTGTCAGAGTTGTAGCATGAATTTCATGCTAAGGGAGCCTGGTAACAAGTTGTGGGAGCTTACTTAGCAGGCATATCCCAGAGGCATCACTATAGTGAGGATGACAGACACCAATTAGCTTCCTAGCTAAGAAAATTAACCACCCAAAAAGTTTAATTGCCTGCGTTACTAGAACATTTCACTGCTTACCATGACAGGTATTGGCCTATTTACCACAGGCCATAGTGTCTAGGGTGACTGGTTGAAGACTGCAATTTACTCTCTACTGTTTTCTTTAAAGACATAGTGTCATTGGTTACTGGCCATAACCCTGGTGAAGTGCTCCATTCAATAGCTAGGTAAGTAGTACCCTAGGACATTGGTCCCCAACCCTGATCCTGGAGGAACCCCTGCAAGTATTAGCAATTTCCTAGCTCTCAACACACCAGATTCAACTAATCAGCTCATTAATGAGGCCTTCCCGAGTTGAAGTAGGTGTGCTTTGGTAGGAAAACTCAAAAATGTTCAGGCAGGGGTCCTCCAGGACCACGATTCAGCTAATCAGACATTTGAGCAGGGCAATGCTGTATATTCAAGGGCAAAATCTTGCCAAGCCCAACATACCGTGGATCTTACTCTTTGTTTTGGCCATAACTTGGAAACATGTTTTTACAGTGCAAACAATAGTCGAGCAATAGTTAAACAATATTGGCTCTTCTTCTTGTATAATATTGTCAGCAGGTTGATGGTGTTTATGGTGGTGGAAGAGGCCACCATGGTTTTTTTTTGGTTAAGCTACCATCTTTCATTTTACAGCTTACCAAAAAAAAACATGTATCTTAATGCATCAATCCATTGTCTCGCTAGTCTGGGTCACTGGAGCCAATCCCTGCGTCATCGGGCAAATGCAGGGTACACCATGGACAGGCCACCAGCCCATCACATGGCCAACAGACACTCACACCTACAGGCAATTTAGAGTGACTGATCAACCAAACATGCATGTGTTTGGACTGTGGGAGGAAACCGGAGTACCCGAAGGAAACCCACTCAAGCACGGAGAGAACATACACACTCCACACAGAACCACCCGGACCGGGAATCCAACCCACGATCATCTTGCTGTGCTAATGTTACGGGATCGCTGGCTAAAGCAGGAGCTGATGAGGCAGGGCATACAAATGGTGGACACAAACGCGAACTTAAACAATAAGTGTACTTTAATGAAAACACAAACAAAACACTAAACACAAGACCACAACGGAGTTAACAAAGAAAACGAGGGGTAAACAAAAGACGGATAATAAACGGACAGGCAAGGAAACACCACTGGGCAAAACATGGACGACAGGCTAACAATGACCGATAACATAGTGTAGCAAACAAAGAGTATATAACAAGACAGGGAATACGAGACACCTGGACACAGGAGGGGATACAGATACAAACCAGGTGGGGGCGGAGACATGAGGCGCACATGACCAAAACACAGAAACACATGGTGAAGACATGAGAAGCTCATGACTACAAACAGGAATGTAAACAAACAGGCGAGGACGAGGGAAACAGGGCAGGACGTGACAGCTACCACATACACTACGTGTATTTTTTTTTTTTTCTGTATTATTTAAACATGTGTAAAAATATTATTATTAATGGCTCAATAGAAATGCTCCAAAATAGCTTTAAACAAAATTTAAAAACTTACAAACTGACTTTTTTTTTGTCCGAGACATTGTGTTATGTTTTATTATAGCTGTCCAACAAAAACATATATCTTTATTTTGATCGATTTCATCTTTTTATCAATTAATATAAATGCTTTAAAATCACTTGAGAAAACAATCTGGTTCCACTGACTTACTATGAAAATTAAGACACTTTTTGTCCTTTCCTGTAAAGTTACTATTTCATTAGATATTGTTTTTGTTTTTATTATTAGACAGCGATGGTATTTAAGGTAAGGTATAAACCAAAAACAAGACCAAAGAGTACCTAAAGTAAAAAACATTCCCTTCAGTGCTATTATACCATAATTAGCAACTCATTTCAAACTACAGCCAACTCAGAACACATGTATAGGTTCATTAATAACTACTACTGCATGTGCATTTTGGTCACCATAAAAAAATATGACATGCAGAAATTAAAACCCAGGTTGCATTGCAGGTAATGAGACAGAGAGACAAGAAAGAAAGCGGGAGAGAGACACAGTGAGCGAAAGATAAGAGCGAGAGAGAGAGACACGAATGCCTCCTTGGCATATCAGTACTAGAGCACTATAGTCTGCCACTTGTTACTATTCTGAGAGAAAAGGAGAAGAAAAGGTGAAAGAATAGGGAATAGACAAATGAGATGTGGGGCAAAGCTACACAACAGTAGTTGCAAAGAAATGGAAATCACAGGGAAGGAAAAAGAGAGGTAGCCCAATTACAAACAAGCTTTGGTGTCATCCGAGTCTGAAGAACTCAAGCTGCAAGAAGAAAACAAAACAGAGTTCCTTAAATATCATTCAGCTTTAGAAGACTTTTATATACTTGCACCAGGTACCAAGTTAAGTTGATGAGATATTAAGAACGGAGGAGAGCCTGAGGAAAAGGAAGAGCTGAAAAACGACATTAAAGATCACAGTAACAAAGTTTTCTTTTCTTTTATTGTTTCCATGCAAGCGCAGGGCTGTGACCCTGGTTCATGCTTCCTCTGAACGAGTCTGTTGAGTAGGGTAGTGACGCTGCCTCTGTTTCATTCCGCTTTGCTTGTTCATGCCGATAGAGCTGCACAGCTTTGTGGGATGTGTCACGCGCTAAGCATTATCACAGGTGATTTCGAGAGCACTCACACAAAGTGCAGTAATCCTACTTACGTAGGAAAAGCCTCTGAATCGGCGTAGTCCTTTGTGACCGCAGCCAGTAATTCACTGCTTTCACTGCCATCCGCTGCTACTGGTTTTCTGGCAGGACATGCACAGATGTGTGCAGCAAACGCCGTAGATATTATGCCTGACTCAGCTGAGTGTTGCAGGCATTCTGTTCAAAAGAGGAATTACGGAAGTTTTGTGGTATTGACAAAATTCATTTTTAGCTTACAGAAGTGGAGAGAGGAGTAGAAACATAAGCTTCCAACCCTGCAGGCCTCAAACCCTCCAGTCATATGCATCATGCACAACAAACTGACCCCAACCATCTCTCTGTGAAATCTGTAGCCCATGGAGAATGAGGGCCCTCATGGTTCATTAACTGACTCACATACTGCAGTGGTCAAAGGGAATAGTAAGCTAGGCCCTGGTCTAACTCTATCCTGGGGTCATTACCACAACCCTATCAAAGCACCAGCGGCCATATACGTGAGACTGTTTAACCCATTCAAATCCCAGCCTTATTATTCCGATGCTACATGGAAAGCAATGCATACTGCAGATATATATATATATATATATATATATATATATATATATATATATATATATATAATATATATGTTGTCCATGTATGTATACACATTGTAGAGATCTACATCTCTCTCTCTTTCTCTCTCTCTCTCTCTCTCTCTCTCTCTCTCTATGTGTGTGTATGTATATATATATATATACCCACTGGAAGATCTACATCTCTCTCTCTTTCTCTCTCTCTCTCTCTCTCTCTCTCTCTATGTGTGTGTATGTATATATATATATATACCCACTGGAAGATCTAGATCTCTCTCTCTTTCTCTCTCTCTCTCTCTCTCTCTCTCTCTCTCTCTCTATGTGTGTGTATGTATATATATATATACCCACTGGAAGATCTAGATCTCTCTCTCTTTCTCTCTCTCTCTCTCTCTCTCTCTCTCTATGTGTGTGTATGTATATATATATATATATATATATATATATATATATATATATATATATATATATATATATATATATATATATATATATATGTATATATACACACACATAGAGAGAGAGAGAGAGAGAGATAGAGAGAGAGAAAGAGAGAGAGATCTAGATCTTCCAGTGGGTCCTGACCATTAAAGCGGGTACAATGTGTATACATACATGGACAACATTGTTGGCGCACTTCCGTTAAAGAAAGAAAAAATCACAATGGTCACTGAAATAACTTGAAACTAACAATATATATAATATACACATACTGTATATAATATATAATGATAATATACACAAATTTACTGAAAATCTGACATTTTGAACTGTGGTTCAACAGAATTTAAAAAAAATTCAATGAAACTGGCCTGGACAAAAATGATGGCACCCCCAGAAAAGACTGAAAATAATTTGACCATGAGAATGTGTTAAACTAAAGGGTGTCCTGTAATTAGTCACTGTGCTGTTTAGTATCAGGGGTTGTACCACACTGAACATGGACCACAGAAAGCTGAGGAGAGCGTCGTCTCAGGAGATTAAAAAGAAAATTGAAGACGAACATGTTAAAATTTGTATTTATTATTGCATTTGTCAGTTTCAAGTTATTTCAGTGACTATTGTGGGTTTTTCTTTCTGTAATGGAAGGGTCCCAACAATTTTGTCCATGTGTCATGTGTGTACATCAGAATAGAACTACCAAAATTGGCAGCCATACCATAAAATACAGTGAAGCTAGCAGTCAACAGGGGCAGTGGTGGGCTGAAGGTTAGGGATCTGGTCTTGATCCCTTAGACCAACATTACTTACATGACTGAAGTATCCTTGAACAAGACACCCAGACCCCAACTGCTCCCTGGGCACTGTGGATAGGACTGCCCACTGCTTCAGGCAAGTGTGCTCACTGCCCCCTAGTGTGTGTGTATGTGGGTGTTTCACTGCATGGATGGGTTAAATGTGGAGGTCAAATTCCGCTGTGTGCAACCACAAGTGAGCAGCACCACAAAAATAAGCTATACTATTGCTCTTTGAGTCTTTTATAATAGAACTGAACACAAAAGTGCTTTGTCAGCTCTATTTACCATTTCTATGTACCTGTTCTAGTACGTTTTATCCTTTATACATTTTCTTTACCGTACTTATGATGTTATGATAAGTGTGCTAGTGATAAAGTGATAGAGTTCATGAAATGACTGTGACTGAAATGACTGAAATGACTGTGACCTCCCAGCTATTTTAGTCTGTTACCCGCGTTAGTGTTTTCATAGCTCGTGGTAAAGACTAGAACTTTGATCTCAAAGTGAGTTACTTACACTAGTATTCTGTTCACAGTCATGCTCCCAATGTGACCAAGGCCCAGGGCTGCATCCCCTACAGCCAGTTTGGTTAATTCTAGGCCTTTGATCCATATGTTCCTCTCCCTGTAACGAAAAAGACGGTTCACTAGGTGGTCGCAATTAGCTAAGAAAGAATTTTGTATCTGCTGCTGAAAACAGGTGTTATGGCAATCCAGGTTTATGGCAAAGAATAATTAATGAGGGTGGCGGCTGAGCAAGAGCAATTCAGTTCATGTTGTTTTAGATGGGAGAAACTCAACACGGCATGAAAGTTGTTCCAAAGATCATTTGCATTTCAGACAAATTAAAAAAGACACTTGGTCTATAGAGACCACGTTTGAAAGCAAGTGCCAAATTAACACTTTTTTGTCATTTTATATACAATAATAAAGTGGATGGAAATCAATTCAGTGTTTTAATTATTCTGTGAAAAAGAAATTTCAATGGTAAATATTGTCCCCAGCTTTGAGTTTGATTCCCAGTGATGCCAAAGCCATTTGTGACTGGAAATCCAAGTACGCACGATTGGTCTTTGGTGGGTAGTCCCTTTCTCCCCCCGTCACTCAATGTGATGCTAACCAGTGTGGATGTTGCTTAGATAACATAATAGAATTGGCAGTTAGAATTCTTCTCCAAGCGTGTTGAGCTGTCCAGTGCCTGTCTGTTGCATTAGCGGCAGCAGGAGAACATATGGATAGATGGATAGATGGATGGATAGATACTTTATTGATCCCGAAGGAAATTCAGCAGCCAGTATCAGTTACACAGTACAAAAACAAAGTACAAAACACAGTACAAAAAACAATAAGGTATATAAAGAAGAATAAAGAACTCCAATAGTACTAAAATAACCACTAAACTAGCGATAAACACGTGTAAAAGAAAGAAAAAGTAAGGAAAAAGGATGAAAACTGTACACAAAAGACAGAGCTACTGGAGGGGCTGCCGCTCAGCATGGCGCCGGAAGTTTTATAAGTGGTGGTGCTTCAAGGAAGCATGTGCTACTCTTCAACTTGCCAGTTAGGTACCCCCGTGTGGTAGGTGGAGACCTAGAGGTCAGGTGGAACTGGCTAAAAGAATAACCTGGAAGGAAAACTGGGTAACAAATGAATAGAAGAAGAAAATAAATATTCTGCAATAATCTATTTACATTATTTTTTTGTGAAGATATATGCCTTGAAATTTGCTCTCCAATCAAATATAATACAGTCTCTCTTATTTTCATAGCTCCTTATTTTAGAATGTTCTGTGTATCTTCTACACTTTATTGTTTAATTACAGCTTACAGCTCTGGAGAACTAACCAATTATAATCACATTATACACTAAAGCCATATTAGTTTCAAGTTAATTCAGCAACCATTATGGGTTTTTCTTTCTTTAACGGAAGGCTACCAAGACTTTTATCCATGTTTGTGCATCAGAATAGAACTACCAAAATTGGCCACCATATTACAAAATACAGTGAAGCTAGCTGCCAACTGTCTGAGTTTATGACAGCACCACATAAATACGCTCTGCTGGAGATGTATTATTGCTCTTTTATAATCAAACTGAACTGAACAGTGCTTAATGATTCCTAAAGTCTACAACAAATGTCATCTCTATTTACATTATTTTCTCAACTGCTTATTTTAGAATGTTCTGTGGATCTTCAGGGCTTCATCATTCAGATTTTTTTGTTGTTGTGTAATTACAGCTTTATAATGTCCTACTAATTATATGAATTATATGAATGAACTAACATATTCTGATCACTTTTTACACTGAAGCCAAATAGGTTTTGTACTATTAGTGAATCCCAACCCTAGACCAGTATTTTCAGACTTTTTTTTAGAATGGAAGTGTATTATTTGATCTTTTTTGTTACTGGTGCTAATGGGAGGTTTACATTATTTGTATCAGGCCTGTATGATTCTATTGTTAAACTAGTCAATGAACTGTTAATATTTTCTTCATTCTTGCAGAGCCTGGCAATGCCAATGGCAGACATTTCAAGGTTTTCTCCTGACATTTCTGATTCATTTCATTATTTAATACTTTATAACTTTCTTGCAGGTTTGTTCATGGTGATGGTTGGTAGTGATGTGTGCATCACTTTAAAACTGCTTTCTTTATGATTGCTTTAGAATTAACATTGCATAAATACTGCATGTACCACCAGGGTTTTTAATATTTTATTACTTTACTGTAACACTTTATATTGCTTTATATTTATTTATGTGTGAAAATCAAATCAAATAAAGAACAAAATAAACCCTTGAACGGCAGAGCAAACTTACTTCAAACCTCGGTCTTATCAGGATTTCTGTGAGTAATTCTAAGAACTTTAATAAATACAGACCCACGGGCGTTTAGTAGAGCAGCCGTGGGGAAGGAGAAGCCTAAGGCACTTATAGGAGAAACTGAGTAAAGAGAGAGGACAGAATCCTCTGGAAAGCCGTAGAAGGCCAGAAAGCTTGGGGTACATTAGGATTCGAGGTACCGGGGCCAGTCTGCAGGGAGACATACAACATGCTCCAACGCAGCCGGAGGCAAGTAGCCGAGAGAAAGAGGAAGAGAATGGAAAGAATGGTGATGATGGAGGATGAGAAGGGAAGGAGTCAGAGGGTGAGGAGAAGATAACTTATGCAAAGTGGAAGGAGAGAATGGGGGAAAGAAAGAGAGCTGCTGAGCAAAGAAATGAGAGAAGGAATGTAGATTGGAAAAAAAAGAAAGATGTGATTTCTTGCTGGACGCCCTGACAGAGACAAAATAGCCCATCTGTAGCCTTACATAAAGGGTTTTCCTCAAGTGGGATTATAAATGTGAAAAAAGGCCTGTAATCTGCTACTCTCAGTCCCGCGGGAGCGAAAGAACAAGACTATGTGAACCATGAAACAATGGGAATTTTACTATGTCTTTATTCAGCCTCTCTCCTTCTTTGTCCTCTCCATCTTTTTTCTCCAGATAACTGTGCTCCCTCAATTCACAGGGCAATTTATTAGATAATTGGAATGACCGAACCCAGTCTTTTGTGTTGCTATGGCGTCTGTAGTGAAATGAAAAGTAAAAACAAAGGCTCCTCAAAGGCTCTTCCATATGTTCATATGGTGGATGAAGTCTGTATCTTCCACCAGATACTGCCTATTCATCTACAGCCTTTACACCACACAAGCAAATGAATAGTAAAGTTAGCTTATGAACTTATGTTGGACTCATTGTCTTACAGTTTGTATGACTCTTCTTAAAAAAAAACATGTCTTCTGATTCATCAGTAAGCAAGTGTTCAATGAGGAACATTGGATGTTTAATCACAATACCAATGATTCAGTCCTAACTGAAGTTATATGCACATAATAACATGTTTGTTATTCAGCTATGACTTGCTGTTGGTTTGTGTCAGTGTCGGTCCAACGCTATAGGTTTAACATATAAATATATTTGTGTGGAATGTACAATTTCAGAATTAAAACTATTTGCCATCTGAGGAATCGGAGGCCAGAGAAAGGAGAAAAGGGTCCTGCAGTTTTCAGTACAGAAAAATATAATGAACACATCTGACTGAACATGTGCTTTTAAATTGAAGTTAAATTATGAACTGGTCTCCAATGCTTCAGCGCTTCCATGTTGTTTTCAAGACAGCCAGCCATCCATGTCTCAGTACTGAACTCCTTCAAGTCTGTTGAAAAAGCATCCCACGTAGCTCATTATGAAGCTGCTTGGGAAAATGCCAAGCGTGTATAAAGCTCGATAAGGCAAAGTAGGTCTACTGTACCCACTTCCACTCTAAGGGCTTATGAGTACTTCTCATTTCAGAGCTTCATTCTTACATTTAAATGATATTTAAACGATTTGCAAATTAGTTTTATAGTAGTAATTGAAATATTTACAGTAGCTTTGGGACATCGTAAATGCATCGTAAATACTGAATAACCCAAAGGAAATAATTCATAGTAGATACTGAACAGTTAAAAGATTATACTGAATAACGCATACTACATACTAATAAATAATTCTTAGAAGATAATGAATCATTCATAGTGGATACGGTAGGTATTCAATTCAATTCACCTTATTGTCATTATATTATAGTATTGTACAGGAACGTTCATAGAAGATAATGAAGTAAATACTGAATAATGTATATTATTTATTGCATCCTTTATTTTCGTTACTGAATAATTATTAATCCTAAGTGAATAGCTCATAAGTGAATATTAAATAATCCATAGTAGATACTGAACAGTTTAAAGACAATACTGAATAACCCATAGTACTTACTAAATAATTTATTTAATTCAACTCAAATGTATTATTGATTGATATATATATCATCCTTATATGCATCCTTATAGAACAATTAATAATCATGAGTGAATAGCTCTTTGTACATACTGAATAATTCATATAACAAATCATTTGCAGCTGAATCATTCATAGTAGGTAACTTTATTGTCATTATACTATGACAATATACAGTAGCATTCATAGTAGATACTGAATTTCTCATTGTAGACACTAAATAATTCAATGTAGTTATTCAATTATTTGTAGTAGATACTGAATAATTTATAGTAGGCACTTAATAATTCATAGTACAAACTGAATAATTCATAGTAAATTCTAAATAATCTTTAGTAGATACTGATATATTTAAAACATACACTGAGTATTTCATAGGATACACTGAATAATTCACAGTTAATACTGAAGTACTGAATAATCTACAGTCTTTTCTGAATTTCTTGCTATTGTTACTGAGCACTTGGTAGTAATTATTGAATCGCTCAGGGTAGATATAAAATAATTGACAGTATTACTAAATGTATAGTAGTTATAACATATTGTAGCTACTGAATCTTTTGCTGTAGTTATTGAAGAATTTATAATAGTTGCAGAATAACAAGCGTTAAGATTAATAACAAACCAAGCCTTCAGTTTAAGTTTCAGTTCAAAATTTAACAACAGAATATTTTAGTCACAGTCCAATTACATATTCTATTATTCTATTACAGTCAGATGTAATATTACATTATACATTTAAGCTCCTTATTGTCTTTTGAAGGGCATATTTAATCATGCATTAAAATCAAACTCCTCTGAAAACATTCCGTTTCACTTCCAATTTTCAGATTTTGTCGACATCGTCATTAAAAATGTAGCTTTTACAATCATCAAAGGAAGCAGACACAAACAGAGCAAGTAGGCAGGTGAAAATTAGCTTTGATAACGTGACCGTTGGGTGAACTTTTATTTGACGCCTTGTTGGATGTTGTCGAGAGGGTGTGTTATTTTTCCTCTCCAATTAGTGTGGGAAGATGAAGCAGGGTCTGCCTGCCTGACATGTAGCTCTGGATAATTATGTTGGCTTGCCACACTCCTCCTACAGCTTTCAAGTCAGAACTACCACACTTGGCATGAAGCTGCAGGCCACGGTCTCTAATACATGCAGCTCTCTCGTTTTCTTCTCCCCCAAAAACTTCTAAGATCTCTTGCCAAATTCTGCCTTCTTTAGGTGTCCATACATTTAGAAACACACACACACACACACACACACACACACATACCCTTCTGTTTTTTCCCTTCTACAGGGGTCGAAGGGATTTACGTTGGATGCCCTTCCTGAAACAACCCCTACCACGTACCTGGGCTTGGGACAACACACACTCAAGCCTATGGTGTCTTTGGACTGTGGGAGGAAACCGGAGTACCCTTACAGAAAATAAGTATACTTAAAGTTAATTGTATTAAGTATACTTTATGCAGTTACTATACTAATGTCATTGTACTAGTAGTACACTCGTATATGTACTATTTTAATACTTCTTGGGAATAAATTGGCCCAATTTCTAGTTTTTAAAAGTATACTTTTAAGTACATTTTAATTGTAAAAGTAGTAAACCAAGTATACAACTAGTTTAAATCTTTTGTACTGCAACTACACTAAAAGTAAACTTAAATATTTGCTGTTAATTTACTAGCTTGTAAGTTTTCTTTAATTGAACTTATATATAACTTATATAACATAATACTTATAATTTACTGTTTATGTTATTGTTTTACTATAAAATATATGACTAGGTTTAAGGTTTTTTGTTTACTTTTAACAATGTTTACTTACTCACTAGTGGACACACGTAAAATAAATAAGACACACTCAGATTAAGAAACATATTTGTATCTTTATAAATCTTTATAAGTCAAATTTTGAATAAATATTGTACTGGATGCGTTTTGTGCAGAGCAAGAATAGGTCGAATATACTATAGACTGTTTTATTCTTGTCAGTATAACCCCAGTACACTTAAGTATAACTGTGTTTAGTATATCACTGAGAAGTACATAAAAAGTAAACTGAAAGCATACTCACTTCCTTTTAGTTTAAAAGAAGTATACTAATGGTACACTTGAATAAACTTTTTTTTTTAAGGGTACCTGGAGGAAACCCACTCAACCACGAGGAGAACATTCAAACTCCACAAAGAACCACCCGGACTGGGAATTAAACCTGGATTGTTTGCTGGGAGGCGAAGACAAACCCTAACTCTAACCCTAACTTTGAAAACAAAGGTGTTGTTTTTTAACGTGTAAAGTTATATTACGCAATACGTCATACATATGTGGACACCCAACCTAATTATCGAGTTCATTTGTTTCAGTGAAGCCCCCCTTGCTAACAGATGTGTAAAAGATCCTGTCCTGATCTTTTTACAGCCATAAACAGAAGGAAGCACCCTGTTGCCCTTTTTATTGATCACAGCATTTAATACTGTTGACCACTCGCTTTCGAATAAAATTCAATAAACTGGCCTCAAAACTACCTCTTATATAAACAGCTATGTGTGGTACTGGGGAAATACTAATCAGAAGATTGAATGCCTTTCATTGAAGGCGTCCCTCAAGATCCAATCCTTGGCCCAGTTTTATTCCATTAATATATTAATGGTCTTGCTGCCTTCACCTCTGTCGGCTGTTCAGCAGCAGAAAATCTTTAGCGCTCCTTCAATACCTTACAGATTGCTCTGTATAAGCATACGCTAGTTTTAAACGCAGAGGCAAATACAACTAAATTAAGGCTGCCTTCCAGAACCCCTAGTACTGATTTCCGGATTGCGAAAATCAACATCCTCATGAGATTCAGCATTGTTAAACTCACTGAAGTACCCTGAGCTAAGTAAACACTGTTCTCTGGAGTTTAGAAATTACTCTTATGATACGATATGTGTCAGTGGCCTGTTTTATGTCTGGCTGTACTGTCATGAACTCTCATAAACTTCTAATTGAAAGTTTTAGTGAATATTATTACATTTAATAAGCTATCTTTCTAGACAAGAAGCTTTTATTTACTCAGTAAAACACTTTTTTACATATGTCTATGTTTATTTAACCCTTTCCAAGCTTCTCCTTGTGGAAACAACCCAGTATTATTTACTGTTCTGATCTAATACCTGCTTTGACTGTTCAGTACTTCATTAAGCTAAATCAAGATTGCTGCTGAAGGAACTGAATACATTCATACAATGTCTGGGGCGTCCAGGAGAAATCTGGAACTACACTTTGTTTTTCAAACTGGAGCTCAAGATATGATCTACTTCTCTCACAATAAGATATTCATGCTAAGTCGTATCTGTTCTAATGATAGCTGCTGTTCTTACTGGTGAAAATACACTTATTGATCAGATAAAATCTTTTAAACATTCAGCTTAGGAGCCTAAGACCTTTGCACAGTCATGTGTGTAAATGCAATGTTTTGTTTTCTTGTGATATCACAAAAAGCAATCACTTCTATATACAGCTTACTTTCCAAACAAGGTATGTATAAACTGGGGTAAGAAAAGAGAAGCAGAACTTTAACCTTAGAGACTGTTCAGCACTGCAACAATTACGTGACTGCTTTAAAGTGTATTCATGAGTGCTCTGTGATTCCGACTGATGAGGTCCAGGATGCACAGGAGCAACCTGGCTATACGAGAAAACCCTGGAGAAGCAATGCAGAGAGATGAACACCCAATTAAAGTGTTACAATGCCTCCAGTGTGATAGAGCAGATTCCTGACAGCGCCTCACAACAAAACGGGTCATTACCGAGAATCTTCGTTCCTTAAAGGTTCAGGGCAGACCTCATGGTAGCTGAAGGCTGATGCTGAGACTAGTGACCTAAAGTGGCCGGCAGGCAGAGAAACAACATTACCTGAAAGGAAACTTTTAAAAATGATGCCTTTGTCAAATCAGTCAAACACTTGCCGCACAGACACATTAATTCACAGATGCAGATTAAATAAAAAGAAAAACAGTTTCCAAAAAAAGTTTGTGGTATTTGTTTATTTATCGCAGCTACAGTTACAGTTGTAATAATTTTTATATCAAGAAAAAAATAAACCAGGATAATTTTGTTGCATAGCATCACTCTCCAAAGAAAACATTTCTTCATCTTTTGGATTTTTTTTTCCATCATTTGAGCACAACAGCTGCCTTTTACATTGTTACTATGGTGATTGTATCAGTAGAAATGATTCAGTGTCATATCCTGTTTACTGAAGTAGCCTAGTATCAGCATCTTATACCATCAGCAACCAAATACCATATACCAAAGACCAACAAACTACAAATATCGTTCAGTATATTTTAACAATATTAATTGTTTTAAATGCTGAACTGAGTGAATTTTTTATAAACTTCTAATAAATGTTTTTTTTTTCCCACTTCAAGTAAAAACAAGGGCTGCATAAAAAAAACAGAACGCTTTTGAAAAAAGTGCATCTGAAAGTGCATATTTATAGAGAAAGTAAATAAAACATGTGTCTTTTGTTAACTCTGTTTCACATCCTGACCTGTTGTTTTGGAGCTGCCTGTGGGAACAATAAACATCTATGTCTCGTGCATTCCTGGCTGAAAAGTCTGTTTTCTCCATCGATTTTTCTTTTTTAAAGCAAGTTATTCTTTTTGACTCGCTTTACTCTCCGACTCGCTGTATTTTCCGACTTGCTTTATTCTCCGACTGCTGTTCCTCGCGTCGTAGCTCACCTGTGTGCGCGCCGCACTCCCGAATCTGCACAGATCTGATTGGCTGAGGAGCACGTTTGGTGATTTTACTTTACATTCGATTGGTTTGTGAGGTTACTGCGCCTCAAAGCCCGTATACTGTAAACACAGGAAAATCTCCGCCTCTTTAAATAAACACTGTCAGAAATAAATATTTGTCAATACTTTATTAGTTCGGGTCCGCATTGGACAACATCTGGGTCTGGACCTGGACCACGGTCCACCTATTAGTGATCTCTGCACTAAAGTAAGCATGGTAACCAGCTAGCCTGAGCTCATCCTGTCTCAAAATACCACATCAAGGCTATAGCAAACCACTGTAGCATCATCCTCCATATCAGTCCAACATAAGAGAATGAGGAAGTAACACTGTCTTGACGGCATATTCTAACAGTGCATCAATCATGCTGAAGGTCCTGCTCCTGGTCAAGGTATCCAATAAAAGGCATCAGTAAAAGATGCCTGAACATCTTGGCAAGCAATCACTAAGATCATTGGTGCTTGCTCAAATAGAAAACAACATTGGCGTTGCTTTCCAATACTGGATTCACTGGTAAAATAAAGCAAATAAAGATTCAAGTCATGAAGCTTTAACGACCCGTTAACCTCCCTTGACGCTTGAGGATTTTGTGAAACAGCAGCTTATTATAACCTATTATTATTACTCTAAGACCAAACAGTTATTTTATTTATGGAAGCAATGTAGTTAAAGACAATTGCATATACAGTAATGGATTTTAATAACTTGCTGCATATGTGTAATGCTTATTGAACATTTGATTCATTTAGGCTGGTCAAACTGACCTAGGATGAGGGCAAAAAAGAGAATGCGTGAGATGGGTGAGATGAAAAGAAAGCAGATTGGTTAAGAAGGACAGACACATTACATGTTATAGTTGGAAACCAAGCTTTAACAGCCTCAGCTGTACCACCCGGTCATGCTGTGTCTGTGCATTACATTAGCTCCAGGGCACTGACAGTAACCAATCTTCTTCCCCTCCGAGACAGATGCCTCCCCTCTGAGACAGAAGGCCCTTATCATCAAACTGCTGATTCAAATGAAGATCACTTGTAGTACAAGCTCCACACAGAAATATATGCGTGTGCAGTCCTATGGAAGCAGCCAGAAAGAGCTGACTCACCCTGTCCAGACCAATCCACTGTGATCCAAAGCCGAAGCCTCAGGACGAGAAAAGCCTCTTTAGGAAAGCACACATTTAAGAGGAGCATTGAGCTAATTAATAAAAGTTTATTCTGGGATATTTTTGGCTCTCAAGCTCCTTTGAGAGTCAATTATTCCGCGTTCTATTTGCAATCCATCCTCACGTTTTTTCACAGATGGAATGCAGACGGTATGTGTTCAAGGTAAAACCTTACCAAAAAAGCCCGCTCCAAAATAGTACTCTCTTCTTAGATAATATATTTTTAGCTACACGGGCCTGAAGCGAACGACGCAGGAAAAAAAGATTTCGGGAGCATGTCTCTTTAGTCACACATAAAACTCTTATAACACTTCAGAAAAAGACTCCAGCGGAATGAGTCAGTGGGCCCATTAAGGCGCGGGGTCACCAGTCAGTCAGTCAGCTTTAAACCAGAATTCATCAGAAGCCTACACAAAGCATCTCCATGCAGCAAAACCTTTTATAAAGCAACAGATATATAAATAGTTTACACTCAACGACAGAGCATGTGAAGGTGTACAATAGGAGAAAAGAGACACAGAAGAAAAGAGACGCAGAGGAAGAGAGGAAATGAACACCAAAGAGAAAATAAGGACAGAAGTTATATAATAGGTTAATGAGATAAGCAATCAAGTGCCACTATGAGCACGAAGTATGTCCCTCGTGCTTGTGTGTGCTGCTCTTTCCCACTGATAGGCATTTTGGACAACTGAACTTAGTGATATACAACCAGTGATTGTAGGTTTTTGTCTATTAAACAACATCTCACTCTACCATTCTACTCCATCCATCCATTATCTGCCGCTTAATCCCACAAGTCGGGGTCACTGGGGGGCTGGAGCCAATCCCAGCATCATCGGGCGAACACCATGGAGAGTTTGCCAGTCCATCGCATGGCCAACACTCACTCACGCACTCACACCTACAGGCAATTTAGAGTGACCAATCAACCTAACATGCATGTGTTTGGACTGTGGGAGGAAACCGGAGTACCCGGAGGAAACCACTCAAGCACGGGGAGAACATGCAAACTCCACCATCTTACTCTAATTAACTAAATATCATCATATTCTAGAACTTTCTGTCACCGGTGTTTGCACACAGAGAAATTTGACCCACATATACAAACACTAGTGAACAGACACACTAGGGGCCAGTGAGCACACTTGCCCAAAGTGGTTTGGCAGCCCTATCGACAGCGCCCAGGGAGCAGTTGGGGGTTCAGTGCCTTGCTCAAGGGCACTTCAGTCATGTGCTGTTGGTCCAGGGCATCAAACTGACAACCTTCTGGTCACAAGACCAGATCCCTAACCTTTAGCCCACAACAGCCCCAAAAATCCTATTGCATGTTAGTCATACAAAAACAACGGGCGGACTGTTTACTCCAGCGATCCATATATGTTCATGACAAAAACTTCAAAGCAAACAATAAAATTATACATTTTAGAGTTCGGTATATTTCATATCATCACTGTCCAAAAAAAAAACACAAGATAATATAAGATAATCCTTTGTTAGTCCCACAGTGGGGGAACCCACCATGTTACAGCAGCAAAGGGATAGCAAGGCACTCAGTACAAACAATACAATATATATACAATATAAATAATAAAAAGTCAAGAACTCTTGAGATTGTATTTAAGTATCTCCAAAATGGAGAGATGAGGGAACAAAAACATTCTGAACTTTCATTGTAGGGTTTTTATCTCATTCAGTGTTGGAGCGATTCTATTGGTCTATTTGTCATGACATGTTGACAGGATGTAAAGGACAGCTACTGAGCTTCATTAGATATATTGAATGTACTATATTTCAGAGTTGTTTCTGGTTTTGACAGGTTCAGCATAGCTTGTTTTACATATGTGAAGTCAAGCTGGTGTTAATCGTTTGTGTGCATTCTGCATGTATTTCTAATGCACTACACAGTATCATCAACACAGGCTATAATGCAATCTGCCAACGCTGCTTAGCCTATACTAGAGCCAGGAGTCAAACAAATAATGTTCTTTCTAGACTTACCACCAGATCTAAGGTTCCACGGAATGCTCTTGAAACGAGCGTATCATAACATCCAATGATTTGAAATGTCTTTTAAAAATAGCTCTTCAAGAAGAGTCGACTCCCAACGTTTACTTGTAAGAGCTATTTACATCCGATATGCAAATGATTGATACAGTGTAGTAGCCTCAGTGTTAAAAGCCTGTTTTTAATGTTAATTCAACTTTACTTTAAGTATATTGTACAGAATCAGCTGAATATTACTACTTAGTCCTGAATATAGTGATTTTTTATAAGAATATTTAGACTATCAAATATCCTACATACACATTCCAATACTGGTAGACTTTTGTAATAGGTTAGGTTTAGGCTATAAAAATATTGACAGTTCAACCTATAAATATGAGCTACAGCAGTAGGTTTGAAAAGGTAGGACAATAACAGTCTGTAGCTGTTAGGGTATGATCCCTTAGTTTGAGTAAAGGGTAATAATAATGCTACTGCAAACAAAATGTTATGCCTGCAACATTATGGTGAAGACCCATTTCTGTTTCTGGCCCCTGTGCACAACAGTAATGGGTCTATAAAGACACTGTTTGATGAGTTTTGTGTTTAGGACCTCCAGTGGCCTGCCCTCCAGAGCCCCGACCTAAACATCATTGAATGTCTTTGGAATGAATTAGGATTGTGACTAGGCCTTTTGACTGAACGGGAAAATGCTACTCAAAGATATATTCAAATTCCTGTTGACACCCTTCCTACAAGAGTGAAGGCTTTCATAACTGCAAAGAAGGTTGGAGGGCAACTCCATGTTAATATCCATGGATTGAATTTTGAATTGAAATGTATTTGGTTGTTCCCCATTTTATCTTGTATTATGCTTAAAGTAGCTGAGAACAACTATAAATTACAACACACTACATACTATATACTATATATTATATATTATATACTACAACACAACCCCCACTCACCCAGCCAGCCTAGCTACCTGAGCAAAATTTAAAACACACCCCCTGGAAAATAAGACTTCTAACTGTGGAACAGAACACTGTATCCTTTCTACATGGATTTCACGAGTAAATCTTTTTTGTTTGTTTACAGTTTTCTTCTGTCCTGTCAGAAAGTTACGGCAGACTGTTTTGAGCAAGGCTCTTCACTGCCACCCCCTCAGGGTGAGCTTGTTAATAAGACTATGTTCCTAATGCACTTGCCCAAAATAAAGGTTCTCAAATGCAGCCAAGACCACACTGTCAAAGGAGCAGTGAACTTGCGTCATGTTAACTGCTTGGCTGTGCTGAAGGGCAAAGCTTCGGGGCTAAACTCATTCTGGCACAGTGAATGTGGCCTTTTTTATAGGACCCAAATGTCTCATGTGATGGAAATGCCCCTCATGATCTACTTATCTCCAGATTCTCAATGAGCTGAATGATTCACTGCGTACTTTTCAGGGAGTGAAATTATATTTTGGTTCCATGAGCCCCTCCAACTGTCATAATGTTTGATGTGCCTCTACTGACCTAATTAACTAGTCAATCAAACCGCCAGGGAACGTGCTGTGTAGTAGTCTGTGATGCAGGGAGAGTTCAGATGCTCTCCTGGTGTGGTTTGAATCAAGGAGTGTATACAATGTGTTCAGAATAGGTAGTTCTGAATATATATACAGGAACAGTCTCAGAAGGTAATAAACCCCTCACTGGGGGGGTGTTACCCCAAGGGGACACGAACTGTTGTACTGTTACACTAGATATAAGTGAAATGAAACCTTATTACATTAAACAACATTAAGACAGTTTTATGTAAGGTTATATATAAAAACATTTCCTTCACCAGCAAACTTGGTTTAGCAAGTACTAAGTAGCCAAACCAGGTACTGAATCATTACTATAAATAATACTGGGTTGTTACAATGAAAAGCTTGGAATGAGTTCAATAAACCACTGACCTACAGCAATCAGTCAGAACATTGAAACCACCACTTTGTTTCTATAATATCTGTATATTTTAGAAACTTACCATATAGGAGCACTTAGTAGTTCTACAGTTACAGACTGTGGTCTATCTGTTCTCTAAATACTTTGTTAGTACCCTTTTACAATGTTTTTAAATGGTCAAGAGCCTCACAGAACAGGTATTATTTGGGTAGTGGAGCATTCTCAGCATTACAGTGACACTAACTTGGTTGTGGTGTATTAGTATGTGTTGTGCTGGTATGAGTGGATCAGACACAGCAGTGCTGCTGGAGTTTTTAAACACCGTGCCCACTCACTGTCCACTCTATTAGACACTCCTATCTTGTCTGCCGTAACTTCTGCCTTATATATGCCAGTCAGAGACAATAACTCATCTGTTGCTGCACGGTTTGTGTTACTCCGGTCCTTCATCAGTGCTCACAGGATGCTGCCCACAGGACAATGTTGGCTGGATGTTGCTGGTCGGTGGACTATTCTCAGTCCAGCAGTACTGCTGTGCCTGATCCGCTCATACCAGCACAATGCATGCTAACACACCACCACCATGTCAAAGTCACTGCAGTGCTGAGAATGATCTGCCTCCTTAATAGTACCTGCTCTGTGGTGGTCTGGTGGGGGTCCTGAACAGGGTAAAAGGGGATAAACAATATATGCAGAGAATCAGATGAAGTACGGTCTGTAAGTGTAGAACTACAACAAGCAACTGTATTGTAAATGGAGTTGATAACATGGACAATGAGTGTAGATACAATGAGGTTTTAATGTTATGACTGATTAGTATATAATATATATGATTATATATGATGATATATGATATATACTGATTATATATATATATATATATATATATATATTAATATGCACTGCCGCTCAAAAGTTTAGGATCACTTTAGAATTCCATTTCATGCCATTTTTTATGCAATTCACAAACAATATTGTCCATTTCACAATTAATTTAAGTGTATCAGATGATTATTAAAGAATAAAAATGTTTGTATTAAAGTCTATTTTTGTATAGAGGCTTATTTTGCATATAGTCCTATTATCAGCAATTCTCAGTCCTCTGTCTAAATCTCCTGGTATGGCCACCAATCCAAGTTAAGGATGTTATTGGGCTAATTGGTTGTTAGGACACTCTTGCTTAATTGTGATCCACAGCTGAAAAACATTCTACTAATAAGTGAGTATAAAAGGGAGAACAACATTCTAGGTTAGTTTAGTATCTGAAGCATCAGCTGTTGATGGCTTGCTGACCGACTCAAAATGACCAGAAAGAAACAACTTTCTTTAGAGACCCGTCAGTCCATTGTTGTGTTAAGGAAGGAAGATACTCCATTGAAAACAAGAACATTTCACTGTGATCCCAAACTTTTGAGTGGTAGTGTAAATATTCAAGAATTTTGAGAATCTGAAGAAAACAGAGTGCCCACTGTGCACTTCTTCAAGACGTAAGAGGTGAAGATCTGAGGTTTGGTGGATCCAACAAAGAGAACATTTTGAGTGCCCTTTCTAAATGTGCATTTTGATAAGAGGGTTCACTTCATAACATATGTTATGCTTATAATATTTATAATAATGCTTCTAATAACCATAATAATGCTTCACTGGTAGCTCACCAGCTCATTTGTCAGTTAATATGTCGGGACAAAGTAGAGACGTGAGAGGGGGAAGCAGATGTAAGAGTTTATCATGCTTATCAGAGCCAGGAAACACTCCCATCTCACCGATCATTACACTTCACCCGACTCATGAACTGCTGCATGCTGGCACAAGCATGACCGGCACTGCAGAGAAGTTAAAAGAGAGATATATGAAGACAGATATATATTAAAGGGCACAACTGCAGAATCCTTCAGAAATAAATGTAGAGGTTGCGAAAAATTCTGCTGTACTACGCAAAGTTTCTTGAGAAACAGGACGTTTCGGATGGAAGACCCTCATCAGCTGAGCAAGCACAGTGCAAGTTGTAGGAAGTGAACCAGCAGATACTGAAACTTCAAACTGTTTAATTCCGCAACTTTAAAGGTACTTGGCAAAAAGATCAGCCAAATTCTTGTTGACAGAATTCTCAAAGGAGTGGAGGCTTTTATAGCTGCAAAGACACTGTATCCACTACACTGTATCCTTTCTACACTGATTCAGTTAATAAGAGTAAGACCTATTTGTTAACTTACAGTTTACTCTATCCTCGTCAGAAAGTTGAGGCTGCCCGCTTTGAGCAAGGCCCCTCATTGCCTCCCCCTCAGGATGAGCTTGATAATAAGACAATGTTCCTAATGCACTTTCCCAAAACAAAGGTTCTCAAATGCAGGCAAGACCACATAGTCAAAGGAGCAGTGAACTGAGGACACAACATTATAACTGCTTGGCTGTACTGCAAGGCAAGGCCCTTCAAGCTGTTTGCTCCTGCTGCTTTAAAGTTGCTGTACAAAATGATCAGTCTATTTTGGTATGTTTTTTTCTTTGTTTGCAGTTAATCAAGTTTTAGTGGCTCTTTTAATCAATTACCATATACACATATCCATTAATCCTTAATTAGGACATCTTTGATGTGTTGGCCGAGTCTGTAGGATATTAATGGAGGAGGTTGCTGAACATTATGCTGGAGAATTTTAAAGTATGTAAGGACTTTGTATATTGTGTATATTAATTGTGTTGCTGTTGTGTGAATATCTGCAAAACATGCAAAAAGAATGTTTTTAGAACTTTAGATAGAAGTTAAAGGAACACTATATATTTTTTCCAAGTAAAACTGGCATTTCAAATTTAAATTATGAAATAAAAAAAATATTTCTTATACAAATTGTTATACTGCACTGTATATAATGTAATTTATAATGAGAAAAATATTTAAAAGAATTGTAACCTTTTGGAATTAAACATTATATAAAAATATATTCTAGTTATTGAGTTTGGGTTTTACAGCCACATCTGTTAATAAAAGATGGATAAAATGAAGGTCATAGCTATTAAATCTTCATAGCCAAACACTGTCAGTAGGTCATACTAAAGACCTCACTGCCTTTAAAAGTGGCACTGTCATATAGCCCAGATAAACTGTATCTATCTCTATCTAATAGACGCATCTAGGAGAAACAGCCCAACCACAAAACAGTAGGTTGGGGGAATCTCCATGATCCATAGTTTAAATGTTCAACTAGCTTATGTAGGAGCAGTGTTCTCATACTTTGAGCCACATAGTGTATGCTAAACTCAGCAAGCAAACCGAACAACTTATTCTGTAGAGCTTTACACTCCTCCAGCCAACACTTGGCTTTGGATATAATGCGACTGATCCAGAGTGTCCCTTTGCTATTGATAATGCTTTTTAAAGGAAATTCTATATATCATCGCTGTCCAATGAAAAACCTCTCCAAAATTGCAACTTTACAGGAGAGGACAAAAACCTTCTTTACTTTCAATGCAAGTCAATGGAACCAGAATTTTTTTCCAAGCTGTTTTGGAGCTTCTATTAGTCCATTCATTATTTTCACACCATGTAAACAACCATTGGCGAGTTCAAATGGTGTAGAAAACTCAAAATCAACAAAAATGGAGACACATGTTTTTCACTGGACAGCGACGATATGCTCAGTGCATGCAGTTAAACATGCCAACAAGGTGGACCTTAAAGTAGCTGCATCGACTTTTTGCTTGCATTGATTATATGCGCACTTGCAAGCTCCATTACAAGTGACCCCCATGTCCCCACCATTGCTCCTATGTGACTTTATTGTTTACTCCTGTGACTAGTTATGCCTAGTGCATTTTAAGCCAATGTTCTTATTAGGTTCTTGCTGTCCTGTGTTTCCTTAATTCACAGTTTCCTCTGGCTTGCCTATAATGATTCTCTGTTTTTCTTTTGACCTCTAAAAATAAGAATGGCTCACCCTCACAATGTACTACCCCTGGCACTGATCTGCAAAACAGTTTCTGTGTGTGAGTGTGATTTGCATGCACACATACAGTAATACCATGAAGGAACCTGCAAGACAGTTACAGGAATATTTATTAAAAAAATAAATGAATCAGAAATGTGATCTGCAAGAATGAAGGAACAATTAACAGTCAGGGGACTAGTTTACCAACAGAATCATGCAGGCCTGATACAATAATGTAAAACTCCTATCAGCACCAGTAACAAAAATGATAAATTTATAAACTTCCATTCCAAAGTCTGAAAAAACTGGTGTAATGTTGGGTTTCAATAATAATATAAAACTCATTTGGCTTCAGTGTATAAAGTGATTATAATATGTTAGTTCTTCATCTCTTTCAGATAATTAGTAGGACATTATGAAGCTGTAATTCAACAACAAAAAATGTTAGATGTGTCCAGAATGATGAAGCATAGACAATCCACTCTAAATATATGAAAATGAATTTTATGTTATTTTTGGTGGGAGATCAAATTTCAAGGCAGATATCTTCACAAAAAAATAATGTAAATAAATGATTGCAGAATATTTCTTTTCTTCTTCTATTAATTTGTAACCCAGTTTCCTTCCAAGTCTTTTAGCCAGCTGTCCTCTAGGTCTCCACCTACCACACGGTGGTACCAAACTGGCAGGTTGAAGGGTAGCACATGCTTCCTGGAAGCACCACCATATGTTCTCCTGCTGCAACAGACAAGCACTGGACAGCTCAACATGCTCGGAGGAGTATTGTAAGCCCAAAGGGTGGGCTGACATCATACTCACCACTATGGATTGAGAATAGGACGTCACTCAAGTTTATGAGGCAGACAATACAGTGTATCTAAATATACTTTGCACTACATGATAGTAAATATTTTTTTTTTAAATTGAAGTCATAAACATGCAGTTCTGCAGTCCAGATTCATAATTTTGTAGATGTAGGTACAGATGGTGTCTAAATAAAATTTTATATGAATCTCTTTTTTAAATATTCATCCACTTGGTCATACACTGATCACTGAATGATGTAGTTTGCCTTGCACTGACTCAGTGTGTGTATTTTCTTCTTAACACCCACATTTACATTGCAGTCATTCTCATGAGAGCAACACTGCTAACAGGATTAAACGTCTCTGATTAATAGCAAGATTTTCCCCCGAAACTTTCAGCATCACTGCAACTTCTGAACAGAGTAATTAAGCGCTCCTTTGAAAGTGTATTATTTAACCCTTGTCTGACACTACGAGGCCTATTAAGCGGCTTCTTTTTCTTCCAAGTTTGGCTGCTTCGAGTCTAGTTTGCAGCATAACTATCCCTCTGCATTGTCACAGATGCTAATGCGATTAGTGCAGTGACATTGAGCTGCATGAGTTCATCTTTGTTCATCACCTCAGCAGCAAACAGAGAACGAGAGAGAGACTCAGAGCGGTATTGCTCACGCAGACAGGGCCTGATGGAGTTTATTGACTCTTGAGAGGATGATAAGATTCCATTTATCTGCTGCCCTCATCTCGGAGAGTAAATGAGGGAAGCCCTTGACAGCAAACACGATTAAGGCCGTGACCTACATCGGGAAATAGAACGCTTAGGCTGCTATCCGTTGCACATTAGTTCGTTAATATTAGAGGAGCTAACTTACAGAACTTACTTCAAATGGAACAACACTGTGTGTCTTTTTTAAGGTTACTCACTTCAGGTTGTCAGTTTCAGGAATCAGAAGTCAGGAGACCTTCAGCGTAGATTTGAGTTTATTGACACACAGAAATATGTGGGGACAGCTCCATCGATCACAACCAGTCTACTAGCGGTCGGGAAGCAGTCTTTATCTCTTTTAGCCCAGTCCAGGGGAATGAAGGTGATGGTATTTGCATGTCACCCTTAGGGGGGGTTGGTATGTTGCCACCTTGGGGGTAATTGATATCACCTTAATTGATATCAACTTAAAGGCAGGAGACAAAAGGGTAATTTAAATACAAACAAAGTAGGGGGGGTGATCAACTCTCTGCAGAGAGAGGGTAGTATCAGAGTCTGGTAAGCTGGTAAGCCTCCACAAATAAAGTTCATATGATAATAATTATTTCTCTCAATAGAATCAGAATCAGAATCTGACTTTATTTGCCAAGTACGCTCACACATACAAGGAATTTGTGTTTGGTAACAGAAGCTCACAGTGCACGATAACTGACATTACAGAAGTAGCACATCCAATCTACACACACACACACACACACACACACACACACACAGTGACATACACGCACAAACACACGTAAACTTAACATGTGCAGAGTTGTATATTAAAAGTAAAGTGCTAAGTGCAGCAATAAAGAACATTGCAGACTGAATTAAATAGATATAAATATGAAGAACAGAAGAGTCCCACAATAGCTGCTATTGCTGGACTTCTTTAGATTTCTTTACTAAAATTTAGGCAATAATGTTTTAAAACCTGCATTGGGATGGATTTTGTCATTGTATCAGGCTCTAAGCAGGCCTGGCTGTCTGGATGGCACATGGGTTCTTCAAAAAACAAGATATTTCCTCAACATCACAGCTTTCTGCTGTCACAGCACTACACAAGTAACCCCAGCAATTAAAATAAATATTATGATGATGCTGGGATTGGCTCCAGCCCTGACTAGCGGGATAAAGCTGAAGATAATGGATGCATGGATGGATAAAAAACAGACAGAAGAATAAAAGCTATGGAAATTTTAAATGTGTCAGCCTCCTTAATTAAACGTTGCACAAAACCACAGTTTAAAGCAATCATCTTCCATCTTTAAGGCCTAAAAGATAAATGTCCTGAATTTTCCAGGTTTTTAGGGTTTGGCTTTTGTTTTTGCTTCCATGCTATCAACTGTATTTTGGTCTGTGGTCAGCTAGATTTGCCCGAACGAAATAAACTTTTCAGAAAATGGAGTAGGTAGTACATTTTCCGAACGACGAATGCTTTTCTCACTCCAGACATTCTCTGCACATTATTATTAATTAAAATATAACGTGCCCCGAGACTTCGGAGCTCAAAAATAATGTAATGAGGCTAACAGAGCCAACCACTGATATTTGCACTTGCATTAAGACCTCATTACCATTAATAAGCTAAAAACATCTGGGGAAATTTCAGATTAGGAAGCACGATTGTCAGATTTGGTCCTAAAAGGCGATGAACAATAGAGGAGCTATGAGTCAAGTGGTAAAGGAGAGGTTTAGCAACTCCAAAAAAGAGAAAGAAGCAGATATGCCTATGAACGAAGATACTAATATATTTACAACTAAATCATATTATATTTTGGATATTGTGGATTCTAGCAGTATGTGAGTTTCATTAGACAGCATAATTAGTCATGTGTAGCTGTATGTGGCTTGCAATATATTTATATATAAAATAAATCAATAAGTGCATAAATGCATTACATAATCACTGTCAAATCTAATAAACACCTTGTAGATGTAAAGTTTGTGTAGGTCATTCTCTAGTCCTTCATTAGTGCTCACAGGACACTGTTGGCTAGATGTTGCTGGTTGGTAGACTATTCTCAGTCCAGCAGTGACACTGAGGTGTTTAAACACTACAGCTCAGACACAGGTGCTCTACTGTGTCTGATCCACTCACACCAGCACAACACACACTAACCCACCGCCACAATATCAGTGTTACTGCAGTGCTGAGAATGATCCGCCTCCCTTATAGTACTGCACCTTACACTCACTGTACTGCTGTTTACATTCACTACTCGCACAAAACATTATTGTTTACATTTGTTACTTGCAACTTGCACTTTATGGCTGCTGCTCTTCATACTTGCACATAAAAGCACACATAACTTTTATTTTTTATTTCTTAACTATAAAAATACTTTTATTTACTTCAACTTATTTTATTATACTTTGTATATCTTTTTTGTTATCTTTATCTATTGGTGAATGGAGGAAGAGCAAAGTAAGAATTTCATTGTACAGTGTAACTGTCTGTTCTGCTGTACATATGACAATAAAACTCTTGAATCTTGAATCTTGCTCTGTGGTGGTCCTGTGGGGGTCTTGACCATTTAGGAACAAGGTAAAAAAGTATACAGAGAAACAGATGAACATAAACAGTGGAGCTGATAAAATGGGCAGATATTTGGGTGTAAAAGATGTTTAATCATCTTTACCAGGGTTTCTCAACTGTTGGTTCAGGGACCACAGGTGGTCCACAGGTGTATACTAAAGCGGGCTGGTGAAATTAATCTTTATTTAGAGCTATTTGCCATTTGTGACCACACTTGCTTGGAGCAGAGGTCAGCCCTGTCTACAGCAGCCAGGGAGCAGTTGGGAGTAAAGTGTCCTGCTCAGTCGTGTCCCGTCAGTTCAAGGAATTGATCTTCCGGCCACCTGCGATGGCACTAACCACTGCACCTCCATGGGACAGCCAGTGATAGTGATCGTACTTTGTCATAAACAATCTGTTTAAAAATGATTGACTTAACAAGACATGCTGAAGTATTCTTGCCTCTTGAAGTAAAATACACATCCATGTGTTACAAATTCAAGCCTTCCACTTAATACATATAAGTATATAATTAAAATACTCATGTTATATGTTATGTATACCATGTTATATGTTCTTGTATATATTCTTTTTTACTATTGGAGTTCTTTATTCTTCTTTATATACCTTATTGTTTCTTGTACTGTGTTTGTACTTTGTTTTGTACTATGTAACTGCTACGGGCTGCTAAATTTCCTAAATTTGCTAAAAGTATCTATCTATCTATCTATCTATCTATCTATCTATCTATCTATCTATCTATCTATCTATAATTTTGTTGTAATTTAGGCGTCATTTTAAGATCTGGATAAGGACAATAGTATTTTTTCTCTATTAATTAATGAGCCCTGTCTCTGCCAAATAAAACAATACGTGTGAAATGAGACTTTACATACTTACTGTCCACTCTATTAGAAAGGACACTGTTGGCTGGACAGTTTTGGTTGGTGGACTGTTTGGTTGGTGTGTTAAAACACTCCAGCAGTACTGCTGTTCCTGATCCACTCACACTAGCACAACACACCATGTCAGTGTCACTGCAGTGCTGGGAATGATCAACTATCCAAATAATACCTGCTCTGTGGTGGTCCAGTGGGGGTCCTGATTGTTGAAGAACAGGGTAACAAAGTATACAGAGAATCAGATAAGCTACAGTCTGTAAGTGTAAAACTATAAAGTGCTCCTATATGGTAAGTGGAGCTGATAGATTGGACAGATATATAGACTGTATAGACCCCCAACTCCCCCCTCGTCCAACAGCACGCGTGCGCTTCAGTTCAGCGTCACTGTTGCTAAGACACATCTCCACTAGCAACAGGCACGCGCACACAAAGTGTGTGGCAGGGTTTTAAACGTTAACGCAGCCAGATTAGCTCGTTTATTAGTCTGTACAGCAACTAACAGATGTTTTTTTTTTCTTTTCAGGGTGTGAACGTTGTCTAACGTTTTCACACGCTGTAGATAGACTAGTTCAGTAAAAAAAAAAGCAGAAGACTGAAGTAAACAGTTGAAGTAAACAGTCCAGGCGTCGCACAGACAAATGGACCTCAAAATCCGTCACTACTTAATACAAGCGCAGGATAAAAACGGTAACTTAACAGTAGATACCATGTCAGATTATCGTTTGTGTACTAGTTTAGGCACAGTTGCATGATTTAAGTCACTGTCTGGCTAATTAATGTGTGTATCTTGCAACTTATCTAGCTAACAAGCTAACGTGAGCTACCTAAAATACAACGTCGGCTGTGTATCTACGTTAAATGTTAGCGTACTTTCACTGTTATGTCGTTAGCAAGGCACAGCCAGTAAATACAGTGATATTATAGTTAGTAAAATTAGCTTAATGTGCTCAATGGGGTTACTGTAAATCTCGCTTGAGCTGAACCGCTTGTTTTCTGAAGGTAGCTTCTTAGTCAAATTCCCTGTTCCACCTTAAATATTGCTGCAGTTACATTCTGGCGCTGCAGGCTGAAGTTGGCTTCTTATTTTAATTCCCTGTTCCACCTTAAATGGCGCAGCAGTTACATTCTGGCACCTGATGCTAGTTCGCTTCTTAACTAATACCCCGTTCCACCTTAAAACGTGCAACAGTTATATTTTGGCACTTCAGGCTGAAGTTGGCTTCTTATTTTAATTCCCTGTTCCACCTTAAATGGTGCAGCGGTTACATTCTGGCGACTGAGGCTGAAGCTAGCTTCTAATTCGAATTCCCAGTTCCACCTTAAATAGGGCCGCAGTTACATTCTGCCGCTTCAGGCTAAAATTTGCTTCTTATTCTAATTCCCCGTTCCACCTTAAATAGGGCCGCAGTTACATTCTGCCGCTTCAGGCTTAAATTTGCTTCTTATTCTAATTCCCAGTTCCACCTTAAATAGGGCCGCAGTTACATTCTGCCGCTTCAGGCTTAACTTTGCTTCTTATTCTAATTACCTCTGCAGGCCATCAGGCCCCTACAACTGATCCAGAATGCAGCAGTACGGCTCGTCTTCAATCTCCCCAAGTACACTCATGTCACTCCACTGCTGCGCTCCCTTCACTGGCTTCCTGTAGCTGCTCGCATTCAGTTTAAAGTTCTGATGCTTGCCTACAAAGCCAAGAATGGACCAGCTCCTCCTTACCTTATGGCAATGGTCAAAAGTCGAACCGCACCTCGAGCCCTTCGCGCTTCAAGTACGGCTCGGCTTGACCCGCCATCACTTAAGATTCATGGAAGACATGCAACAAAACGCTTCTCTGTCCTGGCACCCAGATGGTGGAACGAACTTCCACTGGCTGTCCGAACAGCGAACTCTCTCGCGGTCTTCAAACGCAGACTGAAGACCTATCTCTTTGTAAAGTACTTATAAACACTATATACTAAAGTACTGGTACAAACTGTAATTGCACTTTATCTTCTAGGAGCACTGGCTAAGTACTGCACTTGTACTGTATGTAGTCTTGTATTTATTCTCTTATAGATGTTCCTGTCTTGCTAGGTATTGCGTTGTCTTGTTTCTAGGTATCAGCACTGGCCCTGTGTTTATGGCAGTGTTTGAGTATAAGAGTGGTTTGGACTTAAACCTGTTTGTACTAGATAGAGGGTCATACTCTGACTGAACACTAAGCACTTTTGTAAGTCGCTCTGGATAAGAGCGTCTGCTAAATGCCGTAAATGTAAATGTAAATGTACCCGTTCCACCTTAAATGATGCAGCAGTTACATTCTGGCTACTGAGACTGAAGCTAGCTTTTTTTCGCATTCCCCGGTCCACCTTAAATGGTGCCGCCGTTACATTCTGGCACCTGAGGCTATAGTTAGCTTCTTATCGAATACCCCGTTCCACCTTAAAAGGTGTAGCAGTTACATTTTGGCACTTTAGGCTGACGTTGGCTTCTTATTCGAATTGCCCGTTCCACCTTAAATGATGCAGCAGTTACAAATTGGCACGTCAGGCTGAAGTTGGCTTCTTATTTTAATTCCCCGTTCCACCTTAAATGGTGGAGCAGTTACATTCTGGCACCTGATGCTAGTTCGCTTCTTATCTAATACCCCGTTCCACCTTAAAACGTGCAGCAGTTATACTTTGGCACTTCAGGCTTAAGTTGGCTACTTATATTAATTCCCTGTTCCACCTTAAATGTTGCAGCAGTTGCATTCTGGCGACTGAGACTGAAGTTAGCTTTTTGTTCAAATTCCCCGTTCCACCTTAAATGGTGCAGCAGTTACATTCTGGCAACTGAGACTGAAGTTGGCTTCTAATAAGAATTTCCCGTTCCACCTTTAATGGTGCAGCAGTTAAATTTTGGTGCTTCAGGCTGAAATTTGCTTCTTATTATAATTCCTTGTTCCACCTTAAATGGTGCAGCAGTTACATTCTGGCGACTGAGACTAAAGTTAGATTTTTTTTCGACTTTCCCGTTCCACCTTAAAAGGTGCAGCAGTTACATTTTGGCACTTTAGGCTGAAGTTGGCGTCTTATATTAATTCCCTGTTCCACCTTAAATGGTGCTGCAGTTAATTTCTGAGGCACCAGTAACCCTCACCAGAAAGTAACTGCTGCACTGTTTAAGGTGGAACGGGGAATTTAAATAAGTATCTAACTTAAGCCACGTCGTTCTTGAGGTTTATGCCCGATAACTGGTCCAGGCTCACGGTGTCGCTGTCTTACAGATCCTGTTGCTCTGAAGGAAGCCTATGCCGTCATTAAAGATGTTGTCTCAGGAAAAACAGCGTCAGATGCCAGATGTTTCCTCCCGGAGCTCTATGTGTTGTGTGCAGAGCAAGCTATACGGGTAAGAATATCAGCACCCTCACTGTACCCTACGGGACACCACAGGTTTATTTACAAACAAATGCAAAGCAGTACGGGTATATTCTGTCAGCTAGGGTAGGGCAGGTGTTTATCAGCTTGTGAACCTTAAAGCACTCTAGTGCTCTGCAGGCCTCTACTCAGGCTGAGGCAGTATGTTGTAGTGGGCTGGTACCATCATTTTAAGTCATACAAAAAACATACATAAGATACTTCATAATTAGAAGTTAAAGGTTTTTACATTATACCCATTATAAACCTTAATAGAGACCTACTAATATTCTAAGTCTTAGACGATGCAGAGGCAGGTGCAAACAGTAAGCTAGCCGGGAATCTCGGCCCACGTCCAGGACAACTCTGGTTCGGTTCGCTGCAGGTGGAACACACTCTATGATCAGCGCTTTGGCAGTGTATTATCAGCATAATCTGCCTGTTTTATTGTCCAACTCTTTACAGACTCATGCAGCGTGAGTTGCTGTTAAAAACCAAACAAGCCATGAAGATATAGTGAAGATCTGCATTTGATTTAGCCTCATGGATCTTGGAGTTTATCTCAAGAGAAAACAGTGGAAAACCCAGTGGAGCAGTTTCAGTGAACACATGATGAACTGCAGCTCCAGATCACAGTTCTCATCTAACTCCCCTTTTTTAACATTGCTGCAAATTTTGGTTAATATTATTAAAGCAAAATGAGTGATCTGATCTCTTACTGTCTCTGATTCTCAGGTTTTCAGTGTGAGCCTTGGGGTTGAGAATGGTTGAGAACCCCTGTGCTAGGGTACATCAGTTGTACGCCACTTGTGTGGGATTGGTTGAGTGCACTGCATCTTCTGCACGCCGCAACAAAATGGCCCAAAATAGTACACGATATACAGAATAGGACACAGTCCCAGTTAATTTAATGTCCAGTTTCATCTCAAACTTGACCAATCATGCAGTAACAAGCGTCAGTATAGCCTACAGTTTGTGTGGTGTGTGAAAATGTTTTCATCTAGCTAGGTTTCAACGAGGCCCTCAGGTTTTTAGACACGCTTATGTTTATATTGCATTGCCATGACATATGATACTTCTAGTTGTTACTGACAGGCAGCTTTCTACACAGTCAACTGCATATTTGTTGTTCATATTGAGGTAAAATGGTTTGGACGTTTAATAGAAAAATGCATATATGTGTCAAGGTGTCCCATAACAAAGTAAGCTTTTGGGAGTCTGTCTGTCGATGAGCTGAATCAGAGTATTTAGCAGTGCTGTCTGGCACTTCGCAGCTGGATGATTGCTTGGTGGGTAAATTAGCCACATGGGTGGGTGAGCCTCAAATCAGAGTTGCTTGGAAATGAGCAACAGTAAAGGCTAGCACTGATAAATGAGATTTATCAAATGAGCTACTGGTCCCCACCAAGGGCTGCGTTCTTTTTCCTGTTCTAACCTGCCTAAAAATTAATAAGCACATATTAAGTGGCCCTTTTATGCAGATAACACTCCTTCAAAGCCTTATTGTAGACAACAAAAGCCTCACCCTACATATGAATTCAACTGAATACGATGCATCACACTCAACAGCCGATGTAAAGATGTTAAGATCACTGTCTACACAGTTGAAAGCAAAGGTGCGCTCCATGAATTAGAAATATGCCACGTTTGTGTGGTGTGTTTTGGGATTATGTCCCAAAAAAAAAAAAAAAAAAATCTAAGCTTGCTTTTACATGCATACTGCTGAGGCATTGAATTTAGTTCTCCAAGGATCTGCGAAATGCATGCACAATCTCAGCCTGCCATGGAGAGGGATTGAATGGAGTGGGGAGGGGGCTTTGCATCCCCACTGCAATAATGCAGTGCTTCCTCGCAGGCAGAGTGACAGCGGGATCAGGCTGTGCTTCAGACAGATAACGCTAGCGAAGATAATTGGTCGCTGCCCTTTTTAGATTGCCACGTCTCTTTGACGTGACAGTTTTACTGTACACATTGCTTATCTACGGCCATGGCCAAATGTACTGTAACAATACAAAGAGCCAACACTTATCCTCTCTCTGGGCCATAAGAGCGAATGAAAAAGTGAATTAGGTCACAGTTATCATGTCTTTCTTTAGGGAGTTCTAATAAAAAAAATTATGACACTTTGGGGCAGAACATACATTTTTGTTATCGCTGATTGCATAGATTATACGCTCTTACGTTTCATTCAGTATAGGCTAGTACATCTGATTGGTTATTCATTCCAAGGAAATTCTCAATGTAAGTTCTAAAATGGCTTTTTGTCATGAATTGTTTCACCTTTAAGACAAAGGTGCTGTAAATGAGAAGCGGTGCTGGATTTGAATAATGGATTGCAGTGCGACCGGCTCTGAATCCAAAGCCAGGCTGTATTAGAAGCACATCCACCGGCTCCCTGAGAAACTGTGGGACACGTTGGAAATTTATATCTGCCTGAGACTGAGAAGCACTACTTAATCTATGCAAGGCAAAGCTGAGAACGTCTGCAAGCACTGCTCTACTAGAGCTTTTTTAGAGTCATGATTTTTCCACCGGATCCCATTTTAAGTGTTAAAATAATGCAGTGCCTTCACTGACGCAAGCCTGGTTTGAGTGGAGATGCCGCACAGAGAAAAATGTTAAGTGCATCGAAAGCTTATGCAGGCATTCATCACAAGAGAGATTTAAGTGACGGCACCGTGGTGTAAACTGGATTCGGAAAGTGGCTAAATATTCATCATCTGGACGCAGGTGTATTTTGGTTTGTTTATGTTTTCAGCTGGGCTGTAAGGAGATTACAGAGGATTGTCTAATGATGTATTTGGAGAGCAAACCCCCACCTAATCAGTTTCTGTGCCGTGCATACTTCTGCCAGGCTCAGCTGAACTCGCCCTCCACTGCCTGCACTGTGGTGAGTAGCCCTGTTGCCTGGATTCGTTACATACCTCATCGTCACTCCTGCATAAGGTTATATAAGACGCATGAGTCATAGACGGTGACACACAGACCCTGAAAACAAAGCTCTCCTTAGTGCATGTGATTAGGCACTGTAAGTTGCGACAACATCCTTGTTATTCTCATGTGTTTCGACAGGTGCAGCGTAGTAACTTTTTCCTACCATGTCTGTGTTCTGTTTCCAGGAGGATATGAAGAAGGCTGTGATGTACTATCTGAAGGCTATAGAGATATCCAAAGACAACCCAAGGTAGGCTGTGCAGTTAGCTGGAAAGTGGAGCAGTGCTTTCCCATCTCCTGTCTTGACCAAAGAGAGACAAGTCTGCTGTTTTGACATGACAGTCGAGCTGAAGAAGTGACTGAAGTTGTGCAGCTTCGCCTGTAATGTCTCACAAAAACTGCTATCCTGTCTGTTAGAGCTCAAAAGTGTCACCTAAAATAGGGTAGATATATTTTGGGAGAAAGCGTGGTCTTACATTGCTGGTTGAGAGAGTAGACAGCTTGGTTCAAGCCCTAAGGCTTGGATGCGACTACACTTAGTACAAATACATGCGTTTTCTCTCACCAAGCATTGCTTAAATACTTTACTTCGGCATGACTGCAGCTACAGAGTGTAGCTGAACCTTACAAACCCGTACAGTCAGCAGTTCATGCATATTACAGTTGGGAGAGTGATGAGTGATGGATATCTGATCACTATATTTGGTCTCGTTGGATATGGAGCATACTAATGCGTGCGCAGCTCCCTGCTGGATAAATTAGCTCTCAAATAGAGTCTTCAAACCCTTTTTCGGTGGGATGATTCCCCTTTGCACCCTCATCACCCCCGTGGCTCATTTCAAGGCCATTTGCGAGTACTGAGATCCAAGGTCAGCACATGGCGCAAATTGAGATGTACAGAAAATTCATTCAGTGATTCTAGCAACAGCACTGAATAATTGAACTGGTTTCAGTTTCCCTAAAGCACAGCTGTGTTAGGATAATCTTAACTGTTAGAAAGTTTTCAAAGTGATGCTCGCTGTACCATCTTTTGGGAAAACAGATCTTGAATATTTTATTCCCATTTCTGTCTTGGCATCTCTCTTTTTTCTGTCCTTCTCTTTCACTCTCCTTCACTATCTTTCATGTGCTCTCTCTCTCTCTCTCTCTCTCTCTCCCTCTCTTTCTCCTTGCTCTCATTATCTCTCACTCTTTGTCTGATTGTCTTTTTTTCTGTCTTTCTTTCTTTCTCTCCCTCTATCTCTTGCAGATACCATTTTCTGGTCTTCAACGCGTCGGTCCTGTACTTTCAGACAGTGCGTGTGTTCTTGCGGCCTGGTCGGCGTCAGCACTTGATCTCCTCCCTCACGCAGGTGCTCAGTGCTCTGGAGGAGGTGCAGGAACCTGACTACGCTTGGCGAGCTGAACTAATGCTGTGGGTGTTTAAATATTATGTACAGGAACATAAAGCATCATTTACAATTCTCTAAAATTGAAAAAAATGATTAAACAACCCTCCTTGTTAGAAGCCAACACTACAGAGCTTTAATAACCTTATTGTTTAGTCTTCTGCCTCTGCTAGTTTTCTGCTAAGGAGTCTTAGTGGCATGTGTCAGTGTTGCCTTCCTAATGGTTTATGTGTTGTTCAGACTGCGTGTTGAGTGCCTGCTGGATGCTGGAAAACACAAGGAAGCGGCTGCGTTTGCCAAGGTCACTGCTGATTTTATAGAACTCCATAAACCTGAGATGTATCCCCGCATTTTCTCCATACAGGTAAATCATTCACTCGTTCTCTCATCTTGCCAGTGACACTCTTTATTAAAAGCTGCCTGAACAGCTGAGCCCCCCTCACGCTCTCATGGTCTTGGCAATCCATTTTCCAAAAGAAGCCAAAGTGCCAATTCTTCAGGTTTTTTTCTGATTTTAAAATATTTGTTATGTGCTGCTGTTCTGACATGATTCACAGGTACGACATAACCTTATAGACTCCTCCAAAATTCAGAAACAGAAAGCAAGTCCCAAATTGCTCGTCATCTACAGGATGCAGAAACTTAAACAGTAAGCTGATTTTTACTCCTGTGTTCATATTTGATTGAATCGATTATGTTTTCTAAAGGGGGAATTATTACCCTCTGAAAGATCTGTAATATTTGGGTATATACTATTTATACACTGTAGTTTCTTTGGGAAGCCGCCACAGACCTGGTGTACATTTTTTTTTTTGGCCCCATGATATTTGCAGGGACGTCTTTCTTTGGCGTCATTTTGGTTTTTTAAAATATTTAAAGTTGCTATTATATTTGACATCAAAGGGCGGAGCTGTTGAAGCTATAGTGGGAGTTTCCTTGGGTGTCTGTAAATAAGTCTTTAAGTGAGTTTTGTGGACTAGTTTTTTTTTTTTTCCCTTCAGAGGAAAGGCAATGGGGAACAAATATATCCAAATATAAATGAATTTGCTAAGCAGAACAAAAGTAAAATGACTTAGTTGTCCATTGTAAAAATTAAAGTGTGAGGCAACTTTCAATTCACACGAATCTTGCTTAAGCATGAATGTGTCAGCAGTGTGCCCTCTCATATACAAATCCACAGGTTGGAATTGTGCAGGTATTTGAACAGACTGACCCAAAGCTACATCATATTATATCATATTCAAGACTCATTATTCATTTTTCAAGAAAATGAAGAGTGTTTGGGAAATAATGTACTGAAGGTTTTTCTGCTTATCTGTGTTGTTCCCAGTATGGCTGAAGCGAATGAAGGCAGGAATGAGTCTGCTGGATTGAGGGAGATTTTCCTGTTGCTGACCCAGTCCCAGTCACCTGCCTCTAGTTCTAGTTCTGATCTTGATGACATCTACCCCATCCCGTTGGTTGACAGGTTGGTCTGTTACCCTATGGCTTGATTGCATTGTGTAGCTATCTGACTGTTAGGTGTGACACAAATTTCTGGGCCCCCATGATCCCAAGATCAGATACTTGAATTATCATAGAATTTTTTAACCTTTGTCTAATCTCTGAGGCTGTAGTCTAGGCACCCTGCAGTATTGTTTCCCTTGTTGTTTGAGTCCCAACAGCATCCACTGGAAAAGCCAAACTGGCCCTTTGTGGATACATTTGATATTGGCTATGGGTTTTTAATAGGGTGTTTGTTGCTATGAACATATCTTCATGTTCTGGTTGTTTGCTGTTTTTATATGCAGCATAGCTAATGGGAAGATAGCTAATCTTAACTAGTAATATCCACCTTAGCTAGGTAGGTATTTGTCTGTGTATTTGTCATGTATTTGTCAGCCGTTGTCTGACTTACAAGCCTAACAACTGAAATACGAAGCTATAGTTTTATAGCAAGAAACACTATGAAGTCCATAGCCTGTATCAGTGATATCCACAAAGGTCCAATTGGGGATTCCCCAGTGGATGCTAAGATCAGCTAGCTAACCTTATGTCTAAACCCGGATGTAAAGGTCAATAGGTCACGGATATTAGCATTTATGGTTAAGCAATGAGTGCACCCAATTATGATCTCAATAGGCTCTTTTTACAGGGATGAGCCAAAAAAGCAAGTAACAGCCTGTGATCTATATGGAAACATGTTAGTAAGGCATTTTGCTAATAAATTTGTTTACTGTTTGTGTAAAACTAGATTATTGTCGTTCAAAATGTTTTATAATTATGTGGGTACCTTTACCTTTGGAAGCAAGTGAACCTGACACTACACAATAGGTGACTACATATATTTCTAAGAATACTGAAGGTGGCCATGAAGGCCAGACTGTACAGATCAATTAGCAGCGATAAAAAGCTACATTGCATCTAAGCTGCTAAAGCAGTGAAACAGATATTGAAACATATGAAACCCTGGAGCTACATCTGTCTGACATTAGGTCATAGTTCCCCCCAGGCAGAGCGAAGCCTTTCCTGGCAGCCAAGGACTCTTTATGGGCCAGTTAAGTGACTTTCCACTGTAGTGTGGTTTTCCCCAGGTGCTTGTTTTCCCTGCTATTTGCTGAGTAACTCTTTGTGTTTTGGATCATTTTGTTTATAGTTGCCTATGCATTTTATTATTTATGTAAAGCATCCCTAGACTTGAGGAAGGTGTTGTATGCATTCGTCTTAAATCATATTATATACATTCATTGTACCAGGCTGCTATTTGCATATCAGTAAATTAAGCTGTATTCTTAGTGCAGTTTAGCTGTTAGATTTAGAATACAGTGTATCTTTTGTGTTTTGTTGAATAGCAGTAAATCTTTCTTTTGCTTATTGTTTAAAGCCAAAGAGAACCTGCTTTACTGAAGTCATTCTCATGAAGTTGAAGTGTCCCTATATAACCATTGTGTCACAGCATTATTCCCGACAGCCTTTTTTGTCAGACTGCAAACGTAATTACCTGCTAATGGAGACCGACAGAAGACAGAGCATGAAAGACTAAAATGGGCCAATTATGCTCCTGACAATAAAGAAAAATCTAATTTAGTAAAATGTTAATAAAATACCCAACTGGTGATAAAATCTGAAAAGCTTGCTGTGACAATGGTAATAATCTAATGTTTCTATCCTCCATGCCTGTGTGTATGTTTTATATACAGTGTCATTACTATAGAAGCTGGTGTTGTCTTATATAAAGAATCATGAGTAGCAGAGAATCAGGTATGTTGTAACTACTCTCTGTATATTTATAGCTTTCATATGGATAAATAAGCCTCAGTTTCTCTTCTGTGACAGGACTGAACTCCTGTTGGAGTTGGCCTTCCTCTCTCTGCAGTTAAAAGAGCACAGAACAGCAGAAGACTGCCTTAAGGAGTTAGAGGCTAATGATGGTGTCGTGAGTAGAACCTAAACCAACATGCTCTTTCAGATAGTTCTTCGTAGCTTGTTTTAGTGAGATAGAAGTCAAGACTCTGCTTATGTTCTCTTTCCCATACAGACTGTTGCCCAGCGCATTATGACGGAGTGCGTTGAGTGTGAGCTGGCTCTTAAGAAATTGGATGGCCACATTGAGAACTACACCAAAAGCAGTGTGGAGGTGATAATGTTTGCTTAATTTGTGTAGTGAAACTTGGTTAGTGTGTAAACTGCAAAACTAACAGATATATATGAAAAAAAATTTCATGTAAATGAGGCTTTTGTTCTTCAGTAGGCTGTGTGTTATATGCACGCCGTTAAGCATGGCCATGTTTTCTGCTCTCAGGCCCAGCTAGCTGTTGTTGGTCGATTGAATGAATTGCTCCGGAGGGCAACAAGAGAGAAGAACGGTCAGGTGACACAGTGTGTATGTGCTTCTCTGTGGAACAGCTGTCTGCCTCTGCTCCAGAGCAACCTTCGGAGGAGCATCAAAAGACCTCTGCTCTCTCTCGCACATGCTCTGGAGGATATCAACAGGTGTGGGTGTGCTTGTGTATTTGTTATTACATATGTTTCCCAGTATTTCCAGTTTCTCGCACTCATAGTTTTTCATCAGGGCTGTACAGAACACTGCTACCCTGGGTTACATGTGGAACAGTGAGTTAGGTAGATGTTCTGATTAATTGATTAATGAATTGATTAATTCAAACTCAATGGAAGTCAAATAATTCGAGCTTGTGCATAATTGATGATATCTTGCACGGCAAACGAAGAAGTGCAACATTATTTTATTCATCCTTTTGCCAACAACAAAAGCTTGCTGCTGTTGGCATGATCACAACTTAAATGATGGAACAGCTGTGTTCCAATAACTAGAAACCCCAAAAGCAGTTCAACTACAAACATCAACAAACATCTGAGTTATAGCCTGTGTAGAAGACTCCAGTGTTCCAGCTCCTGAATGTGCTACTTTCACTTTTAGCAAAATGGACAGTAGCCCAGTGTCACAGTTTATCTGTTATTTCGGGGCAAAGAATCAGATCTCATTTCTACTTAAAGGCATTCCGCCTGTTTGTTTGATGCCTTGTTTAAATGTGAAGCTAGATCTCAGCTCAGACTCAGCCGAGGTCCCAGCTGTGGATGAAAGAACTCATTAAGTTTCAACTCCTAAATGAGAAACTCTCTGTTTTCATTTGACTTTTCCTCAGTGGACACAACATCCTGCACACTGTCACAGTTTGCCTGAGGAGTTAAGGACTTTTTTGAAATAGTTAATATATGTTGTGTCAGTATGTATATCTGTATGTATGTGTGTATGTATATATATGTATGTATGTATGTATATATATATATATATATATATATATATATATATGTATATATATATATATATATATATATATATATATATATATATATATATATATATTTGCTATATGTTCTGCTCATAGCTTTTTTTATGTTGAAACATGATACAATGCTTAAAAAATGTTGATTATTGATTCAGTTATACAAGCAAATTGATTTCCATCCTTGCATTTAAACCTGCAACATAACATACATAGACTTAAGATCAACGTAGATCAAAATGATAAGGCCTATGTAGGCTATTAGACTGGGTAGAGCTGTGTTTATATTGATGATATATTCACACACACATTTTACTGTTGCTGAATCCAAAATAAAGCTTTTAGTTCATTAAATCCATGTTAATTTACTTAAGGTAGTTATAATAGTGCAGCATTTTCTGCTATCATAACAACCAACAAGCAGCAAATAGGATGGATTTTAGTGAAAAGAAAAAAAAGAATTTAGACACTTTTGTTTTTCCAGCTTCATATCATAATGCTCCCACCCTTTTTTCTAAGTACATTATTCTGAATATCATGGGTTTGGGATCGCACACACAGCCCTTTTTTTCTCCAGCATTGCAAACTGATTTATCACTAAAGAGTTCAACGTTTTTTATCTGATCAGAATACATTGTTCCAAAAGTGTTGTGATTTGTGTAAATGCTTGTAATGAGGAGTGTGGGAGCAGAGGTGATGGTGGTGCGGTACATTGCTTATTATTTTCTGCGTAGCTGTGTTCTGCTGCTTTCAGGTTTTGCTGAGACTCTTTTTTTTTTTTTAAGTGGCTGCTAACTTCTCTTCCTTACATTCCTTATCATTAGTCTGTGTTGTGAAATCTTGCATGGTGCACCTGTCCAGGGATGAATAGTTATGGTTCCATGAGCTTTTCACTTTCATTGTATCAAACCAATTGTTCTGACAGAAATAAGGCACAGGGTGTTTTTTAAGACGAGAACTTTGAGAAGCTCCTACAGCTTCATCGTGATTGTTACCTGCAGTAAGATTGTACAAGCAGTTTGCTGCATTTTGTTTTATAATGACACCAGGTGCAATTTGCACAAGAACATTTTCTTATTTTGCAGCAGTACTATTAATGTCTCAATACTCCCTCCCTCATCAGATTTGATTTTTAAACATGTTTTTGTTTATGCATGTTTAAAATACATAGTTGTTGTTTCCATATTTATTAGTACTCTCATTGGATGTGCACATACTAAAGGTTTTTTTCTTCTCATTTTAGGTGTCAGCGTAATGAGTTCTTCTTATAACAGTCACAGACAGTGTTCAAAATACCCCCTGGTACTGGGAGGGGTTTAATTTTTGGTACTCCAGCATTGGCTGGCTGCTAACTAATGCTGGCTTTCAATGGCAACAAAACACGGTCGTTCCCACATTAACTGAGATCTCACACATCTTCTCTTTGTCTTCAGTTTGTGAGTTGAGTAGAATATCTCTTGGGAAGCTGGGAAAAGGTTTTCAGATATACTATAGCATGTTGTTTTGTTAAGGCATCTTGAGCATAGTTATATTTGCGAGGCTATGAAGGACAAACTGGGTGAACCTATTTTGTAAAGCACCACCCTGAGGCGGAATAGAGCTGCAGTTGTAGTTGGCCAAGAATACAAAAGACAGAAGCTGGACGACTATGGATGAAGCAGGCAGAGCAATGACCAGTATAGCATCATAATAAGTTTTTTTTTTTTTTACAGGGACCCCCCAGAAAAGACATTCATGGGGTTTAAACGTGTATTAAGGGGGTATTTTGCACTATTTTTTGCTCTTTTTGGTAGTTCACCAAGAGCTCAGTGTGCATGAAGTGATGCATTTAATGAAAGAATAAGAGAGTCTTTAGTTTTAAGGGCATTTGTTAGTTTGAAGGTAACTGAATGTGCACCCTGATGTGTGTACAGCATGTTGTTGGACATGCGGTGTCAGGTCCATGCCGAGCTGGCTGCTATAGAAGAGGAAGAGCGAAGATTGGAGCCTGCATTAAAACACCTTCATACAGCCCTGGCTTTGGGCGAGAAAAGCCAGCACCAGCAGCGTCTGTCCTACTCCCTGCATCTCCTTCAGCTACAAACCAGCCTCTATACTACCCCCAAGCGCCCAGAGGACCAAGCAGCCTTGCTTATCCAGCAGGTCAGACCACCTGAACTCTTATAAAATGTTAACTACCAGTGTAGTCATACGGTTTAAGCATAGAGATGCAGAGGCATAGTAAGGAAGCACAGTGACACTGCACTGATCAGAGGATCTTTTGTGTTGGAGATTTTTGTAATATTTGTAGCTTCTCCATTCAGTGTTTGTATTTCACAGGCAAAAGAGGGGAGTGGCAGTGACCCAGCAAAGAAGTGGCGCCCCATGCTGGTTACTGCTGGAATTGCTCTGGCACCTGACTCCTTCCAGATGGTCCTGGATGCAGACCGTGCAGTAAAAGGTGTTATTAAATCAAAACATTTGGCTGTAATCTTTCTTTCGGTGCTTCTGTAAATGTTGTGTCAACAACATAATGGAGCGGATTCTGGACAGATGCTAAGGCTGAATGAAGTCCAGGCTTTTGCGGGGGCTCCAATCACTTTGCTATTGGCATCTCCTCTTTCCACATTCCTTCTGAAAGGCAGATATATGTCTCCGATCTTGGTCTCGTTTGATCTTCTGCTCTCTCACTCGTTAAGAACACCACAGCTCTCTGAAGCTTATTAACCCCAGCAAAAGCTTCACTCATTCTGTGTCTGACAGATGTGTGATGCAATTTGTGTGTGTGTGTGTGTGTGTGTGTGTGTGTGTGTGTGTGCCTCTTGAGGGTAAGGGCCATAGCCACAAACCTCAACCAGAACTCGCTCCATTATTCAAGAACCACAGCGAACGGGCAAAAACGGTGTTTGAACACAGAACAACAGTGCTGCTGACCCTGAGGGACAGTGTATGTGTATGTAAAGGAAAATGAATAAATGATGAGTGGGAATGTTTCAGTGGCTTTTTGTAGTGGTGTAAACACTTTTGAGGTGGGATGTAACAGATAAGCACAGAATCTTCACTTTCTTACTGTTTAAACTAAAGCACCAAGCCTGAGCTGCTTATGAGCTGATGCAACCTGAAGCGTGTGATAACCTTTCTGTTCTTTATGCTAATTTTGACCTCACTTTTCCTTTTGCTTGCTGTGAAAAATGAAAGTGTTAGGGATGGATGGTCACAGTTGTGTAATTGCCATTTAACATGAGATATTGGCATTTAGCTGATGCTAAGTTGCTTTGCCATGTTCTGAGAGTCAGGTAGCACTCTTTGTTCTAAAGCATGTAATAAGTCACAAATAGCTTTGCTCAGCAGAACCTATTTTTTTAATTTCCACTATAACATTCATAGTCCCATTAGAACAGAAGGAAAAACTAGTTGTACGTGGACCTAATATGAGTCAGTTATGGCTAGTTATGTGCACTATGCAAGTTCAGCATGGATAAAAGCATGGATAACGTTTGTATTGTGTTGATGCACATGTAGGCTTAAATGTTACTGTTTCAAATTAGTAAGTCACTGTAGAATATCTGTTTGATAGTAAATGCTCATAATTCGTTTTCAGGAGGTTGTTATGACAGTAGAGTATCATAACCTATAATAAACAGGTCTGAAATTGTGTTTTAACACTTTGTAATGAAAGTTACGTTTTTCTAGGTCACAATTGTTGCAGAATTTCCTGGTTGTTATTTGAGTTGATTGAAACATCACATCATAATAAATTGATTTGGGTGTCTGTTTATAAGTTTCATTTAGGTCAATACAGATAAATGAAAGAAGCCAGGAAACACATTATTGAAACATCTGAAGGGTCTTAGAAAAATACCTAAAGCTCTAACTTCTGATTTGGTGCTGTTGCATGTTTAGAGGGCAGCAGTGAGCAACGTTTGTTCATTTGAGTTTAACCTGTGCCTGTTGTTATTTACTTAGTTACTTGTTAGCTACGGAGTTTTGACAGATAGGAAAGACGTTATAAGCCTTAATGGATGCATTGAATAAACAAAAAACTTGGCATTTATTGGCTATAAAACAAAAAGGGAATTATATACTATAGATACTATAACATAAGCCACATCTTTATTTGATGGAGAGCTCTCAAACTCTCAGCTCTCAAGATGCTGCCATATAAAAAATGAGACATTCAATGAAAGCTTGTTGATCCAAAAATGTATGTGGTTCAGTTCCAGGCAGCAATCCCCAGGGCCAGGGCTATTTGGAGCAGCTTGCTGCCAAGGCCCAGCAACACATGACTTGTGTGCAAAAGGTGCAAGGTCATCTGAAGAGCCTGGAGAGAGGCACAGATGATCGAGAGAGGTATGGAGGTATCTGTGCCCGTACCCACTCACTTCCTAAGACATGCAAGTGTAGTATGTGAATTATGAATGTATCTGTTTTCTTCACTTGGAACCTCACAGGACTGGCACAAAGTTTCTCAAGAATTGTCAAGGACACATGAGGCATCATTGTGTAATGATTCGGAATCCGCTAGGACCTCATTAAGATAGCCAGAACCGTTCTGCTCAGAGAGGGAACGAGAGAAAACAACATTAAGGATAGCCGCCCTCTAGGAAACATCCATTATTTATTATAACCCCAACAAACTAACTAGCTAAAGATGTTTGTTCATACCACGTTCTTATTCTCCACTGATGATCTCTTGCAGTGTTGGTGAAAAGTTTCTTCTGTACCTTCTTTTTTCATTTTATGCATTCTGGTGGTTTGTTTTTGTGGAAGGATGAGGTTATGGGCATCTCTGGTAAAGGCTGCACGGAAACAGGAGGCATGGGATGTGTGCAGGACAGCGTGCCGCTTCTGTTTGCTCTACGATGATGGTAGATGGAAAAACGCGGGTAAGTTTAACTTTGCAAGTGAAGAGTTAAGATTTCACAAATTACTATATTTTTGTTAGTTGGGTTACATGTACTGGTTTTGTTAGTCTGTGTTTTCTGTCTCCAGTTGATTTTTTAAAGGTATGTGTCTGTTCTAATGGCCCTAGGTGAGCAGATGAATGAGGTAAAGCCAATGGAAGGCAACCAAAGTGATCATGGACTGGCAGCAGAAGGACTGAATCAGCATGGGGAGAGAGATCTGCTGCGACTGTTGGCTGAGGTTCACTTCATCAGTGCTGAGGTAGAGCAGAGTCAGGCCAGATGAAGACAAAGTCAGTGATCTACCTCAATGATCTACTTATTACCCACCAGTCATTTCACTGCCCTAGAATCTGAAACCAGGACCCAGGAGTTTTCATCTGCAGGCCGTCTATGCTGAAGTACAGAGCACAGTTGGCCTGTAGCTTGGTACATAAACTGTTAACAGGTTCAGCACAAAATTAGATTATATGTTGATAAACTCTGTCACCACACCTGCGAATAAAAAAAGAAATTATGGTCTGAAATACATCAGGAAAAAGGTCTCAATTGAAGAATAGCAGCTGACACGAGTTTGCGATGACATTATTAAGACTGCCCTGGACCTCCGGGCTCTGTTCCAAAATGAAGTCTTCAGAGACATTAACTTCTCTTTGAACCAAACAGAGATGTGAGAGCGGGTGAATTGAGAGGAATAAGAAAAGCGATGACCTTGACAAAAGCAGAAACGTCTGTCTCTCCCGCTCCTCTTTGATTGCAGCCCATCTCTTTGTTCTCCATGAATATGTTTCCTTTGTTTTTAGAGGGGTCGGCTTTTTCAAAAGGCGTCCCTCTAATTTGATGAGGGTGCCAGGCAGCGGAAGTGCAGGGATTGTACGCCCGGCTCCTTAATCGACCTGTCTTGCTTTGATCCTTTGTCGCAGCGTGTTAGAGCCTGGTGCCGGAGGCTCTCAACGTTTCCGTATGCTCATCCCACGGTGACTATAGCACTCTCCAGCAAGGGCTTTAATAGGCGCTATTGACTATTATAATGCTAGAGTGCACCAGCTTGACTCTCCAGTGTCTTTAGGCTAATAGAAAGCCATTGCCGGTAATTAATTATAAGAAAGCAGATCTCTAGGACAAGGATTGCTGACTGCTTCAAACAAAGTTTATTCTGAACTTAATTACAGGAGGTCTAATGCTGAATGTTTACAGTATTACCTTTCATTCAACTTGAGATAGCTGTTTGTTGTACTTTAACTGAAAGCTTCTGTTTTATTGCTCAACAGAGCATAGGACTACAGTGTTTGCTTATTTCTCTTAGGCAACCATACATAAACTTAGGTCTGAGGGGGTGGAACTTAATGGCTCACCTGTTCTACCTGTTGAGAGAGGGGCACGACCGACTGAGGATGATTCCCGCTGGACTCTGTACAGGTAAGAGACAAAAATGTCTTTCCTTAGACCATGCAAATACATAAGTCTCCAAGCCTTAGCAGTTAATTAAACTACCCCCATAAAGAGGAACTTTTAATTAGGTGCATCCATTTTGGGTCACATTCTTGATTAAATACAATAGCTAAATATATATATATATATATATATATATATATATATATATATATATATATATATATATATATATATATATAGTGTATATATTAATTACACTGCTGTCATGTTATGTTGTAAATATAGGGAAACTTAAATTTTTGTACGGCAAATTTAATTTCACGCATTCATCTGTTGCCTAATATGAGAATTGGTTATACAAGGCTTTACAGAAACTTGACCAACAGTACTAAAGTAATTTAGGAGCACTAGTGTGCCCAAAGGGTGTGCCCCACTAAGAAACTGTTTTAGGAAAGTAGTCCATTAGTGACATGACACAAGACTGGACAAGACACTCATGGGGTTCAACCGTCTTGACAGAATTAACAAATGAGGTCAATAAAGTCGTTTTTAGTTGGTTGCAGCCTGCTTCAGAGATTAAAAAATAAAACAACAAGAAGGACCTCTAATGGGGGATTACTTTGGTCATAGTGTTTGTGTGCCAGACATTTCTTAAATATACCAATAAGCACATTAAATGTATGCTAATCATGACTATAGATATTACCTATTACTGAAACACATAATTAAGAGAAGGTCTTAACATTACATAAACCTATAATCAGTATAACAAATCCAATGACACACATATTTTCCAATTAGTAACCTGACCCTGATGGTCAATGGTGAACAACTTGCTAAATAATATTAAATAATATGTATAATGTTATGTCCACTTTTACTCTAAAAGCAATGGGGCCTTACAAAGCTGTTAGGCAACAGCATGAGAATAGTGTGATCTAACGTCTTGAGGAAAAACTGCTGAATTTTCCATCCAACTGAAGCGTGGCATTGGTTCAGATTAGTCATATTATTAAAATTATAAAAATTGTACAAGCTTTTCCAAAGCCATCTATAGCTAATTTCTAAAGAGACTTAATAAAGCACATGGGCTTGGCTTTGGAGTCAGTTTGGAGGGGCCAGCATTGGTTAGCATGCAAGTTGCCGGGTTACTTAATATTATATTATTAAATATGTGACTTTTTGCTAAAGATTTCCATTTAAACAATTGATGTTAAATAAAAAAGGATATTAAATAAACATAAAGCACAAGGTTGGTCTGAGCTGCAGAACTGCCTTTGTTGATTTGGGGTCGAGGGGGTCCACGTAATTGATAATTGCATATTTTCTATGTAATTGCAAATGAATCTTGCTATTTATGTTTGAATATTGGTTCAGCCCACGCTTAAGCATTTGCAGCACGTTCAAGACTTCATTCTAAACTTTTGTTTTCTAAACTCATTTTGTGGAAGTTTATGTGCTCAGTCTGATATGTTTAGATTTTCATGCTTAAGTCAACCTGTAAAGATAATCAGTGAAAGCTCAGCTCTATCCCACACCACAGCATGCATTTAATGACTTTCTCAAATTATAAGCCGCAGGGAACAGTAGTCCCTGAAAGCACATGGCTCACGGCTTGGTAAACAAAGCTCACCAAACAGCCTCTTAAAAAAGAATCTTAATTGCATAGTCAACAGCATCAAGCGCCTATTAATGTTGTGTTCTGTCATTCACTTATGTTAAGCAACACACCCTGCCTCTCGTCAGCCATGAGCTAAGTGAACTGGAAGGTTATTGTCTTCCTCTCTAACCCATACCGGTCTGTCTTCCTTCTCTCATTTTCTCTCTGCCTTTGTCTTTTTCTCCTTTTGTCTGATTCTTTGTGTTTTTTTCTGCTTTGTCCACAGTGGTTGGATTCAAGAGCTGTCAGCCTATGCTACGGCTAATTTCCTGCGAGGGGCTGAGTTAGGGGCAGAAATTCAAGAGGCATGGTTGGTGACTAACGCAGCTGTGTACCTGTGGAACTATAACAGCCACTTGCTCTCCACACAGAGACACAGCACTCTCCTGGCCACATTCAGCCGACTAGTAGAGCTACTCAGACAGACAGGCCATGCTGGGTAAGGCAGTGCCTTCAAACTCTGATGTAGGCGATTTGTTTTTTTCAAAATCAGGTGTTTTATTATGTATGTTTTTTCTTGCATTGGCTGTGTCTCTCTAGGGAGGTGATGCTTCTTGTCCTGTTGTGTGATGCTGTGGCTCAGGGTATCACCCAACCTTGGTGTGAGACGTCTGGACAGATCAAGCAGGAGCAAGACGGTGGAAAAGGTGGAATGCAGCAGCAGGCTGACAAGGCAAAAAAGGGTGGAGGGAAGGTCTCAGATAAGTCAAGCTCCACACATGGCCTTACATTGGAGGCAGCTGTTGTACAGGACATCAAGAAGGCTTTAGAGGTGAGAGAAAGATAAAGGGGGAAATGTTGAGTTGATTACATGTGTCAGTGAATCTGCCCTCCTTTTGCTTATAAAGGCTTTTAGTTATGCAAGTCACTGAGCTGTGTTGTGATTTTCTCTCTCTCTCTCTCTCTCTCTCTCTCTATATATATATATATATATATATATATATATATATATATATATATATATACACATATATATATATATACTTACAGTCATAACATTCCTGTCAAGTCACATCTCTAGACTGCAAAGGCTGACATGATCTTTAAGCACTGTAGTCACATAGCTGCAGTTTGGCTGGTTGCCTAGTGGCAGGAGAGGGAACCATAATATTGTTGGTTTAAATTTCATGGCTGATAAGGTTCTCCTGGTTGTGCCCTTGAAAAAGGTGCTTAACGTCCCCAGAGAACTATCAGAACTTTCATATACAATGTATCAGGCATCTGGCAGCTTATTTGTATTTTTTTATGTAATAATTTTCTGTGATGTGCCTTTTAGAGACATTAAACACAAATGTTCCAGTCGCCAAATTATGCAGATATTTTAAATCAGTTCTCTTTTAACTCGCCAGGCTGAGCTGCAAAGTGAGATCTCACTGTTGTTTCACTCAGCGTAAATGTAATGAGTGAAGCTTACATGCAGGACTATCCATTGCAAAGCTCTGAGTAGGGCATAGGTTCTTTAGGCCCAGCCTTCATCAGCCATCTGTCTGAGTTCAGGTCCTCTTGGACTGGGACAGAGCACACCAGCGCGCCTCATTTGAAGTGTGGTATAGCACAGGCACTGCACGACAGGGAAATTCTTTGAGAGGTATGTGGGACGGGAATGATGCCCAGCCTTACAAGGGATTTTGTTTCAGGATTAGTGTTTTACTACTACGTTAAGCCAAGCAGATGTTATTCAGGACCTGTAGGAAACATCAAATTAATTAGTTCTATTAATTAGATTTTCATCAGGATGTTGATTAGCTGGATCTAATTAGATCTTAATTAACTGGGTTTGTGAGGGCCTGGAGGCAGATCTCCAGGTGGAGCGATGCCTACTTCAGCTCCCAGAAGGTGCATAACGAGGAAGACGCACTTCCACAATAAAAATTACACGTTCAAAAGCTCCATGCAGCATCCCTGAGAAATTACATATGCAAACACCCCATGCAATTTCACAGATTATGGCAACTACAGTACTGCACATTCTTTTTCCAATTCTGCTTTAACTAAACTGAATTGTGTCTCATTCCACAAAGATTTGGAAAATGTTCTTTTTTCGCTTGAGGTAAGCCAAACTGGCCTCATCATTTTTCAAAATACGTGCTGAAAGACTTGCAAGCTGGTGCTAAGCTGTGACAATAAGAACCAATGAGTCTGCACGTATGAAGTCTTTCGGTTGGCCGGCTAATACTGCCACACAGCAGAGATGAATGGAGAGGAGGGTGGATGAATGGCTGTGTGCAGGGAGTTCTGAAGTGATGGATGGATGGAATAAATGAAAGAAATGATGGATATAGGGGTGTATTTCCGAATGGATGGATGGATGCTGGTATTTTGTTTGTGCTGTAGATGTGTGACTATGCTCTGCGGCTGTCCAGTGGGAATGAAGAAAGGGTGCCTATCATGGTGAGGAAGCAGCTCATCAGCACATGGGTGAATACCAAATGCCTGCTGCAGCAGCAGATTGGGCAGAAACTGGACACTGATGATGAGGTGCGTGTGTGTTTCTGTTTTTAGCCCTTTGTTTAGACCAGATGTCCTTGTGAAAAGATTGCACTTTCAAATCTGTGTCTTTGGAAACTCATAGTTCTGATAATTATTGATGACAACTGTCTGTAAAGCACTTTTAGCTTCATTATTATTATTATTATTATTATTATTATTATTATTATTATTATTATTATTTCTAAAGGTAGACTATAGGCATAGTGTTAATTAGTTACCGTTTTACACCTGTGTGCGTACTAAGTAATTGTGACTGTGCTGTATATGTCAAATAATTGTTTTTATTAGTTCTACTGTTTACATTAAAATAGGTAAACCACTAGTTATACAACCTACAACCTACTTTCATCCACCTCATAAATGAAACACAGCAACTAAATAATGAAGCAGAGTTGAATAATGCTCTTATCTTATGTTTAGTTTTGATGTTGGGAATTTATTTGACAGCAACATCCCACCATTAGTAGAGTAGTCTACTTTGCTCAGCATTGTTTATATTGCTAAATGAATAGAATTTATTTTACATTTACATTTATTAATATTCACAAAGAAAGACCAGCACAGGAGTAGCTCTGCATAAGGGTGCAGTATGTACAGACAGTAAAAACATAATATGCTAAAACATAAAAAATAGTAATAATAAATAAAAAACACTTGAATTCAGTACGGTCAGGCAGTAAATGTCTGTGTTGCACCCCCTAGTGTAAAAATGAGGCTATAGCAGCCATGTCCCGTGTGCTGGTTGGAGTGGAGATGCTGCTGTGCAATAGTAAACAAAGACTGATGGAGTTCAATGTACCCAGCCTTGGAACAGTAAGACAACCTACAACATCTCACAAACTTATTGTTTTTATTTTTGTATATTGTTGAGTTGTGTTCTGATTTACAAGTTAAAACATGTTTGTTGTATTTTGGTGATTATGTCACCTGCAATTTTTTATGATGTCTGTCAAAAATTATGTTTTTTTTGTTCACTCTCTCTTTCTGTCTCTTAGCTGACGCAAATGGCATCTGACTGTAAGTGGTCTGATCCAGTGGTGGAGCTTTTTGTGTGGACTCAGCTTGCTCACTTTGCTCACCAGAGCCCAGATTATGATCTGGCCATGACTTGTACACAGAATGCACTGCGACTGGAGCAGACTGCCATTCATAAGGCAAAGGTCACAGCATGCAGCCTGTAAGTGCTTTCACTAGACAACTTGATGGATAAAAACAAGTTCAGCAGATGTGTAAAGATTTAAATGCGAAACATTAATGCAAAAGTCTTTTATGTAACAGTGTTTAGCATAGAGAAACTGCCACCTAGTGGCCACAGGAAATGTTGGCAGCGTTGGGGTTTTTGCAGTGTTTGTGTGTTATATAATCTGTTAATTTTGCAGCAGTATTTAAATTGTACTGATTATCTCAGTCATGGCGAGTCAGACAGCAAGAAATTGATGTGGTACATCAGCTATTTGAAGATGTTTTTGGTTATAACACTGATTTGTATATGTGTATATGTGTAAAGGTACAGTGTGAGAACAGTGAAGGAGATGCTCAGCAGCTCTGCATGCTTGAGAGGACTGAGTATGCTCCACATCTCTGTTGGCAATCTTGCCAGCTATACAGCAGCACTTGGCATGCTCCAGTCTAGCATCAGGTATGTCTGCTAGACCCATCTCACTTCTTATACTGGCATACTGCTAAATACAGTTCTGTGCAAAACTTTGAACACCCCATGTCAAAATGATGTTTTCTTTATCTTCTAATCTTCTGAGTAAACATACACTAACATATGGCATTGTTCTCTGAATATTAGTACACACTTTCTATTTATTTGCTGGCTATTTACTTGTTTAGGCTGCAAATAAATGCAAAATGTGCCATACAATGTGCACATTTTCTGATGTTAATATTTAATATTATATATTTTATATTTATTGTCTTTCCTATTATGTTAAATACAGTGAATAAAGAGTAATTGTCTGTTTAATTGTACAGAATTGTGTTATTTGTAGGGGATGTGTACTTAATGTTTCATGCACAAATTGTTCAAATGGCATATTTTCATAGCTATGTTATAGGGAGAAACAGTATTGCATTGTAGCTATATGAACTAACATTTTATTATAGACAGAGTACATGTAAAATGATAATTAACTTGATTTATTATTGTTTGACTCAAAAGTACTTAATTAATATTTAATATTAATTATACAATATCTTTATTATACAATATAATACAATATCAGTTGTCAGTCAGTTATGGCCTTTTCTCTATTCATAAACATACAGTCATTTCTGTGTTATGCTTTATCTGCAGCTACGCTGAACAGGCAGGTAGCTGGACTCTGTGTAGGACTGCAGCCAAGCACTACTGGAACGCCTGTCTGCCCCTTCTAAACATTCCTGAGCAGAGACAGCAGCTCAGAGAACCACTCAAACTCATTGTGAAGGCCCTGACCAACACCTACCCTCAACCAGGCACGGTGAGAGCAGTGTCATCATGCCTTTTCCTTTAGCTTAAAAGTTGTTCTCTGTTTTAATATAGAGTAACATTATATATCATGTACATGGGTGTATGTCCATATAGCATAGTAATTTGTTACAGATCAGAATGATGTCATAGGTTTTGCACTATTAAATATTCTGCTAAATTGAAACTGACTTACAGAACAAGAGTTTGTAAAAAAATTAGTGTTGATTTTCTTAGCACACATCTCCCAATGATGTTGATTAATAGATTGTAACTGAATTTTTGAGGCTTAACAATAATATAAAGGATAACAGCTTAAAAGTCACTTTGCTCTGTCCATAGAAAAGACGTGTGGATAGTCAGAAGGAAGCGCAGCCTGAGCTCATGACATCTGAGCTGGACACTGACTGTAAGTAAAAGTGTATATAGCCAGTCATGTGTAAAAGAGGCTGAAAGCATTTTCCGGGTTGCTGTGGTGGTAGCTGTCCTCAGGGAAACCTGCAGTTCCTTTAATAGTTAAGTTAAATATAAAATATCCAAAAATTTCTTAACATGTGGCCAGTGTTCGCTGTGTAACAGCACAAAAGACGTAAAAGAAAAACATTTGACTGCATTGGCCGGGAATCGAACCCGGGCCTCCCGCGTGGCAGGCGAGAATTCTACCACTGAACCACCAATGCTGACATGAAGAGAGAGGAGGAGCGTGTGGCTTTAAGCAGGAAGCACTACGGCATGTTGCCACATGAACAAAAGCCGGGGGAGGGGCCGAAAGGCTTAGAGAGAAAAGGGAAGTGGGGGAAAGAGTCAGACATGCTCTGAAGTGCCTCGCACCAAACAGGACGACAAGCAAACATTTGTTCCTTCCTTTTTCCGTGTTTCTGCCCCCCACCCCCCACCTTCCTCTGCCTGCCGTTCTCGCTCTCCTGTCTATTTATTCCCGCTCATCCGCTTTCAGCCCTGCCTGAGCTTTTCAAATGACACCTGAGGCTGTTGAGCGTTAATGCCGGTGGACAGGCATGACCCCCTCGGCTTGAGGGGGGAGGGGCTGCTGCTAAGTATGCATTGTTTTGAGTTCTGAAAATAAATGGGGTGGAAGTAATAAGGCTGTTGTCAGTCATAGGAATAATTGTTTGAGGTTACAGGTTGTAACTTGTAACAAACACCCAAGCATGCATTCACTCTCTTTTTCCAAAGATCCATCTCTTCTCTCCACTCTCTTTTGTTCTTTTTATAGGTAGGGCTGAAGATGACTTGGCAGTGAGGGCAGCTATGTACAATGTGCTATTTCATATCTATGAAGACAGTGGTGACTGGAAGAGTGGGCTGCAGATCCTGAACCAGGCAATCAGAGAGTTACCCCGCAGCCCACAGAGACTGTGAGTTCACATGGCCAGAGCAAATACAAATCAAATAGACTTTCTTGTGATACTTTTATTACATATATATGCAGTGGGTGTTGGAATGTGATTAGTGCCTATAGTCATTACTAATAGACAACAGATGAGACAGTGGCAAATAGGAATGTCAAGCCAGACCGTGCTATGCTTGTATATCATATTCTGCTCATGTATTTCTTGTGTGTGTGTGTGTGTGTGTGTGTGTGTGTGTGTGTGCGCACAGACTCCTGTATAAGCAGCGTGTGCTGGTGAAGGCGAAGCTGGGTGAAAGTATTGTACTGGATATGCAGAGGTTTACAGAGGAGGGGGAACTGGCCTGTGCTCTGATGTGGCATCATGTAGCTCTCTGTGCCAAAGACACACAGCAACAGCTAGCCTACTATCAGAATGCAATCAAAACCCTACAGGTGCATATACATGCCATCATGTTTTCAGTGTCATATAGAAACCTTGTATCCTCAGTATGGAAACTGCACAGCAGAAGGAAAAAGCATTCTATCTGTGAAAGTTTATTCCTCGCAAGTTTGCACAATGTAATAATTTTTTATCATGAAATTTGACCACAGCATTAACTGCAGCTTTTGTTTTCAAATTATGTAAAAAAAATGAAACTGAATTGGTATTGGTGTACGGCATATATTGATTAACAGGAATACAAAAAAACACAACCATATGGTGTTTTGTATGTATTTTATTTTATGTATTTTTTTAGCCAGTATATGAAGCTTAATGCTAGTCATTTAATATTTTAATTAATATTTTGTAATTGAATCATATTTATGATTGATTAAGATGTTTATAACATACTTTTTAAAAAATATATAGCAGTGATAACACTGATATTAGGACACATGAATTTTTAAACTTTATGGACAGAATTAAACTGTTGTGTCCGGAACAGGTGGTTGTATTTACATCAGTTGTTTTTTGTGATATTGCAAAAACCAAAACATTACAAATTTTCTGTTTTTCAATTTAATTTGTGCATTTTGAATCTGTTAGAAATTTCAAATATTTTTCTTTCAGTTCTGAAGTGCAGTATTAGAGAAAATTATTGTATGTGGCATATGTGTATCTCATATGTACCTATATATATCCAAATCTCTATTTAGCCTTCTGATGCAAAGAAAGATCTTTATTTGAAATCTTGGCTTTCTCATTTGCATTGCATCATTTGCATTTATATAATGACATCTGCTGGACATTCAGGTGTATTGCATCCTGTTAACTTTAAAGGTGTAGACTATTGTATATTATTAATTATTACATTGCATATGATGTTTATGTTGTATTGTTCCAGAGCGCCAGCAGTCAATGGAAGAAGGTGGATCTGCTGCTGGAATTTGGGGAGTGGCTGTACTGTAGTAATTTTCCTGTGGTAGATGCAAAGCTGCAGATTCAGAAAGCCATAGACATTCTCCTTTCTGCCACCTCTGACACCAGCCAGAGCCTTGGTAACCTATCTTATCTATTAATAATGATAACACAGACTAATATACATGCATATGTGAAAAGTACTCATGATGTTAATGCTTTGGTGGCGTATAGCCAGAGCCAGTGTGACAAACTAAATCTATGCTAAAGAAATACAGCATGAATTCTTGTAAAGAAATATAACGCCTTACATTGTTTACCTTGTTAATAATCCCCCCGTAGATTTAGACATTCTCAGTTTTGGCCATTCATAGTTTCATCCTTGCCTCTAATAGCATATTTGTTTGTGTTAGAGACCTCAAGGCAGCCTGAAGAGGGGATTCCAGTCAGCTCTCTGTCTGAGATGAGGGAAGTGTGGCGTCTAGATGGCCTAGTGAGAGCACACACACTGCTGGCTTTCATGGAGTCCAGAATGTCTCCCCGGTACCAGCAGTACCTGCTCCTATCATATTCCTCAGTGCTGCAGATCTGGCAGGTTAGAACAGAAGTCTTTAAAGAGGGTCGTCTTCTCTTTTTGTGTTTGTGACGTACAGTACAGTCCGTAAATAACTGGAGAATGATGTAATTTGTTTTGTATTCCTTGCGAAGCATACCACATTTTAAATGTACTTTAAATTGTCATGGTCATATTTGGCAGAGTACCACCTTTTTTCTTTTATAAATGTGTAAATAATAATTTTGTATTATATTGAATTTAATTTTGTTTTTTATTCCACATTCAGGTAAATTCATGCTTAGGGAATTTGTTTGATAATTCATTTGGTTAATGATTAAGCTTTGCACTTTTGTTCTGCTTTTGTAAATGTAACAGTTTTAATCTTTTTACAATTTTGATCAATTATGTCATAAAACCTCTGTCTTAAATAACATGCAGGGAGCATAATGACTCCTGTTTAAACACATTTAGTACAGTATCTGAAATATTGTACAACAATTATTGAACTCAGTTATTTTCAGTAGTATTGATTAAATGTGGCTGGTGCTTTTTTAACTTATCAAACCCCAGAGAAAAAAAAAAGAAAAAAAATTTGTTTTTTGAATATTAATACTTAGCTAACTGTATATTGTCGCTGTCCAATGAAAAACATTTATCTCAATTTTTGTTGATTCTGCATTTCCTACATCTTTTGAATACACCAATAGTTGTTTACATTGTGAGAAAATTTCATGATGAATGGACCAAAAGAAATTCTACAAAATAGCTTGGAAAAATCCTTACATTGAAAGTAAAGTAAGTTTTTGTTCTCTCCTGTAAAGTTGCAATTTTGCAGATATTTGTTTTTATTGGACAGCACTGATATGTTAGACATAGGTTAACCTTTTCTGTCACAATTATTTAAATTTAAGAACAAAGCTAAACAGTTGATTTATCTGTGGCAGCTGTTTGGTATATTCATAAGAAGAAAGAATACAATAACACAATGGTCATAACTTCCGGACCAGGGATGACCACAGTCAGTTGATCAGTTTGATCAGTGGTGCAGAAAACATACTACTGTTATACTACTAGATAGATATAGACATGGCTTTGTATAGTCACATTGTATCAGTTTACTTTCTTACAGTAGGCTTTTATCACCAGGACAAAACCAAGAAGTAAACTTTTTTAAGGGCAGTTCATTACTACAGAATATAACCAGTGTCTGTGGGCCAGGATTAGGTAGTTAATGATGAACCATGAGTGTGCCTAGTTCTGTGTTTGTCCAGTTTTTTTATTGTGCTCTGGAATGAAGAGGTTTTATGAGAAGGACTGTGATTTTATGATTAATGTAAATATCCACAAATTTAAATTAGCTTCATAATTGAAAAACTGAAACCTATTGCTCTTAAATCAGAGTGAAGTATTATGTGAACGGTTTTGACACACTGTACAATGCATTGCTTAGTTTGTATAGCTAATATATTGAACATACAATAACAAAACCAGCCTGTTCAAATCTTAGGGGTGAATTGGTAGAATATGGCCCCTTTAAAATCCAGTATGATGGCTGTGTTTATTTGCTTACATACTGCACTAATTGAATGTTGAATTTTTGATTTGCTGCTATCTTAGGTTAGCTGTGAATACATTATGTTAATGAAATGAGCTTTCACTGTGAATTTGACATCTCCATATATTCAGGTGTCCATGGAATCAGCACAGGAAGTCATCAAGGAGGAGCAGAAGAATCCTACTGTACCGGTTCCACCATTGTCAGCAGCCAGCACCAAAAAAGACAAGGAAAAAGAAAAGGATAAAGGCAAGAAGGAAAAAGAGGTTTGGCCCTTATCTTTGGAATGCATAGCTAAAAAACCTGTTACAGATTAATAACCTCCATACAAAATAAAAAAAAAATATGTTCACAATATAAGACATCATAATACATACATCAATAAAGAAGCACACATGAAAAACCAGAAATTACACCAATAATTGTAGCCTTGCTTTTGCACATATCAGCACTAATTTTCGAAAACACCCCCCTCTCTTAACCCTGTCCAGCCCCTTCTTGTTGAGAAAAAGCCCAGAGGCCCGGTTTCAGACTCCCCCCTGCCTTCCAGCCCAGAGGAGTGGGCTCAGTTTGACTGTCCTGAGGAGATCCGCCAAGCTTTCAGACAAGACAGTGGCCCTCACTGCATCAACACACACAGCATCAGCGTGCAGGTCAGTGGTCTCCACCAGGAGGTGCCGCACTCTCTCCATGCCATCAGTCTTTAGTTGGTCCTAGTCTTTTACTCTATGTCTTGACACATATAATCAAAGATCCAGCAGAGCAGAAAAGTCTTGCATTGATCCCTCCTGCGATCTCTGAGTTTCCGTTAGCTTACTTGTGGATGAGGTGGGAATATTGACCTTTATGCTCAGTCAGCGTGAAAGTGGAGGCAGTTTTACTCTGCTGAGAGACAAAGACAGGTGCATGCTCAATCGATCTGCTGAACTGAATGTGATGAAGTTGAATCGCCCCACAGGAAAAAGACCATTGATCTCCTGACACATGAATCAATCAGAACTAGCACATGGTTATGGAAGAACACATTTTAGTCCGTTTTAAAAACAACCAGCAGATCAAATTTAATAGAATATAATACAGATGAACACAAAATCATTCATAAATCCTTTCCTGTATATACCGCTGCTTGAATGTAAGTCCCCAGCTGCTGTTTTAGAAAGAAATGGCAGTGCTGCCACCTAGCTATAAGTATAGCTGTATTTAAAGCCTACCTACCACATGGTTTATCTTGGGTGCGTGCGCAAAACTATAAAGGCCCAGAGAGCCCCATCATGCAGTACAGGGATGTGCAACATGCAATATAGTGATTCAAAAACAAGTGAACTGATTTTGAATTGAGTTACAAATGAATTAAGGTAACAATAAAAGACAAAGAGTGCATGCATGACTTCCACTGAGCATAGTACAGTCTCTAATTACATGTGTGAGTGCAGAGATGAACATTGGTAACGTTATTCCTGAGCATTCTTGAGCCAATGCAGTGATATCCATCAAGAGGACCATGCCGCTTTGGAATGTTGCGCCCCCTGAGAGTTGAAGGTCATGGGTATTGATTTGTGGTTTTCAACTTTCCTTTTATGTACAGAAATGTTCTGGACTCACTGAATCTTTTGACGTTATTAAGCCCTTTATAGAGCGAAATACCTACAATCTTAGCTATTGCTTGTCCAGGAATGTCATTTTTAAACTGTTGTGTGTATATTTTTGGCAAGCTTATAAAGTAGTAGTGTTTTCCTGGATGCTCTTTTTGTATTTAAGCATAATCCATTGCTTGTTTACATTTTACAATGCTCCTAATCTTATATTGCCAATTTATTTCCAATGTGTTTATATATATATATATATATATATATATATATATATATATATATATATATATATATATATATAATTTAATGTAATTTATTGTTATCTACTATTTTTTTGTAGCTGTGTTTCTATTCAAACATTTGTTTAAGGTCTGTGACAGAATGTTTGCGTCTGCTACTGTTAAGCACAAATTATTTTTTATAAGACGCATTCTCACACAAAGAGCAAAACAAGGGGTGCGCTTCATTATTCTGTGCCGGCTTGCCACTTTTACTTAGCAGCAATGACGGAGAAACATATTTAAACAGAGTATCATCAGCAGTTAATCCTGCTCTTATTTAAAATGTCACTAGAAACAGTTTTGACTGTCCTTACTGAGGACAAATAGTCACTTGTCAATTCAGACATTAGTTTTCAGCTGAGCATTCCTTGCTGTGGTTTTCCTCATGTTGTTGTAATGATATGATGCCGTGATAGATGGAAAACCTACTACAGAGAGATTTTCAGAGAATCATACGTTTTTATTGAATTGTCTTCTTTTTTGTTGTTCCATATTTTAAGGACTAGCCGAAATATTTTTTCCTACTTCTCTCTGAGTAATGAGCTGCCCACGTTCGAATATGTTGTGGATAAATGCCTTGTCTGTGTCTTTGCATGCTTACAGAGCCGAACTCTGTTCTTCTTGGATGTCCTAGTGAGAGAACTGGAGTCTGTGTCTCTAACCCCACTTACTCTGCCTCCTCTGCATCTGGCTGAGGTCATTGCTCATGACCTCTCACTCAGCAAGAGTCACTCTGACCTTTACCGCCTCAGGTACAGAGCACTGCTTTTTGCCAGCTCTACAGTCAGCAGGCATATGTGTATGCTGTATATATTAGGTTAATAATATATTAGGTCTTACTCTTGGTTGCTACTTAAGAAGATATCCAAACCGAGCAACAAGTCAAGCCTTTGGACACTACAAACTATAAACCTACACCTCTGTAAAGTTAATAGCCAAATAATTTAGAAAAAATTTTGATTAATCACTCCTTGTGTATATTAGCGTATTTGCTGAAACATAGTTAACATAGCATTGTTATTTAACTATTAGCTTGACAGATAGCATTCTATATACTAGTTTCAATAACAGCTTCAGGTACCTGTGTTCCTACAACTGAGAGGGAGCACAGCTATAAATCTGAATTGAATGAATTCCAGAGAACGGCTATTATATAATGTGCTTTAAGTTTTTGAAGACAGAAATACCTCAAATATATTATCACCATCACATTATGGCTTTCAAAAACGTGCTTTTATATTATATGCAGTCAGGTTACGTGTTTTGTTGATTTCAGCTGGGCAAAAGCTGACTTAACCTATTCCAAAATTTGGAAAAATATCAAATGTGCCATTCGTTTTTCACAGGCTGCTTTTCTTCCCAGTATGTTAAAATTCTATTAAAAGTTAAAATCAATTAAATTAAGCACAAGCATATTCTCTGTTGTGGAAATTTACTAATTTAGATTTAAATCATGTGATTTGACCATGGGTGCCAAAACTTTGGCATGCAACTGCATATCCATATATTATCTTAAACATGTAGTGTTTCCTCCCTAATACAGTATCCTGATTATATCATAAATCATGATGAAAATTTAGATGATTATGATATGTGTGTGTGTGGTTAATACAGTTGTGTAATGTTCTATAGTACATTTGTCTATTTGTCTTAAAAAAAAAAAACTATTTAAGAAAAGTAAGTTTGATACCTTCATATCTCACTTAAAGTAAAAAGGAAATCGTGATTTGATTTATATCGTGATATATATCGATATCAACTGATATGAAAAAAATGATTGTGATACGATTTTTTCCCATATCTCCCAGCCCTAAGTAGTAGATTACCTCAGAGCTTTGCATGTTTTTCAGGATAGTGAAGACATGTTGTGACCTGGGGCTTGAGTCTTCTTCACCATACAGAGAAACGTTACTGAGCTTTGCCCGTATTCCTGAAGATGAGCAGATGGCGTAAGAGATATGTTTTTTAAATTATGTTATTGGTAAATAGTCTATCGTAACATGAAGGGTCCTGGTATTTACCCTCATTGGAGTATGACACAGTCATGTTTATAAGTTTCAGAACAAATTAGGAACTATGATGGGCAGTAGAAAAGTCAGGAGTGTTAAATGGACATTCTTGTGTGTGTTTGTATGTAAAACTAAAGCATGTCCTTCAGATTGAGCTAAACTGTGGACAAGCGTGAAAGCTTTGGGCTGAATAACTCAACCTGATACAATAAAAATTGAATATTGAATTGACTGCTTAGGTTAATGTGGATAACCTCGGTTAATATGCCAATATTTCCTGCATTCTCAGATCAATGTATAATATCTTGTATTTGATCATAGGTGTCGAAAGGCGATTGCTCTCCAGAGAGAAAGAAATGGATATGAATCAGAGAGTAAAATCAACAAGGCATATGAGGTTGGTTAGCTGCAAAGCACATTACTGAACAGTGTGAATTGGAATTATCAGCCTCTCTTGCTGTCTTTCTATTTTCTGTGACTTTCCTGTGTAAATAGAAACAGTGCAGTAACAAACACGTCTCCTCTCTTCAGCTTGTGCCCTCTCGCAGTGGGAGCGCTGCAACTCTAGGCAGCATGTCCGGGAGGAGGTTGGGCTGGTGTTCTGTGCACGAGCTGTGGCTGGACAAGGCTGCTGTGTGTCTCAGTATGGGCCTGTACCAGCCTGCCAGGAGCCTGCTGGCTGAGGCTCACTTGGTGGCCAAGGTGAGAGAGGACATTAATAAGTGTTCATACAGAGTTCTGGTAGCTGGAGTTAGATATAAGATACAGGATAGGAAGTGGTGGGCACACGTCCTGAATTTTACCCAGAAGAGCCCAGAATCAGTTGGCAGTCAGTTTAATTTGTATCAGTGACATATTCATGCCAAATATGCCTTGTGTACCATCAGGAACTTGGAGATCAGATGTCATCTGCTAGGGGTTATCACTTGTTGGCTGTTCTGGCCAGTCAGGAACTCCAGCATGGCCAGGCCCTTGCTTTATTGGAGCAGGCTGAGGAGATCGGTGGGGACGAGGATTTCTGGTTCCATCTCACTCAAAGCCGCCTGAACGCCACAGTGAACTCTGTGGATGGGGACGCGTACACCCAGGTTAATTTCATGCCTTTATGCTTTTAATTCTGGAATACTTTCTAGTTTTTCAGCTAATTTGGGGAAAAGTAGAGCAAGTAAGTGAAAAGGAGTGCTGTGTTTTTACATGTAAAAAAACTTAAATACAAAGCACGTTCCAACTTTGTGCTTTGTGCAATTTGTGCTATTGTGCCATCTGCTGGACAAAATCTCAGTTGCATCTCTGTGGATGTAAAACTGCTCTGTTTTTTTATTTATTATCGTTGTGCATTGCAAGGCAATGTACAATGTACATCTGGTCGACCAACAGACACCGTTTCGCATACACTGATTCAGGGAAGACCCTCGACCACGACTGCAATGTTGGTTTGACCCCTGCTCGTCTGTTTGGTGTTTTTTCCATCCCTCTTTCCCTCCCAAAGGGTCCTATTCATTTTCAAGTGCACCCAAACATTATGGTTTCATTAAACTGCATGTACTCACTCAAGACAGGTCCCCTAGCACACTGACCCACACTCGTCTACTTGTCTTTTATTCATCTCTTGTTACTCGCACTGCTTGAGTTGCACAACCATGCACTTTTGTAGTTAAGTAAGCTTTTGCCCAGCTGACGTGGTGCAAATCGAGTTTCGCTTATTTTTATTTTTTGCCACATCTGATGTTTTCAGAACTGTGTGAATACACAGATCTGATCTTTGCACACAAATCAGATGTGAGCCACTTTGAACCTGCTTGCATCCCACATTTATTTGTGTTTCATGTCTGGATGAACTTTCCATTTATACTATTTATTAAAGTGAGTCTCCAGTTTGTCCTGACGAAATCCGATTTTACTTTCCCATGTAAATAAACACATTAGCATATATGTCATATCCATTTGAGTTTATTTACTTTTTTCCATTATGATATGAGTTGACAAGCTTGGGCATTTTCATTGGCCCAGAGTGCAACAAGGCTCTTGACTTGGGGATAACTTGACTCTTATATACTCTTCATCTTTTGTTTATCGTCTTACTTGTTAGTCAGCACTTGACAGACCCATTTCCGCTTATGCAATTGCATAGGAAAGATGAAAAGGCCTTCCGCCTACACTTGAATGTTAAATGTGGTCTGTGACCACCTTCATATGTAAGTGCATCTGTGGGGTGTTTACGCCTGCCTTCTTGGTTTGGTAAAGTAAAATCCGAATGTGATTCAATCACCAAAAACATATGTTGATGCCAGGCTTTTCCATATGTGGTACTAGATTGGATACGTATCTAATTTTGCACCAAATGTCGTTCATGAAAAAAGCCAGACTGTAACAAATGTGTTTTTTCCTCCGGACATGCATCGTCATTAAGTGTTAATGTGGCAGCAGTGAATACCAACAAATGCTGCAGAAATTTCTGACCTATTTTGCCCTTGTCGTAATGAACAGCTGAGAGCTGCTCAGCGAATCATCACACTTTTTAGGTTGTTTGTTGTTGTCCATAACACACATGGTTTATTTAGTGGGATGTGCGAATGTAGATTGTTTCAGGGCACAGGTTCATTTACACTAATGACACATAAGAATCACTTATGCAAAGTTAGGAAGATGGACCTGAGCGAAAATCTGAAGTAATGAGGCTGGCAGTGTGAATATTGCCTAAATGCAGAAATTGTTGAAGGTAAGCTAGATTACACATCTAGGCAAAAACATTAACCATGGCCAGAATAGCGAAACATTAGGTTTTAATGATCTTAACAACAAATCATTGAACAGAGATAGAAAGGTTTTTATTGTTTCTCTTTTTTCTTTAAATAGTGAAGTTTTATGGGTAAACTTGCCAGACAATCTTTAATAGAAAGAAGAGTCAGCATTGTACCACTCAGCACTGATGGCTTAAAACAGCTGCAAAACATATATTGTTTAAACCATGACTCTAGATCAGCTTAAAACTGGCAGTAAAACTATTTTACTTTGAGGCTTTTTCTAGTTTTTTGCCTGGAAAGTCAACAACACGCCCAATTATGTAATATATATATATATATATATATATATATATATATATATATATATATATATATATACATTGTGATTAAGTTTAAAGAAGAACTGTCTGAAAGTGCTTACAAGGTATTTTATTATGGACAGACAATTTACAGAACAATTAAATAGGTTAAGAATCTTTGTCATAAATCACAAGGGCAAGATTATTGTGTATTGCTGTATTGTAACTTTTTAGGTGCTGTTGTAACTATTGTTTTGGGTTCTCTCAAAATCTCCCAGATCTCTTATTTTAGAAACCCTGCTACATACATGTACCCCTGCTACATAAATGTAACTGAAATAAACTTCTGGAGGAAAGGAAAACACTTTTTTAGCAGGTTGAACTACGCTTATAGAAAAGTTCTGAAGAAGAACTGTTTCTTCTCTACAGGTTTTCCAGATAATAGACAGAGCCAGCGGCCTTCTCAGATCAGCTCTGGAGCAGAGACCAAATCGAGCTCCTGTCCTCCAATTCTACATCGCGTCACTGCAGGCCAGGTAGGGTGCTGGAGTCTGTGTTTCTGCTGTTGTTTGTCATGTCTCATTTTCCTCCAGAAATGAAAAGCTGGCGCTCTTGTGTCTTGGTATTTTCTTGTAGAGGTGCAGTTCTATGTCGCTCTGTACTGGGGTCTGCTGGTGCTGGCCATGTCGAAACAGGGGAGAGACTAAAGTCAGTGTGTGACACTCTGAAGCACAGTGCTGCAGCTCTTCTCCAGCTTGGCTACAGAACCTCCGCTGCTGAGACGACTCTAGAACAGGCAAACTCTCTGAGGTACACCTCTCATCTGTTAGGAACATCTTTGGGGCTCTTTGATCTTCTACTATGTACTACTATGTGCTTGCCCTTCATTGCACTGGAAATAGACTAATGAATAATGCATGAGATAAATTCACCAAATTCAAAATGACCTTGACTTTGTGATCATGTTGGGAATGTTTTTGTACCTCAAACAGAAGAGGTTAGCTTGGCTTGACCATCTTATCTTTGTTTTAATTTTGGGAAGAACGCAGGCCATGCTTACAACCACCAAAGAAGAGAAAAAGCAGCACCTACTTGATGCCCTCACACTTATGCAGCAGGCTGTGTCTCTGCAGGAGGAAGTGCTTTCCAGTTGCCCCAAGTTTCTCCCAACTCATGAGGTACAATTTCTATAGGTCAGGCATATTAAAACACTGTAGGCTTTTATGGTGGACTCTGATTCTTGAATGATAAAGTGACAAAGTAAACCATAGGGACTTATGAATGTAAGACATTCTATGAATAAAGGCACTGAATGAAATTGCATTGTTTGAGCACCAACTAACTAGCATCAGTCAACAACCAAAACCAGCATGTTTAACTGAAACAACATGAATAGGCTCCCTAATCTTCTTTTTTTTTTAAATTTTGCTCAAAATATTGTAAAAAATATTTTCTTTTTTTTAATTTTGCTCAAAATATTGTGAAAATATTTTCTTTTTTTAATTTTGCTCAAAATATTGTGATAATATTTTCTTTTTTTTTCTAAAATTTTGCTCAAAATATTGTGAAAATATTTTGAAAATATATATAATATGGATTGATCATATAATTTTACACGCCTAATCTACACAACATGTGTGTTGCGGGTCGTATTAGGCGTGTAAAATTACATGGTCTTGGTGGGATTTAAAAGTAATCTTAAAGTATTTGCATCAGCAAGAGATCACCTTTTGTCAGTCAATACATAAACATGGAGCAGCTTGCATATTTCATCATGAGAGTAAGTTATTTTCTTTTTTTTCCCCTGAAAATGAAGGCTACCAGTGCTCAGTAACAGACTACAGTCACAACATGAACCATTGAAGGCAGCAGGGTGTGATACGAGTCAGCATGCCATTGAAGAGTCTGTGATAAAACATCCGTGCTTCACATTCTGGTCATCATTAGCTTAACAGGCTAGCTGCCTGCTGACCAGATAAGCAAGAAGGCCTCTGTTGTTGCAAAAACCATACGTATTTTTCATCATGCCCTCACAGTTTTAGGACAAGCTGTTGTAAGCTTGGTGAAATGGGATTTGGCTCTACACTGAGTTTGTTTATTTGGCTCAGCATGAGGCTGCCTTGTCCATGTACCCTTTTGGACAAGCCCACCACAGCACCGTACCGCCGCCACTAAATAGCCTTAGTAATTTGTTTTGCCTCATGTTGCACTCTGGAGTTTCATTTTTCTGACCAGATTATTTCATTATAGAACACACAGGGTGTTTGTGTTTATAAAATGGAGGAAATTAACACTCAAGCTGTTGGGGGAAGTCTGAATTGCTAAAGCAATTAGACTCCTGCGCTGTTCACATTCTTGTAATTTCATTTGGCACCAAAACACCAAATCCAGGAGGCATATAACACTAACTAGATTGACATAAAGTTTGAAATGTACCAAACAGAGAAACAGATACATGAGAGCTTCACTTTACCCAAGAAATCAAAAATCAAGTGCCTCACTTTATGTAAGTACCACATATTCAGCAAACTACAGACTCTCAGTGCTATCTCCACAGCTTGGATGAGCTGTAGGTCTCTACCTACAGCAGATGGTGCTGGTTTCCCAGTAAAAGCAGTAAACGTTGCCCACTCTACAGATTCTAGACATTGTTGGATGAGTTCAATATCTGTAAGAATGTGTGTATTCTGCAGAAAAAGGACATATATAACCTGCACTGTACCACTGAGTGAAATGTCATTGATCAATGTACCTACCTGTCTTGTTCATTCTGCTACTAAGTGCTGTGAAAGATAAATTGTGGGAATGTTAAAACAGTAAAAGTGCTTTGCAGTGGACCACAGGGGGGCTGTTCACTGATTTCTTTTTAGGGTTTGTGCTGATGGCCCAAATGTGAGATTCCCAAAAGATTGCTTTCATTTGCCCATCAGCTCTCTTCCTCTCACACCATGCATGCTCCGTTGAATCATTCATGACTTGCAGGTTGTTGTAACCCACTTCCAAGAAGGATTTCTTAATCTCTCTCTCTCTCTCTCTCTCTCTCTCTCTCTCTATATATATATATATATATATATATATATATATATATATATATATATATAAGATGCAATGCTTGTAAGATGCAATTTTGGAGATACTTGTTTTTCATTGGACAGCGACAATATATATATATATATATATATATATATATATATATATATATATATATATATATATATATATATATATATATATATATAAACAAGTGTCTCCAAAATTCCACTCAAAAGTTTAGGATCACTTTTGAATTTCATTTAATGCAATTTTCATGCAATTCACAAACAATATTGTCCATTTCACAATTAATTTAAGTGTATCAGATTATTTTTAAAGAAGGCCAATTGGTTGTTAGGACACTCTTGCTCACTTGTCATGCACAGCAGAAAAACATTCTACTAATAAGTGAGTATGAAAGGGAGAACAACATTCTAGGTTAGTTTAGTATCTGAAGCATCAGCAGTTGATGGCATGCTGACCGACTCAAAAGGTCCAGAAAGAAACAACTTTCTTCAGAGACCCGTCAGTCCATTGTTGTGTTAAGGGAGGAAGGCAGAAAAGAAAATTTCACTGTGATCCCAAACTTTTGAGCAGTAGTGTGTATACATATATATATATATATATATATATATATATATATATATATATATATATATATATATATATATATATATATATATATATATAGTGTCAGTTGTTGGAAGGATTGATCACAATAAATAACCTCGCTTGATAACTCACCCTTTTCTTTATCCATTGTGTGCGTTTGTGTGTGTTTTCTTAGTGTGGGCAGTATAGTCTGCCTGCATTGCGTGTGTGTGTGGACTTTAGGTTGGCTCTGGTTGACCTGGCTCTGCTAATGCTGAAGATGCAGTGTGAGGAGGACATGATTCAGTGGAGAGTCCGTAGCAGAAAGAGCTCCATTGAGAGAGCTATGGACGACTACATCCAGAGCGACACAGACACAGACACCCTACAACAGGTCAGAGACTCCCAGAACTACTAAATCTCCCCTCAGGACAAAGAGATGATGTAGACAAAGACGTCCCTTGTTTTGTTCTAGTAAATGTTGTTGCTGCAGTCAGGGCCTTGATAAACCAGGCTGACTGTCAGCCGTCACATCACGTGGTCAGATGAGCTATCGTCCATGAATATGTGTGTCCTGCGAAATCTGATCTGATGCTTCTGACATTTAAATAAAATCTTTTCAAGGCTGACTTGCTACAGCGCACAAATGCCATATTTTACATTTACATTCAAGGAATTAAGCAGACGCTCTTATCTCACAAAAATGCTGTGTCGTTAACTCAGAGAATGTATTCTAGCGAGTACAAATAAGTTAGTAAGTAGCTAGTTCAAACTACCCTTGGAAGATATGATCTTCTGTCTGCCTTTAAAGACTGCGTGGGCTTGATTTTTACTTTCTAGGCCAGCATCAGTTTTGAATCTGATGCAGACAGCTACCCAAGGCAAGTTAAAGGGAGTGCAGCAATTGAGGAACATGGGTGATATTAGAAAGTCTAAAAGCAAGTCTTCCTATTTAAACAGCTTAAACTCAGACATTTACATTTACAGCATTTAGCAGACGCTCTTATCCAGAGTGACTTCCAAAAGTTCTTTGGATCAGTGTTCAGTCAAAGTATGTATTTGTTACTAGTACAAACTGGTTTAAACAGTGCCAGAAACAAGGGCCACTGCTGATACCTAGTGAAAAGAGTATAAAATATAGTGTTAAAAGTAGCATATGTGCAATACCTAGCAATACCCAACCAGCATTTATATCCAGAAGATAAAGACTAAAGAGTTAAAGAGACATTTGCCTTGTTAGCCTTTCAAAAATATATTATTTACTTGTATATTGCAGTTTTACTGATTATTATCAGTTTCTGCTACAGAATGTTGTTTCCTTTTGTGCAGGCCCATGTTGTGTGTGTGGTGTTTTGAGTGCAGTGTTTCACAGATTTTTTTTTTGAAAATAGTACCCTCTTTTTTAAACCCTCTTTTGTGGCTTATTCAGTTTATTCAAATTATATAGTTTCATGCAAAAACCTGTGGCATATTATACATTGAATGTAAACAATACTCTTTTTGCTTTCTTTTTTTGTTTTAGTAGAACTGTTGCTTACAGAATAAAGTGGTTTGCAAACTTTTTACTGTCCTGTACCCTCTCAGACATTCTGCTTCAAACTTGGGTGCTGAGTACCTCCTTTCTGTCTCAGACATACACATATAAATTTCAGGGAAGCATATGTAATGTGTGTGTGTGTGTGTGTGTGTGTGTGTGTATATATATATATATATATATATATATATATATATATATATACTCTTAAGGGTCTTTAGGTCCTTTAGGAAAAAAAAAATTGAGTCCAAAGAGCACTGCTGTACTTCTGAGGGTATATTTATATTGTTTGTAACCTTATAAACTACAGTGTACTCATACATGCCACTTTTCCTGACAGGGGCCTAAAATTTCTTCATTTGTAATCATCATGAACAATGTAAAGTGAAAACTCAGAAATGAAACTAAGTCGTGTACAAGTATCATACATGCCTTACAACTCTTAATTTACATACACAACAGAGCAGGATACACAGCAGTAGGTCTTGAAATAAGAAATGATGGTGCTTTTTCAGATCCCAGTGTCAGTGAATTAGCAGAAGACTCTACTATGAGATGCAGTATGCAGTAATCAGGATGCAGCATTCTAAGTTTTGGGTTTCAACAAGTCTTTTTTATTAATCTTGTAGGAGTGGCTGACCGTGACTCGGTCTCTGGGCCAAATGGCGTTGACCCAGCTGTCTGTGATCAACTCTCTCTCGCTGGACTGCATAGAGACTAAAGCACGCTCACTTAGCATGCTGGGAAGGTGTCTGATGTTGATAGTGATGCAGAGAGACCCACTCTACACCATTCCTTTATGGGACAGACCTGCCTTGGTACAGCATCCACATTCACAAAAGCAGTATATCCATCCATCTATATTCATACATACATACATACATATATACATACATATATACATACATACATACATACATACATACATACATACATACATAAAATGATGCGCTTTGTATTTTTATATTTATCTTTAGGTTTTAGTGACCAAGGATAACTAACACATAATATCTACAGATACCAATACAAACGCTTTAAAGCTGGTTCACACTATAACCCATGTTTAAAGTGCAGTGCTCCTGTGCTGCGTCAGGTGGAGAGCGGAGAAGAGGGAAATCCAAATGAAGACGAAGATAAAGAAGAGGCAAGCAGGGGAGGAGTGGATGGGACCACAGTGCAGAATGAAGAGAGCACTACCAAAAGTGCTGAACTGCAGGTAGAGTAGTCTCCCTAACACATGTACACACCAGCAGTAACTGACTATTACAACTAGGCCTTCAGTTTAGGCCATAAATATTAGAACTGGGTGAAAAATAAGGAAAAGATGGCATTTAGCAGACGCTCTTGTCCAGAGCGACTTACAAAGGTGCTTTGTGTTCGGTCAGAGTATGTATCTTTAGCTAGTAGAGTTTAACAAAAATGTTTAAATCCAACTTACCTTTGAGCTCAAACACTGCCAGAAACAAGGGCCAGTGCTGATACCTAGAGAGAAGACAACAAAATACAAGATTAGATACAGCACAAGTGCTCTTAAAGGAATACCTAGCAAAACAGAGATAAAAGAGTTAAATGCAGCTGCATAAGTATAATATGATTCATTTCAATAATCACATCTCCCATAATACTCATTTCTCATAGGATTATAGTACCATGTCAGCACTAAGCTAATAGCAATTCACATTAGTGTTTTTAGCCATTATAGATTAAATGTGGACGTTTGAAGCGTGTAAAATATATTCCATATATTATTTAAATGTTGTAACTGACAAATTAACATATATAGCAGCTTTCAGTGACTTTTTTTAGTAAGAACTCTGTCATAGAGCTGCTGTGGCTGTTTTCCTTTCTAACATTTGACAAAATCTGTCACCTACAGCTTGTACTCCTGATTAGTGATCCAAGATTTCCAGGCGGCCTACAGTGACATTTTTTTCTGACAAAAAAGTTCCACCTATTATCATTCAAAACATGACAGATTGATTACACCATGTTAGATTTTCAGTCCAGCTAATGAAGTCCTGACCAATGGGAGAGCTCGCTTGGCTGAATCTACCTAGATGATGCAGAGAAAGTTGATTGGACAGTTTTCTGTTGGCCTTCTCGTAAACTTAGCTCACTTCTTTCAACCCAAACCTTAACAATGAAATAACAGTATTATTACAATGCGTAAAGAGTACATCAAGCTTGATGATTACAATATATAAAAATAAAAGTAGATTACAGACACATTTGTTTCACATGTTGAATATTTTTTACAACCTATGGTGTCTGTTAAAAGCTTGTGGACACTGATGACACACTGAATGCCACAGGGTTTACATGATTGTTTATGGTTTAGTGACACCCGTCTTTTAGGCTTAGCAGATCCTGCCCTAGCCCTAAGCTTCGGAGATACCGATCTGGCCTAAAGGGTTGGGCTGGTTGACCTGTTGTCAGCCTGGATTTAAATACAGTGTGTTGCTAGTTTGAAGTTAGACCATGTTCAGACCATACCAGGGTTGAGAGCTCTCAGAACCTCTGTATTGTTTCCCTGAAAATAAAGATTGCACTCTGAACTGGTTTCTGTCTTCATTCTGATAGCAAAAACGAAGTTACGACACACAGAAATCATTAGGTTAAGAAGAATCCAAATAACTACATTGATTAACTATTGATTAACTGATTAAGTGTTTTAACTTAATTGATTAAGTGTTTATCAAACTAATCCTTAGGTAATGACTACTATGCTGGAGTAGTGTGCTAGCTAACCTGTAACCTTATTAGTCATATGTATGTTGGTTGTTTTGTTTTTTAATGGTTATATTAAATTCTGTGATTATACAGTACTGTGCAAAAGAGTCAATTTTTAAAACCCTTAATCTTATCAATACATAGTTTTACTAGTAAGAACACCAGCTATCATTTAAAACAGATGTAAATAAGCATAATACAATACAAACTAGCATAAATATCTTATTGTGAAGAAGCAAAGTTTCTCCAGTTTGAAGAACTAAGTGTAGTTCCAGATTTCTCCTGGACGCCCCAGATATTGTATGAATGTATTCAGTTCCTTCAGCAGCAATCTTGATTTAGCTTAATGAAGTACTGAGCAGTCAAAGCAGGTATTAGATGAGAACTGTAAATAATACTGGGTTGTTCTCACAAGGAGAAGCTTGGAAAGGGTTAAATAAACACACTGACGCTTGAAAAGCACTACTTACTGTATAAGAGCTGTTTTTGCTGAGCAAATAAAAGCTTCCTGTTTGGAAAAATAGCTTTTTAAATATAATGTCCCCAAGTGCCTAAAACTTTTGCTCAGTCCTGTAAATGAATACAATGTATCATGGCAATTTGGGTATCACTGAACAGAGAACTGTAGGTAAGTAGGCTTGTTTTTCTCACAGCAAGCCCTGTAATACTGCTGCTTCAGCTGGCTAGTTTTATTCTCAAGTTTATAATTATTGCTTAAAAAACACATCTCATCTCAGAGTATCAGCTGGACGTCCAGACACATTTGGTTATTCTGACGCTTAATAATGGTGGGTGATATTAATGTATCCATAGTATCACATTTGCACACACATATACACACATGCACAAACACATACACACACACACACCCCTACAGGCATCCATTAGGATATGCAGTCTCATAGTTGATCGTGTCTGCTTGTTTACAGACAAGTTGGAGGGCAGTGCAGCAGAAGCTGACCCAGGCCACTGAGACACTGGCTCAGGCTCTGAGCTTGGCTCTGCAGCACAACTTCCCTCAGGTGCTCTCTCAGGTCTCTGTGGACTTGGTGGAATGCTACAGCCAGTATGACCCAGCCAATTGTGGACAGTACCTCGCTCTATTACAGGTGAGAATTTGTGTTGTTGTTAAGAACTGAATAATGTCGTACCCACCACCCTGTACAATGTTTTTTAATAGATGATTTCATCAAGGTTTTGCCTGTGAGGCCTTCGTGTTTGCAATGTTGATGACTTAAGCCATTAAATCACATCATAGATTGAGGATTTTTTAATTATCTTGTATTGGCATCTCAGGGCTTTGTAGCAGCATTCCTGTATCTATCATAAACACAAAGATTAAGGACACTGATATGTGGTAATGTCATTCTATATATAGCAGTGTAAGGACACTAGGCTGCTATGCTGATACTCCCTGTCTGTAGTCATGGGCTAGAAGCCTTGTGACCAGAAGGTTGCTGGTTCGATCCCTTGAACGAACAGGACATGAATGAGGTGCAAGATACCTTAACTCCCAACTGCTCTCCAGGCGCTGTGGCCGCCCACCGCTTGGGACAAGAGTGCTCTCTGCCCCCTAGTGTGTGTGTATGTAGGTGTACAGATGAGTTAAATGTGGAGGTGAATTAGACTCTCTGTGTGCAAACACAAGTGGCAAACAGTTCCTAAGTCTAATTTACTGTAAAATGACTCATTATCTATGAACATAATATAAACATGTCTGCAGAGTTGTGATTTATGGGTTAAGGGTTGCGGCATGTGTAAGTACCTGTGTAAATCTGAAATATCTAAACCATTATTTAATTGAATGACTGATTTTGTACATGGTTTCGGTGCTGTTGTTTTTGATTAATCGCTAGAACACACTGTCTTTAATGAGTATAACTAAAACAGTGACGTTAAGAACAAATAGCTTGGTGGTAGCGCAGACGTGTTTGCTTTACTTCATTTAAACATGGTGCTAATGATTCATGCAGACACACACAGTCCTGCAACAAATGCTTGAATTGTTCTGGTCCCTCAGTAAGAAGCTGATGTGCATTAAATTAGATTTTGTACAATGTTTCTAAACGTAAATGTTTGGTCCTATATACAAGCAATCAACAAATCATACCCCTTTACCTGATCAGCTTAATAACCCATATATTATCACTGTTAAAGAAACAAAAGAAAATACGATCTTTAATGATTTTTATAGTTCTGTGTCATTTAAACACAGTGAATTTTATTTACATTGTTTCAAATTTTGAACTAACCAATGAAAATGTTACAAAATGACTTAACAATAAATTGAAGTTACATTGACTTACTTTGAAATTTAGGAGCATTTTTACCTTCTACTGTAAACTTGCCATTAACTTTTGCTATACATAATGTAACTGCTGCTGTTACAGACAGAGATATTAGTAACTGGGCTCTCTTTCACTCTGATACTATGAAAGTCATCATGTTTAATGTTTTGCAAATCCCCCACCAGTGTCAGAGGTTTATCTTGTAATCCTACAAAAGTAAAGAATAGTTTTACATGTTAAGATTCTGACTACATGTTCAAATAAACTTTACTGCAATTCAAATGAACTGAGGAAAAAAGACTAAATTATCATCGATGAGATGATGATTCTTACTATGTTGAATATAATTCTACAATTAAAAGTTAATTTTAAGTTATGAGTAGATTTCTTGATAGGTAAAAAATAATTGATATGCTGATGTGTTTTGATTTGTTTTTTAGTATCAACAAAATTTTGTCATCAAAAACTTTGTTTGCATTGGTTTATCATGGCTGTGCGCATTAATATCTGGATGATTTTTCATTTTTTTACTGCTATTTTTTTCTTTTGACAGTCAACAGCAGTTTGTGTTACTTTTTATGTTTCATTAATCATTTATTTTGTAATTTGCTATTATTTGTTTGAATTTCATTTTTTTCATTATTTTCATTTTTCAAAGTATATGCATTTAATCAGCCACCCAGAGCTTCTCTTGACATGAGTCTTTAATAAATATATAAATATATATTAATATCATTTACATGTCAAATTTCTCTTTCCATGTTAGCAATGTTGGCGCTAATTACCTCCACAGAGACTGTATGAATGCTTCTTATTTATCATGTTGCACATTTTGTGTTAAGTTATAGGAATCTGACCCACAATGGCTCAGAGAACAAAAAAGCTGACTTATCTATCTCCATGCTTAACTGCAGCCGTAACACATTCTGACAGGTGTAACTGTTGTAAAATTTCTTATGTTTTCCTCTAAAACAAATTTAATTTAGTTAAAAACAATAATTACTAATTTACTTTGAGGGCCTGTTGTCTCTGTACAGTGTATTGGATGTGGTTACACATGTATTTGTAGTACTTTCAACTGTTTGAAGTGCTAATCATTCACTATTTTTGTCTCAGAGCTGCCGGTGCTGTGCCGAGATGTCCAGCATGTTGCATGCGGCAAGTTCAGACACTGGTCAGTCTCAGTTGGCAGCACTTCTGGGCCTGCAGAAGACCCTTCAGTCTAAAAGCAGCAGCCTCCTCTCAACCATCGACCATTCACTCCACACACTCTCTAAGGTGCTGCTCTTTGAACTCTCCCAAAGTAAAAATGTTCTTTTAGGGAGGAAGAGAGAAAAAACATTTCAACTGCCAAGGATGCAAAGTACAATACATTGTTTCATATCCCAGTGCTTGGGCTACCAGATGACTCACATATGTGGTGCAACGTAGTTCCCAGTACCCCTGTATCTCATTAATGGTGTGGTTTAAGTGTATCGGGAGCTGGGACACTGGACATATGTGGGCCCCAGTGTTTAATAAGGGACAGCTGGTCTCAGATTCACACAAAAGAGTACATTTTTTTAAAGCCTTAATCCTTGTTCTATTCTTCCAAACTACACTGGCCCCAGGCTTTGCTTCACTGAACAAAAAAAGGTCTGCTGACTTCTCTGTTTTTACGTTCCTGTTTTAGCCCCCTGCAACAGATCTTACATCAACAGTATTTGTCTAGATGAGTTATCCATCTGGATGAGCACTTAACAGGAGCAAAGTCACAGGATTCATGCCTGGCCAGACTGTGTTTATGCTTTATCTGTCCAGGGCTACCAGCACTTGACTATAAGCCCTAACCATCTGAGCTTCCTGGGAGAAATGCCACCCAATCTCAAAATCCTGCTGCTGCAGCACTCAGACGATGGGTAAGGTCATGTGCAGCTGAAGCTATACCTTGTTTGTAAACTGTTGCCGTCCAAAGTATCTCCAAAATTGTGACTTTACAGTAGAGGACAAAAAACATTCTTAACTTTTAATGTAAATACAATAAATATAAACCGGTTTCATTCCAAATGAGCTTCCAGCATTTCTGTTGATCCATAGAACTTTTATAAGATGTAAAGAACAGCTTCATTTAAATACTGACAGAAATGAAGATGCATGTTTTTCTTTGGGCAGTGACGAAATTTAAAGGTGTAGCTTGGCAAAAAAATCTAATTTACATAATTTTTGCATGACATGTTTGATTTTGTTTTGCTTCTTTAGTTTAGAGCTGGAGCTGCCAGAATAACTGTGCCTACATACACTGCAAGTAAATAGTTACCAGAGGTGTAAGAAAATATAAAAATATTAAATATTACAATATTATGTTTAGTGATACTGTATCGATTCTCAAAAACACAGTATCGATTATTAATTAACAGTTTACATGCAAATATTCCTGGCCGACAGTGAATCCTTGTGTGTTGTGTTTAAACCTCTGACCACTTGATAGCAGTGTTGTAATCCTTTCTCAGCTCCACTCCAACATTAACAAGCAGCACAAGGGTGCAATGCTATTGTAAGCATTGGAAAAGCTGTTCATAAAGTGGTGTGTTTTTATTGTAGGATTTTAAAAATCGCTGTATATCATTTTGCTTGCAGTATCGCAATACATTGCGATATATTGAATTGTGACCACTGTATCATGATACGTATTGTATCACCGGGTTCTTGCTAATACACAGCCCTAATAATTACCAAAACCACCTCCACAAATCCTTGCCAAAAAATCTCAATCCTGTCTTTACATGTCTTACATAGAGTAGTAACACATTGTGCTAAAGAAAAAAAGTGATTCCAGTTATCTTAAATGGTAGCAGGAGAAATAAAAATAAGATGTTCTGCTAAATGATTGCTTAAAGTAGGCAAATTTTGATCATCCCCAGCCTCTCTGCACATCTCTTGCAGTTCCTGCACTGAAGTGCTAGAGGGCGTCCTTAGTGTTACTGGGGTCACAACTATGCACAGGTTGCACAGTACAGTACTTATTCAGCCAGTTGTCATAGAGAAGTTTGTACAGTGCACTTAGTGTGCACATAGACACATACTTACATCACACTCTTCTGATTCTGCACCCAAGGTTTTCTTTCCTAGTGGTAATCAATAGACACTGATCATTGTACTTCCACCATGCTAGCACCTTTCTAGCTAGCTTCTTCCCCCAAGCCATCAGACTTCTCAACACAACTCAACGTCTGAACTGATATCTTTCTCCAACCATTTACCCCAGATAAAAAAAGGGAAGCATTTTTTGCACAAAGCATTGCACTAACAACTTTACTACCTCACTGGACTCTATTTATTACACATTGCACAATTTGCACACAACCAGCAATTATTTATTATTCTCTGTCTGTACTGTGTTGTGTTCTGTCTGTCCTGTGTTGTGTTGTGTTGTCTGTCCGTACTTGTTTGTTTGTGTTGCACTTGTGTCTGTATGCACTGTCTATGTTGCACCATGGTCCTGGAGGAACGTTGTTTCGTTTCACTGTGTACTCTGTATGTAGTTGAAATGACAATAAAAACCCACTTGACTTGACCTTTCACTGCACAGAAAAGAATGATAGTGTTTTTTTCAGTCTTTCTTTCTTTCTTTCCTTCTGCAGTTCAGTGTTGTATGGAGCTTTTTATGAGAAGACAAAAGCCACTGAGACTCAGAAAGGAAAGAGCATGCAGATAGCAGGTAAAGAGTCTTTCCTTCTGGGTTTCCCCTGTAACCTCCTCAGTGTCTCCTTAACGGGGTCCTGAATATCATGAATACGTATACGTGTACAAAAGCGTGTATGTATTTGAACAGAGAGCGCAGGCTCCTGAATTTTTTAGTTTTTGCAAAGAAAGAAAATTCATCTGCTGGAGTGTTGCAAAGCACAGCCCAAGGTTCTGCTGAATGAAAGCTGAATGCCTTCGAGGGGGGGAGCGTCCCGTTTCATCCAATGCGGTGTGAACTGAGAGAGGCTCACTGGGACCTATTACTGCTCTGAGCTGCCTTGGCTGGTGTGTGTCTTACGATGTGTTTGTGTGCTGCTGCAGGTGGGTTAGTGTGCTCCAGAGTGGCCAAGGCTTGGGTCCAGCCTTCTGTCCTGCTCCAGCTCCGAAACCGAGCGCAAGCATTCAGACGCCTTGCTGCACTAAAACTGCGTAAAGAGTCCCGCAGCCACAAACACGCAACGTCGGGCGAGCATTGCACTCAGCTGGTACATGTGCACAAACTCATAATACTTGCAGACCACCCTTTGGTTTATTTAATTTTCCATCAAAACAGTAATTCTTGGGTGTGAAGGGGAAAATAGATTTAGCAAATAAGTGACACACCCTCTCACAGTGAGTCTAACTTGATATCTGTCAGTAGTGTATTTGTACACTCTGTACTTTTGTGCATCGTAATGTTGCTTGAAATCTTCCATCCTTGCCGTCTTAAAACCAGCAAGTTACAGCTATGTCCTCCCAACCGATGTCCCTAGATTCTTTGTCTTTCATTCTAATTTAACTGCATTCTTATTTCTTTATGATCTAAAATGACTAAATAAAGTTGGTCTTTTTAAGATTTTACACTTGCATAAGGAAATTTAAAAAACAGGTTTTTCAGAAACATTTTGAAAGATAAAGAAATTGAAAGCTTTAAATGAATTGTGAGAAGCAGAAAGTGTAGTCGTACTTCAGTACTGAACTGGGGAAGTGTTTACAAGAAGCATGTGACAATATCAAAAAACTGAAAGCTGGTCTACTTATAAAAGAATAGAAGCTGTAATACAGGTATACAAACTAAATACTGAATAATAGTCATCATTTCATCTTTTTCCTGATAAAAAAATGTATATATTGTACTGAATGGCCTGACTGATAATAAGATAAATGACAGTAATCTCTGACTGCAGACCTACCGCACTCAACTGCACTATATACTCTATTACACTATTAGCTGTGTGTCCTTACAATCATTTTGACTATAGAACCACACATAAAAAAAAACTTTATAATCCCTATTCAGTATAACTTTAAAATCCCTATTCACAAACTTGCTCTCTCTTTTTTCTCTCTGTCTCTCTCTTTCCCTCTCTCTCTTTTCTTTTCTGTTTCTATCTTCTCAACCCCTGCATCTTTTTGTCTTGCCCCCTGTACAGGATGACAACACAGAAAGAGAATTAGGATTGCAATTGAAAGCCATAGTAAATGAAATGGATGACTATCTGGATCCTGTTCTCTCTCAGTTTGATTTCTCCTGTTTCAGGTATATGTATGTATGTATATATGTACACACACACACATACACGCATAGTGATTTTTGTGGCGTGTGTTTCTGAAACTCTAGATGATGAATGTTTGTCACGGTTTGTTTGGATTAGCTTTTTTTTCTTCCTCCGGCAGCCACTGAATGTGGGGGGCTTGTATTGATCCGTATCCCTCAGTAAATACCAGCTACTTCAGAAAAAGCGGATGGCTCTATGCATGTGTGTGCGCTGTTTGACCTGAGCGAATCCTCACGTTCCTCGGGGCTGCCTCTCCTCACTCCTCTCAAAGACCCATTTTCGCTTTCATTTCCTCCTGTCAGTGGAATATTCCTCTTTTTGTTGCTCTGATCCTCCCTGTCTCTTATCGCTCTGTTTCAGCCAGCGCCCTCCATCGATATCCATCGGCGAAGCAGCCCGGCCCAAAGACAAGGAGGAGAGGGGGGCTGCAGATAAAGCTCTGCCTGGTAGTCACCTCACTGGCTATAAAAGCCCCATTACACACATGCTTAGAGAAGACGCAGTCCCACAGCACTTCAGTTCAGGCTCAGCAGGGTCAAGCATTAAAACTGCTGTTTTGCTTTTAACCATATATCTGTTCATTTGAGCTGATCTTTGTGGCTCTTTCTAATTTGCTGCAGGACACAGTAGCCCTGCATGTTTAGCAGAGATATCCACTTATTGCACGTTCATATGCTGTTTGTTGTTGTCAGAGACTTTGAATTTGTCATTGCAAGTTATTTCACCTAAATTTCTGCAACAGCAGCAAAAGCTAGTCTGCTGCTGCTGTTTTTCTGGGGTCAGTAGGGCATTACGGGCCCAGGGGAAGACTCCTGTTTGATATTTTATGTGTGTATGAAAAGAAGTTTGTTGACAACACAAGACAGCTGTGTCAGTGAGACTTAATATTAAATTGGTCTGCGAGTAGTTTAGATCAGAGTGTGTCTGACTGTGTTAACATCAGTTTGTATGAAGGGCTCTGATTCTCTCCATTGCATTCCGCTGATTTCTTTGTGAGTTGTTTAATGTGAAATATTGAATCGCTGAAAAACTCACTTCTCCAGATTTCTCTACAGAGGTGGTGAAAGGTACCAGGGGTTCTGAGCCTTTCATTTGAATGTTAATAATTGCAACATAGTGGAAAATTATAAAGATATCTGGTTCCTATCACTACCACTGTGAACGTTTCTGACATTTCACTACAATAAGGCTTTTCACTGCAAGCCGTTCTGAAGGGCTTTGTTTACATCTTAAGCATGTATTTATGCAGAACTTTTGAAAACGTTGGTGGAAGTCCCCTTTAACAAGCTAGCTGTACAGCCTGCCTGCTGTTGACATGTATGTATGCACTCGTGCAGGTTGTATGTCACTCTTTTTTGCATATGTGTGTGTGTGTGTGTGTGTGTTCTGTAGGATCATCTGCAGAGCAGGGCGAGTGCGTGGTGGTGTTAGCTGACAGGATGCTGCTGGAGATGCCGTTAGAAGCTCTGGCTGTTCTGCAAGGGGATGGGATCAACTCAGTGTCCCGGGATTTCTCCCTGCAGGTCTTCCACAGACGCCTCCAGAGAGAGCAACCAAGTAAGACGCTTTTATCTGAAGGCTCCCTAAAGCACTCCTTTATATTGAGTCTCTTTGGAACGTGAGCACACCATATATCCTGACCAGGAGTCTCTGGAACATCTTTATAACATGGTCCATGGATGGTGTAATCTCGGTCAAAATCCTTCCATTGTTTGAGGAAAGGGATCGACAATATCAGTGCTTTGAATTTCAAAATGGGCTTTAAATACATTAAACAATTAGCACAGGATGACTCAGTCTCTCAAAATCTTAGCAGTTTTGTTTTCATACATAACAAGGTTATGTTACTGTGGTGCTCATGAACTATGATTCATGTTATGTGGGTTTCTAGGTGTTCCAGACAGAGCTGTCCATGCACATCATAACCTGCAATAATCATAAAATGTCAAGTTGACAAGGAAAGAATGAAAGAAAAGACGGGAAATAATAGATTTTTAAACGTGAGTCATAGTGTGCCCACCTGTCCTGCTTTGTGACCTGAATGGCATCACTAGGAGGAGGAAGTATCAGAGACACTTCAACTGCAGAATTAGAACCACTCGCAAAGAATTTAAAAAAGAGCCACAAAAACTTTATGGACGTCATAATCGGACTGACTGAAAATAGCCAGACTGTTTAAATCATTCTTTTCTCCAGTTAATGGCCTATCATCTTATTTTTGTTTGTTTTTAAAGCTTTTTGTTTTGTTATTTCAACAAAATAAGAACAAACAAACAAATAAAGGGGCCAACAGACAATCAAGACAAATCAAACAGTAATGATGGACACAAGTAGAGCCACTTGTACCGTTGTTGGAGAGGTCAGGCTGTAGAAGAACCCTGGCAAATTGGCTACATATTATAATGGCTAACTTCTTGGTTTTACCCTTCTCCCTGTATGAGACAGGAAGGACTCTCAATGCCTTGATATTTAACTCTGCTATCAGGTGTGTCCCAAAGATTTTAGTTTGTTTCAAGCTTGTAAAGCTAGGCAAGTGTAGTGCCACACTTTGCTGCAACTTTACTGTATTAATGACTGACCCAACTAAGTAACAAGTAAAAGAACAAGCAAAAGAACACCCTACATTTTGACTGTGGGCGGCGAAACTCAGGAGGTATTTTAGGAAAGTCTAAATTCATCCTGAGGTATTTCCATCTGCAGCCTGTTAATCTCTTTTTACCCCCCCCCCCCCCCCCCCCCCCACCTTGTTCACAAAGCCCCCTAATAAAAATGCCATTCTAATGGGAGTCCTCTAATAGGAACTGCACAGTCAGGATTTACATCCTCATAATCTCTTTTAAAATTCAAATGTGCCGCTGCGTATATGGGACTGGAGGACTGGTTTTTAAATTTTATTTGTGTAATTAATTTATTCCTTTCCCACTCATGTGCCCCCTGTGCGTGCAAATTGTCAAATTAAAAACTAAATGTCCTCACCCGCATTTACTCACGAAGTGTACGCTCTGACTTTTCAAAGGCTGAAAATAGGGCACCCTTCTCTTAGACTGGAAAAAAGAAGCAAAAATATTTGTCCTATTTCTTTAAAAGTAGATTAAACTAATTTTATGTAAATAGAAATGTAATCTTGTTAGCAATAAATCAATATAGAAACACTTAATTGAAGAGATTTGGTTTTACAGGTTTTAATTGTTTTAAAGATATGAATACTAATCATATCTTTAAACACATAATCTTAAACGTACTGGGTCGACAGGAATAACTCCTCTGAAACCATTACATCACCTACACTGTGACCTAATCGGTTTACACTATAGGGGGAGCTATTCATAAAACTACATGACACCTGACATAATCCTACATACAAATTTTTGCTTATTCTGTTAACCCTTGCGCGATCTTAACATTCTGTTTATTCCCCTTCTCTTACGGGTCAAAAATTACCCGCCTTTCCAAAGCCCCAAAATAAAGCAGCTTAATTGAATTGTAAATCCAAAATTTGTTTTTGCATGATGAAACAACCTGTTATTTATCAATTCAACTCAGTATAATTAATTTATGATCATGTATTTTTTGTTACACAATACAAAATACAATCAGCAATGAACAGTATTACACTTTTTTTTTTACCACAAACCAACAGTTTTCATTTATTCAGTAAAGGTTTATTATATGAATATTATGCTTTTATAAATGAATAAACTACTTCTGAATTAATTATAATGAAAGGAAAAAAACTGTCAAATTTTCTATACTAAATCTGATTTTATTATGTCTGAGATTTTTGTTTTGTTTGGGAGCCTGTATGATTGGGTTAGCTGCAGAGCAAGAGTGCAGGTGCAGGTCAAATGCAAGTTACAGTTTCTTTGATATGTGTGTTTGTGTTTGTGTTTGTGTGTGTGTGTGTGTGTGTGTGTGTGCGTGTGTGTGGTAGAGAGTTTGCATGTGGCCTTTGAACTTTTTTTTAAGTGCTTTTATAATTCACGGGTCAAAAATGACCCATAAGACAATCTTTGTACCCTAGTGGTGTACAGCCCACTTGAAAACAAAAACAAAGTATCACTTTTTCTAATGATGGGGTCCCTTTAAAAAAAAGTCAAAATTTTAAGTTGGAAAAGATAGTTTAAGGTATTTTTTCCACAGCTGAACATGGTAGCGGGTCACTTTTGACCCGCAAAACAACACAAGGGTTAAGCATCATGTGTCATTTGATCAAAATTTGATCTATCTGTACTGTTATGCTTATGGGAATAAGCAGTAGGCAAGGTTATGGTGGTTAAGGTTATGCAAGGTTAAGCTGAAATGACAAGCTTATGTAGTTGTCAAGTAGCTTTATGAACTGTACCACGCAAGAAAGTGGTACTACTTAATCTTGCATACAATGGTAAGGAACAGTTAATTGGGCCGCTGTGTATATCTGGGACCCACTTCATGAATGCTGTACTACATGAATCTAGACAGTTTGGGAGCTTCTTCAGCTCCATTTGCTAGTGTAACACAGTATTCAGGCCATGCTGCTTTTACTTGTCATCACAACTTTATAACATGGATTCTTACACTATGCATAGACCCGATCTGTAGAGTTCATCACATAAAGTAAAGTAATCTTTGGCCATATTATGATTAAGTACTGTAAATTTAACGTAGCTGTTGCAGTAGGTATTGTATTTAAGGGATATAGGCTTGCAATACTCAGGACTGGGTGCCAACCTGACACCACTGGCAAACTATACCACCCTTTATCATATTCTTAAAGCAGAGGAAAACATGGTTTCATCAGCCAGTTCAGCAGGTACCATACCAATAACAGACATCCGGTAACAGACTGAAAGCATTAATAACTGTTTCGCTCTATGCCAGAGGCCATTGTGAGTCTGTGTAAAAATTGGAGCATCCAATCAGGAGTGCTAAGATTTATATTTCTCCAGAATTTATGGCAACATATACATACAGTCATACATAAAAACACCCCCTGGTCAAATTACATGTGTTTTTTTTTTTATTTCTGTGTGATAAAAAGTTAACATACCCTCTACAAAGAGCACATTGGAATTAGGCATTGTTTAGCATTGACAAACATGGCCCAGCTCAATACCTGTTTATTAGCACCACTTTATTTTTCGATGTACAGTTTTTTTAACAGGTTGTACAACTAATGACACCATAATCTATTGCTTGTGGCAGCAGAGTAGTGGCCCTACTAGTCTGGTGTTGCAAACTGCCATCCTGCTTACCCTCATGCTGGCCTTGGCAACCCTCCGTGTAACCTGTTACCCTCTGTTTAGTATAACTGGAAGGGTATTGCTCAGAATTCAATATCTGTAATAATTTCCATAGCCTGTAAGCATTATGACAATATAGGAGATCAACTGTTTCTACAGAAACACACCAGATTTATAATAAATGTAAGAACCACTAATTATTGATCAGATTCTGCATCCCAGCGTCTTCTAAAGTTCTCATGGATAGCATATGCAAATGCATGATATTGTAATTTTTATTTAAATGTGATTGTGCCTGCTTTTACAAAGGTTGGATTATTTAGTGACAACATCACCGCTTTACCACATTAAGACCTCCAGTGCACCCAGATTAGATTCAAATAAATGTGTCAAGTGCAAGGGTGAACAGCAAGCGTCTGCTGTGGCAGCAGTTCAGGCAGTAGGGCAGTGTTTGAGAGTATAGTTGTGGATTTTGTATAGTTATAAACAAACATGTGCACATTTACATCCATAGTATTTTTTTTGTGTAAGCACAACAGCAGTGGGGATGCTTTCATGAACAAAAGAAACTAACTTTGTTACTTTGGACCTCCATTACCATAATTTTGACGTCTGTAGTTTACCATAATGTCAGGAAGACATAGGGCCCAGAGCCGCACACCAAAGGGGCTATTTGTTATTCGATGCAGTATTTTGCTAGGAAATTGTTGGATGAATTACAGGGAGAAATAAAAAAGCTTATTTTAGCAATGAAACCTATTCTTTTGACATAGTATATTTTCCTTCATGTTTTCTTCAAAGTGTCATGAATATTTGAAGTTGTCTTTCTTCTCCCCTCCTTTTTCCCACCACGTACTCAGTCCATAGCCCCTGAATTCTGGGCTCATTGATGTGTGAATATTCTCTGCTCTTTTTTGAATTTTGCAGATGAATGCCATGGCTGGCATTAGACACGCGCCACAGCAGAACAACAAACAAAACTTTCTATTTAGTCATTGAAGCTAAATGTCATTTGCTGTTTCAGAGTTCAGACATAGAGTCAGATCTGGGAGTTGCTGTTGTTGTCTGGTTTCAGTCAGGGCTAATGCTGTGTCATTTGAAATCCCAGTCAGACGGTCATTTCCTGTTCTAACACTACTTCCTGTTGATGACAGTTGAAAGTGACAATAAAAAGGAGACCAAAGGTGGAAAGCCAGCCAAGGGGAAAGGAGATCAAAGCAAAGCCATCAAAGTGGTAAGTCAGCTAAATAAATCTGGCAGCCGCTGATAGAGCGGTGGAATATTACTTTTACCTGTCCTCACAGCGGTTAATTATTTAACTGACCCTTCCTCTGCTTTTATCTCGGCCTCCCTTAATCAATTACATAATGTGTTTTCCATAATGATGCTGCTTGTTTGGGTGCCCAGTCATTTTTCTTTCCTGTCATCGTGAACGGATCCTCGCGCTTTGCCTCTCTCCTTTGTCCACACCTTCCGGCTAGACGTTCTTTTCATGTTTCATATTTGAACTCGTCCTTTCTGCTTTCTCCTAAATGATGAACATTATAGCTAATTATCTTAAGGGGGGACTTCAGTCATTTTAATTTGTATGTGAAATTGTGTATACGCCTGGCTAACAGGACCTAGTGATGAATGCCACTGTTTTTCTTTTTTCTGAAGGTACCTGTAAACCGTATCTTACCTCCTAACTCTCTCCCAGTGGACACCCACAACTTTAAATGTATCCTCACTCTCTTCCATGGTCTCACTGTGCTGTGTATGTCATATGGATATGTCATGTAATAGTACTTTTGCTTCACTTTACTATAGTACTTTGTGTGTGTGTGTGTGTGTGTGTGTGTGTGTGTGTGTGTGTGTGTGTGTGTGTATGTATGTATGTATGTATGTATGTATGTATGTATGTATGTATGTATGTGTTCAAAGACCACACATTTATTTATTTTATTTATTTATTTTCTAGTAAAAATGGCTGTTAAGTGCTATTATATTCATTTTTCAGCATCAGAACAAAAGCACAAAAACATATTTACTCAAAATTTACACCCAAGTTTCAACAACTAAAAATAAAGTCCACTTTAGTCCTGCTTTTATTACAGCTTCCTTTCTTTTCAAGAGACTTGCTTTCAAAGAACTCTGCAGGGACATTTCACTTTTAAAGTTTGCTCTTAGAAGTTGGTGGCATTTTCTACTTCTTATGATCCAAGTAATGCCAAAAACATTTAATGTGGGTGGCCAATCCATTGTTCTAAGAACTCCAGCAGTTTCCTTGGTTGCTTTGCAAATGTTCATTTTTGTCTTTTCCTTTTCCCAGTAACAGCTACTCAGGCTTTCCTGCCCAAAGCATTGAGTTGTCTTACAGTGGAAGGATATCTCTCAAAGAAGAAAGCTTTAAGTACTGTTTATCTGCTAATGGCAGCTTTGGTGGTCTACCAGGTCTTACATTGTTATTTGTGGTCCTATTAATATTGTTATAGAGTATAATTTACACTTTATAATAGCCATTTTGACTGGAAATGAAGTAAAAGTATCATGGTCTCTGATTGTTGGAGAGTACTGTATATGTGATCTGATTTTGGTCGTGAAGATGTTGAACTCTGTAATTCTTTAACACATGTTCAGATGTTGTTGATCCACACAGTGATGGAGGAGACTGCGGTAAGTACAGTCAGATGTTTTTACTTGGTGAAACTGTTAAGAAGCTTAATGCTATAGATATAAACTATTGTTATACTAAATATTATATAACTGCTATCAGTTATCCAGAGGATGTCCAGCTTGTCTGTGAAGGACAGCCATTTATCATTTATCATTATGAATGTAAAATTCATAAGGATGTCCTTTGACAAAAAGATCCCTGAGAACGTTTTTGTTTTATATTAAGGAATGGTTTCTTTCTTGTTTCTCATGACACTATAATAACTTATAAAAGACTTGACAAGCTGTGACAGGATAAAGTTAATTAATGTAATTTATCAGTAGTGTTCTGAATTGTGTTTACAATCTGGCAGTGCATTCATTGCTGGGATACTGTAAACGAAACTCATGCTTTAGACTAAAAGTGATCACTTATGGTGATGTATCTGTTACTGATGTATTTCGGGTTGCTCACTATGTCCTTTCGATGATCTAATTGCATTATCCGAAGCAGAATGCTTACATACTTTATATATAGTGATCTGTGTGTAAATATTTCATGTTGCAGTAAATAACCTAAATGTTGGCCTCAGTGGAAATGCATTAGACTGAAGAGTTATCAATGTTTCACTAAACTTGAGTTGAGTACTTGCATGTAGGTTCTTGGTTTAAAGCATTTTTGGTGTTGATTATGATGTTCAATGACACAAACTGTAGCACAGCAACCAAACATTCAACAACAAACACCAAAATTTGTAGTTGCCTTTAGAATGTCTTAAAGCAGAGGTCACTAATAGGCGGGCCATGGTCCGGACCCAGACGTTGTCCAATGCGGACCCAAACTGATAAACTACTGAGAAGGATTTAATTTAGACAGTGTTTATTTATTTTAGCGTTAAAATTATTTTATAAGGTATAACATTTCTTGTCTTTACGGTATACGGGCTTTGCGGCACAGTGACCTCACAGACCAATCGCGTGCGTTGTAAGATCACCAAAAACGCTCCTCAGCCAATCAGATCTGTGCTGATTTAGGCTTGCTGTGCACACACTGCGAGAAGCAGCAGTCAGAAAGTAAAGTGAGTCAGAGAAAGAATAACGTGCTCTAAAAAAGGAAAGTTGACGACGAAACCCAACTGTTTTAGCATTCTGTTTTTTTTATGTAGCCCTTGTTTCTACTTGAACTGAGGAAAAAACATTTATTTGAAGTTTTATAAATAATTAATTCAGTTTAGCATACTGAAATATACTGAACAGTATGTGTGATGTGTTGGCGTTTTAGTAGCTGATGGTATAAGATGCTGATACTAGGCTACTTAAGTATACAGGATACACCACTGACTCACAACAAAAGTTAGAAATGATGATAGCTCGGACTCTGTCCTGAGGAAATTTTCTCTAACTGGACCAAAATTAACTCTAATTAAATACCACTTTCATAAAGGAAGAAACTGAGAAGCCAAATAAACCAGGGTGAAGACATTGTAGATACTTATACCAGTCAAGCAAATGTTTTTGGAACAGTGGCAGAACAAGAGTTCTTATGAGATGCCACATGATGGCATGCTTTATACTATTTTGAGAAGCTAAACCGACCTGTAAAATCATTATCTGGCTCAAACTATAAACACAGCCCGCCCGCCCCAATCATGATAGGCAAGTGTATTGGACTCAAGGGGCAGATTTGAGTTCCCATTAATGAGGAATTCCCATGAAGCTCCTGCCCATTTGTCCAAAGCACACATCACAGCCCACTAGCTGAATCATTAATCCAAGTCCTAAGGGACGCTTTCTTCTCTTAGGCCTTGATGGAGCTCAACTCCCAGAGGAATAAAAATGAAGTAATCCATTCCATTAAAGTATATACCATTACTTTGCCACTGTGAATATATGAATCGGTTTTCGTTTAAGAATCTCATTCTGTTCTGACTGCCTCATCAGATAACACCTGCTGTAAAGAACACTTCTACTGAACGCTTAAAAAACACAACAGTAGCCTTGTGTGGATTTAGCTGGGCTTATGTTTATGTTGATTGACCTCTTCTTGCCCTTGCTGTGATTGAAAATGTCATAGAACAGTGGTAGTCCTGCACCTAGCTGGATTTATAATGCCATGTCTACAGCACTTTTATGTGAGATGCCTGCAGTGGTTTTACTGCAGAAAGCTGCCTGAGCCAGGAGACCTCTCACTATGATTAATGCTCTGTTGGCAAAACTCAGTCGAGTGGGGCTTGACCATGGCACACTCCCCTTCCTAGCTTCGCGTCCCATCATGCACTCTGGCTTTTACAGTGCATGGAGATTTTAATGGGTAATTCGCCTTTACTAAAACATTTCCTAAACTTTTTTATGTTATTAAACTGTGTTGTGTCATGTCTGCCTGCAGTCTGAGGTTGTAGAACTCAAGTCCTAGTCTCAACATGATTTAGACTCGGTCTTGTCTTGTGCTAAGGTGGAGCTTGTTCTTGACACCACTAATATCTTCAAGCTAAATAAAACAGTCAGTTCTCTATAGTTTTGCTGCTGATTGACAGTGTAATTCATGCTTAACATGATGGCTGGATGTACACTACTGGTCAAACGTTTTAGAACACTACCAGTCAAACGTTTTAATATACTACCAGCCAAACGTTTTAGATCACTACCAGCCAAACATTTTAATACACTACCAGCCAAACATTTTAGATCACTACCAGCCAAACGTTTTAATACACTACCAGCCAAACGTTTTAGATCACTACCAGCCAAACGTTTTAATATACTACCAGCCAAACGTTTTAGATCACTACCAGCCAAACATTTTAATACACTACCAGCCAAACATTTTAGATCACTACCAGCCAAACGTTTTAATACACTACCAGCCAAACGTTTTAGAACACTACCAGTCAAACGTTTTAATATACTACCAGCCAAACGTTTTAGATCACTACCAGCTAAACATTTTAATACACTACCAGCCAAACATTTTAGATCACTACCAGCCAAACGTTTTAATACACTACCAGCCAAACGTTTTAGATCACTACCAGCCAAACGTTTTAGTACACTACCAGCCAAACGTTTTAATACACTACCAGCCAAACGTTTTAATACACTACCAGTCAAACGTTTTAATACACTACCAGCCAAACGTTTTAATACACTACCAGCCAAACGTTTTGGATCACTACCAGCCAAACGTTTTAATACACTACCAGCCAAACGTTTTAGATCACTACCAGCCAAACGTTTTAATACACTACCAGCCAAACGTTTTAGATCACTACCAGCCAAACGTTTTAATACACTACCAGCCAAACGTTTTAATACACTACCAGCCAAACGTTTTAGATCACTACCAGCCAAACGTTTTAATACACTACCAGCCAAACGTTTTAGATCACTACCAGCCAAACGTTTTAATACACTACCAGCCAAACGTTTTAATACACTACCAGCCAAACATTTTAGATCACTACCAGCCAAACGTTTTAATACACTACCAGCCAAACGTTTTAATACACTACCAGCCAAACATTTTAGATCACTACCAGCCAAACGTTTTAATACACTACCAGCCAAACGTTTTAGTACACTACCAGCCAAACGTTTTAATACACTACCAGCCAAACATTTTAGATCACTACCAGCCAAACGTTTTAATACACTACCAGCCAAACGTTTTAGATCACTACCAGCCAAACGTTTTAATACACTACCAGCCAAACGTTTTAGATCACTACCAGCCAAACGTTTTAGATCACTACCAGCCAAACGTTTTAGATACACTACCAGTCAAACGTTTTAATACACTACCAGCCAAACGTTTTAGATCACTACCAGCCAAACGTTTTAGATCACTACCAGCCAAACGTTTTAGTACACTACCAGCCAAACGTTTTAGATCACTACCAGTAAAACGTTTTAGTACACTACCAGTCAAACGCCAAACATTACAATGCAAATCTGGACTAAAACTATATCATCATGTAAAAAAGATGATTGTTGAACATACTCTCTTGATCCTAATCCTGATCCTGGTCTTGGTCTTGATCCTGGACATAAGAGAACAATGTATCCCAGTCTTAACTGGGACTGTTCTCTAAGGGTCCGCTCTACAAAAGTAGCCTTGCTCTGCTAATCTTACTTTAAAGTAGTGAATGGGTTTACAAAGCCATTACCTCAAATGACATGAACACTTCATTTAAAGGCCAGAACATGTCCAGTTAGTGGTGCTGTAGTGCTCTGGCCTGTAATTCCTCATCCTGATGAAATATTACACTAATTAGGTCCTCCTTTTAATTAGTATCATGTTTTTTTATTTTGCAGAATGGAGCAGTCCAGCAGAGAGAATGAGAAAGATTTTAGAAATGTACTCACAACAGTTTACACCTCTCTGGGGTGGGATCATTGGCAGTGAGCATGTCTGCAGGTGAGCTCAGCTTTGCGAAACACACAAGCATGCATTCCAAACCTAGTACACTTTTCGTAAGCATGCACTCTGATGCCAGTGATCTCTTTTAGACCTGCTGAACTGGAGCATCTGCTGGCAAACTGCAGTTCTTTCATCTTCTATGGCACAGAGCGCTTCCTCGCCAACATATCACCTGCCAGGCTAGCTACCCTCAACCTGACCGGTACGTCCCCAAATATTTCTCTTTTTTCTTCCAGTCCATAAAAGAAAATCCTAGATCTCAAGTCAAATGCTAAATGTATAAAATTGTTTATTTCTTAAAAATGTTTAGCTCTACTTGTGACTACTTCAGTGCTGTGTATTGTATAATGTTACAAACATTCATCAAAAGCTAGTGTGAATCCCAGTTTTCTGCAGGGCCTGGGAAATGTATTCTGCAGTGAGACACCTCACAAAGTTATTCTGATATAATGTATTTTATATCAGGTACATATATATGTAGCTTAAATATTGTATGTATTTCAATATGTTGTTAGCAGTAATATTTTAAGACCTAATTATTTTTATAACTAATAAATAACTAAAGTCTTGTCCTTTTTAATAAATAACTAAAGTCTTGTCCTTTTTAATAAATAACTAAAGTCTTGTCCTTTTATAACTAATAAATAACTAAAGTCTAATGTCCTTTTGAAAGTGAACTTGGAGTTCACTTTAAATATCTTAATAGCAATTAATAGTCTTCTGATGTATTCACTAAAAAAGAGCAAATAAATGGGTCATAAATATATTCATTTTCATAATAAGGTTTGAGGTTATTACAGCATGTAATCAGCCATGTCAAAGCCTTTAATTTATCTGTACAACTGAGTAACTATTTTTGAAATAAAATAGAAACAGAGTTGTTCAGTCACACAGATTGTGGTTGTAAGTGAACAACAATTTTAGAAATGCTCTGGAACAGTTCTTTTCAGTCATTTTTAAAACTCAGTCACACATGATCAGCTGTCTCAAAGAAAGTAAAAAAAAGACCTTGAGTGCTTGTGTGTGTCAGAGTCGGTGTATATATACATAAATGTGTGTGTGTGTGTGTGTGTGTGTATACACTAACGCTCAAAAGTTTAGGATCTTTAGAATTTCATGTCATGCAATTTTCATGCAATTCACAAACAATATTGTCCATTTCACAATTACTTTAAGAGTATCAGATGATTTTTAAAGAATAACAATGTTTGTATTAAAGTCTATTTTTGTATAGAGGCTTATTTTGCATATAGTCCTATTATCAGTAATTCTCAGTCCTCTGTCTAAATCTCCTGGTACGGCCGCCAATCCAAGTTAAGGGTGTTATTGGACTAATTGGTTGTTAGGACACTCTTGCTCAATTCTACTAAATTCTACTAAAACATTCTACTAATAAGTGAGCATAAAAGGGAGAACAACATTCTAGGTTAGTTTAGTATCTGAAGCATCAGCAGTTGACGGCTTGCTGACCGGCTCAAAATGACCAGAAAGAAACAACTTTCTTTAGAGACCTGTCAGTCCATTGTTGTGCTAAGAAAGGAAGGCTACTCCATTGAAAACAAGAACATTTCGCTGTGATCCCAAACTTTTGAGCGGTAGTGTATATATATATCTATATATATCACAGCTTGTAAACACTGTTTGTAGCCTCTCAGTTCTTGTTTGGGGTCTTTTTGTCCATTTGTTCTTGTAAAAGACTTCTAGTGTTGTGAGATTTTTGTGCCTTCTTGTATCCACTGCTCTTTCAAGGTCTGTCGGATTATTGATGATGCTTAGGTCAGGAAACCTTGAGGGTCATAGCAAAACCTTCGGCTTGCACCCTCTAGGGTAGTTCTCTGCTGTGTGTTTAGGAACATTGTCCTGTTGAAAAAAACATCCTGTTTTCATTTACTTCCTTTTTACAGATGGTGTAATGTTTGCTTCTCGAATTTGCTGGTATTTAATTAAATCAATTCTTGCCTTCACCAGTGAAATGTTACCCGTTTCACTTTCTTTAAGAGCATGATCAACTGTTGGAGGATGTTTTTTCATGTAATTCTGTCCCCCTTTCTTCTGATGACTCTTCCATGAAGGTCATATTTGCACAGATGCAGTGCACCACTACTCCAGAGTTTGCTGATTGTTCCTGATTTTTTATATATTTTTTTTGCTGTCAGGTGGTGTGTTCTTATTAACTGCCGTTTCTAAATTATTTCACATTATTTCATCATTATTTTTTTATAGCCTTCTGCTTTGTGGTCGTCAATTATTTTAACTGTCAGATTGATCTGCAGCTGTTTAGAGGAGCCCATGGCTGCTGCTTGTTGTGACAAAATTTAAAGAGTTAGAGTATTTATATAAGTTTGGACGTTTGCATCACCTGGTTTTTCCTAATGGTGATTATGAAAAGGCCATATATGTAACAAGCTACTTAAGGTCTAAGTCCTCTGAAAGCTCAAATTTCTTTGGGTGCCCAAACCATAGCACAGTGCTTCTTACTGTTTTTTACTCAAAGTCAGAGTGAATGTCTATGTGTTTATGCATGTATATATGTAAACCTCAACCTGTGCTCTGCTTTGTATATTTAATGTAGCTAAATTATTATATAATATATTTTTTATTTACTCTGAAATTAAAAAAGAATAGACATGTAAAGTAAAAGCATGATAGGTTTAACAGTGAAGGTTAGTATTACCATTAAACTGGGAAAGGCCCTGACTATACTGTTAACCAGTGGGTGAGGGAATGGAGCGGTTTCCTCTTACGCAACAGAGTCATTTATTGATCTCAGGGATCACATTTATAGCATCAAAAGGAAATGTCTTAGATTAAAAGTGAAATAGGCCTTTAAGACTTACGTAAGTATGAAATGGAGCAGTAGACATTAAGCTATTTAAGCACATCAATCATTCATGTCTCTTGAGATTGCGTGCATAGAAAACCCCTTTAGAGTCGTGTTAGAAGCAACAAGACTTCATTGTGGGCGTTTTTTGTTTCCCACATGCCCGTTCGAGGCTTTGTTTAACTTATTTAGTCAAACTTTCAGTTCTGGTTGATCATGACAAATGCATTCTTTGGGGAATGCTTAAAAAAGATTTTTTTATTGCCTTGTTTGATATTACACTACTCTGTGAACATGTGAACATAATCAACATACAAGAGAATTTTATTTTGTTGACTTTTCATTGTTGAATATTACGAGAACAAAATGAACAGGATCAGTATAGTATGGTGTTCTTTTTTTAAATGTGCAACTAAAGCTACATTCACATTACAAACCTTATTGATCAATTCAGATTTTTTGCTCAGATTGAATTTAAAAATAGATTTGTGCAAATGACCTGTCTCTGGAATGTAAACAAATCTCTCCAAGAAAAGTTGCACATAAAAAACACGAACAACTAAAACCTCATATTTGTAAGAAGACTAAGTTAAACAGACAAAACAGACACATTAGCATTGCATGTGTGTACCACATTTTGCTCAGGAGAACAAACAGCTGTCGACCGACATGTTCAGATTGAGAAGGAGATAAAAAGCCATCACTGCTGTTCCTCTCCTCCGCTGACCGTCACTGCTGTTCCTCTCCTTCACTGACCGTCACTGCTGTTCCTCTCCTCCACTGACCGTCACTGCTGTTCCTCTCCTCCACTGACCGTCACTGCTGTTCCTCTCCTCCACTGACCGTCACTGCTGTTCCTCTCCTCCGCTGACCGTCACTGCTGTTCCTCCTCCGCTGACCGTCACTGCTATTCCTCTCCTCCGCTGACCGTCACTGCTGTTCCTCTCCTCCGCTGACCGTCACTGCTGTTCCTCTCCTCCGCTGACCGTCACTGCTGTTCCTCTCCTCCGCTGACCGTCACTGCTGTTCCTCTCCTCCGCTGACCGTCACTGCTGTTCCTCTCCTCCGCTGACTGTCACTGCTGTTCCTCTCCTCCACTGACCGTCACTGCTGTTTCTCTAACCGTCACTGCTGTTCCTCTCCTCCACTGACCGTCACTGCTGTTCCTCTCCTCCACTGACCGTCACTGCTGTTCCTCTCCTCCGCTGACCGTCACTGCTGTTCCTCTCCTCCGCTGACCGTCACTGCTATTCCTCTCCTCCGCTGACCGTCACTGCTGTTCCTCTCCTCCACTGACCGTCACTGCTGTTCCTCTCCTCCGCTGACCGTCACTGCTGTTCCTCTCCTCCGCTGACTGTCACTGCTGTTCCTCTCCTCCACTGACCGTCACTGCTGTTTCTCTAACCGTCACTGCTGTTCCTCTCCTCCACTGACCGTCACTGCTGTTCCTCTCCTCCACTGACAGTCACTGCTGTTCACCTGTTCACATTCATGTTGCATGCTCACAAATCTGATACATATCTGATCTAGGACCACAGGTGAAAATGTCTTGAATAGGATTAGAAAAGATCGTATTTGATTGTCACAAAAAACAGATTTGAGCCATTTCAGCCTGGTAATGTGAACGCAGCCTGGGTATCTTTCATTCTTAAATGTTGCAGAGAGCTTGTTGCTCTCAGAATTATATAGATATTTTTTTCTCTTCGTATACAGACTTCAGGAAGTTGAGCTGAGTGAAAGCATGTCTGTTTGTGGATTTATCTAACATAGTTGCATTATTCTACACCAATACACACTGACATACTGAAACACTGTGAAAACGGATGATCCGAAACAAATTAACAGAACAATCTCATCGGAACTTGAGCAGTAAGTTACAGATAACTGAGCAAAATTGCTTTCCCTGCCATTTTTACCACTTTTGAGATCTTTATTGCTGTTTGGTCATATAACCCTGTAGGCTCTTCTTCTTGACCTTATAATATACTCTTGTGATAGTCACACTACAGTCGGAAGAGGGCTTACTATTCATCTTAAATGTTGTCATTTACCTCAGAGGTTATGATGCAGCTTGTGGGCCTATTATTTTAATGGGCAAAAGGTAAAAGCATCTGCTGTGAACATTCACCGAGGAATAGAGCAGTACTTCTCCGCTGAGCAGTTTTATTAGTTGTCTGTACAGAACACCAAGGCCTTGAAATACTGTTTGCGGCAAAGTGTGTGCAGACAGGAAATGTTGCCTCTAGATATTGCCAGATGCATTATTTTTTCACAGATTAGTTTTTTATTATCAACTAAGCTCCCCACCTAGCTATCCCATGTACCCTACCAACTATGCAGTCAGTTGTATCTATTTACATGACTTACAAGCTTTCAAGCATGCCATAACCTTTATATATGGCCTCATACACAAAGCATCTCATATTAAGAGCACTGCTCTAGGATCTGTTCCTGTCCATAAGATAGATGTGACTAAGACATGAATCTCATTCTAAATAAGCACGCTGCCTTAAGAGGCTTAGTAAGTATGGGTAAATACAGGACAGGAGAACGCAAACAATGACCAGAGAATCTTTAATGTAGGTTATACTGTCATTGCTATTGTAGTGATTCCATATGAATTTGAACTTACCATGTTGATGAACTTGCCCGGCATGTTAATGTTTATTGCACTGGCTTAGTTTTATTCATAAAGCACTCTCTGGCCTGATTATATATCTGCTCTGATCACAACAAATAACAGCTCATATCAGACTCGTTCCAGTGGTTGGATCACCTGTCAGGTACCAAGAGTTTTTAGTGAACTGGGAAAATCTGCTTTTAGCTACAGTGCCCCAGCGAGCTGGAACTCACTACAGGAAACTCTAAAGCTCAGTTCGCTGGGGTCACTCAATCTTTCCAACTTTTTAGTTTCTGACTAACTTCAGACAGCCTGTGACTGTTTCAACTGAGCTTTTTGTTCTTTTATCATATTTTTAGATTTATAGTTTTATAGTTTTTTACTTTAACTTTTTTAATTTTTATCTATACTTTTAATTTCTGTTTCTATATTTTTTTATTATTTTTTTTATTTATTTTATTATTTTATTATTTTACCATTCTTTTATTTTGCATTAATATTTTTTTACTATTTTATACTTTTTACCCATGTGTTTTTTCAGTTTGTCTTTTTTTTATTATTTACTCTTTTTTATTAAAATCTTACTTTTGGTTCTATTTACTTTAATTATACATGTCCTGTTTAGCTATTTATTTATTTATTCCTGTCTTATTCTTTGTTTTATTCTCTTATTTTGTTGCCATCTTCTTTTATGATTCATCATGGTTTTCTTGTCACTCTGTTTACATCATTTTTTTTACTTTTCTAATCTTCCTATATTAAAGTTCATTTTATTGTATTTTATATATATATATATATATATATATATATATATATATATATATATATATATATATATATATATATTATTTTTTTTTTTTTTTTTTTTTCCCAATCCCTTTGTGAAATTGTAATGCTCGGCTACATTGAAAATGAGGGTCTCCCTTAATGTACTTCTGAGTGGAAATAAGGGTTGATTGATTGATTAATTGATTGATTTTATTCTGTTTTGAGGGGATCTGTGATTTCGTACTGTTTAAACAAGCTCACTGTTACCTATACTGTATCTTTCTGTTGTTTACAATATACAATTTTCAACAGAATGCCAGATGGCTGTCCTCTTTGACCTGGTTCAGAACAACGCTAGCGTACTACGTCAGTCTCAACAGGATGTCCAGAAAAGGTGAAAACATGCACATTGTGCCATCTGTGTAATATTTGATATTGTGATAAACTCCTTAAGGCCTATAGAGCATGTGTGTGCTGCATTCTTAATTGGTGTAATGTTTAACATAATGACATGATGAAATGCTAACCAGCAGGCCTAATGACCCCCTTCTCTCTGTCCTTGTGCTCCTGTGTCTGTGCAGTGAGGCCCTCTTGGCTCTGGAGGCTCCATTACAGTGTGTGTATCTGCTCACTCTCTGTGGAGTTCGCTCTGTAATGCTCAACCAGTGGGCCAGCAGCGCCAAGACTAATGCTCAAAATATGGAAGCCATCATGGAGAGTAAGTCTTTCAAATATTGGGGTAGATAAATATGCCAAAACACACGCTGTTGAGTATTTTCTTATTTGTCATATTTAGGTTTAATTAATACATAATTTTAAAAGTAATACATAAATTTAAAAACATATATATGCAAATCAAATTCTAAAGGGTTTACAAACTTTCAAACACCACTATAAAAGTATACAATGTGTACTTAACACCAATTAGCCATAACATTAAAACCACCTCCTTGTATCTAGACACATTGCCCATTTTTTAAGCTCTATTTACAATATAGCAGCAATTTGTAGTTCTATAGACTGTAGTCCCTCTGTTTCTCTGGATACATTGTTAGACCCATTTTGCCTTGTTCTTCTATGGTTAGGACCCCTGAAGACCTCCTAAGTGGACCGTGAGTGGACACAGTGTTTAAAAACTCCAGCAGCACTACTGTGTCTGATCCTCTCATACCAGCACAATACACACAATAACACACTACCACCATGTCAGTGTCACTGCAGTGCTGACAGTGATCCCCCTCCCCAATATCAGCTGCTCTGTGGTGGTCGTGTGGGTGAAACGGGATAAATAACGTATACAGAGAAACAGATGGACTATAGTCTGTAACTGTAAAGTGCTCTTGTATGGAAAGTGAAGCTGATAAACAGACAATGTATGTAGATTTAAGATTTGAGTTTTACTGTCATATGCATAGCAGAACAGACAGTTACACTGTACAATGAAATACTTACTATGCTGTTCCTCCATTCACCAATAGATAAGTTAACAAAAAATAAATAAAAAAAGTTAAAAAATATACTAAATAAAAGTTATATGTACTTTTATGTGCAAGTATGAAGAGCAGCAGACATAAAGTGCAAGTTGCAAGTAATAAATGTAAACAATATTGTTTTGTGCGAGTAGTGAATGTAAACAGTATTCTGTTTACATTCACTACAGTGAGTGTAAGGTGCAGTTAAAATCAGATTAAAAACCAGTTAGATATATATGGAGGTGGTTTTAATGTTATAGCTGGTCAGTGTATTTCCATCAAGTAAATGAATACAGATTTATAGTGTGTTAAGAGAGATTGTCACCATTCATTGGTTGAGATACAAAGTTATACGAAGTTTTTTGATGTGAAATGGTTAGTTCCAGAGAAACTTCCTGTTTTCTTACCAGTTGTAGAAGGAGGAATGTCTGCAGCACAAATATAACCATTTTATTTGCTATTCAAACTCAATGAACTTGCACATTTTCTCAGTTAAGACTTTTCTGATGGTAAAATAATGGTAAAAAAGACTATTTCCTTTTAACTGTTTGACATTATAATGCTCTGTATGTACCTCTCCAACAGAAATGGACTGAAAATTCAGCTTTTTCTTCAAATGTCTTTGGTGTTGGGCTGCATATTTGTAATCATTTTATGTACTTTCTGTCTGTAAGGTAGCTCTAAGAGGCATTAAGCACTCTGAACGATTTACGTCTTAGCGATTTAATTATGCTGATGTTTTGAAATGTCTGTGGAATTTCTTTTTTATGTGTGTTTGTATGTGCGTGTGTCACTTTTATGTAGATCTCCTGAAAAAAGGACTGACGTCTGGCCAGTCTGTCCATACTTTGAGGATGAATGCATGTACTACTGAAGGAGATCTGAACTCTTCAAGCCAGAGAGGTTAGAAGACTGGTGTGGTTGAGTGCGGATGTGTTGATCGCACTTGTATGTGTTCGTGTTCATCTGATGACTGACTATGTCTCATTAGCTGACTCTGCATAATAAAAGTCCTGTTTAATTATTGCTTATGAATCCTCTAGAGCTCATGTATCTTTTTCTCTGCCCCCCAGTGGCTGAATGTCCTGCTGATGTGAGCAAAGTGCTACGCTGGGGTTCACCTTCTGCGCTAAACTTCATCATCTATGGACTACCTAATTTAGTGGTTACCTGACCCTCTGGGGCTTTTCAAGGTTTACCTCAAAGACACAGATCACTGCAAAGAATGTTGAAAGTAGTCTAATAAAGCTACTGCCCCTGGCTTCAAACACAAACAAGCGCATAACTTATAAAACTGCTATTATTTTCTCAGAGCTGCTGTATTCACCTTTCCTTCTAGTTTGATCTACTTATTTTACTACTCTCAATAAAATATCATTGAGCAGACTTTGGCCAAAGAAGATGAAAATGTTTCTTTGAGTCGCTTATATCCTACCTAAAACGTTTCTGGGGGATTGGTTGGGTTTATTGGACCTTTAGCAAATCATTTAATAAAATAGATTTTAAAGCCATGGTCATGTCAAAGTTGGCCTGCATTTGAGTTGATCCCTGTTCTATTAAATGGAATCTCAGGTGTGTTTGTTTAAGCTTATGTAAGGATTTCCAACATTTTTTAAAAATATTGCATGAGTTTGTTTTACCCGTTTGAATCAATGGACCCAAAAGTAATGCTTCTTTTTACATTGACTTGTATAAAACCTCCTTACACTGATTTACATTAACAGTAAAGTATGTGTTTGGCCTCTCTTGTAAAGTTACTGTCTCTGAGATACTTGGTGCAGTGACTATATGTTTCTATTAAATGTTTGTGTCAGTATGTGGGTTGCCATATCTGTACCTTTCTATATTATACAGGTTTAACTTGTAGGAGATAATAACACTGTAACAGTAATCTATATCAATTTGTTCATATTTATTTTGTGTGTGCATGTATTGAAAGCACAGTTAAATGCAAGTGGCTGTTATTGTTGAGTTCTCTGCTTTTGGGCAACTGGTTTGTTGTCTCTGTGCTCCACTCTTATCTCGTATCTATGGGTCACCTTGTCTTGTCTCTGTAATGCTATATGGCTGCATAGAGACCGGTTCGAGTGCTCTTATCACAGAAAAATGCAAACATCAAGAGCCATCTCTCCCAAAGCAGGAGTGCAGGACGGTGTCGGAGTCATGAATAAGCCTGAAACCAATTCATCAGGTAAGGGCTGCTACATTCCAAACAGTGGTTTATCTGCTGTGCACAAGTATTTGAATGATCAAAGCCTGCAAAATTTGAAAAGACATCATGTGTGGCTATAGGCCTTAAAAGGAACATGAAGCAAACGGCTCCATAGTAATCAGTGATTCATTCAATTAAACAGAGCCTGGTTAGGGTTCATTATTAATGCTAATTCAGAGGGTTCTGTTTATCAGAATATGCAGAGCAATAAGAATATTACCTATAATCCTCTAATCCGCCGTTTCTCAGTAAATTCAACTCACTTTTTAATCAAAACGCTCCTAATTGGGACATACATTTCCATCCACAAAATCCTCTGGCTTATGGTGGGGCGGATGATGTTTCCTCTTTAAGAGGGCATCGACCTCTGGCTTTTAAAGACTGTGTGGAATTCATTAATATCTACAGGAAGAGCTTTAGACTAAGCTGTGGCAGTTTGAAGTATGAATGTGTTTGATATGTTTTAAGGGGCTTCCAGAAAGAGCAGTCATGCAAAGGGCAGGAGACGCAGGAAGACGTCTCAAAACATCACTGAAGGTAACTTGTAGTACAGCATTATCTAGCTTGCACAGCTCGAGCAAATAATTCATCTTATGTTCTCTAATGGCTGTTAATTGGTTAGCTGTTTTAGATGTACAGGTCTGGGGTAGATGCTTACCTTTGTCCTTATACTAGTATTTACATAATACACCACACATAAGTTTATGGAGAATCTACAGATATTCTGTATCTGGTGTAAAATCTGGTGCTTATCAGAATCGTTTACAGCCAGTAACTATGTGGTGCTTGTCACCATAGCGATGTGAGGAAAATATTACAAGCGGGAACTCAAATGCACATATTCTAATCTATGGTTTTAATAAGCAACATGAAAAGTCTGTGAACACCATCTCTTATAAGTGTATCTCTCTTTTAAAGCCACTTACATTGTTTAATGTTGCATTAAATCATGCATACAATCATGCAATCACTATTAGACAGATGCTAGCAGTAGAATGGGGTGTACTAATTGTGTGAAACACAGGGGGTGCTGGAACCTCATAATTAACCTCTTGGACCCCTGAATCTAAATCCTGGGGTGGGGGATCCTGAAAACAAACTTTTTATGATGTTTTGCTGTCCATTGAGGAAAAACAGTTGCTTAAATATAAATTCAAGTTAAGGTCATTGCTTACCCGCAGTCAGTAAGCTTCTGTCTTTGGTATTCTCAACAAACTAGAGATGAAGAAGTGGTCTGCCTTAGAATAGTGCTTTAGCTAATTGGTTTACGCCATTATTCCTTCCTAGACTAACTTAAAATATGTTTGGGATGCCTCTAAAAAGCTTTCCAATATGCTGCAGCACATCTGAAAGTTTGAGACATTCCCAGTTTCCTAAGAGACTGGTGTAAAGAATGAATGGTTACTTGTTTTTTAAAAGAGGAGGATGTGTAAGGTGAACAAGCTAGAACAGTGCTATGGCGAGTGAGCAGTCAGTCAACGCTGGAATTAATAGCTCAGCTGCTGAGTGCTGAAGCATGTGCATAAACATCTTCTGTCCTTGTTAGCAAAACTCTGCTGCCAAGTTCCATAGTGCCTTTAGAGGCAGCATCAGACCTGTTTGTCTGGAGCCTCATGGATTGGGGTTTCATGGTTGAGCAGTCTAGCCGAAGATCACCATGTCAATTGCCAAGCATCAGTTGGGGTGGCGAAAGTTAATCTACAACTGAGCTCTGGATCAGTGGAAGTGTGTTCTCTGGAGTGAGGATGAATCCGAATGAATTGACGGATGTCAGGAAAATGCTACCTGCCTGCCACCCATAAAGTTTGTTCAATGGTCTTGGGCTGTTTTTCATGATTCAGGCAGCTTGGATCCAGTGGAAAGAAATTTTAAAGCAACAGCATAGAGTAAAATAACAAAGATCTCCTTTCATCATCGTGGCAGTAGTCTTGGGAAGACCATTTCCTATTTCAGCATGACTGTGTCCCTGTGTTCAAAGCAAGTTCAGACCTTAAATCCATCAAGTATCTTTGGGATGAATTGCAATGCTGGCTGTGAGCCAAGCTTATCAAACAGCATCCATGCCTGACCTCACTAATGCATTTGTGGCTGAATAGAAGTGAATTCCTATATCCATGATTCTAGATCCAGTGGAATGGTTACCCAGAAAAGTGGATTCTGTGTGAAACATCAGTTCCCCAGTTAGTGTACTGATGCATTTAAATATATTTGAATTTGGACATATTTATGTCAAAAAAAGCAGTCTGTCCCTGTTGTTTATTTATATGTAACTAAAAAAATATATATGTATATGTATATGTTAAATGTCTAAAGGAACATAGCATGCTATTTGGGATTCTTTGTTATTTATAATGTCCAATGTATAATGTATAATAAGTTGTGATGAGTGAGCATGTGAACTCAATCAATACTGATCAGCTGTAACTGAACTCACGCCGCGCAGTGCCGTGCTGTGATGAGCTGCGCCACCACTGTGCTACTCAAAAAAAAAATGTCCAAGGTTTTGTTTGCATGCTGAAAAAACTTGAAACTTAAACTTGAAATAAAACAAAAACAAATTGTATATTTACTGAGGATTTTATTGAAAACACTGTGCTAATACTGGGCAGGGCCTCCCATTGCTCTCGAAAACATGGATTCAATTGTATATTGGAAACATTCTTTTGAGATTCTGTTACATATTAACATGATTGCATGATGCAATTTCTGCAGATTGTTCAGGTGCACTTTCATGCTGATTGTTACCTGAACCATTCTGACATTACCTGAAGCTGCTGTCCTGTGTCTGCATTGCTGCCACACATAATTGCATGAAAGTGTAAGTGTACAGGTGCTGCAAATAAAGTGCTCAGTGAGTGTTGCTGCTCTGGTTTTTCACATGCTCTACCTTGTTTTATGGACATTCAATGTAACAACAGATGGATGAATAATTAAGTAATAGGTCACGAATAACATATTCTTTAGCAACGACAACAGAAGTTTTGCCATGTTGACATGGTGTAAGTGGCAACCGCATCACTTTGCCCTGCAGTGGACTGAGTTTGTGTAACCACAGAACCCACTCTGAGAAGGTTCTATACTGCAACTGAAACTTCCTGACATGTAACATTTATATGTTGCTGCTCTCATGCCATGTCTACAGTGACATTTTATATCACATGACTGAAGTGTAATCATCATGTACACTGCTGAAAACTGTGAAAACAGTGTTAATTAATTAATTAATTAATTAATTAATTAATATTTTTTGGTTAGGGATCCGTAGAGCAGGAATGACATACCATAGAGAGACCTGAACAGGGCCCTAACTGCACTAAGTGACTCTGACTAGCAGGATAAAGCAGAAGATGGAAGATAATGAATGGATGGATGGATGAATGGATAGATATTTAGTGTCCAGTCTTTTAGTAATCTTGGAACCTCTCCTGACCTCTAGCATTTCAATATAAAGGAAAAGAAATTGCAACGTCACCAAAGCTGTCATGGAGGCTGTTTCAACAGTTATGGGTGTGAGAAATAGTCACAGCATTTTTAGACTACTTCCAGAAACTGTTAATAAGTCATAATTAAAGTCTAAGCAGACTTTCTCCCAATTCCCAGTCTTGCTTTAAATAGCATTCAGTTTCTCTTTCCTCATTTAATTGGCCAAGCACAGCTGAGACACTCCACCACGCTATGCAGTGATAACCAAGTCTCAAAAACGGAGAGCTTTTGCACGCATGTCCTTAATAGTGTAAATTTGAGCTGAGAGTGATATACCTCACAGTTGGGGAATTCTACTAGATGGACTGTCCTGGGCAGTGCTCCCCCACTAGAGCAGGGTATTTAATTAGAATTCAATAAGGTCAAGTTAGAGAAGAGTTCCTCAGGCCAAGGTCCGGACCATCATCATTTCTAACTTGTGTTATGATTCAGTGTCGTATCCTGTATATTTAAGTTACCTAGTATCAGCATCTTATACCATCAGCTACTGAAACACCAACACCCCTCACAAAAAAGAAGTTTATTCAAGTGTACCATTAGTATACTTCTTTTAAACTAAAAGGAAGTGAGTATGCTTTCAGTTTACTTTTTATGTACTTCTCAGTGATATACTAAACACAGTTATACTTAAGCGTACTCGGGTTATACTGACAAGAATAAAACAGTCTAAGTATATTCGACCTTCACTTGTACTTTATCTTTTGATTGCAATAGTAGAAGTAAGTATTCTTGCTCTGCACAAAACGCATCCAGTAAAATATTTATTTAAAATTTGATTTATAAAGATTTATAAAGATACAAATATGTGTCTTAATCTGAGTGTGTCTTATTTTACGTGTGTCCACTGGTGAGTAAGTAAACATTGTTAAAATTCTATTTTAAGTTAAAAAAAAAAATTAAACCTTGTCATATACTTTATAGTACAACAATAATATAAACAGTAAATTATAAGTATTATGTAAGTTAAATTAAAGAAAACTTACAAGCTGGTAAACTAACAGCAAATCTCTTAAGATTACTTTTAGTGTAGTTGCAGTACAAAAGTTGTAAACTAGTTGTATACTTGGTTTACTACTCTTACAATTAAAGTGTACTTAAAAGTATACTTTTAAAAACTAGAAAGTGGGCCAATTTAGTCCCAAGAAGTATTAAAATAGTACATATACAGTACAAGTGTACTACTAGTACAATGAGATTTGTATAGTAACTACTTAAAGTATACTTAATAAAATGAACTTTAAGTATACTTATTTTCTGTAAGGGACATCACACATACCTTTCAGTATATTTCAATATATTTACTGTTTAAATGCTGAACTGAATGAGTTATTTATAAACTTCTAATAAATGTTTTGTTTTGTTTGGGCTACATTTAAAAAAACAGGATGCTTTAAAAAAAATGCATCTTAAAATGTTTATTTATAGAGAAAGTAAATAAAATGTGGGAATTGGGACAAATGTTAACTCAGCTTCACAAATTAACATGTTGGTTTTACACTGCGGTTCTCCAAAACTAGACGATCAGGTCCATTCCAGAACCGTTCCAGTCAGTTTTCACTGTTTACTTTTCTGTTTTTACCTTATTCTTTCTGACTTGCTTTAATCTCCGGCTGCTGCTTCTCACTTCGTACCTCGCCTGATTGGCTGAGGAGTGCCTTTTGATGATCTTACAGCGCCTGTGATTGGTCTCTGAGTTCACTGTGCCGTAAAGCCTGTATACCGTAAAGACAAGAAAAGCTCCATTGCTTAAAATAAACACAGTCAACATTAAATCATTCTAAATAGTTTATCGGTTTGGGTCCGCATTGGACAACGTCTGGATCCAGACCGCTGTTTGCCTATTAGTGACCTCTGCACTAGAGCTTCATAAGCCGTGTGCCATGTAGTAAAAAAAAAAAAACCTAAAGCTCTTGCACAGATTTCCTCTTCACAGTGTCACAGTTCTCCTGAGTGGACATGCACAGGACATGAGCTTGGCATAATGTGGTGACAAAGACAAACTCACTTTAAACTCTCTTTAGAAAACCCATATGTTCATTGTGCACACAATAAATGTTCTGAAAGTGGAACTCACTCATGCTCTTACAATGGTAGGACGGGCCCAGGAGACATCCTAGAGAAAGGCATTTCCATCATAAAAGAAAGTTCCAGACTTCTATTTGAAACAGTTATATGTGTGAAAAAAACAGTTGCTACAGTTTCAAACTATTCCCAGAAACTGTTAATGAGTAATGGGGAAAGTGTTCACAGGCTTTGTCCCAATTCCCAGTTATGCAGCTTTTTAATTTAAATGAAATGTCCAATTTCCACTTCCTCGAGTTCTCACAAGCACCCCAATGAGACTTCGATAGCACCCCCTCATCACATTCTGCATCACAGCAGAGGGCTTTCACCCATCAAACATCGCCTTTTCATGACCTTGCAGGTTCGGACCAGTCATAGCAGACTGTTGTTGTTGACTGCAGTGCAATCAATGCCAAATAAATCTTTTCACTCCATTAGGTCACTTTCACACTGTTATCCCACAATCTATTCAGTGTTAATTTAGAAATTAAAGTGTAAATCAATGCCGTGGCTCCACGTGGGAGAACGACAGTGAATTAAGGGCCATCTGTGAACTCGAGACTCTACAGTGAAGCTCTATGTTAGTCCACACATGCTCACCCAAGAATAAAATAACTGCTGTTACGCCAAACTACGAGCAAATTTAATCTGTATCCGAGGCATGTTAATCATGAGTTTCATTACAGAGACAGTTTATATAGGCTTTGTAATCACTGTGCAACTCATAACATTTAATTTATGACCAATCTGTTTTTCACTCTGCTTCATTATACTTGTCAGCCACCAATTATCAATGGTTAAAATGCTTGAGATGCTTTCTTTTGTTTCCAGTCAGATACTGTACATGCTGTGGTAACTCACTTGTTGATGTCCAACAAATAAAACAAAAATGTATCTCCTTTTTTGGTGATTTTTGTTTTTCCACATAATTTGAACATGACAGCTGTTGTTTAGATTGTGTAAGAATTTCATGATGAATGGACCAAAATTCTGGTTCCATTGACTTACATTGAAAGTAAGTATGTTTTTGGCCTCTGCTGTGAAGTTACCATTTTGGTTATACTTGTTTTTCTTTGGACAGCGAAGATATACTGCCTTTCTCTACCTTTCGTTTGCTCTAGCCTTCCATGACGTGATGAGCCAATCTCCATTATTATATTTTGAGTTTGTGTGGTTGATTTGGTTGACCACAGCCTAAAAGAATACTGATTTTTGGCGTGATGAAGTTGTTGTTTGCTGAAGATCTTCTAAACTCAAGTCAAGTCAATTCAAGTTTATTTGTATAGCCCTTTTTACGACGATGTTGTCTCAAAGCAGCTTTACCGAGTTTTGAAAACAGACAGTTACTTCATATATCCCCCAGTGAGCAAGCCAGAGGCAGCAGTGGCAAAGAAAACCTCAGACTGGAGGATGAAACAAACCTGTCAACAAACCTGTGAGATCGCGTGAAGTGGTGGGACAACAGCACCAACATCACAGTTTACCATAAACCTCTGTGTCCATGAACCGGATCTCCTGCCTTTATCTAAAGGGGAAGATTAATCACCAAAAGCTAAACTAAACAGTGTTTTCAGTCTAGACTTAAACGTTGAGACTGTGTCAGAGTCCTGAACATTAACTGGGAGATTATTCCACAGAGATTATTCCAACGCTTAACATCTCCTCAGTTGGCCCTCACTAATATAGAGTCTGTGCTTGTATTGCTCTAGATGCGAGGGAGCTCCAGACGCTGCAGCAGGCTTTCCATCGACTGACCAAAGCGAGGAGGGCCGAGGAAAGAAAAGCACAGGAGACGATTCGCAAGCAGAGGTTTCCCCACCCAACTAACACACCCACAATGTATAAGATTTTATACAAGACCTCAGTTCTCTGAAGCATTAAGGAAAAGCATAGATCAGAAAGCCTTGGGCTGCTGCACTTGACTAGGTCAGGGAGACCAAGTCCTCCCCTCTCATGAGAGAGCTGGGCTTGTAATTGTAACTTGTTTGAGAATTCTACAAGACGGATTCTCCTGTGCGGATTCACAAGAGCTTCATAAGCACAGCTGAGACATGAAGCGCACTCCGCTGTGCTATGCAGTGAACTACAAGCTTCAAACACCTAAAGCTCTTGCAGAGATTTCCTCACCTCAAACAATGATATTTCCCACAGCATCACAGTTCTATAGAGTGGACATGGGCAGGACATGAGCTAGGCATGACGTGGTGACAAAGACAACATGGCATGGAGTGCATGGAGCGCATTCACACTTACCCTCATTCAAATGCTGTGTCTGATCCACTCACACCCGCACAACACATACTAACACACTTTACATCTACAAGGTGGACCAAGAAGGTAGGAGTCTATAATAGAATGGACAGTGAGTAGTGTGTGATCCATACACTCCAGCATAAAACACACTACCACACCAACACCACATCTTCAGTGTCACTGCAGTGCTGGCAATGCTCCAGCATCCACATAATACCTGCTCTGTGGTGGTCCTGTGAGGGTTCAGACCACTGAAGAACAGGGTAACAAGGTATGCAGAGAAACAGATGAACTACAGTCTGTAAGTGTAGAACTACAGAGTGCAGCTATATGGTAAGTGGAACAGATAAACTGGACAGTGTATGTAGAGACAAGCAAGTGGCTGGTGGGTGCATGAAGAGATATGGAATTTCATTACTCCTGCATGCACCAAATACAGGGGAAGTTTCCATCATTGAAAAAAGTATCTGACTAATATTTGAAACAAGCTACAAATTCCATGGTGGTGGTTCTAACCTGCAAAAGAAAACATATTTTGGCAAGTGTAGTAACTTAAATTGTAGTTAATATATTTATGGCTTCTTATTATGAGATTTACCTTCATTATAGACATGTTTGTTTTTTTTATTTCAAGGCTTTTTATTCAATTTAAATACTTCAATTGGGAAACTTTTGCTTTATTATTTTCCGTTTTTTACTTGCTAACTGTCACACCCCACCTGTCCTCATCTGTATGTTTACGTCCTGTCTCTTCCACGTGCTTCAGTTTACGTTTCTTGTGTTTGTCATGTGCTTCTGTGTCTCCACCCTTGCCCCGCCTCGCTCACCTGTGCCCCATTAGTCTTTAGTCCCATCACCTGTTCCATCTTGTTAGCCTTTGTTATTTATACCCTCTGTTTGCAGTCTGTGTTTGTCGGCCATTGTGATAACTTGTTGTGGTAACTCTGTCTGTGTATCCTGTCTGTTTGCCTTTCATTTCTGTTTGTTTAATAAAAGTAGAGTTTGTTTAAAAGCTTGTGAGTGTCTCTGCCACTGCCAACCTGAGACCAACATATCTCACTTATGTTATTTCTTTAGACAGTAGCTTCTGAAGATCTGGCCAGTGTAATAGCACTGAATCAGCCTTGAGGGAATAAAGATTGATTGTCCATCCAGACTCCTTATATATAACTGATTAGAAGTAAATGTAAGAAGTACAGGTCACACTTTCTCTCATGAGGATGTAGAGCTACACATACACTACCGCTCAAAAGTTTGGGATCAGTGAAATGTTCTTGCTTTCAATAGAGTATCTTCCTTCCTTAACACAACAATGGACTGAGGGTCTCTAAAGAAAGTTGTTTCTTTCTGGACATTTTGAGTCGGTCAGCAAGCCATCAACTGCTGATGCTTCAGATACTAAACTAACCTAGAATATTGTTCTTCCTTTTATACTCACTTATTAGTAGAATGTTTTTCAGCTGTGCATCCCAATTGAGCAAGAGTGTCCTAACAACCAATTAGTCCAATAACATCCTTAACTTGGATTGGCGGCCGTACCAGGAGATTTAGACAGAGGACTGAGAATTGCTGATAATAGGACTATATGCAAAATAAGCCTCTATACAAAAATAGACTTTAATACAAACATTTTTATTCTTTAAAAATCATCGGATACACTTAATTGTGTATTAATTGTAAAATGGACAATATTGTTTGTGAATTGCATTAAAAATTGCATGAATTGCATGAAAATTGCATGAAATGAAATTCTAAAGTGATCCTAAACTTTTGAGCGGTAGTGTAAATAGAGATGTTGTACCTCCTCAGTAAATAGATCTCAGAACATGACTTATTCTTTTACAGACCCTTTAAAAACCTCATGTGCTTTCTTTCTTCTTTAAACATGTGGATATCAGGTGCATATGTAAACCAGTGAATGTTCTTTGTCTGTTTACAGCAAGCTGATTGGTTCTTTGAGTGCAAGAAAGCAGGACCTGCAGGCACAACTGGAGGGAGTGGAGCATGCACTAGATGCTGGGGAGCATTTAAACCAGTCTTTTAGTGCTCTGCATCATCGCAGTGCCTTCTTAGATGAATGTATCATTCGAGAGAAACAGACTATTTCTGGACTACAGAAAGAGGTTTGTCTCCTTTATGAAATTAAGTAAAAAAGTTCTTTTGTTTTTCTCAATTGCCGTCTTCTTTTGGCCTAAAGTCAGATGAATGACAGAATCTACAGTTTGTTGAATAAATAAGACAACTTGAGTTTACATCTGCTGAGTTTGCACATCTACAAATAATGCACTTCAGAAATCTGTTGTGTAAGAGGTGTCACTTCTGAGTTACCACTCAGCAATATGAGGCAGGATATTAAAGCAGGAAGAGTTTTGTTTCTGTGAAGGTTTGATGCTTATATAAAAGCTATGATGGTGTACTCACACTGGGTTAGAAGTGAGGCACCATATACAATTAATATAACCATACATAACCATACATCTTTACATTCTTAATTAGGGTTGAGGTTTAGGCCATTTTTAGTATTTCCTAGTACATAACATTAATCCATAAAAATATTTAGTATAATTAATTATTCAGCATTTAGTGTGTTTTAATTTATGACTTTAAATGTAATCATGGTAATAAGATCAGCACAAATCTTAAAAAAAAATCCTCTGCTATATAAATCTAAATCATGTGACTCTTCTGGCAAATTTCTAAAAATATGATGAACGTATCATACGCCCCAGATAGCAAGCACATAACAGTCCAAATTGGCAACTGCTGACTGCTCATGAACCCTCACACCACCCAAACTATTGACCTGCCTTTGAAGTCTAACTAGTTTTTAATCTCCTCAAGCATTTTAAATGCACAGAAACTTGTATTTTAGAAAATAAACAAATATTATAAACTGAATTGAAAGAAAAAAATGACCAGACCTTATATAAAAGCATTTGCTGACACGGATCATTATTAACTAGAAAAGTAGATTTCCTGAGGGAGACACAGGATGGTTGCGCAACTTAAGCAGTGCAAAAAGCGAGTGATGAATAATAGGACTATATGCAAAATACCAGGAGATTTAGGCAGAGGACTGAGATTTGCTGATAATAGGTCTATATATAGGGCTATATGCAAAATAAGCCTCTATATAAAAATAGGCTTTAATACAAACATTTTTATTCTTTTAAAATCATCTGATACACTTAAATTAATTGTGAAATTGACAATATTGTTTGTGAATTGCATGAAAAGAAATTCTAAAGTGATCCTAAACTTTTGAGCAGTAGTGTGTGTGTGTGTGTGTGTGTGTGTATATATATATATATATATGTACTGCTTGAAAATGACCTGCTTCAGCCCACTGGTATGATCCAAGACCTCTTCCCATCAGTCCCATCAGACAATGACCATTAGCAGTCCAGGTACTTAAGCAGCCAAACCCAGCCCGATTGAAACTCAGATTGTAAGTGAACCCGACTGCAATGTCATCCGGCTGTTAATTTTCAGTGTTTAACAAATGAGTGAGTGAGAATATTGTGATATGAACTATGAATGTTGCAAAACAGTGTGTAGAAAACAGGTTGCTGTATATTCAGGATCTGTGTGGCAGAGAGATGTTAGTATTCCAGAGGAGCCGGAGGGATTTGGAATGTGTAATCAGTATAAAGAGCAGGCTACAAGAGCACCCCACACTCCTGTTTACACATTCTAATTGAAATTTTCTAGGCAATAAATAATATTTTCCATTTCATCTCATACTGAGTTCTGAAGTAGACTGGAGCCCCACCAGCCCCTCTCCCCCTACCCCCACCCCTCTCCCCCAACTTGATTCTCCTCGGCAGTTGCAGTTCTGAAGGAGGCAAACTTACCTAGAAAGAAATGTGATGCAGCTTGGTGTGTTTCGGTCTCGAGGAAAGTTAAAAGTATTAAATGCAATCTATGGCAAAAGAGAAACCACTGCTGTTCAGTCTTTAGGTATTTATAGCTTCTAAGCTTTTTTCCAATCAAGAACAAGATGTATGTGTATGTTCAGGCACTAAGGTAATACCCCGCTAAGGCTACATGTGGTACCGATGTTTTCCTGGACCACTGACATTCCTGCACAGCTGCACAAAGTTCTCGTCATTCATTTCAGCTGTGAAAGCGATATTGGTTCATATTAAACATTAAACATTTGCTCTGAGCAGATACGGGAGATGCACAGGAAGATTGATACAGAGAGGAGGACTGCGGCTTTGGAAGCAAACCCAACCAGCAGAATACAGCAGCTCACACAACAGCTTGCACAGGTGTTTCACACACATTCATCCTCCTCATCCTCCTCATTCTCTCTCATTCTTTATCTTTTTTTCAACTCGCCCCTTTCTTTCTTCCTCTATCTATTACTCTCTCTCTCTCTCTCTGTAACCCTAACCCTCCCAAATCCTTATTGTCCGCCACTCAAACAAGCAAAACTAAATTGACTTTGCCATCACTAATTAGATTGCCCTTAACAGCCTATCACAGTCCATTTGCCGTGAGCCGATGCTGCTCCTGGTGCTGCGCGTTCTCAGGCCCTTATTGATTATAGATAAACACAGCCCTTCGCTTTCCTTCCACACCGGTCGCTTAGTTCTCTCTCTCTCTCTCTTTACAATATATTATGCTTTTTTTGTTGCTGTTGGTAAACTAAATGCAATTATCCTTACTTAGTGTGATTCGAGATCTTTTCTTTTGAATTGTTTTGAATAGCCTGTGCAGCTTCAGACTGTACTGCTGTGCTATGGTGTCTCATTTCTTTAGCACAGCCACTATTACACACTAGTGAAAAAGAAGTATACGTAAGAGCACTACACGTATATTCGGAAGAAGAATGAAATTTTATTGAATGATTTAAATATACTTTCAGTGTTCTTACGTATCCTTTTTACCCAAAAGAGTTACCGGAACAGCGCACTGAAGTATACTTAATCTATTTACGCTGTTTTCCATGACAACACTGGGGAGGGCATCTTTGTTTACTTTGTGTTAGAACTTCTGGTGCGTCCGCAAATATGTTGATACTAATTACAAGCAAAACGACAATAAACATATAAAATGAATAGCATAATATGTTCAGTAAGAGGGAGTCACAATAATTAAACAGTGTTACGAACACAGCACATAAAGATCAGAGTGTTGTAAAGCCGCCTTCCAAAGAAGAGGACTTGCGTCTTTGGCTGAAGCTCTAAATTTAAAACATTGACCCCAAACCTCTGTATGTCTGCTTTTACCATTCTGTGGAGGAGAACCAGCACCAGAGCTTCCTTATCCAGAGAAATGTCTCGCTTATGAAGCTCAGAGGAAGCAGACGCGTCAGGTGCTTGTGAGTTAAGTAACTGTTTTCTGATCAGTTTCCACCGCGCTAGGCTATCTGGGCTGTAACTAACACCCACACAGAGTGGCTCGGGCAGCTGGCTGGACTTGGGTTTTACCGGCTTTCAGAAATATAAACTCACCGTCTGTGTGTAGAAATACACGTCCCACCTTCTCAGTGTGCAGGTACTGATACGCTTCAGTACTTTTATACTTTTATAGTACTTTTATTTTCATTGCTGAACAGTCTACACTTTCCGAGAGTACAAAGTAATTAAAAACGTCGCCGTAGGTAACCTCAGACCACCCTTTCATATAATCCACCCACTGTGTTAATGAATTAATCTTGGATTAGACGTTGTTGTCCCATTTGAAATTCTTATTGCTTGTCTGTTCTCCTCCCATGTAACTGTATTCATTTTGGTTCGCTGACCGAAAGTTCTAACACAAAGGCGGAAGAAACACATGCTTGAAAGTGGGTGTGGCGAAATACGGTGAATACATTAATATGCTTTTTATCATTAATGTAATAAGTGTGCTACTTGTGTATGGTAACTTTGTACTTAGTATGCTAAATAAATGTCATAGAGCTATTAAAAATATGCTTAAATAATGAATTGTACTTAACTGTAGACAATGAGACACTGTTATGACACATTTAAATATACTTAAGTACATCTTTTTCCCACTAATTCAGTATTTTTTTATATTCTTTTTATATTCTTTGTTTCAACTAAAATATATTTATGCATGTACTTAGAGTGTATTTACAATGTACTGTTTCAATATTGTTATTTATTATAAATATGTTTCTTATATTTTATAAGTATGAAAAAGTTATCCTGGAGGTGGATTTAAATATACTCTACTATACTATAAGTTGAAGTTCTGTAAAAATACAGACTTGGTGGGACAAGGTATACTTAAGATGTACTTAAATATACTTAATGGTATCTCAAACTAGTACAGTTAAGTATATTTAGTTGTATTTAAGTACATTTTTATTAATTATAAACATACATATGGCATACTGAGTACAAAGTTAGTATACGGAAGCACAGTTTTATTATATTAATCATGAGTGCATTGTAGTATACTAAGTGCACTTCAACTTTTTTTTTCCACCTAAGCAGAGGACAGTATGCCATGATGCTGCTTATGTAGTTCAGTCTCTTCTTCTCCCATATCTAAAAGCTTGCAAGTAAATAGATGCAGATGTTTGATGTATTTTGAATGTCCACTTGACTCGAAAACACGACAAGTGAATACAGTCATGTGCAAAAGTAGTTGATTTGCTGAAACTAACTTTACAACACATCCTCTTCAGCAGTGATTCCCAAACCTGGAATCCTGGAAGACACCCCTGCCCTGCACATCTTAGTGTCTCCCTGCTCAAAACACTCCTGACTCCTAATCAGCGAATTAACAAGCCCTTTCTGAGTTGAAGTGGGTGTGTCTGCTCGTCTTTCAGGACCAGGGCTGGGAACCATTGCTCTACAGAGTACAAACATCTTCACCCATAAGTAATGTTTATTTGCTAAATTTAATATATTGGCAAAATGAAACATAAAATATGAAAGGTTGGAATAGAATCTATAGAGCCCCCCTTCTGATTCCACCCCCCCAGCCGCACACTTGATTCTCTGAGTTCTGAAGAAAACTTACCCAAAAAGAAATGTGATACAGCTTGGTGTGCTTTGATTTTGAGAAAACAAGGAGACGTTAAAGTATTAAATGCAGTCTGTAGCAAAAGAAAAACCACTGGTGCTTCTAGGCTACAGAAGCTATAAATATAAAGTACTCCCTGCCCTTCACATGTCACACACCTGACTCCTAATCAGTAAATTAACAAGCCCATACTGAGTTGAAGTGGGTGTGTTTTGGGCGCTAATCTTTCAAAAGCAGGACTGGGAACTATTGCTCTACAGAGAACACTCTTAGTCTTCATCCAGTCTTAATGTTTACTTGATAAATTTAATATATTGGCAAAATAAAACATAAAGCATGGCCTGTGAAAAAGTTTTTTATGTGTAGTACATGTTGGATTTATTGTAACATTTATTGTAAATTTAAATACACTACATTGAAATGTGTTCCCTGTAGAGGATGTGTCAGCTTTTATAACTTAATAAATGGTGATCAACAGGACCATGTGTGTGCATACATTTACATATTAATGTATGCTTATTTTAGTGTTCTGTATGGTTTGTTGTTGCCAGTTTCATGCCCTTATACTACACAGCTTTCGTTTTCGTGAAAGAATTGCTTGCACAGCTTTTATTAAGGCATGAGGTGAAGCTGCTGCATTCACCAGATATGGCGTTGCAGAGATTGTCAATGCCTGTTTCTGTGTAGCCTGGTGCACAAGAGCCTTTAATAATCAAAACAAGATGTGTTCTTCATTTTCCTCCAGTAGTAATACACTGAGCAAAGTGGAGCTTCAGCCTGTGATGGCAGTGCATTCTGTAATGGAACAAGAGAAGGCCGATCTGCTGATGTTGTGTTAAGAAAAGGGGGGCTTTGGAATGTTTTTCGGATGGAGAACTGAAATGATAATTCGTTGCTCTTTTATCAGGGGCTTGAGAAAGCGCAGTGCAGACACAAAGTCTAACAGTATTGCATTCATTTTTTTTACCTGCCTGGGTTCTAACAGTGCATGCTACTTCACTGGTGGATGGACCTACATGGATGTTTAATGGCTTTAATAGAAGCTCACAAGTTATACAATCTACTGTGCATCTACAATCACTCTCCATTATATCAGCTCCACTTACCATATAGGAGACTTTTTAGTTCTACACTTACACACTGTAGTCAATTTGTTTCTCTGTATGCTGTTCTCTGTTCTTCAATGATCAGGACCCCCCTCGGACCACCACAGGGCAGATATTATTCGGGGGAGAATCATTCCAAGCACTGCAGTGACACTGACATGGTGGGGCACATTTGTAAATGTGTGTGTTGTGCTGGTAAGAGTAGATCAAATATAACTGGACCGAGAACTGTCCTCCAACCAAAAATATGTGACCACTGATGAGGGACCAGACGCGACAAATAGCGGGCAGTGAGTGAACAAAAACTCCTCCAGCACTGCTGACCAATTCACACCAGCACAGCACACACTGTAGTAACACACCACCACCACCATGTCAGTGTCACTGCAGTGCCCACCCAAATAAAACCTGCTCGGTGGTGGTCCTGTGGAAGTTCTGACCATTGGAGAACATAGTGGAAGTGGAAGGGTCTAACAAAGTATACAGAGAAACAGATGGACTACAGTCTGTAAGTGTGGAACTACAAAGTGCACTTATATGTTAGATACAAGGTGTACCTAGTTCATTAATTATATCCTAAATCTTCTAGTGATCAAAACTGCACAGTCCATCTCAGGAGCAGTCTTCCCCTCACTACAGAACATCTACCACACCAGGGTCACCAGGAGGGCCCACAACATAATCAGGGATAGTACACACCCCCAGCACACACTCTTCACACGTTTACCTTCAGGCAGACGTTACAGGAATGTGAAGTCCAGGACCACAAGACTGACAAACACTTTCTACTCACAGGCCATCAGGCTTGTGAACACCTCACACACTACCTCTCTAACCTCTCCTATCTGAACTGGTTTAACTGGTCTGATTTTAACTGAACTGTACACTCACTGTACTGCTGTTTACATTTGTTACTTGCAACTTGCACTTTATGGCTGCTGCTCTTCATACTTGCACGTAAAAGCACACATAATTTTTATTTTTTATTCTTTAACTATAAAAATACTTTTATTTACTTTAACCTATATTATTATACTTGTATATTTTGTATATATTTTTTATTATTTTTTTTATGTTATCTTTATCTATTGGTGAATGGAGGAAGAGCAAAGTAAGAATTTCATTGTACAGTGTAACTGCCTGTTCTGCTGTACACATGACAATAAAACTCTTGAATCTTGAATCTTCTAGGTTAATAAAAGGTTCAGCAGCCTGATTTCAATCAATACCCAGCTTCGGAACGACATTGAAACTATGAAAGCAGAAAAAGTGAAGTTCCTACAGATGCGCAGCAAACTGAAACAGGTGAGAGAGAAACATTATAAAACTGTATTGAAGTAGTCTGTCTGTTTGGGGAGTAACTACAAAGGTAGCTTTAAAGACTCTAGAAATGGCTGTAGAGCCAGTGAAACATTCTATTCAAGCTCTTATTTGTATTTTAGTTTCTGTTTCAGTTTGTTTGCCGTCTTATTAAGTTATTTAGCGTAGCCACACTCTTTCCAGTGTAGAATCACTACTGACGTTTTAATTTAGCCCGGGACCAAGCTCAAGCTGTGTCCACCAAGGGGGGCCTAGATGTGGTGAATTCATAATCTGCACATTTGATGAAGCAGGTCATTTCAAATCCTCAGGCTCTGCAGGAGACCCATCTGCAGAAGGGGAGAGTGCTGCAGCAGGCCAGCCAGAGCGCTCTCGTCAGGTATTGAAAAGCTGCCTCTTTCTTTTCCTCAGTCGCTCGCTGTGGATTTCTCTCTGCTGATGGACATAAACAGTTTATACAGGTAGCAGTAGCCCGGCCAGCTCTACAGAGAGGGAAGTACGTTACTTAGGGGAACTCCTTTTACCAAAGGGGCTTCTGCTCTCACACAGTGCTGTGAAGGCAATACTCTCTTCACCTTCTGGAGCTAGGTTCATGTTTTTGTTAAACTGTGTACATATTATCTGGTTAGTTTTAGTTACACACAGTAATTTAGCAAACACTATATGGATCTACACAGGATGTGCCCGGGTCTTGTCAATATCATCTGTGTGGGTCACTCTACACTTGATATTGACAAGTTTGTAGAGGTGCATGACCCCAGTGTGCTGTGAATTTGACATTGCACTAGGGATGGGTGATACACAGACTTTTCATTCAATCCAATACCAAGTAATATCATCAATAATATTCTGATGCCAATACTGATACTGATACTAATAAGTTTGTGTTTTGCAGTAATAACTAATGGTAAATGTGAATAAAATTCTATAATAATATGAAATAACCTTCAATTTTTGCTTCTTTTTTAAGTGTTAGTGTTTATTACTGTTAAAATTGTGTTCACTTAAATTAATGTTTTACATGTGAATGGTGAACTGAAAATTAATTTAAGTGAACACAATTTTAACAGTGCTTTCTTTTAAAGAAGCAAAAATTGAAGGTTATTTCATATAATTTGTATTTATTAGATTAACATTTCATAAAGTATAGTTACATTTACATTATACCCATAGCAATAAATGTATTTTCACCAGTAAGAACACCAGATATCAACAGAACAGATATAAAAAAAAGGCAGAAATATAATACAAAGTAACATGAATATCTTATTGTGAAAGAAGTAGATCATATCTTGAGCTCCAGTTTGAAGAACAAAGTGTAGTTCCAGATTTCTCCTGGACGCCCCAGACATTGTATGAATGTATTCAGTTCCTTCAGCAGTAATCTTGATTTAGCTTAATGAAGTACTGAGCAGTCAAAGCAGGTATTAGATGAGAACTGTAAATAATACTGGGTTGTTTCCACAAGGAGAAGCTTAGAAAGAGTTAAATAAACACACTGACATTTGAAACTCCTACTTACTGTATTAATACTATTTTAATATTTAAAATATAGAGTGTTTTATGAGCAAATAAAAGCTTTTAATGCACATTTCAGCTCCAGTTTTGTACATTACATTTAAAGTGGCTTCTTATTTGCTAGCTTTTTTTAGGAGCAGAGGAAGGAATAGTAATAGTATTTTCTTTTGTTTTGCTTGTTTGATTGAAGGAGATATTTTAACATCCATTCTACTAAATACATGAACAAATATTGGCTACATTTTTATACCAGAATTAATTCCTTAAAAATAAGTATTGATATTTAGGTTATCGGTCCACCCGTCTCTACAGGTTTTTCTGATGGCATTGTGCACCAGTGTAGCACGAGACTCTGCACACAGATCTCAGGTAAACCATCTGTCATTGTAATACTCTCTGTGAAAATGATAGAGCTCAATTCATGCAGATTCATTATTTTGATAGAAGCACCGTGTTTCATAGGTTCACAGCCCCCTTAAGAATAAATCTAGCTTTATATACTGCATTGCTGTCCCGTCCCATCACATCCTCTTTCTGTCTCTCAGACAACAGGCTGTAAGATTCGACATTTATAAGCTGACTTCTTATTTTTTTGTCAGATCAAATTACTATAAAGTATTTTGTCACCTGCTCTCCTACTACCGCTGCTCCATTTGACTTTTTCTCCTTCTGTTGTTTAATGAGTGAGGAAAACCTCCCTTCCTATAATTGGTCCAAAAGCCTGAACCACCCAAAACAGTGTTTGCCACCTACTTTGGTTGAATCAAATTGTGGACTGTGGTCCGAGGCACCTTTCACACCTACTATTTTGGTACAAACCGACTGAAACGTCTGAAGGTCCTGACCAAACAAGGTTACCAGGGCCCCAAGTTCGGGGGAGGGCCCTTGAGGAGTCTGAAACTTTATATTCCTTTAAAAGATCACAATAAATGTTGCTAACTATGTACAATGTTTTGGGTAAATAAATCGTTGATTGATGGATTGAATTGTGTGTCCTAGTCTACATATAGTGTCTGAGGACAGGCACCCTCAGCCCTTGCACAAACTTAGTAGGGTCAGTGTCATAGGTTCATATGGATAGGATCTAATTAGTAGCAAAGCTAACTTGTGAAACACATGGCACTCAGTTTGTCACAGAGGGTGAGGCAGCAACAGACCCCTCATCCTCTGATACTGTAGACTTGAGGTGAGCCTATAGTTTACAATGAAAGCACATCATTTTTTAAATTATTTATACTGCAATGTGTTTAGCAACACTAAAGTCATGCTCTGTGATTTACTGTGGCCTGTGTTTGGCTATAGCCTAATTAGAATAAGAGACTGAAGGCAATTCCACCCAAAGTTTACTTTTTTGTCACATCCATAAGAATGTGAATCATCATTATCTTCTTATACGACCATACGGGGGCACGGGTTGGGCTAATGGACTCTTCTTATACAAGTCCAGCTGGGGTCATGGGTTGGGGTCATGCGCACTGCTTGTGCATAGGGCCCAGAATTTGGTGCTACACCTCTGGCCTCAGACCACAGTCTAGACCAAACTACAGTTCTAACCTGCAGTTCATTTCTTAGAATCAGTCAGAACTGTTCACAGTGGTGCTGTTAGCCTCCAGACGTCTATGGAGTTTAAACAATCATGAATTATAATGCCAGACAGATAAATGCAGGGTGTGGTCAGAAAAAAGTAGAACCCAAAGATTTTACCACTATTTCCTATTGTCACATATAAAAACAAGATCAAAAAGCTTGTGTAGTTCCTCTGGATGGTCCTCTTACTTTATATGTGACCCCTGGTTGTTAGATGTTACATGCTTCTGTAATGCACATGTATATACACTTGGACATTCTTACACACATGCAGCAAGCACTAAATACTACTGGATTAAATAGGAGTTGCCCACAGAATTACTGGCAGCCTTGGCGAAGATGAGTAACAAAAAGTATACACAGTCTTTGTTATTTATCAGATTGATTTTATACTGATGGTATGAGAGAAATCTAAAAATTATAAGCAGTAAAACCAAAATCCTTATGTTCTTTTTTTTAATAGTATGTGTAACAATTCTTATCGTAAAATTACTTTATTTGTGGCCCCTGGTTGATACATGACATGTCTCTACCAAGCATTTCTACATTTCATTACATTTTAATAAAAACATCCTGAATCCCTTATTGTTGATTGAAATTTAAAGGAAATTTAAAGGTTTATTAATGCTCATTTTCATTTCAGAAAGAAAACGTCATTACCTGATACTCTGTAATCAGTAGTGACAGGAATTGTCTCTGTTGGCCTTTTTCTATTTCTATGATAAAAGAAATTATATAAAAAAGGATTACAATTCCTCCTTGCTTTTCTCTTTCTTTCTGTCTGTCTGTGTGTGTGCATGTGTCAGGGAAGAGACCAGGGTACGCATGCTCCGTGTGAAAGAGCAGGCTTCTTCAGAAGAAGGCTCTCATGCAGTGGAAGTGCAGGAGCTGAAGAGACAACTGAGCCACATGGAGAAATCAGAGCAGTTCCTTCAGGAGAAAAATAAAGCCCGACATCCAGACCTGAATCACTGCCTTACAATCGGGAAACAAGGTCCGTACTCGCTCACAGTCTCACACTACTCTGAGCACACAGTCACCACACAGTCCAGCTCTGCCTGCATGTTGAAATGATCCTTTACTCCAGGCTCTGCTGTCTGATAGGAACTTCAAATCGTAAAGTGGAGCCAGGAGGGAGAGAACAGTGTTACTGTACTGTAGCAGATATTCAGCACTTCTGTTACTCTGTTCACAAAATTCACCTTCACTCTAATCCAGCTATACACTTGAAAATTCCTACACACATGTAGCAATCACTCATCGCTAGAGATTAAATAGGACGTGTCCGCAGAACTACTGGCACCCTAAAATCTTTGTTATTTATCAGATTGATTTTACACTGACGATATGAGAGAAATCGAACAAATTATAAGCAGTAAAAACAAAATCTTTATGTTCTTTTCTTTTTTACAAGAATTTGTCACAGTTCTTATACAGATTGCTCTTATTTGTGGACTGCAGCTGAAAGATTTTCAGTAGAGTTTAAGTCGAATGGGATGACCTCTGCAAATGTGTTATTAGGTGGTCAGATTTTTTTGTGGATTTATAGATATTCATTGGATCATCATACTGCTAAAAATAATTACATTTACATTTACAGCTTTTAGCAGACGCTCTTATCCAGCGACTTACATAGGTGCTGTGTGTTCAGTCAGAGTATGTATCTCTATCTAGTACAAACAGGTTTAAGTCCAAACTACTCTTATAATCAAACACTGCCATAAACAAGTGCCAGTGTTGATACCTTGAAAGAAGACAACAAAATAAAAAGTTAGACACAGAGCAATACCTAGCAAGACTGGAACACCTACAGAGAACAGAATAAATACAAGACTACATACAGTATAAGTGTAACACCTAGCAAGACTGGAACACCTACAGAGAAGAGAATAAATACAAGACTACATACAGTATAAGTGTAACACCTAGCAAGACTGGAACACCTACAGAGAAGAGAATAAATACAAGACTACATACAGTATAAGTGTAATACCTAGCAAGACTGGAACACCTACAGAGAAGAGAATAAATACAAGACTACATACAGTATAAGTGTAATACCTAGCAAGACTGGAATACCTACAGAGAATAAATACGAGACTACATACAGTATAAGTGTAATACCTAGCAAGACTGGAATACCTACAGAGAATAAATACGAGACTACATACAGTATAAGTGTAATACCTAGCAAGACTGGAACACCTACAGAGAAGAGAATAAATACAAGACTACATACGTTATAAGTACAATACTTATCCAGTGTTCCCAAAAGATCAAGTGCAATTATGGTTTATACCAGGGGTATTTAATTAGAATTCAGTATGGTCCCCTTGGTGGAAAAGGTCCAGACCGTCATAACTTCTAACCTGTGTTGTGATTCAGTGGCGTATCCTGTATTCTGAAGTAGCCTAGTATCAGCATCTTATACCATCAGTAAATGAAAGACTAACATATCACACATACCATTCAGTATATTTCAGTACATTTACTGTTTAAATGCTGAACTGAATTAATTATTTGTAAAACTTCTAATAAATGAAGTAAACACAAGGGCTGTATTAAAAAAAAACAGAATGCTTTTTTTAAAAAGTGAGAAAAAGAAAATAATATCTTGTTAACTTGATTTAACATCTTAACAGTTTATTTCCTCTTTTAGACTTTCCCTTATTCAGTGAGAGAAGTAAGCTCTTGGTTGTCCAGCCAGGACTTTAAACCCGGGGTGAAATGGTGTCAGGGCTATTCTCATACACAGATATACGTGGCTGTTTTTAATTCGCCACGGTCTCAGAACATATGAGCCATGTTGGTTTGGAGCTGCCTGTGGGAAGAATAAACATGTCTCGGTCCATTCCTGGTTAAAAAGTAGTTTTTCGCTGCCGAGTGTGCGCGCCCGAATCTGCACAGATCTGATTGGCTGAGGAGCGCCTTTGGTGATCTTGCAACGTACGTGATTGGTCAGTGAGTTTACTGGGCCACAAAGCCCGTATACCGCACAGAGAAGAAACGTTTATTAGTGACCACTGGTTTATACCAGTGCTTCAGTAGATTAGTGCTTATAAGTGCCTCACAAACAGACGGGTCTTCAGTCTTTGTTTAAATTGATCTGGTGATAACTGGTCATTTAGTAACCCCAAATAATCCCACTAGACTAAAAGGGAAATGTTTCAAAATGTAATATATGACAGAGATATCTTAATGAGATATCCAAAGACATCCCTGGTCCACCTCCATACTTCTCCACGGGAATTAGGTTTTTGCATGACCTGCATTTGTCTACATTGTTTAAAACCCACTTCTTATCATCCTGTGGATGCTTATGTTTGTGGTTTGATACCACTTTGAAATAGTTTATAAGAGATAAAAATGAGGTTTTTTCTTGACTGCAGTTTAGAGGGAAGCTCATCTCGCGACCTCTTCTTTCAGAGCTTCTTAATTATTGCCCTAATAATGCAAATGAGTATTTTCAGGCTTTTTTAAGGATTCCAAGGTCAACAACCTGCTGTCTTATTTAATTTAGTTTTCTAATCTTCCCCATGTTGATGGGCTGGCCTTTGGAATCGGAAGGCATTGGTGATCACTTAAGAGTGCCTAATGATGTGCTTGAAGGTAAAATGATAAATAGAAGTGTTTTAATAAGATTCTGTTTGTGTTACTAGGGATGTCAGTACTAGTGACACATGTTGATTTTTCCTTCTCTAGCTGGAAGATTTAAAGTTTTGTAAGTGTAAGTTCAAGCTAATAAACAACATATAGAGTGTTTTTGTTCACCCTTTCATTAGAGCTCTAGTCATTCTGAAAGGCACTGAAACGGAATTCCGTTGTAGACTCTCTCAGGAATGTCTGGTCTCGATCTATCCTCCTCTATCCCTTCTCTCTCTCTCCCTGAAATAGTTTTAACCATAATATGTTGTTAGTGGAGTGAGATGAAAGTTCAGCGGATCAGTCCTGGTCTGGTACAGCTGTAGAGTTCTGCCTACCTGCTTTCACTGTATCTCGTTATGGAACAGCCTGCTCTCGCTGGACGTCTCCTGGGCACGGGGCCATTCAGCCCTCGCCTGCCAAGAACAGAGAAAGAGGGAAAGAGAGTGAGGGGTATCAACTGTTCTTTTCTTCTGGGTCACAGGCCACTTATAAAAACAGAAAGTGAGAGAGAGAAAGATGGGCTTGGAGAGTGAACGGCAAAGGGTGAAAAAAATAAGTGAAAAAAAACCACAACTAACCTGTATGATGGAACCACACAGCTGGTTTATATCATCCGAATAAACACGGCTTCCTCTTAGTCATAGAGGTTAAAAGATAGAATTAGAATTAGGTGTAGAGTTAGACTTCTGGGACATACCGAATACACCCTGGTCAGAACAAAAGTGAACAAGAGTGAACAAAAGATGACCTGATTTTCAAAAGGCAAGTTGAAGATGATAAGTTTCCTTAATATTTTAAGCAAGATGTTGTTTTTTTCAATCTTTTATAGTTTCTAAGTAAAAAAATGTCCTAAAGCAAAAGTTTATGCATGCTGAATAGTCAGTACTCAGTAAAACCCCCCTTTGGAAAGCTTGTGAATGTTTTTCTGTAGCCAGCTAAGAGTCTTTCACTTCTTGTCTGGGGAATTTCAGAAGACTCTGTAAGTTCTGTAAGATTCTTGGGCCGTCCTGTTGCCGTTTAGGTCGGAGTTAGGGGGGGCTATGAGGACCATGAAAAAACCAGCTTGTGCTTCGTGAGGTAGTCCATTGTGGATTTTAAGGTGTGTTTAGAATCGTTATCATTTTGTAGAAAAAAGTCATGTTCAGCTCAGATGGTGTGATGTTTGCTTTCAGACTTTACCAGTAAAATGTTCCACAAGCTTATATTTACATATCTTTTAAACTTTGCCAGGATTTGTTTCCAGATTGCAGCAGGTTTGTTTGGGTGTTCTTTAAGTTAGATGTGAAATGTGCTATTCAGGAGAAATGCATACTTAGTCAGAATTAGCTAAGCACAGTGGGGCGGCTAGCAACCAGAGGTCTCAAGTGTTTTAAAGCTTTAAGAAGTGTTAAGCCCCCTTAAGCTCATGAATAACTATTACACAAAATAGAGAAAAAACTAATAATATAATATAAATATAATAATAATAAAATAATTAAAAAGCATTCATGGCAGATAGATATATGCAAGGTGTTGTCAGGAAAAATGATGTGACTTACCATTATTACATATAAAAAGTAAAAAAATAAGAAGACTTGTGTAGGTCTTCTGGATATGCAACACACGCTTATCTTTGCACACTGCAGCTAAAAAGTTTGTTTTTAACTTTCACCAGCATTGGTTTCCAAAATGCAGCAGGTTTGTTTAGATGTTCCTATAAAATTTCTGACTTTGTGGAAAGGAGGCAGAAAAGTTTTTCTGTTGATCACCATGAAGGTCATATTTGTTTAGGTGTTTTACACAGTGGAATAATGCACGATCATTTCTACGAGTGGCTCTCTTAGAAAGTTTTCTTGATCTACCAGACCCTCAGTTTGAGCTCCACAGTTTACTGAGGAAAAACGGAGAAACTGAGGAAACAGCTACCTGAAAAAATGCTTTGCTCACCTCTGGAAGGCGTCTACAGTTATTTTAATTGTCAGATTGCTCGGCAGCTGCTTATTGGAATTTGCATTACCTGGTCCTTCCTGATGGTGATAATGAACAGGCCACAGCCATAACAAGATAATTAAGTAAGTTATCTGGGAGCTCAAATCCCCTGGGGTGCACAAACTTTAACACTCACTCAGCCTGCTTAAAATAGTTCTGAAGAATGTTTCATCTTTAACCTCATGCCTAATATTCTACTCACTTAACTATTCACAGTAACAGATGATTTTACAAGGTGTGGCCAAACTTTTGCATGTCTATGTATGTTTGTATGTATGCATGTATTTGAATCACAGAACTTTCTCTGTGCTCTGCTGTGTATACGTGATGACTCACCAAATGAACTCACCAAAGTGTGGTCATCATTTTCAAATGAAGCTGAGATAATTGATTGGTTTGTTTACTCTGAAATAAACAGAATAGCCTTTCTGAGTAAAAGCATGATAGGTTTAACAGTGAGAAATGATTGCATCCTGTCAGTGGAAATGACTATTATCATTAAACAGGGAGATACAGCAGGTCCTGAGAGTACTGTGGACCAGTGGGTGAGGGAATGGAATTGAATATTGAGTTATTTAGTGATCATGAGCACGGTGGTGTAGTGGTTAGCACTGTCGCCTCACCGCAAGATGATCTGGGTTGGATTCCCGGTCTGGGAGTGTGCACGTTCTCCCTGTGCTTGAGTGGGTTTCCTCTGAGTACTCCAGTTTCCTCCCACAGTCTAAACACATGCGTGTTAGGTTGCTTACTTAATTATCTTGTTAGGTTGATCGCTCACTCTAAACTGCCTGTAGATGTGTGTTGGCCATGCAATGGATTGGCGACCTGTCCATGGTGTACCCGGCTTTCGCCCAGTAACACTGCGATTGGCTCCAGGCCCTCTCATGACTTCAACTATAGCGGGATAAGCAGAAGATAAAGGATGGATGGATGAATGGATGGATGGATATTTATTGATCTAAGCGATCATCAGCCATAGCCCTAACAAATTAACTAAGGTCTGACATCTTGGTATAAGTTATCTGAGAGCTCAGATCTTTTCAGGTGCTGAAATTGTTGCATGGTCCATGCTCCATTAATTGTTCAAAGCAAAAATAATACACTTACCTCCCTAAAATGTTATAAAGAATGTTAATTCTATTGTATTATATGATTATGTCTCTTAGAGATTGGTTCATCTTCTACTTTTGACCAGGCGTGGGCCAATCTTTGCATAACACTGTATACAGCACTGTGTATGTATTTAAGTTCTTGTCTAAACGGCCAGTAGGTACAAATGATTCATTTATTAATAACACAAGCAGGAAAACACAGAAGTACACAGAACTCTCAAACTAAATGTGATATTACAATTTTCAGTATTTAGTGTTTTTAGTATTCACCCATTTACCTTCATAACAGCTCCATTCTTTTTAGGAGACGCTTTTTTTACACCTCTCCAAAGTTCAGTCCTTCTGCTCTTTACAATCTGATTAATCCTAAACATGCATTGATCTCTAGGTCTCTCCCTTGCTCTATGAATGTGAGCAGCTTTTTTTATTACTGCCATTTTATTTTCAGTGATGGCTTCTTGACTTTACATCCGTTCAGACCCATAGTGCTGAACTTTATTCTCATATGAGATGGTTGTTTTTACCGTCTCTCAAAGATGAAAGCCTTTAATGCTGTTTATCTAATGGTGACAGTAACAGTGGTCTAACTTATCTTGCACGGTTGCTGAGTCACATTTTCTCTACGTCTTTCAATACTTTATCGACCAACAGTTTTGGACACTCCTTTTTTTCCAATTACATTCCTTTGACATGCCCTTTCTTTATTCCTACGTCTAATATCCTCAGAAATACTTCTTGGAAAATGAATAAATTAAAGATAAACCAATGAAAGGTGCTCTTGGACTGTGACTCATTACTGTATGTGATCAAATGTCCTGACATTATAGAAAACAAGCCTCTGCGCATGTGTGTGTGTATTTGTGTGTTTTAGAGGCACATAGGCAGGAGCCACAGGTGGACCGGCAGGCGAAGTTGAAAGAGTATGAGATTGCCCTGGAGAAGATCAGTGACATCATTCAGGGACGGGAAAGAGCAAGTGGAGGACAACAGAAGAACTCTGACCATTTAACTGACACTGGGATGGAGCCACCTCAGTGTACATTCGAGAAATCAGGTGCATAGACACACACACACACACACACACACACACACACACATTTAAGTATTACATATAGTACTGGTCAAATGTTTAAGTACACTAACAGCCAAATGTTTTAGCACTAAAACGTTTGGCTGGTAGTGTTCTAAAACGTTTGGCTGGTAGTGTACTAAAACGTTTGTCTGGTAGTGTACTAAAACGTTTGGCTGGTAGTGTTCTAAAACGTTTGGCTGGTAGTGTTCTAAAACGTTTGGCTGGTAGTGTACTAAAACGTTTGTCTGGTAGTGTACTAAAACGTTTGGCTGGTAGTGTACTAAAACGTTTGACTGGTAGTGTACTAAAACGTTTGGCTGGTAATGTTCTAAAACGTTTGGCTGGTAATGTTCTAAAACGTTTGGCTGGTAGTGTACTAAAACGTTTGTCTGGTAGTGTACTAAAACGTTTGACTGGTAGTGTTCTAAAACGTTTGACTGGTAGTGTACTAAAACGTTTGACTGGTAGTGTACTAAAACGTTTAACTGGTAGTGTATTAAAACGTTTAACTGGTAGTGATCTAAAACGTTTGGCTGGTAGTGTACTAAAACGTTTGACTGGTAGTGTACTAAAACGTTTAACTGGTAGTGTATTAAAACGTTTAACTGGTAGTGATCTAAAACGATTGATTGGTAGTGTACTAAAACGTTTAACTGGTAGTGATCTAAAACGTTTGACTGGTAGTGTACTAAAACGTTTGACTGGTAGTGTACTAAAACGTTTAACTGGTAGTGTACTAAAACGTTTGGCTGGTAGTGATCTAAAACGTTTGGTTGGTAGTGTACTAAAACGTTTGGCTGGTAGTGATCTAAAACGTTTGGCTGGTAGTGTATCTAAAACGTTTGGCTGGTAGTGTATCTAAAACGTTTGGCTGGTAGTGATCTAAAACGTTTGGCTGGTAGTGTTCTAAAACGTTTAACTGGTAGTGTTTTAAAACGTTTGACTGGTAGTGTACTAAAACGTTTGGCTGGTAGTGCTCTAAAACGTTTGACTGGTAGTGTATCTAAAACGTTTGACTGGTAGTGATCTAAAACGTTTGACTGGTAGTGATCTAAAACGTTTGACTGGTAGTGTACTAAAACGTTTGACTGGTAGTGTACTAAAACATTTGGCTGGTAGTGTATCTAAAACGTTTGACTGGTAGTGTATCTAAAACGTTTGACTGGTAGTGATCTAAAACGTTTGACTGGTAGTGATCTAAAACGTTTGACTGGTAGTGATCTAAAACGTTTGACTGGTAGTGTATCTAAAACGTTTGGCTGGTAGTGTATCTAAAACGTTTGGCTGGTAGTGTATCTAAAACGTTTGGCTGGTAGTGTATCTAAAACGTTTGACTGGTAGTGCACTAAAACGTTTGACTGTTAGTGCACTAAAACGTTTGACTGGTAGTGATCTAAAACGTTTGACTGGTAGTGATCTAAAACGTTTGACTGGTAGTGATCTAAAACGTTTGGCTGGTAGTGTTCTAAAACGTTTGACTGGACGTGATCTAAAACGTTTGACTGGTAGTGATCTAAAACATTTCGATAGTGTACTAAAACGTTTGGCTGGTAGTGTATCTAAAACGTTTGACTGGTAGTGCACTAAAACGTTTGACTGGTAGTGCACTAAAACGTTTGACTGGTAGTGTACTAAAACGTTTGACTGGTAGTGTATCTAAAACGTTTGACTGGTAGTGTACTAAAACGTTTGACTGGTAGTGTACTAATACGTTTGACTGGTAGTGTACTAAAACGTTTGACTGGTAGTGATCTAAAACATTTCGATAGTGTACTAAAACGTTTGACTGGTAGTGTACTAAAACGTTTGACTGGTAGTGTATCTAAAACGTTTGACTGGTAGTGTACTAATACATTTGACTGGTAGTGTACTAATACGTTTGACTGGTAGTGTACTAAAACGTTTGACTGGTAGTGATCTAAAACATTTCGATAGTGTACTAAAACGTTTGGCTGGTAGTGTATCTAAAACGTTTGACTGGTAGTGCACTAAAACGTTTGTCTGGTAGTGCACTAAAACGTTTGACTGGTAGTGTACTAAAACGTTTGACTGGTAGTGTATCTAAAACGTTTGACTGGTAGTGCACTAAAACGTTTGACTGGTAGTGTATCTAAAACGTTTGACTGGTAGTGCACTAAAACGTTTGTCTGGTAGTGCACTAAAACGTTTGACTGGTAGTGTACTAAAACGTTTGACTGGTAGTGTACTAAATTTTTTGACTGGTAGTGATCTAAAACATTTCGATAGTGTATGTGTGCATAAGCTACAGAGTCTACTTCCCTATAATGTACACATAAAACATAAATGAACTATTACTTGTTTTTCCTTTCCTCCTTCATTCTATCTCCTTGAAAAAGTGAAGGTTGTGTGCGTATGCTGACACATTGAAAGTAATAAGCACCTGTAGTCTCTATTAGTTGTGTAACGCCAAACCAGCACATCAAGCTCATACCTGTCAGTGGTCCGTCAAACTAATTTCATAGTATATCAGCTCTGATAATTCCAGTTTTCAACCATTTTTTGGAGACAATGGCACACTGACCATGAAAGTGTCCATCCGAAATATACTCCTGTCCCCGAGATGAATGTATTCCCCCTTTATTACTCCTCTAATTAGAGTTATTTTACTAATTGTATGCATGTTTTTGTCACATTTTGAGTTCTCGTCTCGCTTGTTAAATTACAGCACTTCTGCCACACGCAGTCCTTTGGCAGTCACGTGTCTGTTTGTGAAATTGTCTTCCCATTTTTTGCGTTTTAAGCACTTTTCCCTGCGCTGAGTCTTTAAAGGGCCGTTAAGCATTTGAATTTGCAATCACACCATCCTTCACCAGAGCAAGCAGGAGGAAAAAAAGATGAAGCACACTTTTTCTTTTTCTTTTCTATAAATGTGGTGGTGTGGCTGCATACAATCTCAGGCGCACAGTAATGGGGAACAAAGCGTTGTCTGAGGAAGGTATGAGTGGGCCCGCTGGTGAAAATGCTGAAGAGTCTGAGCTGACTGCGGCCGTCCATTCACAGCACACTGGAGCTCGGTACAAAGAGTCCTTCTGCCGGGCCCAATGTCATCCCACTGTCAAAGCCTGAAAGTTGAATAGAACTGGTTGAAAGGGAAAAGGAAATGCTCAGTGCACGTCTTAGTGTTTTGTGAATCGTTTCCACTGAGACTAGTGATTTTTCAGTTTTCTGTCCAATTAAACTCTTAGACTGCTGCAAGTCAACACTCAGCAAATTCACTGTCAGCTACAGAGACTGCAACTAGTGATGGTGTATGAATGTAACATATCGGCAAGCATATCGTAGCTGTTCTATTAAAAGCTTGTCATTTTTCTCTTATATAATATACAATATTGAACATGTAAATATTCTAAGATTCAAATCCAGACCAGTAGACTTCTGTGCAGATTGCATCAGTGCCTGTATCAGGTTGCTGAAGCCTGTGTGGCGACACAAGCACCACTTTGCTACTCAGTCTTGGCTTTGGATTGCATGCTATTGACTTTGGCTGCCACTACTGCGGAGCTGAAAGTTACACCAGAATGAAGCATCTTTAATGAAGTGCATAAGAGAGTGAACCCCAGACCAACCTCTGCATCCATAGCGCTGGAGCTTTAAGAGGTTGGCTAGAGCGTCTGGCTGAGAGGTGGATTCAGAGGCAGAAAGAAGGGGACTGGAGGCTGAGCTGGGAGAGCTCAATGTGCCAATCTGCTGGGTGTCAGTCAAGGTGATTCAAGGTGATGGTGTGGGTGTGCAGCGGTGACGGATCAGTTCTGACACATTGAGGACGCGGAGCTGCCTAGCAGGCAGGTAATTGTACCTGAGGCAAGTCCCGTGGGACTCTATCTCCATTTCTTTCCCTTTCTCTCCCTTGCTCGCTCTTTAGACCAGGAAACGGGACCCTTTTTTCCCCGTGTGGCAGGTATTGCAGCTGCTTCCTCCGTGGTGTAAAACTCCTCCACAAGGGCACAACAACTGCAGAGGATGGGACGCTCAGTGCTGAGTGAAGGCATGATGAGCTGATTCTGATAAAGGACATGCACTAAAGGGACAAAAGTATTGTGACACACCTCTTTATCATTAAATTCGGGAGCTTCATTCAGTCCCACTCCCATAGGTGTATAGGATCAAGCACCTAGCCATGCAGTCTGCCTTTACAGACATTTGTGAAAGAATGGATCAGTCTAAAGAGCTCACTGAATTTGAGTGTGGATCCGTAATAGCGTGCCACCATTGCAACAAGTCGAGTTTGTGATGTTTCTTCTCTTCTAGATATTCCACCATCAACTGTGAGTGCCATTAATGAAAAGTAGAAGCATTTAAAAGCCACAGCAGCTCAGGCACAAAGTATCAGACCATGTACAGTTACAAACCTGCACAAAAAAGTGTCATGGTATGGGTTTACTTCACCATGCACAATGCCTAGCGTCAGATGGAGTGGTGTAACGCACCAGCACTGGACTCTGTGGAGTGATGAATCACACTTCTCTATCTGGCAGTCTGATGGATGAGTCTTGTTTTGGGTAAATGCAAGGACAACGTTACGTTACTGACTACAGTACTGTGTCAACAGTAAAGTTTGGTGGAGGAAGGATAATGCTATGTTGTTGTTGTAAGGCGTTGACCTAGGCCCAGTGCTTTTCATCAACACTACAGGTGATAAGGCATTGCACATTAGTTAAATTACACTTGTGTAAGCCTAGGTAGAGATGCAACTCCCCCTCTGTGAGTTTGTGCAGTCAACCACTTTGTAGCTAAGCTGTTGTTGCTCCTAAAGTACACTACAGTAATAGCACTTGATATCAGAATTGATGAGGGCAGATTTAAGAGAGCAGGAATTTCAGAGGCTGACTTTTGAAAAAGATGGGTTCCTATGACAGTGAGCTCGTTAGTATGACCTATTCTACTGCCAGCGTTTGTCTATGGAGATTTATGGCTATATGCTTGATTTTATACACCGTTTACAAATGGGTTTGCATGAAATATCTCAGGTGTTCGGGCAATAGATTGGGTCATACTGAAGAGCTCACTGTCATAGGATCCCACCTTTGTCAAAAGTCAGTCTGTGAAATTTCTGCCCTGTCGATTGTGCTATTAACCCTGCTGTTATGTAATGGGTCAATTTGACCCATTTCCACTTTGAGATGTCTCAAGTACTGGTTAAAAATATTTATAAAATAGTTGTTGATATGGTATATCCTTCTGAATCTCCTGAGAATTTTTTACTGTTCTTATTTTACCCCTTTTTGAGTGTATTTATACTGTATGGGTCAATTTGACCTATAACATTATGAATATATTATTATTATTTTTTAACATAATAGGAGGGTTAAGACAGCAATTAGGCAGGATGTCCACATATTTTTGGCCATGTAGTGTATGTGTTGATTGGTCAAACAAGGAAATGGTGCAAGAAATATTATACAAGTATAGGAGCTCCCTTTTCTGGAGTCAACCCACCCCCATCACTTTAGCACTGGCTAAACAGCAGCCAGCAGTCATCCAGGTCTCTGAATAGAAAGTGTATGTTCAACGTGGGACATTTTTTAAAGCAAAAAGCCACACGGTTGGTCCTTTTCATAGGGCTTATATGTTCAAGAAGGTAAGAGATTTGTTAAGGTTGTAGCCCAAGTAAAGCTTTCACAGCAGAGCTTATCTTATTGTATGCATTGGGTTGAGAAAAGGCCTCTATCTTATCACTTCAGTTGCTTTCTGCGTTGGGTGCATAAAGTACAGTAGTATGTGTCTTCAGCTGTATCTGTTATGTCTTTTTTAAATCTCAGGGGTTTTCTGTTCGCTTCACATTGGGTTATGCAAGAGAGGCATTTCTGGATGCCTGTGCGACAGTCTTCAAGATCGCAGCCTGTTTATTTTGGAAAGTGAAGAAGGACCACTCGGAGCTGTGTATCACACAAGGCCTGTCTTTTGATAAGTGTCCTCTTATCCCCAAAGCGCTCCTGCATATATATATATATTTTTTATCTCCCAGCCTTGTAACTAAAATATGGTTCCTGCTGACAGTGTGTTCACTCTCTCGCCAGCTTCAAATGAATCCATATTAACCAGCTTCCAGCAGGACGAGGCCAGAAAAAGTGTTCACACTTAATAGAGGACTTTAGTTATCTCTCTCAGTGACAGACCAGCAGATCAGTTTCAAGTCATCAGCTGGAGGAGAAGCAGCAGTGATGAATGCTTGGAAGAACTAGGAAGAATGTTAATGTTTAAAGAGCCATATCCACATTACTTCCAATATATTTAAATAAATCTTTAACATCAATTTGTTTTAACTTTACCATTTGCCAACCACTGTGTACCCCTTAAAATGAACCCCTTAAACCTGTCAGGAGTTACATCACATGCAGACCCCCATTGCGCACAGTAGAATGATTTTTTAATGTTCACTGTGTAGTGCTACATCCTTCTGTGTGCTGCTGTGGTTTCCATCACTGTATAAAAGATGCACAAGGCTTCTATTACAGTTCAGAGCTTATTATTAGTTTTTTATTAATAATAATAATAATAATAATAATAATAATAATAATAATAATAATAATAATAATAATAATAAAACTGATGTGTGTATATTCAGGTGTCACAGGCAGTTTTTCACAAATTAATGAGAATCTCAGAATTTCTAGCTTTGGTAAATCATGTTGTTTACATGACAGAATGATTGCATTGAGATATCATGATTGCTCAGCTGAAACACTTTTGCACCAGCCTTAATGTGTTAAACAAGCTGTTTTGTGTCCAAAAGTCTGAGACCACTAGTGAAAATGCTCCTATTTTACATTTCTTTCTAATTTACTATAAATATTTTCATCATAAATCTATGAGCAGCATAACAAATGAGTCTATAAAATCCCTCTAATTTTTACACCCTTTTTAGGATTTGTGGTTTATATGTCCATCCTTTGCTTTAAAGACAGTGTGCACTCAAGTAGGCACAGACCAAACATAGTCAGTTGTGTTTCCTAGCAATAATGCAGAATCTTTAATGTTCCCTTTTTCTCTCAGACTTCTGGATCCCTCTGTATGTAAATGGAATTAACACACTTGTATTGTGCCTCATTCAAAAAGCAACATATGCTGAAACACTACTTATAACTTCAGTGTAAACAAGACTGTTTTTGCAGCTCAGATATCTAACATGGACAGTGCAGAGTAAATAATTCATTTTAAACATTCCAGCATATTAAGTAGTACACGCTTTAGTTAAACTATACCATGTCTCCTTACATTTAGGTTAAGATTTAGTAAGTAGAGTTAAGTACAGGTTTGGGAACACCTCATAATTTAAGTGTGATGCAAATGGTCAGTTACAGACATGGGGTGCGTCTGAAATCGCCTACTTACCTACTACTCAGTAGTGAAATCAATAGGCGAGCACGGCTAGTACGTACGAATACTCAGTAGGTATTGAGTAGTAGGCGAATGTTACCCAGATGGCCTACTGAATCAGCAGCCATTTTTATGTAGGCGAACACAGCACACTGTGTATCCCATGATTCACCTGGAGCCGCGGATGAATTCAAAGTGGAGGAAATAAACGGTGTAAAGCTGAACGTCAGCTGTGTGTACGTAGCTACGGCTAGTGAACTGCCGCTACAGAAGTTAGCGCTACTGCTGAGATAAACAATGATTACATTCCTCCCGTTTCATCTTCTCTGAGCTACAGCTCGACACCGTCTGATACATAATCAGACAAAAACGCAGTGTCACTAAAAGATCTAAATCTGTCAGTAAACAAGCTTTTAAATGAATAGCAGGACTTTTACGGTGGTGGTCTGACGACTTGCGTCACAGGACGCTGGCAATATGGTGGACGTATTACGTCTGAGATTGTGTGGCTACTAAAACTCGCCTACTGAAACTACCTACTAGTCTACCGCTCGAGCAGTACATACTGACTCTAATCTAGTACCTACTGACTAGTAGGCGATTTCAGACTGCTTTACCACAGTTTTTAAGATAAGATAAAAAAAGATAAGATAATCCTTTATTAGTCCCACAGTGGGGGAAATTCACCAAGTTACAGCAGCAAAGGGATAGCAAGGCACTCAGTACAAAAAATAGGTAAAAAAATAGTACAGTATATACAATATAAATCATAGTCAAGTCAAGAACTCTTAAGATTGTATTTACAAATAATTGCAAGTTGCTTCTTAATTGCACAGGGTAAAGGAAAAATATTGCACATTTTGTTACACTGAAAAAATATCTATTTTCTGCAAATGTGTAGCGTTTAAGTGTGTGTATATGTGGTCTGCGGTGTGTATGTGGTCTGCTAGGAGCAGTGCTGGTTATAGAGTCTAACAGCAGCAGGAAGGAAGGACCTGCGATAACGCTCCTTCACATACTTGGGGTGAAGCAGCCTGTCGCTGAAGGAGTTGCCCAGTGCTGACAGAGTCTTATGCATGGGGTGGGAGTCATTCTATAGCATGGACGCCAGCTTGGCTAACATCCCCAAGTTTTCAGGAACTTTGGACATCCTATGTTTTGAGACAGCTCAGTTTGTTCAATAGATAACAGGTAATAGTATCAAGTGAGACTAGAGTGTTTAGTTAACCATCGTTGCGTTCCGGAAGAAATAACAACACTACATACTGCACCAAACTTTTATCCAAAGGACACCCCCATTTAAAATATCTTTCCAAAAGTTTTAATTCACCTACATGTCTCTTACAATCTGTTTCACCTCTAAAATCACACCATGGGAAATCACTTACTCCTTCTCATTGCTGAATGTTAGAAACCGCTCAGTTAAGAGTGTAATTAAGAGTTAAGAGTGTTCCCGCTTTACAGCTTTATGTTATAGGGTGAACTTGTGTGAACCAATGAGTCAGTTAAGCCCTTTCCCATTTTGACTGCATGCCTTAATCCACCACATTAACACTGAAACTTCAGGCTAAGCACATTATGTAGCATTTAGATCAATTAGCTCTTGGCTTCGTAGCTGTTAGACTTTGCCCCTAAGTAGCATTTGCTTTACCTGTATACCTTGCAGCCAGCAGGAGGCGCCCCACCCTGGTGGGCCCCATGTTCCGGGAGGCCGCAGCTGGTTCGTGGGTTGAGGTGGATGGGGTCCGACGGGGCAGGAGGCTGACGGAGCACAGGAGGCGCTCTGAACTTCTGCCCAGCCTGAAACAAGAGGAGCAGGAGAGGCTGAGGCAGCTGTCCTTCACTGTCCTGCAGCAGAACTTCCAGCAGCCTGCAGTCCTAAACCCACAGCTCCTCTATGACTCCTACATGGAGGGTAAGTGTCAAAGTCACCCTGCTGTGATAATATAACCCTAAGTAATAACTTTTAGTATCTCTTTGTTTCCCCTGAGGGCACCCACAACATTTGTTTGTATATAATTTTTTTTAATGACCGTTTTCCAACTTCTCCACTTGGTACTTTGCCTTTAAGACTATATATAACAAATAATTAGCAAATAATATCCATTCTGATTGGCTGATTAGGCAGAATATGTGAATATACTGTGTGCACAATAATTATTATTTTATTTATAATATTTTTTTATTTTACTGAGGTACAGCAGAACTGATTTGGTAAAATGGTCCGTATATGTATGGATGAGAGGATAACCTGAACTGAAGCATACTTAACCTTGAAGGGACAGCTCCATCACACACCATTAACCAGATCCGTCTCTCTTTGTCTGCTTGCTTGGTCTCATTTACATTAGCCAGAGAATTCCAGTCTATGCAGTGCACTTTTTGGAGGCCTGTCTGACGTGTCATATGCGTCATTAATCTTAATACTTCAGAGGAACACACCGGGCCAGGAGGATAAATGTCATTTATTAAGGCGATTTCAAACGGCATCACTCGCTGCGTGGTCATTATATCAATGAATGTCTCCCGAAATTGAAATTGCTCTGAAATTATTTCCCTTTATCCAGCAATTAGGTTCAAGTTTCAGAGATTCGTTTTGTTCAGCTCGGTAATTAAAGACAGATCCACACGACTTGAAGAAAGGCCGTCTTTGGCTGGTGCTATGCTGAAATGGGTCGTGCTGCATTTGGGAATAAGTTTTTAACCTGGTTAAACATGAGCACCGATACACCGGGAACATGTGCCAGGCTGTATGATCCTGTCAGATGAATAAAAGATTGGGACTGAATTGTCACATGTTGTAAACACTACCAAACAACCTTATTTACAGTTGTTCTCTAAAGTCTTCTCTCTTTTTTTGCCATGCAGGAGAGAACCTGAACTTTAGCCTCTTCACCTACATATCAGAGCAGAACAGACAGATAGAGGAGGTGACTAAAGATTTGGATGAGGTACCTCGTGGCACATACACATGTTTGTAAAAATACACACACAGTGTTGGCATAACAGCTAAACATCTTTGAACAGGTCTGCTCGTTGAAAGCTGTCTCACAAATTACACATCAGTCTACTGACATGCTTAAATCTAATTTGCATTTAGCATTGTCATTTTTTATATTTTCAGATCTTTTAAGAACTTGTGTGATACAATAAATGTATACATGTCAGAAATTACAACCCCTTGAATTTATAATAATTTATACAATTATTTATAATACAATGACTTGAATTTCTTAGTGCCAAATATCAGAACTCCTACAATTTATAAGATCTAAAAATTGAAATTGCTAGAAACCTCTTTAATTTATAAGCAAGATAAAAAAATCCCAACCCCTAGAATTCAAGGACAAATAACAATCGCAACACCTGGCATTTAGCATGAAATAAAAAAAAAACTATATCAAATAAAAAGCAAATACCGTAAACCTTAAATTTGTAAGCGTAAAAATTGCATTCCTTTAAATTTTTAAATGCAAAATAGTCACAACCGTTAGATTTAATAAGCACCAGAAAAATGCAACCCCTATCATTTCTACCTGCAAAAAAGCACCACCCCTAGAATTTGCAAAAAAAATTTGCAATCTCTAGAATTTACATCTAACAAAATAGTCGGCTACATCCTAAAAAAATTTATAATGGCCACTTAAAATATATCAGCAAGAAGCACTAAATTTTCTAACCCTGAAAATTGCAGCTCTCAGACCTTATAAGCACCCAAAAAACTCCACACCCCCAGAATTTCTATGCACGGAAATAAGCAAATTCTAGAATTTTTATCCACCAAAATAAATCACACACCTGAAAATGTATAACAATCAAAATTTGCAGCAACTTAAAATGTATAAGCACCACAAATTGCAGCTCTTAGTATGTTTAAGAGCCAGAAATTGCAAACCCTAAAATTCCCATGCACCAAAAATCCCAATAACTACAATTTATATACAAAAAACACACCCTTATAATATATAAGCACTTTCAGAAAACAAGTAAGATGGATGTTGGTGTGTAAGCCCCACCTACCCTCCTTACAAACTTTACTCTGATAAGCTGCCCAGTTTTTAGCATTGATAGCAATGTTCTCAACAGACATTGCACTGATGTTACAGTTAAACTTTGAAACACCGTTTTAAACGTTCTAAACATTTTAGACCCTATGCTGAAATCACTAAACATTCCTCTAATTGTTATGATCCTGTTACATTTTAACACACATTAAAATTCTGAAAAACATTTTCACTCTACATGGACTCGCGACCTGTCTATGGTGTACACTGCCTTGAACCGATGGCGCTGGGATTGGCTCCAGCCCTCTCCGTGACCCTGACTAGCGGGATAAAGCGGAAGATAATGGATATTCACTTTACAGTCAAGTCACCATTTAAGAAATATGAGCTTTTGTAACAACAGCAGTGATATGTACATCTGTTTACATTGTAATGAATACAGTAATTGAGTGCGCTGATTGGAAGTCGTGTGTACGTGTGTATGTCAGTCTCGGCTGCCCTGAGTTGTAAAATGTGTGTTTGAGTTGACACAAGGATTGAGCACAAGCGTTTATCCCAGACTGCTTAGATGCTATGTTGGGCTCAGAGCGTGTGGCTATAGGCACTGTGGGACAGACTAATGCTGTTACACAGCTGGCTGCGCAGGGTCGATACGGAGCTGGGTGCTGGAGGAGTGAAGAATTGCTCTTTAAGGAGAGGGGAGGGAGATGACTGATCACTACGGTGTCTCATGTGTACCTCAGAGGTAATTAAAGAGCAGAGGTGTGTGTGTTTTTCTCACTCTCTCTCTCTGCCTCTCTATCTCTCTCAGCTGAGGATGAGTATGGAGCAGGAAGAGAAGAGATGGAGTGCAGAAGAGGGTCATTTGAAGAACAGAGTGAGAGAGCTACAGCTGAACTGCCAGCAAACCACCCAAACTGCTGAAACAACAAACAAAGATGTGGAAGAGAAAGAACGTATTCTCAGACAGCTTGCAGCAGGTACACACTGCTCACACCAATGTGTGTTAACTGGAGAAAGATTGAGAGAGAGAGAGAGAGAGAGAGAGAGAGGGAGAGAGGGAGAGAGAGAGGTGTGATAATAATATCATAGAATAAAACAAAATCATCATCCCACATATACAGTACTGTACAGAAGTCGACAACCACCTTTCAGTCATTTAATTTCCTGTCAAAACAGTATTAAGTACAAGTTATTTACTGGTCTGGAGATATGATGGGGACAGTAGTTATAAGATATATCAAAAATAAACAAAACATTTAAAAAGTGATTTAAATATACATTAAATTGACCTCCGGACAACTGTGCAAGACCTGGTGGACCACCAAAAATGTCACCATATGCCAACCAAGCTGGACCAGTAACTTCACCCCCACCATATTTGAGCATTGGAGGCCTCCCCAAAATATTTGAAGCTTTCATCTCTGAGATGTAGAGATAGCTCCACTCTTGCTTCAGATCCAAAACAACTGAGAAGACAACTGAGAAGACAACTGAGCGCTATGAGCGGAGAGGACACGTAGCTGTCAAATATGGAAGCATTTTAGTGACAAAATACAAATAAATATCTTACATGTAAATGGCAATGTGTTCTTATACTTGATGTTAAATTTCTATCTCTTGTATGCTGTTTTACCCCAAAATATAATTACAATATTATTAGGTTTAGGTATTAGGTTTTTTTTGGTTGCCATTTTTGCACTTGTCATGTCTTTTATACTGAGATTTACATTTTACATATAAAAAGGAAGGAATTTTTATGAGCAATATTTATGAGGATTTTTCTGATTTTGTAAGTGGGTCAAAATGATTGTCCCTGTAGCTGATCATAGGCTACACATAGACGGCCATTTTTTAATGTACACAGAGAAAATCAGATGTGGATATATTGCTGTGCTCCACCAACATGTACCAATGAAACTATTTAGAGGTGATTATACTGGTATACTGGCCTCCTTTCCACTGTAGAACCTGTAGAATGTACCATTTCGTGCTAGTGTGGACTCAGAACCAGGAAATACTGAAGAAAAACAAATTCCTGCTGTGACTCCACCGGGCCCTCGACAATGCACCCTCAGATTTGTCAAAGTTGTTTTGTTTTAGCATCAGTTACTGCAGTGAGTGGCATCTATAGCATGCTACTAGCAAAATCAAGGCTTTGAATGTATCATTAGCCAACATTAGCAGTGGTTCCTAACTAGTTTCTTTGGTTTTCCACAAAGGTCAGGTGATAATAGCACATATATATATATATATATATATATATATATATATATATATATATATATATATATATATATATATATATCGTTGCTGTCCAATTAAAAACAAATCTACAAAGTTGCAACTTTACAGGAGAGACCAAAAACATACTTTACTTTCAATGTAAGTCAATGGAACCAGATTTTTTTCCAAATTATTTTGGAGCGTTTCTATTGGTCCATTAATTTTCACACCATGTAAATGCCTATTGGCGTGTTCAAATGATGTAGAAAACTCAAAATCGTCAAAAATCAACAAAAATGTTTTTAATTGGACAGCAACGATATATATACTCACATTATAGAAGATAACACTATCTATCTCAGAGAGATGCAAAGAAACTGGTTCATGTGTTTGTTACGAACAGAGCTGATCACTGTAATTGTCCACCATTTACTGAGATTCCTAAGAAAACTATCTATCCTTTACAACTCAAGACAGCAGCTCAGATTCTAACAACAAGAAACAGAGTGCATATCAGTCATATTAACTATTTTAAAAGAACTGCACTGACTAGCTGTATCTTTTAGAACAGGATGTAACAATTTTGCTACTCGTCTATAAAGCTCTAAACAAGCTAGCACCTGCTTCCATCATAGAATGTCTCTTGAGTCCCCACTCTAAACCTGCGGAAACTGACTGTCTGTAAACACCTGTAAAACTTCTGTAAAATGTAGAAAATATGGAAAACTCTTTCAGTTATTCTGCTTCTAAACTGTGAAACTTAATTCCAACTTATATTAGACATTCAAACCCAATGCTTACTTTTTATAAGCATTAAAAAAAACACATATTTTAACCCAGTGTTTAATTAAAACTTCAACATCTTATAATATATATAGTCCTTATTAATACAGTCCGTCTGCAAACTTAATCAAATTTCCACGGCTACTGCTGAAAACACTTTGGGCTGCCACTAGTAAAAAAAGAGGGCTCTATAAATAAAAGTCATTATTCTGAGTTAAACAGTGTTGCTGTAACATTCAGGCACATTTAAGTTCGGGACTGTAACTGCTACATCGTTCCACATCGCTGGTGATTTGAAAGTCATTTTTTTATCTAGCAGACTAAAAACCAGAGAACTTAAATAATTAAATAATAACTCAAATAATTGTGCTACTCTGTACATAGGTGAGTGATAAATGTAAATGTAAATATAATGATATTGAATTTGGTCAGTGCTGGCCAGCACTAGATAAAACTGAATTTTAACATCAAACACATTGTGAGCGCAAACTGAGGCTGCATTAAGGCACGTCTTGCCCTGCACCTTCTTACATCCGTACATCTGGCCCTCAGTACTGAACTCCTGTAGTCTTTGGATTTGAGGAAAGCAGAGAAACTATAAGCTCCCTGTGATAAAGAGATTCCTTTTGCTGATTCCTCAATGCTCCTTTAGCCCGGCACCGCTGAACTTTCCATCTCTCTCTCTCTTCCTTTCCTTCGCATTCTCCCTCTCCCTCCCTCCCTCCCTCCCTCTCTCTCTCTCTCTCTCTCTCCCCCTCCCTCTCTCTCTTTCTCTCTCTCTCAGTGTTATGCAATACTGTTTCCCAAGGAATGCTAAAGGCACAGGGAGATCCAGAGAGAAGGGAGGAGAGTGAAAGCAAGATATGATGTTGGAAGGGAAAGGAACTGAGGGGAAGCAGGGATTAGGAGAAGGGTATAACAGATCAGAAGAGGAGAAATACATATATATATATATATATATATATATATATATATATATATATATATATATATATATATATATATATATATATATAGACTGAATATTTTAAGCAGAATTCATAAGTGTAACATAAGAGTGCCAGAATCCAGTTGCACATTAATTACACATAGGATATCAAATGATGCAATGCATTGCATTGCATTCCTGTTTCCTCCAAAGCCTTGGTAGCCTCATTAAATTGTTTTCAATGTCCAAATGAGCATACTGCATCTGTCTCAGCTCTCCTAATAAATATCTAAAAATTGGACCTGCTGTCTTGCTGTTGATGAAATGAGGACAGGTTTGTGGTTAGTGGGAGTAGCATGTGGTAATTCTCTTTGTTTACTGTCTGTCTCTCTTTTTTAATCTTTCTCTTTTCCACATCCTCAGAGAATGGGCTGTATGTGATAGGGGAGCTTGTACTTGTGCCCTTGCCTCAAACGTTGTTTCAGTTCCCTACATATTTGAGCTGTAGTGCCACGACTCCTAAAGCTACCAGCTCTGTCTTCTCCATCCTCCAGAGTAGTTCAGCAGAGCCCCGCAAGCTCAAATGGAAATCAGACCCACTTTCACTGACCTTCAGCCCCTGTGACCAATACACACGCATACATGCACACATACACACACTTACATAAAAACAGGTCACAAATTGAGGGAAACACCTGAGTGAGTAAGTGGTGAATCATGACAGACAGTTTTACACATTTAAGACAGTTAAACTGCACGAAAAAATGAATGAGGTATGTACAGAAATGCTGAGCAAGATAGCAAACAGAAAAAATCTAAGAGATTCAATCACAAAGAATGCTAAACTGGCTAATGTTTCTATAGTAAATTCTATAGGATTTACATGTAGATCGATAGAAAGGCTCAGTAAATACGGTTGGAAATTCTGGATGGAAGCACACAATCGATGACTGTGATGCTCATGTATTGCATGATTGCAGTATAGCTGCTGATAGCCTTGCTGCAACAATTCCGTATCTATATTCCCAATGTGTAGTGTACTTACCACACATGGGTCTTTTTTAAGTGAATATTTGCAAAATCCAGATAATATTGGTTCTAACGTTGTAGTTTTTCCTACAGACAATTTTAGACATGAGCTATGTCTATATGCACGCTGATAATATGTTAATAATTTAATTAATAGATCAATCGGAACACAAAACATTCATGTATATTGATGGTAATTGTATTTAGAATGGTCTTAAACAAATCTTTTCCTAGTTAGGCCGCACATTTTCTAGCCAAATTAAGCTGCTGGGTCATTCGGTTAACAATCCATTAAAATAAAAGAATAGTAGTCAGCCAAACACGTGTATCTGATTACAAGTCCATCCGAAAGTTTTAGTACATAAGTGTGATCTGGTGTGGTGTAGTGGGTTACACATCTGCCCTCCATGCTACCCAAGAGTCTTTGGATAAATGTAAACTGTAACACTACCTTCACCTACCTGTGTACAGGTAAACTGTAACACTACCTTCACCTACCTGTGTACATGTAAACTGTAACACTACCTTCACCTACCTGTGTACCTGTAAACTGTAACACTACCTTCACCTACCTGTGTACCTGTAAACTGTAACACTACCTTCACCTACCTGTGTACATGTAAACTGTAACACTACCTTCACCTACCTGTGTACAGGTAAACTGTAACACTAGCTTCGCCTACCTGTGTACATGTAAACTGTAACACTACCTTCACCTACCTGTGTACATGTAGACTGTAACACTACCTTCACCTACCTGTGTACAGGTAAACTGTAGCACTATCTTTACCTACCTGTGTACATGTAGACTGTAACACTACCTTCACCTACCTGTGTACATGTAAACTGTAACACTACCTTCACCTACCTGTGTACAGGTAAACTGTAGCACTACCTTTACCTACCTGTGTACATGTAAACTGTAACACTACCTTCACCTACCTGTGTACATGTAGACTGTAACACTACCTTCACCTACCTGTGTACATGTAAACTGTAACACTACATTCACCTACCTGTGTACAGGTAAACTGTAACACTACATTCACTTACCTGTGTACAGGTAAACTGTAACACTACATTCACTTACCTGTGTACAGGTAAACTGTCTGACACTACCGTAAACTGTACATCACTCTGGCAAATACCATTTATTTAAGTTCAGAACGTTGTCTTGAATACCTTTTATACTAACCAGTATTGAAATTACTCCTTAAAAGCAGCCTGGATTTGGGCTGATTTCAGATTGACCCTTCTTGGACAGAGTGGAATACTATAGTGTTCTGGGGACCCCAAACCCCCCGTCTTCCTTAAATGGGCTTTACATGCTATAATGTCATAAATCAAATTAGACAGCCAGGAAGCTTCTTCTCAAACACTCGGTCAGCAGAGAGAGAAGAAGGGAGGAACGTAAAGGGTGCAGAAGAGTGAGCAAAGGGGAAAGAGATAGAGTGCTGAATGTGGGGTGAGAGATGAAAGGCATGTGTTGAATTGTTGGTTAGAGCTGGAGGCCGTGATGGAGAGGTGTTAAGAGAGAGGTGTAAGGGAGCTGAGGAGCAGCACAGCGGGTGTGCATTCAGATAGGGTCGTCAAGGACCACCATCATTATGTACCTGCCTCATTAAGCATACTGCTTCAGGAGAGAGAAAGGTGAAACTTTTTTCCCCGCCCTCTCTCTTTCTTTCACTCTCGCTCTTGCACTCCCTCTTTCTCTCTCTCTTTCTTTCTCTTTCTCTATCGCCACCTCCCTCCTTCTTGCCCCTAATAATTTAGAACCTGTGCCCGTTTCTATCTTTTCCACTGTTTGTTTTGCCTCACCACCATGAACTTGGCACAGTTACAGACAGAACTAGACAGAGACGAGCAATTAGAGCCACAGTTTGAGTTGAATGTTTTCTTTTCATAGGCATCCTCAATAGTGTGCTCTCTCTATCTAAGGCTGTACGCTCACTTTGTGTGTCATAATAAACAACATTTCTTTGGTCAAAAGTGCAAAACAGGTTGAAGAAATTCAGACGAAAGGCAGAAATCGTACGTTCCCCGTCTATGAACTGACCAGGAGCTCTGAGCTGGCTTGTTTTTGTGTGCAGGTGTAGAGAGTTTAGCAGTTCAGGCCGGAATGGATGTTTCTTTGTTTGAGCTGAGGAGACCCTGGACAGAGGACAGTGGAACAAAAGCCATGCTCGCTCTGCTTGGGCAGATAGAACAGAGGGTCACTCTGTTCTATCACACACAATTCCGGGTGAGTAATTTCCTCATACCAACACAGTATCTGCACACAGCCAGAGGGAAAGCAGCCTTTTCTTTTGGATGGCCGGAACTTGACTCATCATTGCTGATTCTTTTTTTTTTTTCATTTTCTGCTTTATTGATGGTGCATTTTTATAATTGACGCTATCTTTTTTTGAACACAGACATCAATGTACTGTAATTCAGTTGGTTTTAGTTCTATTTATCTTCATGAACGCTTTTTGCCTTTAGTTGGGGGCAGGGTGTTGGGAGCAGCATTAGAAAAGAGTTGTGGAAGGAGTGTTTGCTCAGTTGCTATTGTTCCATATCTTCCATTGTTTTGTAATCATCTTACTCCTGAATTATTAACAGGGGAGCAAAGGTGGCAAATTGGATTTTGCATCAGTTGTTTTGAAGGAACCCAACCCAAGAACGCTTCCTGATACAGATATTCAACCTCCAGCAACCAGGTGAAGTATTCAGTATCACATATTGCAGTTCAGCTGTAGGGCTACAGTATGTAAAGCTTGGATTCTCATTCTACCCTATTGGTAATAATTCCAATTATAATATCTCAAACCAGTTAAGTTGTGGTACAGAGTTAAACAGAAAGAGGGAGATTAAGCCTCCTGTTCACCACCTTGTTTTTGTGAATTTTTGGTTTCACCTTAAATTGAGCTGCAGTGGCATTTTACAAATGCACAGGAATTTGGTTTTGTTCTACACAGAACTTAGATTCCCATTTGTTAAAACATGGTACATGATTTAAACATGGTTTGGTCACCACAGAGTCCTGACCGTAACTAGAGAAGACTTTATGAATTAGTTGGACTCCTCTGTCATTTCAAGGTCTCAGGCAAAAATGTATGCAGCTATCCATAGAAATAAATGTTGTGACATTGTACCAGGCTGTCTACACAAAGCCTGGATTCCCATTCTCCCCTAGTGTTAGTAATCCTATGGAACACTTTTAATAATTCCAATTAAGATACCTCAAATCAGTTAAGTTGTGGCAAACAAAAATTTGTATGAGTTAGTCAGGGTGTTTTCTTACATACAGAAAATCAGTCAGTGTCCAACAGTGTTGTATAAAATATTCTTCGGTTAAAGTAGGCGTACTCTTGGTAAGAGAGGTAACGTGCCTAAAAGTATAAGTATTTTATCATTTTATCAGAATTCAAAGCAACTTTGGTTACGTGAGTACCTCACAAACAAGTGCTTTTTCTATTTGACTAAAGTAGAAATATGGACAGAATACTTGTACTTTCTGACTTTTTTACTAAGAATGCATCTACTTTTATTTAAGTGCACTTGAGTACAGAGGTTTTGTACTTTCTCCACTTCTCATGTAAAATAAAAATAAAAACTCTCTCTGGTCACAAAAAAGTCCGTTTAGATTTAAATGAGCAAACACTTAAGAGACCTTGATTGGATAATTACTGCAGTGATTACTTCATTTCTCACTAATGCAGTGAGTAACTTCTTGTTTCTTAAAGGTGCCGTAATATACACTTATTCTGTATTTTAAATGGTTTCCTGATGTCTGCATAGAAGGTATGTGACATTGGCAGCAAACTAACATCATGGATCTTGTTAAAGATGTGTTAGCTGAGATGCTTGCCACCTTTCCACCTTACCTGGTGCAGCAAATTATATTCTAATAACTATATACATAAACCATGGCAAGAAAAACTATGTGAATCCTTTGAAATCACCTGGGTTTCTACATTAATTGGTCATAAAACGTGATCTGATCTACATCTAAGTCCCAAGTATAGACAAACACAATGTGCTTAATCTAATACCACACAAACAGTTAAAATATTTCATGTCACATCTATTAAACATTCACAGTACTGGTGAAAAAGTTAAGTGAAGCCTTATGCTAATAACAAAAGCTAATTAGAGTCAGGGGTTAGCAAACCTGAAGTCCAATCAATGAAATGAGATTAGAGCTACTTTGACTTAGAAAAGACACTCAAACTTTTTGAGTTTGCTATTCACAAGAAGCATCTGCTAAAGAGAACCTTGCCTCACAAAAACGAGATCTCCACGTGACCTACGATCAAGAATTGTTGATTTGCATAAAACTGGAAAAGGTTACAAAGTAATCTCCAAGACTTTAGATATTAACGAGTCCACAGTTAGACACACTGTCTACAAATGGAGACGATTTAGTACTGTGGCTATATTCTACAGAATGGCTTCAAAAAATGAAAATCCAGACCAGTCCAGACCTAAATGCAATAAAGATGCTGTGGAATGACCTCAAGAGAGCTGTTCAGACCAGACGTCCTAAGAATATGGTTGAGCTGAAGCAGTTCTTTAAGGAAAAATGGTCCAAAATTCCTCCTGAACGTTGTGCAGGTCTGGTTAGCATCTACCGGAAATACTTGTTGGAGGTTATTGCTGCCTAAGGAGGTTCAACCAGTTATTAAATCCAAGGATTCACATACTTTATCCACCAGCACTGTGAATGTTTAATGGATGTGTCTAATACAGGCATGAAATATTATAACTGTTTGTGTGGTATCAGGTTAAGCACATTGAGTTTGTCTATACTTGGGACTTAGATGTAGATCATATCACGTTTTATGACCAATTAATGTAGAAAACCAGGTAATTTCAAAGGATTCACATACTTTTTCTTGCCACTGTATTGTAACCTGGCTTGCTGACCGGCTCAAAATGGCCAGAAAGAAACAACTTTCTTTAGAGACCCGTCAGTTCATTGTTGTGTTAAGGAAGAAGATACTCCATTAAAAACAAGAACATTTCACTGTGATCCCAAACCTTTGAGCGGTAGTGTACCTACTCTGACTGAACACATTGTACTTCTGTATGTCGCTCTGGATAAGAGCGTCTGCTAAATGCCGTAAATGTAAATAAAGACTGGACGCTGGAACAATAGACAAGGGTTATGTCGGCTGATGAGTCCAGACTGACCCTGTTCCAGAGTGATTGGAGTAAGTGGGGTTGGTGGGGTTAGAAGGGAATCGCATGAAGTGGTGTTCCCATCATGCATAGTGCCCACTGTACAAGTCTGGAGGCAGAGTTATGACCCAGATTGTGAAAGAGTAGTTCATGAAGTTTGAGGAATCTTTTTAACACATGAATTGGACACCACAGAGTCCTGACTGTAACCCCATTGAATGTCTTTGGAGACTTTATGAAGTGTTTCAACAACATTACAAGGCCTCAGCCAAAATGTATGCAACTCTCCATTGAAATAAATGTTGTGACATTGTACACAGGCTGTCGAAACAATGTCACGGCAAACATATGACGTAACTAAAGCTAAAGACAGTGCAGTAAAATAATACAGTGCTTTTGAGCCATTCAGAGTAGAAACATTTCACCTCTGAATAATCTGGTGAGTCTTCTGTCACTGATGACATTTTTTGTGATTCAGAAAAAGGTCTTTGTATCTCTGTACACTACCCCAGTGTATTTTGACCATGGTTTAATGAAATGGAGTAAAAATAGGATGTTCCTCATCTCAGAGATATTCAGGCTATGCTTTTAAACGGAAAGAAAAAGAAATGCATTTTGAGAAAGACATGGCAGATCATTATTGTTGTGAGTTGCTATCTCTGTAGATCATTAGAAATGAACAAGATTGCTTTGGGGTTTTTTGAGACTGGGGTCTATAGGGATTTTACTATGGACATATTGTCCAACCCTCTGAGTCTCTTGCAGGAAGATATGGGAAAATATTGGCTCACACTACTTCCATAGAAGCCTCCATCTCATCTTTTCTCTCTCTCTCTCTCTCTCTGTCATTTCTCTCTTTTAGCATCTTTCCTGAAAGTGAGGAAGAATATGAAAATGAAGATCTGAAGCCACTGTCGAGAGAAGAACTTCAGAAAAGGGCTTTGGAGATGGTGGTGTTGCTGCACGCTAAGAGTGAATCTTATGATCACTCTTCAAAATAAAGGTAGCAAAATCCACTTTTAGTTAAAAGATGAAAGAAACTCCACATACGGTAATTACAAATATTATGCTGAAGCCAATGACCATTTAGTATTTGAACAGTGACACCATTTTTTGCAATTGTGCACCAACACAATGGATTTGAAATGAAGCAGTAATGTTCAGATGTTTTTGTAGATGTGTAGACCTTCAGCTTTAATGCAGGGGGTTTAAAGCTATTTTACATAGTTCCTCCATTCTCACAGGCTCAAAAGTCATTCAATGGCTGACTGTTAAGAAGTTTCATGCTCAGACAAGATCTGTTCTCTTTTTAGTTTATGCGTTTAGGAGATAAAAGGTCTGGAGCTGCTTTCAAGTGTTGAAAATCGTCGCTGTCCAAAGATAAAATGTGTATGTTAATTTTTATTTTAACACTTGTACAGCAGCTGCTGAAAATTTCATGATGAATGGACCAATAGAAATGCTCCAAAACAACTGAAAACAAATCTAGTTCCTTTGACTTCTATTGAAAGTAAAGACTCTTTTTGTCCTCTCCTATAAAGTTGCTATTTTGGAGATACTGTTTGTGGGGACTTGCAATGTGCAGTCCAAAAGGGTGTAGATCCAAGTGAAGGGGACATCATTGGGCTAAAAGGACAAAAACCCTATCAAAGACAGCAGAAATTTGGTCAAATCTACTTTTTTGGTACATGGAAGACCACTAAAGTGAATAATATCATTTGGTGGTGAAGAAAAAAAAAACACTTCACAACATCTAGTCAAGTCAAGGACTTTCTAGAGAAGGTCAGCATATCAATGTCAAACTGTACAATCCAGATATGTCTTTATGAATGTAAATACAGAGGGTTTAGCTCAAAATACAAACCACTGGAAACACTCAAGAACAGAAAGGCCAGATTACACTTGTGCAAGAAAATATGTAAGATATGTAGCCGGGTTCTGGGACAGATGAAACCAAGATTTACGTGTACCAGAATGAAGGAAAAGAAGGGCTTAAAAGCATGCCATCTATCAAACATGGTGAAGGCAGTGTTTTGCCAAGGGCATGTATGGCTGCTGGTGAAACTTGGTCACTAGAATTTATTGATGATGAGACTGTTGATAGAAGTAGCAGAATAACTGTATACAGCTATACTCTTGCTTACATTCATTCAAATGCTACTAATGTAAATTGAAGGTCTTCATTCCCACTGTACATGCGGGTCCCACAACAGTAACAGGATTAAATTTCAGTGCCATGCAAGGAAGTAAATGGTTAACGAATATGGAACGAGCATAGCAATATCTGTGGAATAATCCCATCAATCCTATAAATATTAAACATGAAATTATTATAATCATGCATTATAAACATTAGATAAAAAAACACAGCAATCAATAAGAGTAATTGGTGGGGATTATGTAAAAAAGTTGCATCCTTACTGCTTCAGGCAAAATCAAAATTACAAAAGTTATGTCACTGTGCAAATATACGCTATATTGCCAAAAGTATTCGCTCATCTGCCTTCACACACATATGAACTTGAGTGACATCCCATTTTTAATCTATAGGGTTTAATATGATGTCAGCCCAACCTTTGCAGCTATAACAGCTTCAACTCTTCTGGGAAGTCTCTCCACATGGTTTAGGAGTGTGTTTATGGGAATGTTTGACTGTTCTTCCAAAAGCACATTTGTAAGGTCAGACTCTGATACTTGAAGAGAAGGCCTGACTCACAGTCTCTGCACTAATTCATCATAAAGGTGTTGAATCTGAGCAGGCCAGTCAAGTTCTTCCTCACCAAACTCGCTCCTCCATGTCTTTATGGAGCTTGCAGTGTGCACCGGTGCTTAGTCATGTTGGAACAGGAAGGGGCAGTCCCCAAACAGTTCCCACAAAGTTAGAAGCATGAAATTGTCCAAAATCTCTTGGTCTGCTGAAGCATTAAGAGTTTCTTTCACTGGAACTAAGTGTCCGAGCCGACCTCTTGAAAAACAACCCCACATCATAATCCCCCTCTACCAAACTTTTTACTTGGTACAATGCAGTCAGACAAATACCGTTCTTCAACTGCCAAACCCAGACTCATTCATTGGATTTCCAGACAGAGAAGCGTGATTCATCACTCTAAAGAACATGTCTCCAATGCTTTAGAGTCCACTTTCTTATAATACCACTGACAGTCCACTGTGGAATATTTAGTAGTGAGGAAATTTCCCGAATGCACAGGTGGCATCCTATCACAGTGCCATGCTGGAATTCACTGAGCTCCTGAGAGCGACCCATTCTTTCACTAGTGTTTGTGGGAGCAGTCTGCAAGTCAGGCTGCTTGGTTTTATACACTTGTGCCCATTGGAACCCCTAGTTTGTATGGGTGACGGAATACTTTTGGCAATATAGTATATTTGGAGCTAGTTTTAGAAACCTTCATTTGTATTCACTGTAATATGCAATTGCAACGTTTCTTCTTGTGTGAACTGTAGGAGATTTTTCCAATCATAAGATTGTATTGATCCTTAAGTATTAATTCTTAATTCTTAGAGAACATGATTTTTTTTTCATTTTAACATTAGAAGTTTTTTTGCTCTTCACATACAGTAAAATGTACTGAATGTTTTATGAATGTTAAAAGTTTTCAGTGCTTCCCAAAATATAATACACTATAATACATTGATGTAATGTGCAGTCAAGGTTTCCTCTATGGGATCCATGTAGAAGTGTGTGTGTGTGTCTTCACTTTCGGCCCAGACTAAACATGAATTGTCTGTTGGAACATTTGCTGTGTGTGTGATCAGTATGATGCATGTATTTCTGGTCCAACTAAGACAGCAGTGTAGTTGTTTCCACATATACATTTATTATCTCTTGTCTATTTGATCACATTAATGGCCTTGAGAGGTTATTCATAGTAGTTCGGATGCAGCTTCGCTAAAATCACATCATGTCATAAGATTCTGATATCAGCCTGAACTCAGAGAGAGCCAGGGCTTTAAATCTGCAGCCCGGGAATGCAAAGTTTTCTCAACACCTTCACATATTATTCATCTTATTGCGTAACAACATAATTGCAGAGAAGTCGTTAATCAGCGGCATGAGTCATAGAAATGTAAAATGTGGTGTGTCAGTGAAATCTGAAAAAAATACTTCATGTAATAGTTTGTAGTTTATTAAACACACTGCATGTGTTGCATGAAGAAATTATAAAATAAGATGTTTTGTTCATCCAAAGGAAACATTAAGCCCAAATAAATAATTCTAATAAACTGCATCCTTGATTCATTACCATAAAAATAAATGTATTATTAATAATAAATAAATAAATGTAATATTAAATGTCAACATATGACTGAACTTGTTTTATTTAACTGAAATACTTTAATACTTAAATAACGCAAAGCAAAATAAATGTCTGATTTATCTATCTATCCTATCTATCTATCTATCTATCTATCTATCTATCTATCTATCTATCTATCTATCTATCTATCTATCTATCTATCTATCTATCTATCTATCTATCTATCTATGATGAGGTTGAGGTGATGGTGAGGTTGTTTTCTGTCTCTACTTTTCTAAGCCTTACTGCATATAAATCAAACAACACACATCCATTACTAAAAATAAACCTAGTTGTAATACCATTTCGATCTGGCCTCAGGGGCTGTTTGAATTATGGAAGCAAAGAATATTATCAAACAGAAAATATTCAATTAAGCCTTCATAAAAAAGATCAATTAGTCCTCGACCATCAGCTATTTTTATTTAAGGATGTAGAGAACTGATTGTTTTATTCTGTTTGAAGGTACATGTTGATATTTTAAAAAAAGTTCAATTTCCAACTACCTTGCACTCGGCTGGTTCTGAGAATAATTTCCAAGTCTACCCAGACACGACTGAGTCCAAATGATATCGATTTCATTAACTTGAGTACTAAAAAACTGGCAAACAGGCTGTTTGGGTTTTCCTGATTAAGAGTCACTGGAGGCTCAAAGCCAGAATGTATTGATTGTCTGTCTTAAAATACCCAGGCAGTCATTCTGTCTCACACTTTCCTAAACCAGTTACAGCTTTTTGAGCAAGGAGATGACGGTAAACCTGTTTTTACTATGTCGTAGAGTGGGGCTGATTTCTAGTTGGTGACTCTAAACTGGCATGTGGGAGTGATGTTCGTAACAGCAGCCATCTAAAGGAAATGAAAGTGATCAGTTGTAAACGCTATCATCTCCAGCTCTAGGGAAAACAGATCCTGGAAATAATAAATATTTGCAAGTTTTCTTTCTTGAGCAGCTTTCTTAAAAAGCTTAGTTCCTGACCTGAAATAGCTCATCTCATCTTTATTGTGTCCTGCTGAGACAAGACTCTTCACAGTGTCCATAAAGGTCATTGGTGAATAACCAGCAGGGAATTGTGCTGCTTCTAGTTTACAAAGAAAAGGATGTAACTTAGATTGTAATTGGCTGTCGTTGTAGAGTTTGACCAGTGATAACAGGTTTGATGAAGACATGATACTTCTGAAGACATGATCAATCTTTTAAACTGTATCTTTCTGTCTATAAATGAAAGATCCAGCAGCCATTGCTGTCAAAGTTTTACATCGGACAAAAGTCGTGCTCATAAAAGCAAGCTGTAAAGACCATGCTGATCACCCGTCAAGGCTGAGAGTTGAGAGGTTCTCTGTTCATGATGCACTTCTCAAGAGCTCATCAATAGAATAACAAAGGGAATAAACTGAAGCAAGGCTCATAATGTTTGATCTCTTAGATTCCTCTTCTTCTTACCAAAAATTTTTTATGTTTTTAACCACCTTTCAGAAGACTTTATCACTCTAAGTTGCTTTGGGTTTACATCCCATTGATCCACATACACTTACATGTTACAGGTTTGTTTTTCCAGGATGTCACACTTTCTTTAAACTCCTTCTTTTTATTCCTTCTTTTTCCATTTATCCTCCTATAGACATCTATCTGATTTGGGTCCTCCATGTTCCTTTGCAGTCATCAGATGTGAAAGAAGGATCCTGCTGACCCAAAGCACATAACTGCACTTCATACCAACCGCACTCTGCTTTGTCTGACTCTGCTGTTCTTTCTCTTATATCTCAAAATCCCTGAAGGCATATAGGATTGTGGAATTCTTAAAGCAACATTGCGCGAGAGTAAGTATTGTTTTGCTCTACAGCTGCCGAGTGTAATTCACTTTTACACCACTGTTGTGAATACAAATCACGCTCAGAGACAGCTGAGCTGTACACTTGCACAATCGTTGATGAACTGAAGGATACAGAACCCAACTCTCCTTTATATTGTTTGTTTCTATGTGTAAATAACTGACCTACAATCAGTAGAGTCCAGTGTGTAGGGAGTAGAATTCTGCCGGGAAGTCAGAATAATGCTCGCAAAGTCAACATCAGAAGAGAAAGAGCCATGTTCGACTTAAAAGGTGTTAGAAAGTGGTACACAATTTTATTGCAGTAACTTGCAAACCGTTAAGCTGAGATTGACAAAGCCAGAGCGAGATCTATACATTTTTTAATTTTGGTGTCATTTCCACACATGAATTGACCACCTGACTGTAAGACCATCAAAAGTCTTTGAGATGGGCTGGAGAAGACTTTACACTTTACAGTGGCATACAGATTGTGAAATTCTTTAAGCAACATTGTATGAGAATAAGTATTCAGCTGTGGAGTGTAATTTACTTTAATTCCACTCAGAAACAACTGAGCTGTACACGTGACCCTCCCCTTCATTTTGGTTGTTTCTTTTTGTAAGTAATCAAAGAGAAGGATGGTAAGAGAAAAGTCCATGCATAGCAAAATGTGAGAAAGGGTATCGAGGTCCAAGCCCCCTAGAGCAAGCCAGAGGCGACGGTGGCAAGGTCAAACACCCTAATAAAAGAAACCTTTAGAGGAACTGAGGCTCAATGTAGGAACCCATCCTCCTCTAGTCGACCCCGGATAGAGAGAGAAAAAAAGCTAATGATAATAAGACTCATAAGACTTAAGCTCAGCTTAAACGTTTCACACGTATACTAGTTCAGGAGGTAGTGATGGGGCGGCTCTACTGTAGTAGTCATGCAGGCTGAGGTCATGCAGGCTGATGAGCAGGAGAGCATCCTCAGGTCAGACAGGAGGGGCAGATGATCAGCCAGTGAAGATGAAGCTCTGGTGACTTCTAGCAGCTCTGGTGACGAATAACAGACATACAGAATCTATCCCTTCTTACCTCCATCCATCTATCTATCTATCCCTTCTTAAATCTATCTATCTATCTATCTATCTATCTATCTATCCTTTCTTATCTCTATCTATCTATCTATCTATCTATCTATCTATCTATCTATCTATCTATCTATCTATCTATCTATCCCTTCTTGCCTCCTTCTATCTATCCCTTCTTACCTCCCTCTATCTATCTATCTATCTATCTATCTATCTATCTATCTATCTATCTATCTATCTATCTATCTATCTATCTATCTTTGTGTGGCGTACAGACTTTAATTCCTTGTTTTCCTCCTCTGTTCAGCTTCCTGTTACTGACTGCCCACTTGGGGCTCAGCTTTTTGGGCTTTTTAAAATGTAAAAGATTTAATCAAAACACTATCAGATGCTTTCCTTCTGTCGCCCGCCGTGAGCAATCACAGAGCTGGTATACTGACATGTATACATTACATGTAACTTTGTGGTGAGAGGTGGGGTGTCTGGTTTAAGCTCCACTGTGCCTAGGGGTGGGGGTAAGCGATGAGCTGAAACACACATTTTCTCACCCTCCAGATGATTCAAGGTAAGTTTAAGCTGAGATAAGGTGAGATACACTGGCAGGGCTTCTCCCTGGGTTACCTAATCTTATTTAATAAAGTGGATTCCTGTGCCAGATGGTGTTGTGAGTTTTGCTCTCAACACACTGTAATAGTTAAGATTCTTTTGGGAAGGCAGATTCAGAACTTTCCTGATCTACTCACTAAATAGCGTAGTATTCTGTGGGGAGAACATGACGTGGGCGGCTTATCTTAGAGGACAACATTATCTTCATGACTTTGACAAATTCATTTGTCTCTTAGAGCGCAAGAGTGTTTTCATTCAGCCCTCACGGCTTAAAGGGCCAGCCTGGTTCTGTGTCTTTAGAAACTGAAAACAGTAGAAATACATTTTATATGACTGTTTTATTCCTTAAAATTATACATGCTGTTTTTCTTGCTCTGTCTGTAAGAATGATATGCGCTTGCCCGGCTGTTTGGATTTAAATAAGTAAAAAAAAAAGTCTTTGATTGAATAATTACAGTGATTAATATGCTTCCATTTTAACCCGGACTGCTGACGTGAGTAGTTCTCATCTCTTATGCTGACCATATACTAGAAGACTTTTAAAAGACTCTGAAAAGACGTTTAATAGACTAAAGTCTGACACCCTCTCACATCTAAATACTAGTCACAGACGTTTGGTCACAGACATGTCACAGGCTATGATTTTGCAAAGAGGGTCTTTCAGAGTCACTATTTACAAGACTGCTACTAGATTCCTTTTGAGATTATTTTCCATTTATATGATTGAAGCTAGCAATATTCAGCTAAATGTACGATTCACTTGTAAACACTGTAGCCCCGTCCGGCTGGGATTTCAAGGGCTTCACCGATTTCTGTCCACCTTTTTTTCATTTTCCACTCTGTCATGGTATAAATGTGAAGACACGTCAAAGAGGCACTCTTGCTCACTCCACAGCTCCAGCAGTTTCTTCTCCTTTTGTACAGTGCAGGAGAACCACAGTTTCCGAACCCTCGCTAGACTCTTCGTTACCTGCCAGACATTCCTGTGCTTGCGACTTCCCGTTTGGTGGTGAGAAGAGCCCTTAGTTACATCACTGTGCCATCCAGATGCACCCGCATTGAGATAGGATGGGACTGTTTCAGCTCACGCCCACTTTACATAAAGCCTCAGTCAGAGACTGCCTCAGTCAGAGACTGCCTCTACCTGTGCAGCTTCTAAAGCTTTGCTATCCAAATTTCAAACAGAGGCTCTTTTCGTTGGTATTTAGTTTAAATTGTAAATACTGTTTGACCAGAGGAGGATGGGTCTCCCCTTGTGAGTCTTGGTTCCTTCTAAGGTTTCTTCCTCCAGTTGAGGGAGTTTTTCTTTGCCACTGTCTCCTCTGGCTTGCTCACTGGGGGATATATGTTGTAACTGTCTGTTTTCGAAACTCTGTAAAGCTGCTTTGAGACAACATCGTTGTAAAAAGCGCTACATTGTTGACTCCTATTGGTTGTCAACAATGATCACGTGACTATTTGCGTGAGCCAAGACTTCAGACTTATGATAATATTAAAGAAAAAGACTGAATTAAACTTTGCAGTCTTTGCAGTCTTGACCACTTCACACTAAACAATTGAGATTACACGAGCGTGACTCAACTCTAGCAAGACTTTCATGATTTTATTCCGACATTGAAAATTTGTCTGCGACATAAAAATCTCTTGAAAATCGCTTGGTGTAAGGCCAGCATTATACTTTGAACTAGATTCAAAGACGTAACGTGTAGCCATGAAAAAGGTGTTACTGTATTACAGAAGGGTCAAGTTACTGGCCTCCATTAAGCAAGAAACAACTAGGCAGAAGCTGAAATTGCTGGATTTGGGTTAAAAATTGTGCAATTCATTATTAAAACCTGGAAAAAAGTGGTGCCCATCATATTTGGAGATGATTCAAGGTATGTGTATGGTGAAATAAGGTGAGATACACTGGCAGAGCTTCTCCCTGGGTTACCTAATCTTATTTAATAAAGTGAATTCCTGTGCCAGATGGTTGTGTGAGTTTTGCTCTCAACACACTGTAATAGTTAAGATTCTTTTGGGAAGGCAGATTCAGAACTTTTCCTGATCTACTCACTGAATACCGTAGTATTCTGTGTGGAAAACATGACGTGGGCGGCTTATCTTAGTGGACAACATTGTCTTCATGACTTCTTGGAACTGTGCCATGCTGTAACGAATCATTAGACTCAGGCAGGTTATTTCGATCCATATGCAAGACTTTATTAACACAACAGGGAAGCAAATGTAAAATAAGGCATGGAACCAGGCAGCTGGGCATGGAAACCCCAGGAGAGCAGGGTAGTTGGTCTCCCGTCTGGACAATGGATGGCCCTCCGAGCGCTGGAGATACTACCAGGATCTAGGTCCTATCTGGACAGTTCAAAAATAGGGGTTAGTCCTTTGCATAGATTCTGAGCATGCCAGGGGAGGATCCCTGTTTCCATTCTGGAAAGGGCGTAGGGATACAGTTCAGTAATTTGCTAAGTTCAAAGTCGAATGAGGACCATCAGACACCGGAGGGAAGCTCGCTGTAAGGCACGAGCACAAGTAGGAAGTCTAAAGGCCTAACAAATCTCACTGCATGGAGACCCATGGGGGATAGACGGCAGTAGTGTGCTCAGATGTTCAGGCAGTTCGGCGAGTTCAGCGGCCGCAAGGACTCCAGGGAGGACGGCAGGTACCCGCTGTAAAGAGATGGCGTTACTGGACTAATGGGAAGCCTGCTAAGCGCTGGCTTTGGAGGTTGGCTGTGGTAAGGTGTGTTAAGTGCAGTGCATGGAGAGACTATAAGCACCTGTTAATGAGCTGCAGAAAACCAGGTGCAGGTAATGGTGCACTGGGATGAGTGCAGGGGAATGAGACCTCTGGTGGCACTGCGCGGCAGTGCTTACACATACATTATTAGAACCTGGAGGGAAGTGGTGAACCACAACTTTGGAAAAATGCAGGTGGAAAAATGATGAGTAAAATGGTGAGTAACTGAATAACCATACTCAGAGAGCACCTAAACACTTAAGAAATGGTAAAAAAATCAGAAAGAGCAGTAAAACACAGCTATGTTAAATAGTGAAAGTAAGAACATTTCCGCATACAATGCAACGAAAACTCACAGGATTAGAACTAAACTGATGTAAGGAACAACAGGGTTGGTCTGATAATTCCAGATTTATCCTGTTCCAGAATGATTTGTAGGTAAGGGCTTCCACCCATCATGCATAGTTCCCGCTGTACAAGCTTCTGGAGGCAGTGTTATGCTCTGGGGGTACTTCAGATGGTTCAGGTCGGGGCTCAGCAACATTATGTGGCAATAACATAAACTCAGCTGACCACATAAAAATACTGAATCTTTTTCTCAATAAAGAGAGGTTCGGGGAGCATGTGGTATCGTTGTCACACATTGGCCACCTGACCATAACCCAATTGAAAGTCTTTGAGAGGGGTTGGAGCATCTTTTCAGAGTGGTTTCACACTCTCATCGATGGTACAAGATCTCGGCCACAAATCAATGTCAGCATGTCAGCAAAATCAACTCAACATGAAAATAAATGCTGTTACGGTGCATAAGGCTGTCAAAACACTGTGATGGTGAATGTGTGATGGAATCAGAGCTAAAGCTAAAGTTTAAAGTATTTTAGAGTGTGTGATTTTTTTTAAGGGGCTGAGGCAAGCAGGCACTGTGTGTACTGTAATGGTCACTCTTCTAATTGAATATCCAGTATTTAGAAGCAGTCCTTCATTATAACCTCACTATAAATGGGGCTAAACTGCTGTTGAGTGATAATAACATAATTAAGAAAAGTGAGCACTGGCTTTGATGATTTTTTGGACACAGGTTTGCAATGTGTTTGTATGTTTGTACAGGCTTTAACTCCTACCATACGCCTAAGCAGACAAACTTACAACTGGCCAAGGGACCAATCGGACTGGGATCTCTGGAGCAGGCCAGAGTGGGATACGGTAAACAAAATCTGATGACTGTGCTGTGTTCTTCATCCACCTTCTCTCTCTCTTTCTCTATCTCTCTCCCTCTCTCTCTGTCTATTCTGCCCCCCCTTAACTGAGAAGAGGATTTTGATGATAAACTGCAGCTGTCAGCTGTGTGACTGAAAGACTCTCTGTCATCAAATATGATTTATGTGACAGTCGATACAAAAGCCTTACACTAAATTACTAAACAAACACACACACACAAACACAGTGTAGCATAAAAAAAACCCAACCAAATAAAAAAACGAAAAAAAAAAAAAACGCTTTTTGGATTAATATTTTCACTGCATGCTTTCACCACCATAAGTAGAGTCGACTTCGCAATAACACACACTGATACTGACAACTTCCTGCTCAGCATCCACCCACCAGCCTAATCTGTCTGTCTGGCCGGCTGCCTGTATGTGCGCCTGCTAGTCTCGTGGCTCATGTTGCATCAGTGTGCTGTCCACGTTTCCATCAGCCCAATGGAGAGATTACTGCAGATTGGACAGATGACCCTATTAAACAGTGTGGTCATTTCGGTTTAGGCTCTGCTTAATTCACACTATTTGAGGATGAGCTGATGAAAAGCACTGATATCTTCATAGATGATGATGATGAGCCTGTTGCTGTCTTCACTGCTTGACCTTGCGCCACTGAAGTGGACACTCAAAGTACAGAATAGTTTGAGAGACAGTGTTGTGTTTGTAAAAACAAGAGTTCTGGTATGGTTCTTATGAGAGATACTACAGAAGCACTACTTTTGGTTCCCCTAGAAACCTTTCAGTTGAAGTGATGTGTAAGTTTGAGGAACCTGAAGTTGAACCCCTCCATTGTACACCCGAAGTGTTATTATTCAGTTGCTATTTGGAAAATAATGCAAAGTTATTTTGCCTGCTTGAGGGGGTTAGTAACTTTTGTTTTATTATTGTTTTATTTATGGGTTATTTATTATTTTATTATGAGCAATCAATATACATATACACACCCTACACAGATATTAAGAGAAAAGAAAGAGATATGAAAATAAATAAATAAATAAATAAATAACAGAAAAAATAGAAAACAAAATAAAAATTAGGCATTCCCCTAGACTTCCCCAAACGTTACACACAACAACAATGCACAACTGACTTTGTGCAGAAATCTACCTTTACAGACTGTGAAGGAGATTCAGACTCACGTTTCGTACCCTTTACAAGGAACCAGCTACGGGAATGGTTAATCTCTATCTTTAAACATGTTGGAAATTGGCTTTTCATTCACCAGTGACCTAACCTAATGTTCGGTTCCACCATAAAATGCTACAGTTTTCACAGACACCAGAATCTAACTGCAGCACCATTTAAGGTGGAACGGAAAAGCTACAAGCTGGCGAATAAGAAACCAGCAACAGCTGCCACATCTAGAACAAGATCCTGGACAACTTCAATTAACTTTACATTTTCTTCTGTACCTTTCACTCCGGAGAGTTTCTCAAACCAATATTAAGACGCTTTGTTCAGCATTTAACACTGAAAAGAGTAAAGAGATGAGCAGTTCTACTTTTATAAGCATCACAACCCCAACAGTAACTTGCAAGTAGCAGCCAGGCTCTGATTTTATTTATTTATTCATTTAATTATGATGGTTGAAGACCACCTCAACTTAAAAGTTTCATTATAAGAACCAGTACGATGGTCTAGCTTATTTATACGTTATCTAGATTGTCTACACTGTTTTACTTTGACATGCTGCTTCTGTGCAAGCATCGTGAACCAGCAAATCAGAGCAGAGCTCCTCAAAATATTAATTAATGCACCAAAACAGCTGATCAATTTTAGGGTCAAGTCATAGGGTTGTAGATGGATGGACCTGTGAAACTGCATCTCAGGATGTACTTGAGAGTAAAAGGTCTTAATGAATTTTCCTTGTTTTCTTCACTGCAGATCAATCTTCATATAGCTCTTGGTGAGCTTAATTGGTGAGCCAGTGAAGGACTGAGGAACAGAACTTTCAATGATAAATCTGGGTGAAGGAGCGATGCGAGGGAGGGGGGTGGAGTGGGGTTAGCGGTGTCATTTAAACCAATATAATTCATCATCATACAGTGCAGCCCCATTGTCCCTAGGCAGTCCGTCCCACTTTATTTATGGCACTTTGGTGGGAGAATCCCGGCAAGGTGTAAATGGGACATGGCAGGAGGGACTGGCACGGTAATAGCGGCATAATGAACACAGAGGCCGCTTTAATGGGAGCTGGCCGTGCTGCCTTGGCCCACCGTCCTTCAAACAGTTCAGCTCAGCTACAGCGGGGACTTCAAGATGTATGTCTTTCTACAAGAAAGTCAACTTCAGATCCAGTTGTGGTATTTGGCTATGAAAAGCAAAGCCATACTGATGTTGTAAATCAGAATTGCATCTGTTAGAGTTCTGAAGGTTAAATTGCCATGGACGTAGACTGTTCTGAAAAAGAACAGAATTTAGTGAAATGCAGACATTCCAGCTTACATCATGCAGTTTGTACCATGAAACATGAATGTTGAGATTTGCATTTCATTTCTAAACAAGATCTAAGCTTTTACTGAGCATCTCGTCGCTGTCCAAAGAATATTATCTCCAAAAAACTTTATAGGAGAGAAAATGTTCTTTACCTTTAATGTAAGTTAATGTAAAGAGGTTTTATTCCAAGCAATTCTAGAGCATTTCTATTGGTCCATTCATCATGAAACATTTCCAGGATACTATCGTGTTCAAATGATATAGAAAATGAAAATGACCAAAAATTCAGATACACGTTTTTCTTTGGACAGTAATGTGGTATGATTGCAGTTCTAAGAACAAGTAAAACAAGGAGGGATCACTGCACCAGGTACAACCTCAGTAGAACTTAATGCTGCTCTGCTGATTAATGGAATTATTGATTCACATAAGGTGTTAATACTTTATCAGTGCTACCATACATACATAAACACACTTTCAGCTGTACAGATGCTTTGTTCTTTTTTTAATCTGAACATATGCTTTGATCTTGATTGTTTTGTGTAGCGAAGTTTGGAAGTGAGTTTGGCCAGCAGATTAGGCTGTTGTGTAAGAACATCAGGTCAATACATGCCATACAGGCATGTATTCTCGTACAGAGGTGTCAAGTAACGAAGTACAAATACTTTGTTACCTTACTTAAGAAGTAATTTTGGTTATTTATACTTTACTGGAGTAATTATTTTTCAGACTTTTTACTTTTACTCCTTACATTTACACTCGATTATCTGTACTTTCTACTCCTTACATTTTAAACATAGTCTCGTTACTCCTATTTCATTTCAGCTTGTTTTCTTTCATGTACATTTACATTCCAGTAAAGATTATTGATAACATGACTTTGAAGTTTGACTTTTTGCACCATTACAATACTTATAGACAACTAGTCATCATAGCTTCTGCTCCATAAAACACATGTTAATGTTCAGTAGTACACAGATATGCTTCTTTAATATATTTACATTCTACTAAACTACATTCATGTTCAATGGGCGTATGTGCGGCTGAAACAGGAAGCCTAGCGCATCCCAAATTTATCAACATTAACATTTTAATATAACATTATAGTTATTATGGCTTTTAGAAGAATGGGTTTTTTGGGGAGGTGGGCTAGTGCACTATAGACCCCTGTGGTGCAGCCTAAGCTTTTGTCCTTAATAGCATTTTTTTCTTTACATTACTTTTACTTTTATACTTTAAGTAGTTTTGAAAGCAGTAATTTCACACTTTAACTGAGTTGATACTTCAACTTCTACAGAAGTATTTTTAAACCCTAGTATCAATACTTCTACCTGAGTAATGAATGTGAATACTTTTGACACCTTTGGTCCCGTATACACACTGTCCTCATGCTAAATTACTCTTTTTTATGTTGTTCTATTACATGTTACATATTCTATATACTTTCATCCACATCATTTTGATCTTGACCAGCATCCCCTGATGGACAATGGAGACAATGGACTTTTTTAACGGAAACCCAATAACCAAATGTGTGTAAACCTTGTTATGATATTAATTAGAAACTAATATTGCAAACATTACACTCCACATACACTCCATACAGTTCCTGAAAATCACTAAAGAGAAGCATTACATTTTCCCAGCATTAATTTTAAGTAAAGCTCACATATAATTCCACAGCATTGGACTGAACAAACTGGCATAATCTGACAGTATGTGTTATAGATCGATACACTTTCCACAGATTTGTTGTTTCAGACCCACTAAACTATGGCTAGAGCAGGAGAAATATATTATGTGGCTATGGCTGTGTGGAAAGCACTACTGAGGCAGAGGAAATTTCTAAGGCTTCAGCCTTTCTTTATAAAACCACATACAGATGATAGGAAGTTGGTTTCAAAAACAGTTAAAACACATGCATAGTATGTACATCAGAGAATGTTGAACACAGCGGTACTGCAGGAAACACATGCTTCACAATCCTCATTTAGTTCATCAGATTTTTTCCTAGAGGGTAACTAACGGGCATTCGGTTAAGTGGCATGTATATGGTGCAGGTTGTTCATAATACTCTTTAACAGAAAATGCTATTTACACATAAAACCGATAAAGAAAGTTTGGCTTCACAGAGGTTTGCTTCTCCTGGGTGCATGTATATGTAGTCCTTGCGCTTCCTCCAGTTTGACTGACTCGGGAAGTCTGACTCAAAGAGATCTGCAGAGAGTTGTGGTCGGTCAGCAAGTCCCATCCAAACAGAGATGAATAAACATGCACCCATGAGTGAGAGCACTGAGAGAGTACAGAAAAAAGACAGTTCTCTTCATTGTTCAAAGAGGAAGTGAGATAAAAGAGATTTGGGTTATTGTGCTCAGAAAGGTTGACCCTGCTACATTCATAGGTGGAATAGCTGGGTATTGGAGTGTCGACAGTGAAGTGAATCAATACCATTTCAGCTATTTTCCTATTTAGATGTTTTATTTCTTTTCCTTGTGAGTGATTGTGTGCTCATGTAGGCCAGACAATGCTGGACATTGGTCAGACCGGAAAGGTAAACCGGTAAACACATTCAAGAGTCGCGTTTTAGCCTAAAGAAGCTTTGCTCAGTCACACTACTGATACAGGACTAGCTACATTCAGTGCAACACGATGTAACTTGCATGTGTGTGAATACTACAAATGTTTTTTTTTTCATACCTCATAGACAAATACAGTCTCTAACCTTTAATCCTATAATATAATATAATTATAACATAATTAAGGTGAGATACATCCAGTAGAGCTGAAATGCCCCATGATAAACCTACAGGTTCTGCATAATAAGCGGTCAATGCATGTCAAATATTTGATTCTTATTATTTGACTTATATACGTAAAGTGGCAGCACGGTGGTGTGGTGGTTAGCACTGTCTCCTCACAGCAAGACAATCCGGGTTTGATTCCCGGTCCCGGCTGTTCTGTGTGGTGTTTGCATGTTCTCCCCATGCTTGAGTGGGTAGCCTTTGTATACCGGATTGATCAGTCTCTCTAAATTGCTATAGGCGTGAGTGTGTGTTGGCCATGTGATAGACTGGAGACCTTTCCATGGTGTACCACGCCTGACGCTGAGATTGGCTCCAGCCCTCCACTGTGACCCCAAATAGTGGGATAAAGTGTAAGATAATGGATGGATGGTGTGCACCGTCGTTGGTGCTATACTGGCTATACTGGATCAGATATCAGAAGAACAAAAAGAGGTATAATCTAATATATATAAATGGTTGACTAAACTTGTTGAAGTTGAAAACAGCAGTATTGCATAACTGAGTCCTGCACTGGGCTACATATATCTTACTTTATTGGATAGAATATTTCTTTTACAGTTTGAGCGTAATGTTATGTAGATGACTGGGTTAAGCAACATGCATTCAGACACATGTAATATTAACAGTTTAGGGAGCAGGACACTATGGGACTGGTATCGGCAGTTACTCAAGGCTGTGGTACCAGTAATCGGTATCCCAGAGGAAAACGTAGTATCACCTCTAGTCATTGCTGTATAATTATCATACATAGCAGTCCTACACTGAACGCGCCACAGAAGCATTAATGTTTATGGCCACTTTAAATAAAGCACTAGTGCTTATGGCTATTGTTATTTGACAGCATATATTAAAACGTGTTTATATAGTGTACACGATGACACTGGATAACTGGATGATACATCATGACACTTTTTAACAGCAACCTAAGTAAAACCTTACAACTTCACCTTTAGACTTGTGGGGATGTCCACTCGATTTTAAAAAGAAGCCACACATCAAATCACAACAGGGCGTCTGTGGCAAGATGGGGTGCTTCCTAAAGTCTATCATAGATTTTTGTAGTAGTTCATACCAAACACCAGCAGAGAGCCACCAGAACTCAATTAACAATCATTGGGTCATTTATAAACTATGTCAGATGAATAAACGCCCACTCTGTTGGTCATACTGATTCTCAGCAGGTCAGCAGATCACCAATGAATGTTTCTACATTGGAAACTAAAAAATGAACTATTTTGTAATATTAGGTGAAATATTTAACTTTTCAGTTCTGCTGTAGTTTTCAGCACTGTGCTCTGGCAACTGACCTGGTTAGCTATGTTAGCTTGGTCATCCAGCCTAAGCCTCGATCTAATCAGAAATCAGTGTTTTCTAATTGGTTATTAGTACAATCAACCACACAGCAAGTCCAGCATAGCCTTATTAATATATATATACCGGTTAGTTCAAAGTACAAAGTTAAAAACACATTTCAACTTTCTCTGCTTGGATATTATAATCTATATGGATTGTTTTCCCCACAGAAAAAGGTAATGAGAGTCTAATCTTGATAATGTATTGCTGATCGGATCTATAGAAATTCTCCAAAACTGCTTGGAATCGAATTTCTTTACATTAAAAGCTAAGAAAGTTTTTGCCTTCTCCAGTGAAATTGCCTCTATTTTTTTTTTTTTTTTTGGGACACTGACGTTATCTTTCCCCGGGGTACACACAGTCTACCAAAAGCTCTGGGGAGAATACTGATGTGATGTTATTTTAAACAAAAAAATCATTAAGCGTGCTCTAAAAAAAACAAGTGGACATCTTTCAATTGTCTAAAATAATTCGCATTAGCATTTCATCACCACTTATCACAGGCTCTGCGTCGAGTACAGCTGAGATTATGGAGCCCAATTAACATGCATTTAATGACCTTATACCCACTCTGAAAACTAAAAAAAAATTCATTAACCGTGGGTGTGTGTCTCATTGAGTCTATCTGGAACAGTCTGTAGTGCAAAAAGGGAACTATAAAAAATGAACATATACATATGCAGATATACTGAGCTCAACACCTGTTAGTCCTTTTTAAATGTGCACCTAATTATAACAGTGGTGCACATATAAGTGCGCATCACATTTCAATGGAAAAATCAACTTATTGCTTCATTACAGATACTGACAGAGTGGAGGACAGACTGAATGCTACTGTTGTAACGATGCTGTTAATACTGAATCAGGGTTACAGGACAAAGTGGTGTGCCCCTGTTAATACTGAATACAGGTGGAGAAAGACAAGACAAAGCCCTCTTCACATTTTGGGTGGATTATGGGAGTGAATGTGAGTTAGGAATGGACAGTGAGAGTGTCCTGCTGCTACATGGGGCAGACTTTGTTCTCAGGGATGGGCAGCTGGCCGTAGGAGCCACAGTCGCTCTGCTGTTCGTCAGACTTTTGTGCGACGCTCCTGGCAATTGCTATTCGGGCCGCTATGGCCGACATCTCTCCCGTGTTGCTTTCGCCGGTCATGCCCGCGCGCTCTGTGGTCTGGTTGGCCTCCACTGTGGTGCTGTCGTTGCAGGTGAGCAGCTGGATGAGGCACTTTCTGAACTGTGGACACATATCACAGAAAAGGCAAAAACCAGTTACTTGATTGAGGTATGCACACACTAAACACTTTCCTGCCTGAACCAGAGATCTCCAGTGTCAACAGACATCGCAATGAACTGAAGAGTAATATCATGTAACATCAGAGGAATCCACATTACTAATATGGGAGCAGGATGAGGGCAAAGCTAGCCAAGTAAGTCTGGACAGCTACCTTTCAGCGGAAATGTCCTTGAGGCCCGCCTTGAATTGTGCTTCATCCTAGCAATCAACACACCTGAACACTAAAAACCTGGTACAGGTGAGCTTAAAGCTAGACAAAGCAAACATATGCACCATCTGGCAGGTCTCAATGACTGGCTTGAAAAGCATTATGAAGTTATCACAACTGATCCAATAAATGAAAGTCTTCAGCTGACTGTAATTACTCTGGTGTGCTTGATTTAGACATAAATGCAAGAAAGAATATACTGAGAAATATCAATATCAAACACTAGCCTTCAGACACCTGCCTGCTGGAAAACTTTACCTTTGAATATCGTCGCTGTCCAATGAAATACAAGTATCCCCAAAATTGCAACTTTACAGGATAGACGAAAAACTTACTTTACTTTCAATGTAAGTCAATGCAACTAGAATATTTTACAAGCTATTTTGGAGCACTTCTATTGGTCCAATCATCATGAAATTGTCACACAATGTAAACAGCCATTGGAGTGTTCAAATGATGTAGAAAACCTAAAATTGACAAAAATGGTCACAATGGCTTCAATTACTTGTCTGTTAGTTCTACTTGACCTTAAGGCTTCTTCAAGATAAAAAAGCAGTGATAAGCATCTTAACAAAAATGTACACAAAATTTTTTTTTTAAGGAGCAATATGTACATTTTTTAGTTGAAAACATTTCAAAATAAACTAAAATGTTCAACAGAGTATAACCAGCTAAACTTGTAATACCACTTTACATCTCACTAGTGCAATCTAGTGAGTTACTGTAGTATCAAGCGTACCATCAGTCCAACAAGAGATGATAAAGAAGCAGCACTAGCCAAACGGCTTATTCTAACCTCTGGTTGAATGTACTGCTAGGTAATTTAAGCCAAAGGAAAACAATAGTATACACAACGATGGCTGTATGTCTTGGAATACCATTTGCTCCCATTAAAGAAACCATGTTTAGCAGCAAACAAAATAAATACTATAAATACGTGCAAAACAAATGTTAACACTGGCGTTCTTTTCTACCACTAGAGACACTCTTAGTGAATAACAGTATGAAGATGATGTTGAACTCCAAACGGGGAGCTGTGCATTTCCTTGTTTCTTATTACAAGGAGGGACTCTTTCTCCCACACATTGACTGGAGTATGAGGTTGCATCAACGTACATATTGCTCCTTTAAATCTATGACACATTTCTTTTAATTTGATCAACTTTAAAGTTGGCCATTTCCAAATGTTCTGTGTATATGTTTTTTTGTTGTTTACCTGGAATTTAAAGAACAACTGTTGTACAAGTTTTGCTGCAATTTTAGGTCCTGGGCAGAATATAGAGCACAGCTCCCCCCACAGCAATATGTATCAAGTCTGGAAACTGGAACTTTAGCCCCTAGTGTATGAAACATGTTCTTTATTATTTATTTAGCCTATATTTAAGTGCACACACACACACACACACACACACACACACACACACACACACACACACACACACACACACACAAGGAGACACACCAAAGTATATTACAGCAAGGGAAAAACTAATCACATTCCATCTAGGCCCACATTTAAAAAGCTTCCTTTACACTGTGTGCTTTTAAAAGTATGGATCAATATACAGAACAAGAATCAATTTCAACCTTTTATAGTTTACTTTTCAGGATTTAGGGGTGTGTCATTAAGAGAATCAGCACAATGTGCTGGGAGTGGTGTTCAGAGCTACCTACTTAACCACCGTGGAGTTAAATTTTCACGCAGGGCTCAGTCGATCAGCGCGAGGTAATTACAGCAAAGTAATCGTTAATTGTTTCCACATTACCTAACCTGTTTCACAGCTGACCTCACGGCGGTCTTTAGTCAGCATTAGCCTTGCGTGCGGACCTACACCTACAAGAGCTTCCAAATGAAGACAAAAGTCAAAGCCGCTTTTCATTACATTTGCTTTTATGTCAGGTCAGAGTGCAGGTCAAGCGAAAGAGAACAGTTCTTTGTACTTGAAAAAAGTAGTACATTATCACTGTCGGAACAAATCCTCCTACCACCAGAAACATGTTCCTGACTGTTAATGGGTGGTCATGTAACAGGACTTTATTTCTTATCTAGGCACTGTAAAAAGAGCTTTACTAGCACCTAAAAATTAGGTAATGTGATAACAAACAATAGAACTAGTATTATTTAACCTGAAAAAGAAGTTTCAACGAACAATACCTTCAATCAGTGTTCTTTTTTGATTGAGTAAAACTAGTTTAATTGCTTGTTACCACTCATTTTTTAAGGATTGACCAATGACCCATGCATTTTTTACAAATTGGGTTCCAGGAAACAAACAAACAAACAAAAAGTTAAATTCTTTCTCAAGCTAATATTCAAAATATTGCTCTTCGCACTCTTGCCTTTGTCAGATACCATCACACCATCATTTATCCATTTTTCCACATTTCTGAGTTCCTAGTTATAGAAATGTAGCAAAGTCTCTAAATAACAGTATTAAAAAATAAGGAATCTATACACAATAAACATGCTTCATTGGAACAGCCTGAAAACTGACTTCATGTAGTAAAAAGCAATAGATCCAGTTTTACTCAGCTAAAACAAAATGACTTTACTTAATAAATGTAAAAGTAGTTTGAATGAATGATTCAAGTTCAACAATAAGAACAATTAAGAATAAAACTAGTTCTGCTGCACATCTGCATTTTCAAACAAAACACCTCTTAGTGCAGAAGACTGGTCAAAAACAACATGGGTCAAGAAATCGACTGACGAAGGAGAAAAAGTAAGAGAAGAGGAACTGAGGACGTGGTCTTTATGGTGCTATGGTCACACTGTATACAAAAATTATCACATACTGCTCTAAAGAAACTCACTGTTTCAAAACTACAGCAGTGACTGTAAGACAGCTCATAATGAAGAGAAGTGTTGTATCAGTGAAAATAAAATAAAATACAAAGTTGTTTATTACAGTTTGTTTTGCATGATTCTGAAAAAAAAAAATGTAGAATGACCACAAACACACACACACACACACACACACACAAATATATATATATATATATATATATATATATATATATATATATATATATATATATATATATATATATATATATCATTGCTGTCCAATGAAAAACAAGTATCTTTAAAATAGTAACTTTACAGGAGAGGACAATGCAATGCATTTTCAATGCAAGTCAATGGAACCAGAAATTTTTCCAAGCTATTTTGGAGCATTTCTATTGGTCCATTCATCATAATGTCAGCTGTTGCATTTAATTGATATAGAAAAAATAAAAATCAACAAAAATAGAGATACATGTTTTTTATTGGACAGCAATGATATAACCCAGACTATATATATATATATATATATATATATATATATATATATATATATATATATATATATATATATATATATATATATATATATATATAAAATCAAGACTTGTTTGAAATGTTGAAGTGCTTTTAGAAGGAGTAAAGACGGAGTGGTTATATTCTTTATTACTGGTGTTAATGTAACACAATCGCTGCCATGTCTAGGCTGAAATTGCAGTCTGGGTCATTACCTATTCAGTTCTTAAAATGAATCATGATTTAAAAATGCATGAATGGACGAGTGCACGTCGGCTTGTGCGCTTATTAGAATAAACCAAACCAAATTGTGAGGACCGGCACAAAGCACAGGCTCGAGCGTACAATAGTTACTCTGCCCCCGCTCTCTCATCATCTCTGTGTCAAAGTTCAGCACCACTGGGCTCCAACTGCAAAGGAGAACATACATCATCCATTATGCTGGTATGCTAGATGAGGAGAACAGAAGGTGAAAATGAATAAAAGATAATAAACAAAGTCAAAGTAAGAGGAGGACATGCAAAACATGGAAGTTTTATCAGTACAGATAGGAGCTCAAGGCAAGCCAAGTGCTTCCCCCCGGTGGTGTCTATGTCAGCGTCAGTCTGTCACAGTCCCAGTGATGTTGTGGGACACAAATGGTGAATCCAGAGAATCAGAAGGTACGGTTATGGAATTCATGGAAGCTTAAAAGATTAAATTAATTTGTTGTACAGATATAGAAAAGAAAATCTCAGTTTTTTCACTTTTGACACAAGTTGTGCATAAAAGGGTTAAATTATTTTGTTATTTATTTGATTTGGTTAACATACCTTATGCTTATTTTCTGTGTTTAATCCAATAAAAACAAAAGACAGGACGTATTAAGCTTTCTGCATCAGTTCCAGGTCTATTATGGATGCATACAGCACACATGTTGTATATTAACTGGTACAGGAGAGTAAAGAAGAGTTTACATTATGCGTGCAGAAGCATTTGGAGCGAGAGTTGTGCAAAATGTGAAAGAATCACACAGAAAACCAACAGAGATATTAAAAGAGAGGATTAAGCATTTCACTCAATTTACTAAAAGTTAGAGCAGCTAGAGTGGCAGCTGAGTTTGCATGTCATTTTCTCTGCCTCTGAGAAGCTGGAATAAATTTACAGTAACATCTCAAAGACAAGTTGTGAGAAAACTTCCTTTAACCACTAAAGTAGCTATTTACCAACATTGTTTAAGCTCTCAGTATCTGATGCACATATAGGGACCACACTGCACAAACATGCTGAGGAGTTTTTCCTCTGAGCTGGGGGGAACTGTAGAACTGTTTTGAGGTAAAATTTATGAGCACCACTATTTACACTGCTTTTCTTTTTGTCCTCCGCTTGTTGACGGCTCTATAATTTCAATTAAACCCTGTGCCTAATGAGCGCGCGGTTCGTAGGTGGTCCTGTGCGTGGGTTGCGATACTCTGAGCAGCCTTAGTAATTGCATGTTACATTCAATTGCCTTGTGAGAGCAAATTGCAGTTGCGTACTTGCATTGCGTCAGCACTAATACCCATACAATACCACCTGGCTCCGGCTGTTCAGACTTGTTTTTAAAGAACCAATATCATACATTTTCTTACACTTGTTTTAGTCATAATTTAGTCATCTGAATTGTTTTTAGTGTTAGTCTAGTTTTAGTTGACTAATTATCATAAGAATATAGTCTAGACTAAATCTACAGCCGATTCAGTCGACTGAAATATAAAGGGCATTTACATTTTACATGTAAAAGATTTTTCTTTAGTTCCCTTCAATTTAAGTCATTATATATACTCGCACGAAATGAAACATTTATTAACCAGTTTTGGAATATTATTCATATTTGAAAGACCAATACACACACAAACAGATTTAACAAACATCTGAGGTCTTCCGTAATTCCAAAGTGAATAAATAAATGAATAAATAAATAAATAAATATATTTTATCCTTGTATAACGTTTTTATTTATCTCTTATTTATTTAATAATAGTTACTAGTGCTGTCAATCTAATTAAATTACATACTCTGTGATTAACTAATCTACATTAACTGCATTTATCACTTTTTGCTATGGAAGTATTTTAAATTGTGCAATTAAAATACATTTTAGCATAACAGTAAATCAATGAATGAAAAACTGCCACATCTCTAGCTCACAGTGTTTACTAGAGACACACACTGCACATTACGTACGCTAATAAATTGTAAATAAAACTACCTAATCTGTTTTGTGCACTTTCTAGTGTGTACGGAGAGATTTGGGACATGATCATCAAACGCAATGGTTGGAGTTAGCTAGCTAGTTTCCCGACTTTGGTCCAAACACACTGCCTGCACATATAGCACTTCACCTGCTTCCCACATACATGATCCAACTAATCTGATCATTAACACCACCTTACTGAGTTAATACACCGTTTTACCTGCTTCCCACATACCTGATCCAACTAATCTGATCATTAACACCGCCTTACTGAGTTAATACACCGTTTTACCTGCTTCCCACATACCTGATCCAACTAATCTGATCATTAACACCACCTTACTGAGTTAATACACCGTTTTACCTGCTTCCCACATACCTGATCCAAATAATCTGATCATTAACACCATCTTACTGAGTTAATACAGCGCTTCACCTGCTTCCCACATACCTGATCAACTAATCTGACCATTAACACCACCTTCCTGAGTTAATACAGCGCTTCACCTGCTTCCCACATACCTGATCCAACTAATCTGATCATTAACACCACCTTACTGAGTTAATACAGCGCTTCACCTGCTTCCCACACACCTGATCCAACTAATCTGATTATTAACACCACCTTACTAAGTTAATACAGTGCTTAACCTGCTTCCCACATACCTGATCCAACTAATCTGATCATTAACACCACCTTACTGAGTTAATATAGCGCTTCACCTGCTTCCCACATACCTGATCAACTAATCTGACCATTAACACCACCTTACTGAGTTAATACAGCACTTCACCTGCTTCCCACATACCTGATCCAACTAATCTGACCATTAACACCACCTTACTGAGTTAATACAGCGCTTCACCTGCTTCCCACATACCTGATCAACTAATCTGACCATTAACACCACCTTACTGAGTTAATACAGCGCTTTACCTGCTTCCCACATACCTGATCAACTAATCTGACCATTAACACCACCTTACTGAGTTAATACAGCGCTTCACCTGCTTCCCACATACCTGATCCAACTAATCTGACCATTAACACCACCTTACTGAGTTAATACAGCGTTTCACCTGCTTCCCACATACCTGATCAACTAATCTGACCATTAACACCACCTTACTGAGTTAATACAGCGTTTCACCTGCTTCCCACAGACCTGATCAACTAATCTGATCATTAACACCACCTTACTGAGTTAATACAGCCCTTCACCTGCTTCCCACATACCTGATCAACTAATCTGATCATTAACACCACCTTACTGTGTTAATACAGCGCTTCACCTGCTTCCCACATACCTGATCCAACTAATCTGATCATTAACACCACCTTACTGAGTTAATACAGCACTTCACCTGCTTCCCACATACCTGATCAACTAATCTGATCATTAACACCACCTTACGGGCGTTTACAGCAGGACATGCTCTAAACTGTACAGGGCAGTGTGCTTTCAGGACTAGGATTAAGCAAGGCTAAACTAGCGTTAGCAGCAGTAAAGCTAGCTAACGGTGGTGCTGGAGGACTGATGTCCAGCGCGTTGTGGTGATTTTCTCTAAACACAGACGCTAAACTCTCTTTCTCTCTGCTGACACTGTCTAGATAACTTAGTTTCATTATGAGTAGCGACAGTTCCCAGGCTCGTATGGTTTTCCCGGGTTTAGACTAAATTTGTGCAAGTGTGCGTTTGATTGATGGCTACCCGGCTTGTCACCTGGGTATGTAAACCCAGGTGACAAGCCGGGTAGCCATCAATCAAATGTGTTAGAACTTCCGGTGAGAATTGGAAGAAAATGAAAACTTGGCTTGAACAGCAGTGTTATGAACACAGCACATAAAGATCAGAGTGTTGTAAAGCCGCCTTCCAAAGAAGAGGACCTGCATCTTTGGCTGAAGCTCTAAATTTAAAACATCCACCCAAACCTCCGTATGTCTGCTCTTACCATTCTGTGGAGGAAACCAGCACCAGAGCATCCTTATCCAGTGAAATGTCTCGCTTATGAAGCTCCGAGGAAGCAGACAGGTCGGGTGTTTGTGAGTTAAGTAACTGTTTTCTGATCAGTGTCCACCGCGCTAGGCTATCTGGGCTGTAGCTAACACCCACGCAGAGTGGCTCGGGCAGCTGGCTTGATTTTGGGTTTAACCGGCTTTCAGAAATATAAAGTCACCGTCTGTGTGTAGGAGTACACGGCCGACCTTCCGACAGTGCAGGTACTGATACGCTTCAGTAATTGTATAGTTTTTCATTGCCGAACCGTCTACACCTTCTGAGAGTACAAAATAATTAAACATGTCGCCGTAGGTAACCTCAGCCACCTTTTCATATAATCCACACACTGAGTTATTAACCTCGGATGAGACAGTGTTGTCCCATTCAAGCTTCTTACTGTCTCTCTGACCTCCTCCCATGTAACTGTATTCATTTCAGAAGTTCTAACACAAAGGCAGAAAAAACCCACACTTGAAAGTGAGTGTGGCGAAATACGGTGAATAGACCAAAGTACTTATGACTGGAAGTTTTCCTAACTTGTCCCCGCCTTTCACAAAACTAAATCAGTTCTGATTGGATGTCGTCCCTGCCAAACATTTTTATCTCATTTTCATTCCTTGACTAAAGTGTCAATCAATTTCGTCATAGTTTTATCCTTTTTTGTAGTTTCTCGTCTCGTTTTCGTCATGAAAAAATAAGGTTAGCTGACGAAAACTATGACGGAAATAGTTTGTTAACGAAATGAACACTGATGTAGATACAGTGTTTTCTTTGGATGGTGACGATATGTAGATGGCTTGTTTTGGGTAGGATGTCCTGTATTGTGTCTCTTTCAGAAAGCAGTACAGATTGAAACCTCCCATTTAACTTAAGTAAAGAGGCAGGGCTAAGCTGCTGTAGGGCAAATAGTTGAATATATCATTTTTTCATTTGAACATGACATCTGCTCTTTATATCCTGTAGGAGGTTTATGATAACTTGACCAACAGAAAGGCTGCAAAATCATCCATCTATCTATTATCTTCCACTTTATACTGCTAGTCAGGGTCACGGGGGAGGGGCTGGAGCCAATTCCAGCGTCATCGTACGAAGGTGATGAAGGTACACCATGAGCAGATCGCCAGTCTATCGCATGGCCAACACTCACTCACACCTACGAGCAATTTAGAGTGACTGATCAACCTAACATGCATGTGTTTGGACTGTGGGAGGAAACCGGAGTACCCGGAGGAAACCCACTCAAGCACAGGGAGAACATACACACTCCACACAGAACAGCTCGGACCGGGAATCCAACCCAGATCAGCTTGCTGTCAGGCGACAGTGCTGACCACTACACCGCTGTGCCGCTATGCTGCAAAATCAATTGGAAAAAAATATTGGGTTCCATTGACTTACATTGATTATAAAACACACTAAAAATACTATTTTTTTTACCATACTTTATTTTTTTGGACAGTGATGATATGCAAAAAAAAAACAAGCATTGGTTTTTGTGACATCACAAAAATTATGCATTCAAAGCAGTCTGTTTCTGAAGTTTAGTTTATACATTTTAAAACATTGTTTACCTGCTACACTAAACACTTTTACAAATAAATATGAATGTAAATGTGAATGTAAAATTAAATTCAGTTTTGCAGTATATGGGCCCCTTAATTTTTTTTATATTATTATTTGGGTTATCAGCTTTGTGATACTGCACTATATAAATAAATATATATATATATATATATATATATATATATATATATATATATATATATATATTATATATATATATATATATATATATTAAATATTGAAGTATAAATTCTAATATTTTGGCAACAATAGAGTGTAGCATCATTTAAAAAATGTGCACAGCATAAATCCTATAATGTCTTGTCCACTATGCACCAGTATATTTGCATGTTTTTCCACACATACCATGTCTTTCCAGCCTTGTTGCTTTACCACAACCAAAGCATTATATTAAGCAGCAGCTGCAGTGAATAAACCAAGACAGGATAGGACTGCTGCAAGGATGAGACTGGTGCTACATAAAAACAGATTTATGTAGTGCTTTCTTTAATATAAATGAGGAAATAAATAAAACAACATGTGGTGTGAAGGATACACATGCTGACCATGATTGATGAAGCCATATTCAGTGTTTTTTCTAAAACGGTACAATGTGCTTACTCTGTCCTTCCAGGGAGGAGCCAGATTTCACTTGAATTTAAATCCAGTCTCATCAAGGATTGATAGTGATTCTAATAGTCTGATCTTTTCACTGATAAACTAAGGAACTTGTTTATTTACGATGTTTTATGTGTAGGTGTTGGCCTTTTTGTACTAACAGGGATAATGAACATATAAGGGTCAGTTTTGAGCCATGTTATGTGCTAGAAGGGCAGTGCTACAAAAATGATTTTTATAAAAAAATTTTAACTGAAATAAGGATTTATGATGATTAAAAACAAGTAAATGGAGGAATTCATGGAAACTTGAATGATGAAATGAATTTATTGCAAAGATATAGAAAAGAAAATCTCAGTCAGGTCCACGATGTTTAAAAAAAACAAGCCACTACCTATAAGAGTGGGTGTGTCCTGGGCGCAGAGAGCTGTGCCCCGTGGAAACTCTGAATCAACCAATTAAATAGCAGCCTCAGATCATCTGCTGAGTTGATGCTCCTACATACACTCTCATTATACCGGCGCCCTGCACACAGGAAGTGTGCACAATGTAAATTCTAACCTGGATATTAGACACAGTAGAACTAAATGATGTCCTAATTATTTTGCAGTTTATAATGAACTCATTTTAATGTCTGAATAATTTCAAGGGGCGGCACCCCGGCGCTCCCTATAGGACAGCCACCACTGGTCAGGTCGCTTTTGACCCAGCTTGTGCATCAAAGGGTTACATTATTTTGTCATTCACTTGATTTGGTAACATTTTTGTGTGTTTATTTTTTGTGTTCTATCCAATTAAAACAAAGGGCAGGATGTATTAAGCTTGTTGCATCAGTTCCACGTCTATTATGGACACATACAGTACACATGTTGTATAAAAGCTTGTACACACAAGTAAAAGAACAGTTTACATTATGTGTGTATAAGCATTTGGCCGTCAATCTATATCTTGGATTGACAGCCATAGTGTTGTGATTCTAAAAGTCTGACGTTTGCCCTGGCAGACTACAGAACTTGTTCATTCATAAACCTTTATGTGTATGTGTTGGACATTCTGCACTAACAGGAATGAGGAGGTCAAATATAAGGTCAACGTTTTTATGGCTTGAGAATCATGAGTTGTAATGAAAGTGCAAGTAGACCCACTGTACAGGCTTGTAAGTCACAGGCGCTCAGAGGGAGGGAATTTCCTCTAGACCTCGCTGAACATGTCTGCCTTTTTCAAGGACGTTTCTGGATATTTTTGTCCCTTGATGTGATGTCAGCTTTTATAAATACATTAACCCATTTATCAGTGGGGATCCTTAACTGGGGCAGTCTTAACCACATGAAGCCTTCCTGCAGCAGTCCAAGATCTAAAGAGCAGAAACCAACAGGAATGATGAAATCAAGCTATCTCTACCAAACCGAGTCAACCTAAGATCGAAATGGATTTTTACTCGGTTGATTTAGGTCCTGTGTTGTGCTGAGCGCGATCAATTTTATCATAGCTGTCAATATCACTGTTATCTCCTATCAAAGTGTAGTGATTCCTGCTCGCCAATAAACACCTTCTGACGTTTGTTTGTCTGACAGCTGAAGATAGACCACAGACAGATACAAACACACACACACACACACACAGGCCATCTCTTGCTCACACACGTTAGATATATATATTTTCAACCTCTCTTTAACCCTTCTTCACATTCTTCACCTTTAATGTAAGTCAATGGAACCAGACTTTTTTTTCCAACCTATTTTGGAGTATTTCTTTTGGTCCATTCATCATAACATTTTCACACAATGAAAACAGTAGCTGTCGTTTTGAAATGATGTAAAAAAAATATTAATAAACAAATATGGAGATACATTTTTTTCTGTAAACGACGATATGTAAATGGCTTCTGTTTGGATTGGATGTCCAGTATTGTGCCACTTTAAAAAAGCAGTCCGGGTTAAAACCTCCCTTTTAGCTTAAGAGGGGCAGGGCTAAGATGCTGTAGGGAATATATTATCATTTGAAGATGACAGACACACGTTAGATAGTACAATCATATCGCTGCTGTCCAATGAAAAACATTTTTTTCATTTTTCTAAATTATTGGAACACGACAGCTGTCATTTACATTGTGTTCAATTTCCATGATGAATGGGCCAATAGAAATGCTTCAAAATCTGGATCCATTGACTTACTTTGAAAGTAAAGACTGTTTTGGCCTCTCCTGTAAAATTCCTATTTTGGAGATACAACAATATACTGATTTTTTTTTTAAATGATAACCTGATTTTTTATCTCTTGCCTGTGAAAGTAAAAGAAAAGCAAGCCGATGCTGATGCCAAAGGCTAACCTAGCGGCGCTCCGTCTTGTTCATGTCCAATAAAAGTTACAAATAGAATCCAAAATCATGCTTTAAACAAATAACTGATCATATTTCAGATACTACAGAAAATGCACAATCAAAATAGTCATTTCTTTTTGACCAAATTTTCTTTTTTGATCTGTTTTTTTTTTTTTGCTTTTCTACAAAATTAATAGATTCTGCTGACTTTTAGACTCCACAATCGTTTTGGATCACCTGGTTTAATGCTCCAAACATATCCTGAAAATTTAAATCATGTTCCACTTCCAATTAGTTTCTTCTCAAGCAGGGCCAGATCATCCAGTGGGTTTTACGACCACAAGGGGCCGAGCCCCTAGAGGGCCCCTGCAAGCAATTTGTAGAAAATCTAAACAGCTGTTTTGACAGGTGAAGACAACTCTACTAGCAGCACTGTGAAAAAATCTGTTCCAGAGAATTTACATTGAATTTAAAGCTGTGCCTGAGGGGTCTATGAAAAAGAGACACCAACTTTGACAGAGGATTTTCATTTCCAAAGACAAATACAAAATGTCAGTTATGCAGGTTAAAGGAAAAGGGTACATTTTCCTTGTCCAAAGTGATTTGAAAACTGTTGGTATAAATGAGAGGGGAAAAAACATTTCTCATTCCAGCTGTGACAGTATGCTTTAGCTTGAATAAACATTTCAGCTGTCTAAATGTACATATATCATCGTTATCAGGATAAATATGCTTTATACATAAACGTTGGTTGGTTGCTTTTATGTTAACCTGTTAATGTATGCATACTCTTGTCTTTATTTCAGAGTTCAGATTTAATATACACATTAACCCTAAACTACTAAATGCTTTTCAACTTCAATCAGTGATGAGTGCTGAGTTTGCTGTGAAGACCAATAAAGGTTTGTTGCTATGGTGGGCTTGGCCCATTGTTTTTGTACCCTACAGTGCAAGAGTAGACGACTACTGGTTTAAGATATGATAGTCTTTGTATTAGGACTCAACATGCAGGTGTATTTTGGTGGCACAGAGACTATGTGTATCTACACTCTTAAAAATAAGGCCTTCTTAACGCGTCTTGGTTTGGATGTATGGTATTGTGAAAAAATGATAAGATAAATAAATTCATTGATTCCTTAGGGAACCAAAAGTGACTCTAATATAGTAGTGGACCCTAAGCTAGACCTCATGGCCCCCATGCTCTGGCCCTATATGCTAGGATCAGGCAAGAAATGTAGACTGTTCTAAGACATCGCTCCAATGAATCCGTTTTTATTGTCCTTGATTTTTAGAATGCATGTCACATTTGAAAGATACCATGAACACTATTCCCAACTCACACTGTAGAGAAAGGCTGCCAGCTTGCTTTATTGACTTTAGAGAAGCCAATAGGAACCATTTAAAATGGGTAATTACTAGACTGGAATAATCAAGGTAGGTAGTTTATGTGAGTAGTTTAACTCCTAAAATCTCTACTGTGTACTTTGCACATGGTTAATGTTGAGTTTCTGTGCTTTAATGGTTCTGAAACTTGCAACTGGTTTCCAGCTACATTTTGAGGTTCTGGGATTTGATGGTTCTGAGAAATACTCCTGACTTCCAGGTACATTTTAAAGTTCTGGGCTGGAATGGTTCTAAAACTAGACTAACATCAAGTTACATGTTGAGGCTCTACGTTTTGATGGTTCTGACACATACGACTGCCTTCCGGTTACATTTTGAGGTTCTGGGCTTTGGCGGTTCTGAGATTTATGACTAACTTCTAGTGTCATTTTGAGGTTCTGGGCTTTGGCGGTTCTGAGATTTATGACTAACTTCTAGTTTCATTTTGAGGTTCTGGGCTTTGGCGGTTCTGAGTTTTATGACTAACTTCTAGTTTCATTTTGAGGTTCTGGGCTGGAATGGTTCTAAAACTAGACTAACATCAAGTTACATGTTGAGGTTCTAAGTTTTGATGGTCTTGACACATACGACTGCCTACCGGTTACATTTTGCGGTTCTGAGAATTATGACTAGCTTCAAGTTACATTTTGAGGTTCTGGGCTGTGACGGTTGTGAGACATATGACTGCTTTCCAGTTACTTTTTGAGTGTCTTGGCTTTGATGGTTCTGAGACATATGACTGCTTTCCAGTTACTTTTTGAGTATCTTGGCTTTGATAGTTCTGAGACATATGACTGCTTTCCAGTTACTTTTTGAGTGTCTTGGCTTTGATGGTTCTGAGACATATGGCTGCTTTCCAGTTATATTTGAACTGCTTCTCAGACAACAGGCAGTACATATGGAAAGTGAGGTTACACAGGAGTGGTTGAGTCGCCCCAAATCAACTAAGCTCCCGGCTAGGCTTAGATGTAACTTTAAAAAAACGAATCTCACAGCGAGAGCAGCGGAGGAAAATAGGTGTTATCTGGTCGGCTGAGTTAATGTATTTTTTAAAACATCCTACCAGCACTACGATACACTTCTGTTTTATTCATAAGCCATGTTTTATTAAAGAAAAGGCCAACGTCTAACAAGAACAGTCACAAAATAAAAAATAAATAAAAACCTGCCATCTTGGGCTCCCCAGAATGTGATCTCAGACTAACTTGCTGTGATGCCTCCTAGCCTGGTGTCAGACAGCAGCCGGAAATCAGCCTCAGTCTGGACTCAGCCTTCAGTAGTATGCTGCCATTTTACTTTGATCCTGCTACTATTTACTATGTCTACTACTATGTACTATGATTCTGCATTCATGGAAAAATGTCTTCTGAAATGATTTCAGTAGTGCAATCAACTTGCTTGATAATTTATTTGGTAGTAATTATTATTTCCTATGCATTTGTAATGTACTAAATTATTGATGCAAAAGTTTGTCCTTGCAGTCTGTTTAAATACTAAATCATAATTCAATCCATTATATTAGAGCAATGCAGTATGACAATACACAGTGAGAAATCCTCATTGTTGAACTAATACCTAAAACACGATCACTGTAAGGGTTAAGCCTTTAGAAGTCGCAGTTATTGCAGGTTATAAATTAAAAATAGTGATATTAGACATAAATTATTCTTTTTCACCTGTACTTTATTGGAAAAGATGAGATATTATATAAATACTACAGTCAATACCACATTTCAGGCAACATTTATGTAGTAAAAGTGGCAATATTTTATCATTTTAGTCCTTCTTGCTATACTTTTTTTGTTTTTTTGACACTGAAACAGATGTAAGCATATACCTATCATTGCTTACATACTATGGAACTGCAATGAAAATAACAGTACATACACTAGACTACTATAAGTTAACAGCATCAGATACTGTGATGATTTTGCTGTGTGCTCAGTTGAAATACTTTGTTTGATGGCCTTACCTGCTTGTTCATAAAGACGTAGATGACTGGATTGTAGACGGCAGCAGTTTTGGCAAAGAATGCAGGAATGGCAGCCAGCCTGGGGTCTAGGTAGATGGTGGGATGTGCTGTAACAGTGATGGAGAAAATTGCGTATGGGGTCCAGGCCACCATGAAGGCCACAATCATCACAACCACCATGCGAGACACCTGCCGCTCAGGTTTCCTGGCATTCCCCAACCTGCCATGGGTGTTGGACACCTGCACAGAGATACGGCTATGTATGTCTCGCAACGCGTACATGAGAAATAGACTTTAATTTATGACATGACAGCATTTTCCATTAGACAGCAAACACATTGATCTTTCTAAGGTAATAAAATACTATCTGAACCTGTCCTGCCACTGGGATTTGTAAACAGTGTTATCATCATAGCGGGAAACCACTGGTCATACATCATTTCTCAGCCTTTTTGCTCAGACGGAGAGCAGTATATCACTGCTGTGTCATTCACTTTAGTATATATTTAGATGTGTAATAGCATTAGTTTACTCTAGGCAATGTATCTGACGGTGCAGATTCCACTAGCAGACAGCACATGTTGAAAAATCTCCCACCCACCAGACCAACCTTCCTCAGCTTCCTCAGGAGCTTGCCATAGCAGACGACGATGACACCCAGAGGCAGAATGAAACAGGTGATGAAGAAAGTGATGATGTAGGTGTGGTCATGAGGGTTCCCAGAGTACCTGTTGAGAGACCAAATCAATCTATGTAAATCTATGTAGGTTGGAATGGTCATAAGTTAATGACCTTATAAACAAAAGGGTCTAGAAGTGTTTTTTGGAGTGATGCTATAGAAGAACCACTTTATTTAAAGGAAGCTATATTACTAGTTATTTTTGATAGACTTTAAAGCCAAACAAGTCACTGGCTTTTCTCAACAAAAGCAGGATGTATAGCACATGCAGTGGATGTCAGTTCTGGATTCAATCCAAACTTGACCAGATAAAAATATAGGGGTGAGGCAACAGAGAGCAAGGACCACTGAGGAAAACAGGCCGTGTGCTGTGGCCCATAGCTCCAAGAGATAGAGGGAAATTCCACATGGACAACTTGTTCAATACAGCCCTGGCATCTAGGACAGAGGATTTCAGGCAGATGTCAAAAACCCAGCACTGTAAATCCTGACAACTGGATGTTATCCAGGGAGGGTTCGCCTGTTATCTGTATCTCACTGTAGAAAGAGCCGGGCATTTATGAGAGTATCAATCTGAGCATAATTTGGCAGCATGGGTTCTTACTTTACCAAGCCATGTTGAACTTGTTTGTAAGTAGTTGAGGAGATGTTATAACAAGATTCGATAAAAAGTAGCTGTTGTGCACACTGTGTAATATTGCAAGAAAAAAATAAACATTTTGTCATGTGTTTGACATTTCCTGATATTGAACATTTACTGTACATGTACACTACTGAACAAAAATCTAGGCACATTGTTTAAAAGCCTTTATCTGATCAATAAGTGTATTTACACCAGTACGAACACCAGATATGATTAGAACAGATGTAAATAATCATACATACAACACAAAGTAACATTAATATCTTATTCTGAAAGAAGTAGATCAGATCTTAAGCAGTTTGAAGAGCAAAGTGTAGTTCCAGATTTCTCCTGGACGCCCCAGACATTGTATGAATGTATTCAGTTCCTTCAGCAGCAAATCTTGATTTAGCTTAATGAAGTACTGAGCAGTCAAAGCAAGTAATTAGATAATGACTGTAAATAACACTGGGTTGAAAAGCTTGGAAAGGCATAAATAAAAACACTGATGTACGTAAAGCACTACTTGCAGTATACTATTTAAATATTTTTCTAAAAAATTTTGTTTTTTTTATCTTGTCTGAAAAAATTTCCCCAAGTGCCTAAAACATTTGCACAGTGCTCTAATGCTGCACACAAATCACTACAATTACTGTAATTACAGTCTTATGCTTCAACACCACGCAAATTCTATGTTTTGTTGATTTTATAAATGGAAATTTGTACAAAATATCCTCGTAAAGTGACGTTTTGTACATTTTGGTGCACATTTATTAAAAAAGAAATTAAACATTAAAATTAAAATGAGCCATAACTGTTGCACAGACCACATTTCATGCATGCTTTTTCCCCAATGTGTTAAGTTGACCGCTACCACCAGACTCTACAGCAGCTTATTCCCTGAGGCTGTGATGCCCCCCAGCATACACCTGGACTAATCAAAACCTATCCAGCACCTACCACAGACTGATCACACGTACCTTTCAGCACTGCACACCTGCACGTTTATTTAAAACTTGGAATCTGCTATAAAAATGTAACCTTACTGTACAATTCACATTGACAATACACTAGTTTCTTAATCACTGCCTGCTGCTAAATATCATTTTCTCTTTTTGTACATGTTGATTTGTTGTCCTGACTAGTGTTTACTGTCTTGTGTTCTGCAGATCATCACTGTCCAAAGAAAAACAAGTGTCTCCAAAATGGCAACGTTACAGTACAGGCCAGAAACTTTCTTTAATTTAAATGTAGGTCAATGGAACCAAAGTTTTTAAGCTATTTTGGAGCATTTCTATTGGTCCTTTAACCATGAAATTGTCACACAATGTAAATGCCTGCTGCTGCTCTTAAATAAACAATGAAGATACATGTCTTTCATTGGACAGCAACGATATTTATTGTGTGATGTACTTATTGTATGTGCTGCATTGTTTCACACACCTACAAACTCCTGTCTTATGTGCTGCTGCTGCCGTGTGTTACACCGTGGAGCCTAAAAAACAACATTTTATTCCAATGTATACAAGTACAGTAATGGCAAATAAGCTTTAGTTCTAAGTTCCCTGTGGAGGTTGTGTTAACATATTTTTAGAGAATATGTTATTTGACCAAGGGCACCCAAACTTTTGCACACAACTGTACATAATTATATGATTATGTCAAAATGAAACAAAGTATAAAGAAAATATTAAAGAAAACATAGGAGAAGCTTTACATCTATAGAGAAAATCGTATACATAAAGAATGCATTAGCCTCTGAAGTCACTACTGACCCTCTCTACACTTTACCTTCGTTCAATTAGGCAGTGCACCTGAGCCAATTACTGGATCAAAAGGTTTCGGACAATATACATATTTTACAACTGAAAGGTCACTGTAGTTCAGGAGAGCACATACACTGTACAACAAATATGTATGTGTGGATCTCCTGCCTTGCACCTACTTACAAGTACTGCTGCAGTAAATCTACACTGGAGAGAGCAAAGGTGAGACAGAGAGCAAGGGCAGAAAAAAATAAACAAACAGGCAACAGATATAGAAAGACAACAGAACAAAAACAGCTCACACTGAGTTCTGTTCCTTTATCTGGTTTAATATAAAGCGTGGCTGCAAAAAAGTTCTTACCAGTTGGGTTCACAGGTGGTGCCAATCTTGCTGACGGTGTAGCTGCTCCAGCCCAGTACAGGTGGGATGGTCCAGATGAAAGAAAAGGTCCAGACAAACAGCAGGCCCAGTGCTGCGTGTTTTCCCCGCAGGCGGATGTTTCCCAGGGGCCGGCAAATCACAAAGAAGCGCTCAAACGCTAGGATGGCCAGAGACCACAGAGCCACAATACCTACAGGACAGATAGTCTGGTTAAACCCATAGGTTCTGCTACACCTTTCTATGACCTAAGAATAAGTCAGTCATATAGTTACTGAACTGGGATTTTAAGCAGTTAACAAAGCCTAATGATTATACTACCAATGTATTGAAAAAGATACTCATATCTAAACCATATCAGAGCTATCCATATCATATCAGAGCCACTCTTATCATATCAGAGCTACAGAACCTTCCACACATCCTCCACGCAATATCTGTCTGTTAAGATAAATTAAATAAATTAGAATTTGATTTAGCTGCTACTTTCAGGCTTTAATGAGAAAATAACATTCTCCATAAACATGCTGACTAATGGTGTAATGTGGCTACAGCTCTAGTACTATTATAATACAATCACTGTACTGCTACTAATACAGTTCGACTAAAATAAATCAATGTTAATGAAAAATAGATAAATAAATGCTGTCGAAACACAACATTGTATTTCCACTCTTTCATTTTTCACTCTTTGATCTAATTTGAAAATAGTTGTTGCCCTTCTTGATGAAGGGACCAAAAGAAAAGGCCTAAAATGACTTGGTAAAAAAATCTGATTTCACTGACTTACATTAAAAGTGAAGGGCTCAGCCGTCCCTTGTTTCGTTATTATTAAAAGATACAAACTTCTGTTCCGTCAGCAGCTATACATGTGCACATACACGCACACACATTTCGCTCTCCGAAGAAAATCAAGTGTCTCCAATTTTTGCTATTTTTAATTTTCTACATAATTTGAACTCTACGGTTGCTGTTTACAGTGTGTCAAAGTTTCATGATGACTGGACCAATGAAAATGCTCCAATACAACTTGAAAAAATGCTGGTTCCATTGACTTACATTGACCACACAGACAGTTTTTTCCCTCTCCTGTAGGGTTGGCATTTTTGAGACACTTATCTCTGGACTGTGATGATATGTATATTTAATACATTTAGTTCTTGCATGCATTAAACTTTTATATCCTTCTGCTTTCCAGTAGATTTTACTGTCTGCATACGAGGAAACCATTTAGCAGCCTTATACATCTGTACACATCTGTAATAGACTTATTTGCCTTACTTTTTTCAAGCCTAAATAAAAATAGGAAGTTGGAAAACAGTTCCAAAAGCAGAATAAATAAATAAATGAATAAATAAATGAAATACAGTCCAGAGTGGAGGTCCTAGGAAAGATGAAGGTTTGAATAGAGAGGGGAATCATCAGCTATGCGTCAGTGAATGGAATGCCTCTGGAAAACTTCACATTTTGCTATCTGAGTGTCATGCATTAGAGCCGATTCTAATTTACAAATGTTTTAAACCAGTCTGTTTAGCTTGCAAATGTATCTATTAATGATATTTGTGTGGCCTAGGCTGAAGGGTGACACTAGCACTACACGTTTTACTGTGAGCAGCACTCACTCAGAACAAATTACTAACATTCAAAACATTTTACTCACAGAAGCAGCTGCTCAGTACAAAGCTTTAATGGAATGTTCTTAATTCCTATAATAGAATCAGGCAGGTTTACATTTTTGTGCCAAAACTCCAAAAATAAACTTTGCTTTAGATAAAAGTCACAACCACCACAGATCAGAGCTTCTGCACCAAAGCATGAACTCTAAATTTGGACGCTGACACAGACACCACCGCTGTTTTCGATAATTTGATCATTCTCAGTTCACCGGGTGATCTGCCTGCAGGCATGTTAATGTGATTCCTAATGATCATTGATCGTGCCACAAGAGTCAGTGATGCTGTTAATTGTGCTGAAGGAATCAGAGAGAAGAGATCTAGGAGATCCACGAAGACTGTTCTAAGACAAGCAAAGACTCCTAAAGAGGAGATGATGTTTAGAGACAGAGAAGATCTCAACACGGGCTGTGCTCTGTATGCGTCTTTCAACTCTGCTGTCCTTTAATGCTTGCCATATCCTGGTCACTGGTGGGACTTCTCATTTCCAAACTTCTCAATAAACTACAGCTGTTCTATCCTGAGACATAACATAGGCGCTTCATCAGGAGACGCTATTAGAAGAACTAACTTACACCCAAGCTGTAGTTGCTGTAGTTAATTACTGATGTGTGAGGCCGAATGCTGTCCAAGTGGCTCAGCGTAGATTTGAAGTGATTGTATAACCTGCTTGCGTAATGTCAGAGCTGTAGCTGAGGTCAGAGGAAAAAACACTTCTTTTCATAGAGGCGCTGTAAAGTAAAGAACCGTGGGTTTCTCAACCTTCTCAAACTAATGTAATGTAATGCCAGGACACAGTGTAAGTGGAGGCTAATCCAAGTTCTTGTGCACACAGTCCAGGCACTTGAACATGTGCTTTAGGAGCTGAGGGGAAGTAAGAGCCTCGTAATCATGATCATTATTATTTCTATGTTTGCAGAGTTCTTTCCATTGTAGAAATCCACAGAAAACATTCAGCGGGCAAAGACTGAATGTGGTCTTAAAGAACTGCGCTGTGTAATCAAGCTTTTATGAAAGTTAAATAACATTATACAGCCCTACTTTCAGAGGATTGACTGACATCTAAAATTTCTTTCTAAACTGTCTCCTCAAAAAAGACTCTAAAACGCTTGAGAGCAATGTTCCAGCCCCACACAGAGTTTCACAAGCATGGGTCCAACCACCTCCACCAGTAGAAGCATATTTAGTAGACCAGGCTGGTCCTGGATCAGTACACTGGATTTAAAACATATTTTAGACATATCTACACCAGGCTGGTCCTGGATCAGTATACTGGATTTGAAACAACTGTTAAACATATCTACACCAGGCTGGTCCTGGATCAGTACACTGGATTTAAAACACGTGTGAGACATATCTACACCAGGCTGGTCCTGGATCAGTACACTGGATTTAAAACATGTGTTAGACATATCTACAACAGGCTGGTCCTGGATCAGTACACTGGATTTAAAGCATTTTTTAGAAATAGCTACACCAGGCTGGTCCTGGATCAATACACTGGATTTAAAACAACTTTTAAAACAACTGTTAGACATATCTACAACAGGCTGGTCCTGGATCAGTACACTGGATTTAAAGCATTTTTTAGAAATAGCTACACCAGGCTGGTCCTGGATCAATACACGGGATTTAAAACATGCGTTAGACATACCTACACCAGGCTGGTCCTAGATCAGTACACTGGATTTAAAACAACTGTTAGACATACCTACACCAGGCTGTTCCTAGATCAGTACACTGGATTTAAAACAACTGTTAGACATATCTACACCATGCTGGTCCTGGATCAGTACACTGGATTTAAAGCATTTTTTAGAAATAGCTACACCATGCTGGTCCTGGATCAATACACTGGATTTAAAACATGCTTTAGACATACCTACAAAAGGCTGGTCCTAGATCAGTACACTGGCTTCGAAACACGTCTCGAACTGCGCTCTCGCTCGTAAAGTGCATTCAAAGTGGTTTTAAAAGCTTCACTCACCCAGAAAAGTGACCGCGAAGCCCTCCAGCACGCACGCCCACCTCCCCAGGAAGAAGTAGCCGTGGTAATTAGTGGCCATGCTGATGCTCCCTCCGACCAGGGACATGAGGAAGTCGGCCAGAGACAGATTGACAATGATGTAATTGAGGGGCTGCCGAAGTTGCTTGAACTTGTAGGTGACGAACATGACCAGAAAGTTCTCGGAGAGCGAGAGCGCCGTGACCAGGGACATCCACGCGGCGAGCACTTTGAAGTTCCACGGCGCGATGGACCGCGAGGGTCCCGCAAACGGGTCTTCTGGCTGGTACGCGTCGGCCACTTCTGAGTAGCTGACACCGTTTACCGCCGTGCCGAACGCCTCCATCCTCCGAACGCACACTTCGTAATGAGCGAACTCCGCAAAACTTGGATTACGGTAGCCTACAGCGCGCGCAGTACTTTAGAAAGCCATGCGCGCCATGCCATGCTAGCAAGAACTACGGATCCAGACGGCAAAAGCGGGTTTATTGCATTGCGCGGGCTGCGAACTTGTTCATTCTCGGCGGCCGCCGCGGCTCCATCACGGCTCCAGTGTCTGTGTAATCCATGAGCGTGCAGCCCTCAGTTTAGGTGGGACTTAGGTGGCACGCGGTTGGTCCCATTGACTTGTTGAGCTGAGAGCTGCTCGAGCTGAGCTGTGTAGTCTGCGCTGAGGTCGCCAGCGGTTATGTTGACTGTTGCGCGTCTCCCACGGCTTTATATAGGCTGTTAACGGGCGACCACGCGGCAGCGCAAGCATCACTCATGCCCTCGAGGAACAGCGACGTACTCCTCCTGCTCTTCACTGGCTGTGGAGTTTCGAGGAACGCCTGAACGGACGGCGGAGTGCGTGCGTAACCGGAGATCAGAGCGCGGACAAAGGACGAGCTCATACTGCACGAAAGCGAGTTGACAAGCAGTGCATGCAGCGAGAGACCTGAGCTTCGAGTGCTTAGAGAGTTCAGACAGCATGCAACTACGCGGAGTACATGCAGAATGCAGGCAGCGCATGCAGTAAGTTACGCACGGAGGGTATGCAGACTTGAGCACTGCCTGCGTGCAGCTACGTAGGCAGAGCATCCAACTACTCGGAAAGTTCAAGCGGACTGGAGCTCAGACTGACTGCAAGGCACAGAAACTCCCTGTAGTTGATTGTGCACTTTTACAGTAGCACTCTTTAGTTGCACTGGTATGGGGGGTAGTTTCGAGATCAGCCATGACACTCAAACCACCCCCTCATACATACACTGTCCATTTGATCTGCTCCACTGAGCACATAGGAACACTTTATAGTTTCACAATTACAGACTGTAGTCCATCTCTTGCTCTGTATACTTTGTTAGCCCCCTTTCACCTTGTTTTTCAATGATCAGGACCCCCAAGGACCACCACACAGCAGGGTTTTCAGCATCGCACTAACACTGACGTGGTGCTGGTGTGAGTGGATCAAACACAGCAGTGCTGCTGGAGTTTTTAAACCTTGTGTCCACTCACTGTCCACTCTATTAGACCTTCATACCTTGCTGGTCCACTGTGTAGATGTTAAGTCAGAGAGCTCATCTCTCACATCTATTGCTGCAAAGTGTGTGTTGGTCATCCTCTAGTCCTTCATTAGTGGTCACAGAATGTTGGCTGGATGTTACTGGTTGGTGGAATATTCTCAGTGCAGCAGGGACACTGAGGTGGTTAAATATTCTAGCAGCACCTCTGTGCCTGATCCACTCATATCAATGCAACACACACTAACACAACACCACCACAAAGTCACAGCGAATCAGATGGACTACAGTCTGTAATTGTTAAACAAAGTGCTCCTATATGGCAAGAGGAGCTGATAAAACAGACAAAACAGGGTTGTAAATGTAATAGCGGATCGGTGTGTGTGTATATATATACATTAAGGGTGTAAGAAAATATCGAAAATATCGAATATCGGGATATTATATTTCATGATACTGCATCGATTCTCAAAATCACAGTATCAGACTCCTGGCAGTCAGTGAGTCATTGTGTATTGTGTTTAAACCTCTGACCACTAGATGGCAGTGTTGTAATCTATTTTTAGCTCCACTCCAACATTAACAAGCAGCACAAGGGCGCAATGCTATTGTAAGAATTGGCAAACCTGTTCATATAGTGGTGTGTTTTAATAGTAGGATTTGAAAAATATATCACTTTGCTTGCAGTATCGCAATATATTGCATCGTGAAAGTATATTTACTTTTTTTTACTTTAAATTTGCAATATGCAAGCTTTTTGGTTTGAAACACTCCAAAATTAATTACAATTAATAATAGAATGTGAAGAAATAACATTTTGATGCTATGGCAAAGACATGCATTTATCTTTTTGCAGACATATTACCAGCTAGACCCGGCCTGTCCTGCAACATAGTACCACTGTGTACCTCAAGTCATAAATATACATAAATATATATTAAGTCACTGTAGCTAAGCTGAATCAACACGAGTGGATAAAGAAGTAGCGCTGCTGCCCCGACAGCGCATTCTAACCTCTTATCTGTCATGTAGAAGGCCTTGCTTCTGAGTATATCATTTAGGGACAGATAACCAATGAAATGAACAGTAAACGCAATGATCGCTGAAGGTTTTGGTGAACAACTGTTATAATAACCTCCATCACCAAAGAAGCTGAGCACAGAAGCTAAAGGTTAACACTGGTGTGGCAACATGTATTTTCTGGTGATATGTTGCTCCTGTTGTATGGAGCATGAAATGTAAAGAAAATTGTGTGATTTTACAAAATGTTCATTTCAAATTGGCCATGTAGTGTCCTCAGGAGAAGATTCACCTTATGCCTTTGAGATGCATATTTGGAAATTAAGCTGCAAAAGGCATGCTATTTTCATGTTCCCATGTATGTGATGTCACAAAAACATATAGTTTTGTACACTCACTGAGCACTTGATGAGGAACAACTCCTTGCATCTACACTCATCGTTAATAATACCTGCTGGTGGTCCTGAACTGATGAAGCTGGTATGTGGTCGGTGTGCAGAGAAACAGACGGACTACAGTCTGTAAATGTATCAGTGGAGCTGATACCATGGATAATGAGTGTAGATAGAGAGCAGGAGTACCTCATAAGGCCCATGTGTATGATCTGCATGTATGGGCTATGTGTGTTCTCCTCACTCATTCATGTTTACATTACAATGAGCACTTCAGCTCAGACTGTGGTTTGAACAATGCACAGCACTTCAGAGCAGAGCTTGTTTATGTACATAACTCTTACAGACACAGTAACAGCCTATTTAATTCACAGGAATACAGAGAGGTTAGAAAATAGTCCTAAAAAATAAATTATAACATTTTTGATCCACACAAATATCACATGTTGACCTGGGAGCGAGGTGGGTGGTTGCATGTAAGCTAGAGGCCCATTAAGGAGTTATTTTTCTATTGCACAATGAACCCTCAGCTTAGACTGATCAGGGCTATTGAGCTACCGACCTCTCATAACATAATTAATTCCACCTCTTGGCTTGACATCATGACACTGTTTCTTTAGCCTCTTGGCATGAACCATTGTAAGCGCTGATGGACCAGATTTGCTCCAATATGTTCACCCCTTTTTGACCCTATTCTTATATCACCAGGGGCCCAGTGACCCACATGCAGACTTGAGTCATATGACCAGTGTCACAGAAGTTCTCCTTGAATGGGGCACAAAACCTTCCACTCGCTGTATCATACAGCAGCTGTGACACTCTTACAAGTGAGCTGCCATTGGCCAGAATGGAGTGTAAACATTTGATTTTATGAGTATTGCTTTGTTCTTTTTGACCCCTAGTGGATTCAGTCTGACACTGAAAACTCTTACATTTGAAAAGTTTGTTCTGAGCTACTTTGTATCACTGTTTGTAAATGATGGTGTTGGGTATTTGATACAAATGGGCCTTCTAATCTAGTTACACTGTAAATCTTTTATATTTTAGCAAAGAAAGATGAAAAAACACAACTGCACAACTACTGCATGTTAAATATTGCTTTTACAGACTTATAATATACTCATATATAGATATGCTTACTAAAATATCATCACTGTCCAATAAAAAACAAACATTTCCAAAATAGCAATTTTACAGGAGAGAACAAAAACAATCTTTACTTTAAATGCAAGTCAATGGAACCAGATTTTTTTTAAGTGATTTTTTGGAGCACTTCTATTGGTCCATTCATCATGAAACATTTACTCACTGGCAGCTGCCGTGTCCATATGATGCCGAAAAATAAAACAATTGACAAAAAAGGACACAGACATGTTTTTCTTTGGACAGCGACAATATGTAAGAGTTGAAGAGCTTGAATGGTACAATAGGAAAAGCTAAAGCATTGGCTGCCAGTTACATTACATTTGAACTTTTTTTCAGCCGAATGGATAATAGGAGACTATAGAATGGAGTAGCCTGTTGATGCGGTGCAGCGTCCCCAATCTGTCAGGATACATGCGGTGGGGGTCTTACCCTTACTTTTACCTGAGGATAATTCATCTTCTGAAGCTCGGAGGGCTCTCAGAAGCACGGGTTATGATTATAAAGCACAGTGCAGCCTACAGGCCCACTGATTCAGCAGCATATAAATGTATGCTTTTACATCAATGCCATGCGTCCCAGTGAAAGAGAAACAGATAAAAGGAATGTCATACACCTCAGTGACCTCATGATACAGTGAATGACTGCACATAACAAGATCCAGGAGATTTATAAACTCTGATAAATATACATGCACATATATAAATGCGTCGTATTGTGTATTAATGACATTTACTTGACAAGTGTAGAGTGAAATATGACCACTGCTGAAGTCGTGGTGGTTATAGGATGCTGTGTATGTAAGTGACTGAACGTACTGAGTGAATGATGCTGAGTGGAAAATTATATTATTTATAAGCATTGTGATATATTGGCATTTACTTCTAACATACTATACATATAGATACAGTATGTATTTAGATTAACTTAGTGGATCTATGATTACAGACTATCTGTTTCTCTGTGTAGCTCTCTTTTTCTTTAATTTTCAATATCAGGACCCCCATAGCACCACCACAGCACAGGTATTTGTTTGGGTGGTGGATCATTCTCAGCACTGCAGTGACATTGACATGGCAGTGACATTGACATGGACATTAGTGTGTGTGTTGTGCTTGTATGAGCGGATCAGACACAGCAGTGCTGCTGAAGTTTTTAAACAGTTCAGTGTCACTGCTGGACTGAGAATAGTCCACCAACCAAAAATATTCAGCCAACAGTGCCCTGTGACCATTGATGAAGAACTAGAGAATGACCAACACAGGTGAGCTATCATCTCTGACTTTACATCTACACGGTAGACCAGCAAGATAGGAGTGGACAGCGAGTGGACACAATATTTAAACTCCAGCAACACTGCTGTGTCTCATCCACCCATACAAGGACATTTATATAAACAAAATCTATGCCTGTTACTTAGACATACGGTTCTGTGCAAAAGTTTTAGTTACTTGGGGACATTATTATATTTAAAAAGTTATTTTGGTTAGCTCAGAAAAAAACCCCACTCTTTATATTGAACACTCAAAAAGTATTAATAGAGTAATTCCAAGCTTCTCCTTGTGGAAACAACCCAGTATTATTTACAGTTCTCCTCTAATACCTGCTTTGATTGCTCAGTACTTCATTAAGCTAAATCAAGATTGCTGTCTGAGGCGTCCAGGAGAAATCTGGAACTAAACTTTGTTCTTCAAACTGGAGCTCAAGATATGATCTACTTCTTTCACAATAAGATATTCATGTGCGTTATCATTTTGGTGGAGATACTAGTTGGTTTTGTTCCAATAGGAATGATATATGCACACCATTTCCCTTCCATTCCAAATGTAGCCAGTGTGCAAATCTGAGGTTTAGTAATAAAGTTTTACGCTGGAGCTACCAGGCTAAAAGCTGAGAAGTATTGCAAGCTCATCATCTACACTTTAAGCAGCAGCTGTATGACATTCACATAAAATACAGATCAAATTCAAACAAGTTCAAACAATTCAAGTTGCTGCTCCTGTTTTATGAGTTGTACTTTTGTCACTCCTTATAACGTATTCCATAAACAATTCCACAAAATCAGGCCTCATTTAGCAGGTAAAAGGTAATAAGATTCCAAAGCCTGACCGCCACAGAAGGAGAGAAGGACACAGTGTTCAAACTTTTCCTCCCTTTGTGAGTGCCTGCTCCGCACCTCTTTGATCCTGACTCCCTGTCACAGCTCAGTACCGTTCGACAAAAATGAAGATTTATTGCCTCCGATGGCTCTGCAGTCCACACTGGCTCATTTGCAGGTGTTCAGCGTAACCTTTAGAAAGTTAGCTGTGCTCAGTGCTCCGCCGCTGTTAAAGAGGACAGCGCTGGAGCATCTCTTCCTGATATAACTAGTCATAAAGTACAGCTGTTTCGCAGCAACTTTTCCTAATCTCACCCTCCGTCCTGTAGAGAACGCATTCCTCGGCTCCCTGCAGAGCCGGGGACCAAATGGAATATATGTAACTACTTCACATACATTGCAGAAGTAGAGCTGGTGGTAATGTGAACAAATAATTTGTCCCTAAGGTGACTTTTGCTCCTGCTCAAACAAAAAGCCAGAGAGAGAGAGAAAGAGAGAGAGAATGTTTTATACAATAGAAAAAATATGCTTACATTGTAAAAGCTGTTTTTGAGTGTAGTGTTCAATGTTTAAAGAATGATTTTCTTAGCTTTTGCATATTAAGTCATATGAAGTCATTAGATGTAAAATGCTGAGCCAAAATTTGCAATGGGAAACAAAGGAACCAGATGTCCAAAGCATTCTGTCCCTCTCAAAGTCACCTCACATGAAGCTCCAACATGAAGTGGTTACAAATACGTTGCTTGATGTCTGAGACTTTGTTTCACAGCAGTTCTGAGATCAACTTTTAATATGCCGTTGTAAATATCGTCACTGTGCAAAGAAAAACATGTATCTTCATGTCTGATGATTTTATTATTTAAATTAAATGCTCCAGAACAAATTGGGCAAAAAACTGGCTCCACTGACCTTTGGCCCCCCTTTAAGTTGCCATTGTGAAGATACTTGTTTTTCATTGAACCAGCGACTATGTGTTAGAACAGGGGTATTTAATTAGAGTTCAGTTAGGTCCAGTTAAAGGAGATTTCTTCAGGCCAAGGTCCGGATCGTCATCATTTCTAACTTGTATTATGATTTATTGCCCTATCCTGTATACGGAAGTAGCCTAGTATCAGCATCTTATACCATCAGTAACTAAAACACCAACACATCACACATACCGTTCAGTATATTTCAGTATATTTACTGTTTAAATGCTGAACTGAATGAATTATTTATAAACTTCTAATAAGTGTTTTTACTCACTTGAAGTAAAAACAAAGGCTACATTAAAAAAACAGTGTTTATTTGTAGAAACAATAAATAAAGCAGTGTCTTCTCGTTAACTCAGTTTCACAGCTTGACCTGTTGGTTTGGAGCCGCCGGTGGGAAGAACAAACTTAAGTCTCTTCATTTCTGGTTAAAACAGTCGGGTTTCGCCATCAACTTTCCACTATTCTTTCTCCGACCTGCTTTACTGTCTGACTGCTGCTTCTTGCTTCGTGCCTCGCCTGTGTGCGCACCGCACTCCCGAATATGCACAGATCTGATTGGCTGAGGAGCCTTTGGTGATCTTACAATGCATGTGATTGGTCTGTGAGGTTACTGCACCACAAAGCCTGTAAAGACAAGAAGCGTTCCGTCACTTAAAAAAATAAATACTTTCAAAATTAAATCACTCTTAATAGTTTATCAGTTTGGGTCCGCATTGGACAACATCTGGGTCTGGGTCTGGACCGCGGTCCGCCTATTAGCACCATTACTTTCTTAAATTACATAAGTGCACTTTACTTATTTCATAATAACCAAGTGATTTTACTCATGCAATTTTAGCTATGTGTTCCTTTTGTATGATGGAGTTCTAAAACTAAATACACTTAAGTAAACTACACTCAACACGTTCAAGCTCTGCATTGCACATGCACAGAGAAGCGCTGCAGGACAACCTCACTCTCGACTTACACACTGGAAGCAGACAACAACTTTTGAGTCTTGAGGTAAGTTATTTAAATTAAATATGTATTTACCTTTGTTAGTTATGGTTTCGTTACTCAAAATGTAGCACTTGGTGATGCACATGAAGCACATGTAAGAAGCTGTTTGTGCAGCGTGTCATGGCTGCGAGCACATGAGAATAGACAAGTAGGTGGATTTTTTTTTTTTTTTTACTGGAAAGTGTACTTTTCACTGTCACAGATTAGCCAATGTCACCAGTTACTTTATGGTATAAATTTACCACCCTTATGTTTTAGTAATTAAGAAGATGAAGAGTAAATATTCTTCTTTATGTAGTATTATTTTAAGTGGTTTTATTTGGTTTGACAATTTATTCACTGACAGCACGAATAATGAATTTGCCCCTTGACTGTATGCCTATTGAAAGTCTTTGGGATGAGAAGACTTTACAGAGTGGTTTGACTCTACCGTAGTAATTACAGGATCTCAGCCAAAAAGTAATGCAACTTTGGAAGTTGAGTTAGGTTAACTCAAATTCTCTTGCTTACAGTATCGCAATATATTGCCTTACTTACAGTATCGCAATACATTCTCATACTTGTGGTATCGCAATATATCGCCTTGCTTACGGTATCGCAATACATTCTCTTGCTTATGACATCACAATACATTCTCTTGCTTATGACATCACAATACATTCTCTTGCTTACAGTATTGCAATATATTGCCTTACTTACAGTATCACAATACACTTTCTTGCTTATGGCATCACAATACATTCTCTTGCTTATGGCATCACAATACATTCTCTTGCGTACAGTATCGCAATATACCGCCTTACTTACAGTTTCGCAATACATTCTCATGCTTGCTGTATCGCAATATATCGCCTTGCTTATGGTATCACAATACATTCTCATGCTTACAGTATCACAATACATTCTATTGCTTATGGCATCACAATACATTCTCTTGCTTATGGCATCACAATACATTCTCTTGCTTATGGCATTACAATACATTCTCTTGCTTATGGCATTACAATACATTCTCTTGCTTACAGAATTACAATACATTCTCTTGCTTATGGCATCACAATGCATTCTCTTGCTTACAGTATTACAATACATTCTCTTGCTTACAGTATTACAATACATTCTCTTGCTTATGGCATCACAATACATTCTCTTGCTTATGGCATCACAATACATTATCTTGCTTACAGTATTACAATACATTCTCTTGCTTATGGCATCACAATACATTCTCTTGCTTATGGCATCCCAATACATTATCTTGCTTATGGCATCCCAATACATTCTCTTGCTTACAGTATTACAATACATTCTCTTGCTTACAGTATCACAATACATTCTCTTGCTTATGGCATCACAATACATTCTTTTGCTAACAGTATCACAATACATTCTCTTGCTTACAGTACCGCAATACACTCTCGTGCTTGCAGTATCGCAATACATTCTAGTGCTTGCAGTATCACAATACATTCTCTTGCTTACAGTACCACAATACATTCTCGTGCTTGCAGTACCACAATACATTCTCGTGCTTGCAGTATCACAATACATTCTCTTGCTTACAGTATCACAATACATTCTCTTGCTTATAGTATCACAATACACTCTCTTGCTTACAGTACCGCAATACATTCTCTTGCTTACAGTACCGCAATACATTCTCTTGCTTACAGTATCACAATACATTCTCTTGCTTACAGTACCACAATGCATTCTCTTGCTTACAGTATCACAATACATTCTCTTGCTTACAGTACCGCAATACATTCTCTTGCTTACAGTATCGCAATACATTCTCTTGCTTATGGCATCACAATACATTCTCTTGCTAACAGTATCACAATACATTCTCTTGCTTACAGTACCGCAATACACTCTCGTGCTTGCAGTATCGCAATACATTCTAGTGCTTGCAGTATCACAATACATTCTCTTGCTTACAGTACCACAATACATTCTCGTGCTTGCAGTACCACAATACATTCTCTTGCTTACAGTACCACAGTACATTCTCGTGCTTGCAGTACCACAATACATTCTCGTGCTTGCAGTACCACAATGCATTCTCTTGCTTACAGTATCACAATACACTCTCTTGCTTACAGTACCGCAATACATTCTCTTGCTTACAGTATCACAATACATTCTCTTGCTTACAGTACCACAATGCATTCTCTTGCTTACAGTATCACAATACATTCTCTTGCTTACAGTACCGCAATACATTCTCTTGCTTACAGTATCACAATACATTCTCTTGCTTGCAGTATCACAATACATTCTCTTGCTTACAGTACCACAATGCATTCTCTTGCTTACAGTATCACAATACATTCTCTTGCTTACAGTACCACAATGCATTCTCTTGCTTACAGTATCACAATACATTCTCTTGCTTACAGTACCACAATGCATTCTCTTGCTTACAGTATCACAATACATTCTCTTGCTTACAGTACCGCAATACATTCTCTTGCTTACAGTATCACAATACATTCTCTTGCTTGCAGTATCACAATACATTCTCTTGCTTACAGTACCGCAATACATTCTCTTGCTTACAGTACCACAACACATTCTCTTGCTTACAGTATCACAATACATTCTTGTGCTTATGGCATCACAATACATTCTCTCTTGCTTGCAGTATCACAATACATTCTCTTGCTTACAGTATCACAATACATTCTCGTGCTTATGGCATCACAATACATTCTCTCTTGCTTGCAGTATCACAATACATTCTTGTGCTTACAGTATCACAATGCATTCTCTTGCTTATAGTATCACAATACATTCTCTTTCTTATGACATCACAATACATTCTCTCTTGCTTACAGTATCACAATACATTCTCTTGCTTAAAGTATCACAATACATTCTCTTGCTTACAGTATTCCAATACATTATCTTGCTTAAAGTACCACAATACATCTCTTGCTTACAGTATCACAATACATTCTCTTGCTTAAAGTATCGCAATATTACCAAGCTTTATAGTGTTTCTGATTTTCTACATTATTATATTTTCAAATCAGGCTTCTTATTTCTTTAAAAAGTCATGTAGACTGTAAGGCATTAATATAAAGGATGCAGCAAAGGAATTATATAACTCATAATAAAAAGTGGCCAAATTGTGTCACTTAAGACTTTCTGGTATCACTCCAAGTGTCTATAGTCACAGGTCATGCTATGTTACAGTGTGATGCCACTTATTTTCTCGCCGGACTCATCTGCTCTTTTTAATTACTCCACCTCTGGTTTTCAACAACTCTTCATTTTTTCATTAAAAAGCCCAGAGGACCAGTAGGCGATTTCTTTATTGCCCAGTTTCCTTTCTCACTTGTAGTGGACCACTCCAGTTCCATCCATCTGTCCATATTTCCATCCTTTTATCCATCCCTCTGTTCATCCAGCCCCTCATGAAGGCCACCTGATGGCAAATGAAGTTCACTTTGATTTACATCACACACACAACAAGAAACGTCCTCTGTCCTGAGGTCAGGGTCATTGAGTTTTGCTGCCTCTTCCTAAAAGTGCCTGCTCATCTATTTGGCTGTATCAGTCATTTTCTTACTCTTCCATCTATTCGCCATTTCAGCAGCTGTCACTGGAAACCCAAAGCCATTCTCATTGCTTACGTATGACCGTGTGTATTGAAACAGACACTCAAGTGGGCTGGTACAGAGAGGTGGTTACGACAGAGGGGACATTGATAGGGAATCAGGAGCAGAGGCAGTGACCTGTGGAATTGGCTGATCCAGGCCTTTCCCGGAGTCCTCAGGAGTGAAAAGGAATGTGTGAGGTGTTGGCTACAGGGAACATTGGAAAAAATGTCAAAATGGATGGATGGCGTAAGCTTGTTTATCCTCTGATGGTAATCTCAAATTCTCATCACCTTGAAGACAAGTTCCCTGCCTGTCTGACAGAGACGAGCTGTATTCATCACCATCACGTCACCTAATAAAGGTTATGAAGAAACAACTGTCAGGTCTGATGTCTTCAAAATGCTGACCATAACAGCCAGGAATGTCCAGACCCAGGCGGGGAAAAGGTTAGATGTCATCACTTCAGAAATTCAGCGCCTTGCTTTGCCAAAAATTTGGTCAGCGACTATTTAAATGTTTTGAACATATTTCATACAGCTCATCAGAATTATGCTACTAATTAAGTGACTTTAGAGACTAGAAAAAATTTAATTCCCTAGAAAAAACTAATAAATAATGCTGGTAATTATTACGTGAGCTGTGTGTGAACAAATAGCATAAATAATGTAAATGGAACTGCACATCTTGTCTTGATTAGGGTCTGCAGCTGATGTAACAAAATATATAGCTTTACCAAGCTGATATAACAAAATCACATTTTACTCTCCAATAAAAGTGGTGTTAATCATACAGAATATGCATAACTAATGAATATATATATCCTTTGTGTCTGAGGGAAGGATAGGACAGTTAAGGAGATGTGACAGTGGAGGTCGCACGAAAGTAACAAAAGTTATTTTGGCCCAACGCTGGAGACAGGAATGAGCCAAATTTGAGTAGAGTCTGGTATTTACATTGTACTTAAGGCAATTCCAGTTTCTGGGGTGCCCAATTGCTGTGTCAACTGAGCCTATTACTCATACTTCCCAAATCTCTCTATCGCACTCATAGTGAAGACTATGGACTCGAAATACCTATATCTATATATGTATATCTATATATCTATATATGTGTGTATATATATATATATATATATATATATATATATATATATATATATATATATATATATATATATATATATATATATATATATATATATATGTGTGTGTGTGTATATATACATATATATATATCTATATATGTGTATCTTGGTTAAGGTTAAGGTCAGGATTAGAAGTAGGACCAGTGTAAAGGTTAGAATTAGATTATGGGTTGAGGTTAAGGTTAGGATCAGGATTATGGCCAGTGTCAAAATTAGATTTAGGTTTTGAATTGTGGTTAGGGTTAAGGTTATGTTTAGGTTTTAGGTTGAGGTTAAGTTTAGAAGTACCGCAGTACCTGGATGAGTGTCAGGATTAGATTCAAGATTCAAGATTCAAGAGTTTTATTGTCATATGTACAGCAGAACAGACAGTTACACTGTACAATGAAATTCTTACTTTGCTGCTCCTCCATTCACCAATAGATAAGATAACAAATAAAAGAAATAAAAAATATATATACAAAATATACAAAGTATAACAATATAAGTTGAAGTAGATAAAAATATTTTTATAGTTAAAGAATAAAAAATAAAAGTTATGTGTGCTTTTATGTGCAAGTATGAAGAGCAGCAGCCATAAAGTGCAAGTTGCAAGTAACGAATGTAAACAATAATGTTTGTGTGAGTAGTGAATGTAAACAGTATTCTGACAGTACAGTGAGTGTAAGGTGCAGTTTAAATCAGACCAGTTAAAACCAGTTCAGAAAGGAGAGGTTGGAGAGGTAGTGCGTGAGGTGTTCACAAGCCTGATGGCCTGTGAGTAGAAACTGTTTGTCAGTCTTGTGGTCCTGGACTTCACACTCCTGTAACGTCTGCCTGAAGGTAAACGTGTGAAGAGTGTGTGCTGGGGGTGTGTACTGTCCCTGATTATGTTGTGGGCCCTCCTGGTGACCCTGGTGTGGTAGATGTTCTGTAGTGAGGGGAAGGCTGCTCCTGAGATGGACTGTGCAGTTTTGATCACACGCTGGAGAGCCTTTCTGTCCTGAGCAGTAGAGTTTCCATACCAGACGATGATGGAGCTGGTAAGAACACTCTCAATCATACTCCTGTAGAAGGTGCTGAGAATTTTGGTTGGCATACCAAATTTTCTCAGCCTTCTCAGAAAGTACAGTCGCTGCTGGGACTTCCTGATGATGATCTGAGTGTTGTGGGACCAGCTGAGATCCTCACTGATGTGAATGCCAAGAAACTTAAAGGTTTTCACCCTCTCTACCTCAGTCTCCCCTATGTACAGGGGTGTGTGTAGCTCTCGCTTCCTCCTTGGATCAACGATCATTTCCTTGGTCTTGTCTGCATTCAAGGAAAGATTGTTGTCATGACACCAGGCCACCAGCTCAGCCACCTCCTTCCTGTACGCTGTCTCTTCCCCACCAGTGATCAGTCCAATGACTGTAGTATCATCAGCAAATTTGATGATGCTGGTGTTGTTCTGGGAGGCCACGCAGTCGTATGTGAAGAGCGTGTACAGAAGGGGGCTCAGTACACAGCCTTGAGGGACCCCTGTGCTCACTGTTCTTGTGCTGGATGTGCAGCTGCCGACTCTGACTGACTGGGGTCTGTCTGTTAGAAAGTTCAGCACCCAGTTGCAGAGGGCTGGTGTCAGTCCGAGGGTGAGGAGCTTTTCTGAGAGTCTGTGTGGGATGACCGTGTTGAATGCTGAACTGTAGTCAATAAAGAGCATTCTGACATATGTGTCCTTGCCCTCCAGGTGTGTGAGGGCTTTGTGAAGAGTAGCGTTGATTGCGTCGTCTGTAGACCGGTTCCGGCGGTATGCGAACTGTAAAGGATCTATAGGTTGACATGAGGTTTGGGTTAAGATTAGGACAAGGGTAAGGGTTAGAATTAGGTTTTGAGATAAAGTTAGTATTAGGGTTAGGTTTAGGTTTTCACTGTGGCTTCAAAGTGGCTAGCAAGTTAAAGGTGTGAATTAACCCTAAAATGCAGCTCACAAACAGATTGCCCAGAAAGAAAAAAAGAAAAACTTGAGCCCCTATTGGCCCATTATAATGATAAACACTTCATCAGTTCTGGACTGACTCATTCTGGAAAGGTTCCTTGGTTCTCTAGAGCACTGCTGCTCATGCAAGTATGTTAGCTGGAAATGTCCATAAAATATATATTGGCTATGATAAGATAATTAGCTGCAGCTAAGTCAGAAACTATTTTTGATGTGAATTACCCTTTTTTCCTGCTTGTGAAAACATCTGTAGCTGCAGAGGCAGAATCAAACATAGAAAACAAGACAGAGACAGAGTCACCTGAAATACAACCAGCAGCTGCCACGACCCCCACACCTCCTGCAGCAGTGACAGTTAACATTTACAATCACTGCCGGCAACAGCAGCCCCACTTTCCTACAGCTTGGGCCAGCATGCTGGACTAAAATTGATGAACAGCTTTGGAATCGTGTCAAAACATCAACATTAACACCTAATGATCAAAACACTTGTCTTAAGAAAACTGGAAAATGTACGTATAAAGAGAATAGCCTGTTTTCACCATACCAGGTTGCTCTTAGACTGTTTATGACTTTGCAGATGACCAAAATAAGTATTATATATTATTATACTTATTATATAAGACCAGAGCAGACTGAGTCACTGGTGGCCTGGATGGTAACAGTCTTCACAAATTCGATCTCGTATAATAAATGACTAACCTGCAGTGAATACAAGAAACTAATGATAGGATGGTTATTTCTTCCCATGTATTAGAGGGTTTCTTGTCATAACTGGCTACAGTTGGATTGTTTATGTTGTTGTTAACGTTCTGACTCAATGAGGTGGATTTCAGCTGCGCCTTAATCCAGTGTATGGTCGTCTCTAAGCTTCTTGTTTAAAGAGCTTGCAGATTTGCTGTGCTGATTTATTGGCTGCGTTGTTGCACTTGCATGTTAAGCTTGAGTGTGTGTGTGTGCAGACACATACATACATGTGACACTCTTCATGAAATATCACCACTGTTCCGGTCTGAGTGTGTGACTCGGGATTGTTTACAGCTTTTTGATCGGATGCATGGATTCTGGATTTTTTTCCCCATAGAGAATGAATAGGATGGAAACGTGCACGCCAATCTACTGTACTTCTGCTCAACCGACAGACACTGTTTTTCATACACTCACTCAGGGCAGACTTCTAACCATCACTGTAGTGTTGGTTTGACCTGCACTTGTCTGTTTGTTGTTTTTTCATCCCTCTTTTTCCCCCCATAGAGCCCCATTCATTTTCTGTCACACCCAAACCTCAGTTTTATTTAACCTACAGCCTCTGAACTGCATAAACTCTTTTAGGGCAGATCCCCAAGCACTAATCCACAGACACACTGGCTAGCACTCATCTATTTATAGTTTATTCATGCCTTGTTTCTCCCATAGGAACAAATTCAATTAACATTATAGTATAATTATTTAACCTACAGTTACAAAAACTGCCTGTACCTGCCTGTTGTTTATGTGCAACCATTCTGTTGGGTGTGGAAGGTGTGGGTGGGACCCATTTAAAGTGTAGCACAGAAACCCCTGATCATCTTAGTCTGCTGATATATAACATATACACAACAATTTTTAAGTTTTACATAGTCTCCAGTACCTGTTCAGCTAGGATTAGCTAGGTAGCTACTCCCTCAAGGTGGAGGTTGAGCCGTACAAGCGGAGGTTTTCTTTAGTTAATTTAATTTAAAAACCAATGAAGATGAGCACTTGGATAATGTATCTTCCTCGACTTTTGTCTATGTGGTGTCCTCTGTTTTCATGAGTGAATATTTTAAGTTGTTTTATTTGGTTCTTGTGCTGACACGCACAAAATTTACTTTTACTTGAACATTATTAAAAATTAAAGTAGCAAAGTTGAATTTGATTAAAACTGAACTTAAGTACAAGTAAAGGTAGTATCATTCTACTCCAAAAAGTACCTTTACAGGACAAAAATGTGCTTGAGTACAGTAACAAGAGTAAATTTAACCTTTGCTGACTTATAATAAGGAGAATGATGTCTCTGTTATTGTAACTCAGGGCCTGGAACCCCTTCATTAGTGTTAGGGCATGAGACCACTAGCGAAAACTATGTTACGCTTTTTGGCATCAGGTCACACACCATCTTCAGCTGGCTATGAGAGGAAGCTAGCTCAGTATTCCCAGCATGGGCATCATGGCAGAGGCTGAGAAAAGACATTGTCAGAGTTAGTGAGGAAGTAAAAGACCAGTGTAAATCTAAGGCTGGCTTTTACTCATGGGCAAGAGCTACAAAAGAAAAAAGGACGAAAGACAGTCTCATGGCTTACAGGAAAACAACGAATATCCGACAGCAGCGCGTTCATTCCTGCCAGTGTTATTGATGGAAGATTGTGAGTAGTCTGTAGCCTTATCTGTTTCATTCTCATGGGGTAGTTTTTCTAGATACTATAAATCATCTACCCTCAGTCCAGTTCCAGGCCAGTGTACAAAGAAATCCATTCATCTTATGCCAAAAAGTTTGGTCAGTTTTTGTGTCCAATAAGCCATAAAAAATTAAACCCTCCTGTAGGGCTGGGCGATATGGGAAAAAATCTTATCACGATATTTTTTTTCATATCAGTCAATATCGATATATATCACAATATAAATCAAATCACCATTGCCTTTGTACTTTAAGTGAGAAGTGAAGATATCAAAATTTACATTTGGTAAATAGTTTTTTAGAGAACATGAAAACTGTATTTCAAATAAAATAAACACACACACACACACACACACACATATACATATATATATATGGGGCAGTATTAGTATGAAGAGTATTCAGACACAGACACCTGTGTTAAGCAGGCTGTTGCTGGCCCTTTAAGTTCGGGCTGAGGAAAGGACTCATGGCGGTGAGTCGACTCTCTGTCGGCTGGAATGGGGAGTTGGTTTAGCGAATGGGGAAGTTTTCCTACTCTGGATTTTTGGTTATAAAGTCAACTTTGCCTCAGCGTTCTCACTTGAACTCCTACAGGATACATATTTATCTTTATCGATTACAAAATTACGCCGACTAGCATAACGTGCGCCGATGCATCGCTAAGGTGGACGCGCCTGCAGAAAGCATGGATTTATCTGGAGCGCAAGCTGCAGTTACAAACAATCACTCGCAGGCAAGTTGTGGGAGTGTTTTACACAGAAACGCTCAGTCAGCTCTGCACAGATGATCACTACAGTAGAACTGACCCGAGCACTTGAAGTGCTAACATCCCGTAGCGCTTTGTCAACACAGCAGCCGGACACCACCTGTTTACTTGTTGTTCTTAACTTACCATATTATTTTTAAATTGTTTACACGTGTAACATGTTTCTTTCAATAGTAGTTAACGTTTCTGTCGAATTTTCTCTTATTTAATTATCTCTGCTCTCTCTCTCTCTGTGACGACTGCAGTAACCAGATTACTAGCAGGTGTGTTAAACTGCCGCTACGCCTACACTCTACGCTGTGTGCTTCAACCAAACATGAAATGGCTGGAACTCTAGTTCAGCCACCGGATTGGTTTGGAGCGGCGCTATTCTCATTCTCATTGGCTGTTCGTGTTGTCTCTCAAAACATGGACGGAACTTAATTCTATCGAGGAAACGCTATTTCGCGATAATTATCATTATCGTTTTACCGCCCAGCCCTAGCCTCCTGTATTAAAATCTTCTACGCTGACATGGTTTCTCTTCTGATGTTGTCTTTGCTGGTGTTGTGTAAAATTCCTCTCCCCTGCAAACTCTTATTCCCCCTCACAACAGATTATATTATTATACTTTATATATTTTGTATATTCTTTATTTCTTTTTGTTATCTTTATCTACTGATGAATGGAGGAGCAGCAAAGTAAGAATTTAATTGTACAATGTAACTGCCTGTTTCTGCTGTGTATATGACAATAAAACTCTTGTATCTTGAACTCTTGAATTACATTGAAGATTTTGGTTTGGTTTACACACAAATATTGCAAGCATAATTTGGAGCATCCATATGCCTGGGAGTCAGAGTTTGTGTCCTTCAGCTTGTGAACAAATGCATGTGTACAACTCGCTATGAGGGAGCTCAAAGCAAGATCTGTATTTATGACAGTGGTGTACGAGTAAACTACACTCTGGAGGACCCCAAGGGCAAAAAATATCAATTCTCACATAATGCTGCTTTAGTCCTATAAGCAGTCAGGAGCCTGGTGGGTCCAAAGTTTTACTACATGCTTCTATAACCAAGATAAACTTAGTGTTTGCGTCATATTCCATGTAGTTGCTGAAAAACAAGCCTTTTGCAAGCAATAAGTCAGGGATTTTCAGAGGTTAACAAAGAGGTTCATGTAGAGTACCTGTAACTTTTATTTATTTATTAATTTAAAAAAATACTTTAATTTTATTAACTTTATCTTAATATATATTATTATATGTATTATTATACTTTATATATTTTGTATATATTTTTTTCATTTTGTTATCTGTATCTACTTGTGAATAGAGGAGCAGCAAAGTAAGAATTTCATTGTACAGTCTAACTGTCTGTTTCTGCTGTGCATATGACAATAAAACTTTTGTATCTTGAATCTTGAGGAATGTGCAGACAGTACAAATCAAAGTGAGGCATATACACTATCCTGCTGTGAACCTATAACTGAAGGGCTTTAACCAAGGTTCTTCCATGTTGAAGCATAAAGTTACAGCTTGACAAAGACCTCAGAAGAACTAGATCTTCATACAAAAAGGAAAACAAACAAGCGTCTTGGAGCATTTTAAACCTTTTCTCTTTACGAAAAATCCTGATTGAGAAGTTGTGTAAAGCAGAGCTTTTCGAGTCATACTAAGGTTGAGATAGAACTGTAACTGTAGCCACAGTTTCAATAGCTATACTTCACCGGCATTCTTGTGTAGATTATTGGTTCCCTCATTAAAACTGCAATCAATAATGTAATCTAAACCTAATAATGTTCCCCTTCAGCTAACACTGAACAGGAAAACCCAGTGGAATTTAACCAGAGCACTGTAGCAATAAGACACTGCCATGCTACTTCACTCGCACGGGAACCTCAGGAGATGGTGATGCTTGAGGGTCAATCTGTTTGACTTTCAGAGGAGAGTAGCTCAGCGGGGTGGACCTGAAGGATCACGCTTGAGTAAGTTCGAGTTGGGCTAAAATTCTTCCGAGAGCCTTAGACACCTACACCTGAAATTTATCAGCAGCCAAAAAACCACCCGCACTGCCACATAAAGAGATACAAAGATAAGCAAACAGCAAGCTGTTTCAATCTGACTATGTCACTTGGGGAGCATTTTACTCAAACCCTGCGGCATAACATTGACAAACATGTTATGGTGGATGTTATATACTGTTATAACAGATTTAATTTAGTAACATGTCAGTGTCATTTTACCATTATCTGTAATTGGCATGATCGATAATGTGTAATAGGGTTTGAATTAAGTGTTACCATCACTTGGAAAAAAAATGAATGACAAAAAATATTACTGTACCTGAATCTTGAGACTTTCAAGGCATTCTTTCTCACTACATTTAAAAAACTAATTTGTTACTATATAATTTCTATATTTGTGGAAGTGCCAAATTCAGCAGATGATGCCATAATTTAACAAATGTAGAGTCATAACAAATATGACAGCAAGAACAGAAAGGCGGACCCGGATCATCATAGCTATTGACCCCAAGGTACTAATATATGCTGGGTCCCTATCTGGCTACCTTTTTGGGTGGTCATTGAATTTGTTATGATACACCAGACTTATGCAGCACCATACCTGCAGCATACACAGTTGTTGGGCATGTCAGCAATAAAAAAACATAGTTTTGTTTCAATTAAGAAAAAACAATAGGAAAATGATTTTCACCTTAACGAGAGCATAACCTCAATAACAATAAAAAACGTGTCCACTCTTTACCCTAATGAAGGCCACAAGTTAAATGTGGACAGCTGAGATGTACATGATAAAGATGACAAACTTAAAAACCAAAGCCATCAACACCCTAGCTAAAGCGTACCGTCAGAGAAAATGTTTCTTCTTCTTTTATCCATTTATATCTGACCTCTGATGTCTGCAGATCACTGCTGACAGTGAATGACTGATAAAGTCGATGCAGAGAGCATTTGGGTGACTACATCTGCTGTGTTGATGGTAAACTCCCACTGTGAATCAAAACAGCTGTTTAGATGCTCTCCTAATTACTCGCAGGTTTGGACCCCTGGGCATGTGCACGTAAAACCCATTGGAACTGTCAGCGACTATGGTTGTTGATCATCTTTAAACAAGGCTGTAGCTGGCTTCCTATTCACCAGCTTCGTAACTGAATGTACTGTTCAACCTTAATGCTACAGCTTCCTGCAGCACAATTTAAGGTGGAATGGAAAATTAGCAAGGTGGTGGTGTAGTGGTTAGCACTGTCGCTTCACAGCAAGATTATCTGGGTTCAATTCCGGGCCTGGGCCGTTCTGTTTGGAGTTTGCATGTTCTCCCCGTGCATGTGGGTTTCCTCCCACATGTCCAAAGACATGAGGTCAGGTTGATTGGTCGCTCTAAATTGCCTGGAGGTGTAAGTGCGTGAGTGAGTGTTGGCCATGCGATGGACTGGCGAACTGTCCATGGTGTACCCCGCCTGGTGTGCCCAATGATGCTGGGTTTGGCTCCAGCCCCCCATGACCCTGACTAGCGGGATAAAGTGGCAGATAATGGATGGACGGATGGATGAAAAATTAGCAAAACAAGCTGGCAAATAAGGAGCCAACTTCAGCAACCAGGTCTTTAACAAGTTTTTGGACAACACTGATGTTAGTTTGCTGAGCATATTATATTCTGGATGGCATCTCAAACCTTTTATGATGTTAAGGCTTTGTGCAGCAAAGAGAGGAGCAGCAGTTCAGCCTTAATTAGCATCACAACCTCAACCCAAAAGCTGTAAGTGGCAGCAATGCTGTGTGATTTTGTAAAGTTTTTGCTGGTTAAATCTTGAATTTTGAGGTTTCATAGTAGATTATTTGTTTAATTTCTTTTATTATTATCATGATCATAATCATCATCATCATCCACAGATAGAAATTATACTGCTAAAATACTGTTTTTATGGCCATTTATGGCCGTTTTATTGGCCATTTCAAGTTTATTTGTCATTTGCACATCATGTCGGAACATAACATGCATTGAAATGCTTGGGGTGAGGCTCAGATAATAACTCTACAGCATGACAGCAATATATATATATATATATATATATATATATATATATATATATATATATATATATATATATATATATATATATATATATATATTAAAACAGGGCAAACAACAATAAATAGACAATAATTAAGTAAAAATTAGCTAGAATATATACATTTAGTAATAACTGAAATATATAAGGTAATATATACAAAACATACACAAATTATACACACTATCAAAAGTTTGGGATCACAGTGAAATGTTCTTGTTTTCAATGGAGTATCTTCCTTCCTTAACACAACAATGGACTGACGGGTCTCTAAAGAAAGTTGTTTCTTTCTGGTCGTTTTGAGTCGGTCAGCAAGACATCAACTGCTGATCTTCAGATACTAAACTAACCTAGAATGTTGTTCTCCCTTTTATACTCACTTATTAGTAGAATGTTTTTCATCTGTGAAATTCTAAAGTGATCCTAAACTTTTGAGCGGTAGTGTAAATAGATATACACGAGGACATATGTAGAAACTTTTGCTTAGGCAGGTTATCTATTTAAAGTGACTACAAAATATTTATAATTATTAATAATTATGGCTATTTTACTAATCGTACCTCTCTCCTACCTCAGTGAACGAAGGATCTTTTCTAAGACTTGGCCACTAGTTTGGGGTAACTTGTGATCTGCTTTTAATTGGAGCTATAGAATTCAAATATCATATTATATAGAAAAGGAAGGCCAGTGACATTTGCTGGTGGTACTCCCTCGGCTAGCATTTGGGAAAGGTTAATCCCAGATGCAAGCCATAGGAGTGTGTGTGTGTGTGTGTGTGTGTGTGTGTGTGCCTGTGTGTTTTGGTCTGAAAGGCAGGGTTACAACCGTTTAATAATAAAAAGGAACAGTTTTGCACCCAAACACTATTTTGTCATCATTATAAAGGTTACAGTGCTTTGTATGTAATCATCAAGTCACAGAATGCATAACGCTTTAAGGATAATTAGAATAAGGCAATTATCATGGTCATGAATGGCCTACACCTTAGTGATGTAGATAACTAGCACTCAAATGCCACCGTTGGGAAATGTATACATCATATGTCGGATTATATTCATTTTTAGAAATAATTTAAAATAACACAATGACTCCCTTTTCAGAGGAAGGTAGTTTAAGTATGCAAATGAGCCAAGGGATGGTTGATAATACAATAGCAGTTCACTGTGTTGTTGAAAAGGTCTTTCCCTCTGTGCTTTTAATATTTTATTGTCTGTTTTATGAACATTATGGCGAGGTGTAAATGAGACTCTGCTCGCGCTCTGTTGTAGGTGTGTAATCTGTGTGTCAGGATATTGAGGCTAGACGACGTCTGGCTGTCTCATGTAACACATTACAAAGATGCAAATAACCTGCAGTAGCATCTGCTGTACAGGCAGGGGGGAAACACTTAATGCCACCCTAAGACTCCGATAATGAGAGCGGACAAACTGGACGAAGGACATTACTATTTACATACACAAACATGCAAACATGCTCAGAGACACACAATTTAAGGCCACACATATGATAAATCATTGTACAAGCCAGTTTAGTTTAAATGATTTCAAAATGAACTAATATTATCAGTAGAATGTGAAGAATAACAGTTTTGATTGTATGTTAAAGACGTCTGTGTAATGGGGTGCAGAGATAGCTACAGATCTTGAGAGAGCTTGCCCCAGCCTGTCTGATCTTGTAATGCTATTTGTACCTCAACAGAGTCAAGTCTGCCATCAGTCCAACATGAGAGGATGAAGAAGCAGTGCTGCTGCCCCGACGGCGTATTTGAACGTCTTTTCAGTCATGTTGAAGGACCCGCCCCCACTTCAATCATTTAAGGACAGGTAGCCAATGAAAGGAGGAGTAAATGCAACGGTGGCTGAAGCTCTTGACCAACAAACACTGCCACCTGCTGCTGATAAGAATCCACATTTAGCAGTATATAAAAAAAGAAGTGATATAAATAGAAGCACTCGAGTGCTTACATAGAACTCAAGTTAACATTGGCTTTGCACTTCAACACTAGAGACACTGCAGGCAAGTACAGAGATGGATTCTCAGTCTCAAACACCCCCCCCACACCAGGGCTGGACTGGTAATCTGGAGTACCGGGCATTTGCCCGGTGGGCTGACAGTCCTCAGGGGCCGATGCTTTTTTTTCTTCCCTATTTTTTTTAAAGTGACAATTTAGAGGGGGCGGCCCATTGGCCCATCTTCTATATAGACAGTAGACTGAACCAATTAGCGGGAGAGTGTAGTACGTAAGCAGGTGGTAACGTTAGGATAACACAGGGACTTTGAGGTGATGGAGGTAACGTTAGCTCTATTACATGAGAATGATGAGTAATGGTGATTGATTAGTATCAGTATTTATTGGTATTTGCATACTTCCCTAAATTTGGCAGCCACGTTCGGCACCTTCTTCTGATAATATAGTAAACGGTCAAGGCTGAGAAGTGTTGGATGAGCAGCAAGTGTCCATTTTAGGCTACATCATAGCATTTTAGATATTTAGGCTAATGGTGTGTCAAAAGGCTGCATAGTAGGTTGAATTTGCAGCAACTGCTAAATGATAACCCAATGATAACCGTAACCCAAGCAAAAGCTTTGCAATTGAAGCTTCACTAAAGTAAATGTATAAAAGTATTATTAGCAAAAGTTATGCCCACAACAGTGTTAAATGCTGATGTGTTGAATGAGTTCACAAAGCAGCCCTGTCTGTTTTTAGCCGGATCCAAATGCATGTTATAGTTTTTTAAAGGAGGGAGCACCTTTTAATCTGAGGAATTAGAATTGAGCTGCTATATAAGGGAAATTCAGAAAATACATATTAGAGATAAGCAGACAAAAGGGCTGGAACTACAGTATGTGTAAATTTACATATTTGTTTTCCACAATGGCTATTTAATAGACTTTGATTGACTGTAAATTTGTAATAAGGCAAAAAGTCATATTTTTTATATGATGCTGTAATTTTTTGATAATTATTATATGATAATAGTAAAATACATTCCTTTGCGGAACACATACATAAATTACTGCTCGGCTGTTCTCCGCTGATTATGACGGGCTAGTCTAAGCCAAAAATGCCAGGGCCGATTTTTTGTCCCAGTCCAGCCCTGCCCCACACCACCCTCAAATACACACATACCCTTCTGAAAGACCCATAGTTTGAAATCAATTGCCTGAAGCCAATGAATCTAATGTACGTGGACAAAGCCATTTCCAGTGTCTCTGAAAATCACTATAATTAATCGTTTTATGGAAATGGGAATTTATCTTAATTGCTTTGATTTATCAATATTTATATGTAAATGAACTGAGTGCAACTCACATGCATGAAGATGTTGGATCACTTCAAACATATAAGTTAATTAGATTACACTCATTCAAGTCAGTATATAATAGACGGGTGTCACTTAATATTGCACATTTTAGAAAATGCTTGTTTTAAAGGGCTCAAATCATGGAAATTGTCTGGCTATAATATTTGGGCATGACGTAGTGTCTTTCCTTTTATTGTTTTAAGCCAGGTAGCCATTAGCAAGGCAGAACTTGATAAAGTTGTATCAGCAGTCATGCAGAGCAGATGGAGCAGTACATTATGTAAGCTCAACAAATTGACAACATTTCTCAGTGTTAGGCATTTTAAAGATGTTAATTCCTGTCGTTTATGAACAGCTTCATTCCCTATTAGTTTCAGGTTTAAGAAGGAAAATACCTCAGATCGAAATGACTTCTGGGGAAGATCTGCCATTGAAGTCAACCCCTCATGTCTCTGAGGGCTCATCTAAACCCCCTTCAATTCAGCTAATAAACAAATGAGCAGTCCTTGAGATGGCCCTGAGGATTCCCCTGAGGGAAAGTGACAAGGCCAGGTTGACAAGGGCTTGTTAAAACTAGTATTGATACAAGGAGGCACAAAACAGGCCAGCCAATCAGAACAGAGATCTTTTACAGACATCTCTTAAAGGCACAGTAACAATTCGGCAGTTTAATGCTGCGGTTAGAAAAAGATCATGTAGCACACTGTAGGAATAGAAATGTAGGACATGAGGCCCAGAGATCAAAGGAAGAGCTTCTTGTTGAGATTCACTATATGATACTTTACTACTACACTACCAGTCAGTAGTTCGAGTACACCTAACTGAGTGTATTTGCATTTGTATTGACATTTTGATCTTATATGTTGAAAGACAAGTCTAACTGGTGAAGTTGGCACCCATGTACAAAAATATTTCTAAAAACAAACATTTTATATTTAAGTAAAAAATGACAATGCATAATTTTTCTAAAACCTATAACCCCCCGATAGCAAGCAACAGAAACAGCAAGACCTCAGCATGTATACTGTCTTCTTCAGTTCTGTTAGAAAAGCAGTTCATGTGGTTCCTCATAAAGTTATTTTATAGTTCTGACATCTACACAGTTATTCACTATAAAATAAGAAAACCCATGTGTGCCCAAACTTTTGAATGATAGTGTACACTCGCTTCCATTTAGAGATGGCCCAGATCTGAAATCAGCCTTAGGCATTAAGAAAAATCTCCACTATGCTTTTAAGCAGGTACCATGTATGATATTCACTCAGTGAAGCTCAGTGGCCACAGGAAGTCTGCCCTTTTTCTCTCAAGGTCACCAAACCATGCAAAATAATGTCAAGAAAAGTGGTGTGGAGTGATCAGAGAGAAATAGGTGGCCACCTGGCAGACACAGAAACATGATGCCACACAAAGTCCATTTCCAAACTTACATTTAACCACAACACATGAGCAGTTGAGCGGACACTTCACTGCTTTACTAAATATTTAGAACATGTACAAGTGACTAAATAAAATAAATGAATGTTTATGTTATTATTGATTCATGGGATGTGATAGTATTCTTAGCATTTACCTTCCATGTGTGTACGACCACTTTTAGCTTTGCATTACAACTTGGTTTGGCATAAAAGAAAAAAAATCATGAAGTTTGTCAAATAGAACACAAAGACCAGTTATGAAGTAGACACAATAGGATATTACTAATTAACAAGACTTACTTCAAAAACAGCACATAAACTATACAGGAACTATAGTTTTATCTCACATGAGTGATTGACTGATTGTTCATTCATCTATTTACTTATTTATTTAGTTTAGGTCATTAAACTGGGACCTCCCATGATGATTGCCCAGGGGCTATCACGAAGCCATGAGCCAATACTAAAGTTGCATTCATTTCTTAGTTAAAAAAAATACATTAAACAAAAACTAAATTTATCAAATGGCTTTAAGACACTTTTTTTAATACTTGATACATATCAGATTGTACAATTCAAATAATTAATTCACATCACTATTAAAGACCACTGGCATTAGCCAAAGCTAATTTCATCCTGCATGACAAAAATGCATAATATTTGTTTAATGCAAGTATTGCAAAATGTTGTTAGGACATGTTAGGCATATTAAGTGAAGTTTGCAGAGGCATGACTCACTAATAGTTCAAGTTTAAGTTTATTTGTGTAGCACTTTTTACAACAATGTTGTTAAAAAGCAGCTTTACAGAAGTTTTGAAAACAGACAGTTACAACATATATCTCCCAGTGAGCAAGCCAGAGGCAACAGTGGCAAGAACACCTCCCTCAGACTCGAGGAAAAGACCTTGGGAGGAACAAAGACTCACAAGGGGAGACCCATCCTCTTCTGGTCAAACAGTATTTACAGTTTAATAAACTAAATACTAAAGAAAAGAGTCTCTGTTTGAAATCTGGATAGCAAAGCTTCAGAAGCTGCACAGGTCTGACTGAGGCAGTCTCTGACTGAGTCTTTATGTAAAGTGGGCGTGAGCTGAAACAGTCCCATCCTATCTCAATGCTGGTGGATCTGGATGGCACAGTGATGTAACTGAGGGTGTAGCAGTTGACACAAATGGACAGGAGAGCTGGCTGGTAATGGGTGGGGAGGAGGCCCTGATGGTCAGTCCTCCAACAGCATTCAACAGATGGGAGGACAGTCATTATCTCAGGAAAAGTAAAGAGAATTAAGTTAGAGAGAAAATTAAGAGAAAGTTAGTTCGGCTCAGGAGTATGACTGTAGAGAATATGAAAGTTAACAGAGTGTGGCTGGTGACTCCGGCAGATCTTTGTAGGAAGATTGAAGTCTTCTGGGAACCAATAGCAAACAAGCATCCTGTGATTTGAGTAAGCACAGCAGTTCATAATAGGAAATAAGATCTTGCAGGTACTCCAGTGCGAGACCGTGCAGGGCTTTATACGTCAGTAAAATAATTTTATAGTCGATACGGAATTTGACAGGAAGCCAGTGTAGTGCTGATAAAACTGGACTGATGTGATCGAATTTGCTGGTTTTAGTTAGTACTCTAGATGCAGAGTTCTGAACTAACTGAAGTTTATTCAGGTTCCTGCTGAAGCATCCTGACAACAATGCATTACAGTAATCTAGCCTTGAGGTTATAAAGGCCTGCACTAACTTTTCAGCATCAGACATAGATAATGCTTTTCTTAACTTAGAAATGTTTCGCAGGTGAAGAAATGCTGTTCTTGTAATATTACCTACGTGTTGATTAAATGTCAGATCTGAGTCAATAGTCACACAAAGCTTTTTGGCTACTAAACCAGGAACTACAGAGAAGTCAGCAAGATTTAATATTAAATCCGAACATTTAATCCGAGCAGCCTTTGGGCCGAGGAGGAGAACTTCCGTTTCATCAGGGTTCAAAAGTTCTGCAACATCCAAAGTCTAATATCTCTTACACAATCTTATTTAGTTTCTTGTTTGGCTGATATGTACAGCTGTGTATCATCAGCATAGTAGTGGAAACTAATTCCATGTCTATTTATAACTGAGCCTAATGGCAACATATATAATTTGAATAACAGAGGACCTAAAACAGAACCTTGTGAAACTCCATATTTCACTCTTGTATAATTAGATGATTGATTATTTAAATGTATGAGCTGGAAACGGTCAGCGAGGTAAGATGTTAACCAAGATACTGCTATACCTGTGATTCCAACCATATTTTCTGATCTGTCCAGAAGAATGGTGTGATCTATAGTGTTAAAAGCTGCACTTAGATATGTGGGATATGTGGCCCTGATCAGAGGCAAGAAGAAGATCATCTGTTATCTTAAGCAGTCTCTGTGCTGTGGTGGGGCCTAAAACCAGATTGGAATTTTTCATATACCGTATGTTGTTCTTATGTAGATAGGAAAAGATTTGTCGGGCTACAGCTTTTTCTAAAATCTTAGAAATAAATAGTACGTTGGAAATAGGTCTATAGCTGGACAGTTCTCTGGGGTCAAGTTTTGGTTTCTTTATCAGAGGCTTAATAACTGCTAGCTTGAATGATTTTGGTACATGTCCCAGGCTAAGAGATTAATTAATTATTGTTAAATGGGTTTAATTATAGCTGGTAATGCTTGTTTCAATAGGTTTGTTCTTTTTAATAGGTCTTGCTTCTATAACCACATTTCATATCATCCAAACCAGATGATGGATAGGTTACTGGTATTGGTAGAATCTTGTGGAACTCCATATTTTACTCTTGTATAATTAGATGTCTCTTCTATAATAGTCTCTTCTATAACCCTAGTGTTTACACCCACCACCAACGTCTTACTACCTGAAATTTTCTAATTCATTAAAGGAGCATCTGTTAACTCCCTGCCTCCAGTACAAAGCCAAGCGAGTTGGAGACTCAAAGAGAACAAATTGTGACATACAAATAGTTAAGTGTATCTTACAAAGCTCTATGATAGCTAATCTAATAAAGCTGTGCACAGTGGAACTGGAGGCCACAAAGCTCTGTAATAGATTCTGTTAATAACTCACATACAGGCAAGTCGTTATTAAGATCCTCCTGCCCTCGCTCCCTCCCTCTTGCATCCCAAAGAAAATCAATATGGAGGTTAGCCAGCATCTTCACTGTTAGGTTCTTTATATTAGGTAGTATGAGTCTGTTGGGGAGTGTGTCTACTATAAAGTTACAGTCATGAACATCTATGTCAGGGACAACAAACTCTGAACAAGTTCTAATGTGGAGTCTAATGTGGAGTCACATGCACGTCTACATTTATGCTCTACACCATGCTCATAAAGGCAGACCCATGAAGCATGGTTGCTGTGGTAATACAATTATCAACCAAACATGGAGTAATTATGGTCATAGAATCTGGTTTTGTCCATCAGGTGGATATGCTTTGTGCTCTATGTAATTATCCAAATTAAATAAAATTATCCAAATTATCCTAAAAACCTGGATCATTCATCCAGTACTACGGTATCCACAAAATCTAGTCCAGTTACAGGCACAGAAGCTTCAGTATCCTAAAGATACGTTAAGGCAAAACATACATGCATACATTTGAACCCTGGTATTATATGCAATAATGTTATATGTGGTCTTCACAGTGAAGAATATCGTTGCTGTCCAAAGAAGAACAAGCATCTTCAAAATGCCAGCTTTACAGGAGAGGACAAAAACTGCCTTTACTTTCAATGTAAGTCAATGGAACCAGAATTTTTTCCAAGCTAGTTTGGAGCATTTTTATTGATCCATTTATCATGAACCTTTCACACAACGTAAAGGGCAGCTGTCGTGTTTAAATTATATAGAAAAATAAAAATAGGCAAAAATAAATGAATTGGACAGCAACAATATATATGTGTGTATGCGCATATATGAGAGAGAGAGAGAGAGAGAGAGAGAGAGAGAGAGAGATGAACATCTGACAAGGACATATACTCTTCTCTCCAGGAACTCTTCATGCCAAGCAGACCTTCTGTCAATCAAGATATGAAGCAGTATCTTATTATGTATGCCATATGACTGGTTACTGCATGTGACAGCGCTGACAGAGCAAGGAGCAAGGGTGTATCTAGAACTTTAAGAAGTAGGTAAGTCCCAGAGGTTTTACTGGGGGAGGGGCACACTACTGTATGTAGTACCATTACTGTATTGATATAATACTGAATTAATATAAAGTGCTGCATTATTTTTTATATGTATATTCTGCCCTCGCAGATGCGTCTTTGAGCAAAGCCAGACAGATTGCTAACAAGAACTCCAGAAAGAATCAAGCGCTTCATAAAAGAAGTGACTTTACTGAAGATTTCAGTTTCATACACATCCTTTGTTCTTTGCTTTGAATCTTTTTATCCATGATTACTTTTTCCTTCCTTTTGTTCTTTTTGTAAAACTGCAAAATATAAACCAAAATATAAAATATAATATTTTAACAATGTGTACTTTTTAGAAACAAATATATCAATTCAACATTATCTTTTGCAAACATGAATCATTTTAACCATGTAAACAGTGCGCTGTAATAATCACAGATACATACAAACTCTTTTTATCCCTTGATACTGTTTAAGTAGTATAAACAATGAAACTACAGTCAATTAAATGTAAGACATAAGCCAGGGGTATTTAATTAGAATTCAGTAAGGTCCAGTTAGGAGAAATTTCCTCTGGCCAAGGTCCGGACTGTCATCATTTCTAACTTATGATCAGTGTTATTGTTCAGTGCCATATCTCTTATACTGAAGTAACCTAGTGTCAGCATTTTATGTCTTCAGCAACAAACTAATTACAAATACTGTTCAGTTTATTTCCCCAGTATTCATTGTTTTAAATGCTGAACTGAATGAATTATTTATAAAACTTTAAATAAATGTAAAAATTAAAAATACCTTTGAAAAAAACTGCATCATAAACTGCTTATTTATGTAAAAAAAGTAAATAAAACGTGCAGTCTTCTTGTTAACTCAGTTTCACATCTGTGTGTTGGCCATTAGCGGAAGACGATAAATGGATGGATATGAGATACGTGTTGCTAGCGCCATGTTAGTTAGCGCCATGTTAGTTAGCGCCATGGTCTCAGAACCTATGAGACATGTTGGTTTGGTATTGTCTGTGGGAGAATAAACGTACATGTCTCAGTCCATTCCTGGTTGAAAAGTTCTTTTTTTTAGAGCATGCCGTCCGGATGCGCCTTTCTCTCTGACTCGCTTTACTCTTCACTTCGTATCTCGCCTGTGTGTGCGCTGCCCTCCCGAATCTACACAGATCTGATTGGCTGAGGAGTGTGTTTAGTGCGCTGCAAAGCCTGTACACTGTAAAGACAAGAAAAGTTCCGCCGCTTAAAATAAACACAGTCAAAACACTTCTCAATAGTTTAACTAGCTCACCTGAACGACAACTGAGAATAAAATGGAGCCGATACAGAACTTAAAAAGCAGTACCCAAAAATCGCCATGAGGAGGCACTCCAACAATCCTGAATAGGGAACAGAATATGTAAGTAAATCTATCCATCAGTTCCACGTGAATGCAGTATTCAGTAGCACGGCCATACAACCAAGTCTTTTAAGGGGCGTACGAAATTGCCTACTTCAGTAGTAGAAATCGCCTATAATCAGTAGGTAAGCGCGTCTAGTATGTCCGAATATTCAACACAGCACACTGCGCTATCCCATAATTCACCTGGAGCCGCAGATGAATTCAAGGCGGAGGATAAAAGCGGTGAAAAGCGGAACATCGGCTGTGTGTACGTAGCTACCGCTAGTGAACTGCCGCTACAGAAGCTAACGCTACTGCTGAGATAAACAATGATTACCTCCCGTTTCATCTTCTCTGAGCTACAGCTACACACCGTCTGATACATAATCAGATAAAAACACAGATCAGTAAACTGTATTTGTCAGTAAACGGAGCTTCTAAATGACTAGCCGGACTGTTATGGTGGTGGTCTGACGTCTTGCGTCACAGGACGCTGGCAATATGGTGGACGTAGTACGTCTGAGCTTGTGTGGTACTAAAACTCTCCTACTGAAATTACCTACTAGTCTGCCGCTCGAGCAGTACGTACAGTCTCTAATCTAGTACCTACTGACTAGTACGTGGTTTCGGACGCACCTTTAGTTTTTCGTGGTGAACTGAAGTAGATCAATAAGTTAATACAATGCATCACTTTTATAGTGGACACCAAAGCCACCTTCCACACATGCATGCACTTCCGTTAGCATGATGAGTTAAAATGAAGTCCAATACAATCATTGATCTTATATAGCCTACTTCATAATGTAGCTCACAGAGCGGCGCCGTTAAATTGGTAACTACACTCACGGGTGTTTTTTAACATAAAGTATAACTGATGCTTTATTAACGATGGCTGACTGATTAAGGCTGAATGTCTCACTTTCCATAACTGGGGTGGCTAGAAGGGCAGCCATGCTTCATTCCAAAGTGGCAGTGGCCACCGCTTGGCTGCGCCTCTGTGACCAGAGCATCAGAGCACATGGCGGACACAGAAAGACTGAGAACCAGGAAACTTGCTGGCCGATGTAAAAGAAGAAAGCGGAGACTCATTTCCGTTTAAAAGGACAGAGTCTGGAGAATTAAGTGTGACAGCTTGACATTTTAAAACCTGACATGAAACAGTGCCTTCATGTCTTTATAAGTTTTAAATTCAGTTTTCATGCTTCTGAATAGCATTGACTGTTCATTTTACTGCCTTACTGTCCACATTAGCAGAGGCCTTAAAATATATTGGAGCAGACACGCAGATATTCTTAATTTGAACAGGCACTTCCCCAGGCAGCAGGAAATACCCAGTCCTGTGTTCCTACACGAAGATGCAGAGAGGGAGGTCATGGGAGGTCATAACATGCAAGGAGGGTAGACACTTACAAGCACAGGTTAATTGTAAAGCCCAACTTCTCAACTACACCATTGAGTCACATTATTATGACCACCAGCTACTATCCAGAATAACAGCCTTCTCCAGCATGGACAGCAGCTAGACAGACTGAGAGACTCAGTAAGGTCCTGGTAGGTTGTTACAGGTATCTGGAGTCATGCTGACTGGAGTGCATGCCACAGCTGCTGGAAGGCGTGTGGGGGAGGATTTACAGAGGGAAAATGACAATCAAGGTGGTCCCACAGATGCTCAACAGGGTTCAAGTCTGGAGACCCTTACAAAAAAGAAGTTTATTTAAGTGTACCATTAGTTTACTTCTTTTAAACTAAAAGAAAGTGAGTTTGCTTTCAGTTTACCTTTTATGTACTTCTCAGTGATATACTAAACACAGTTATACTTAAGTATGCTTGGGTTACATTGACAAGTATAGAACAGTCTAAGTATATTTGGCCTTTACTTGTACTTTTTGATTGAGATAGTAGAAGGAAGTATTCTTGAAAACACATTCAGTAGAATATTTATTTAAAATTTGATTTATAAAGATTTATAAAGATAGAAAAATGTTTCTTAATCTGAGCGTGTCTTATTTATTTTACGTGTGACCAAATGTGAGTAAGTAAACATAGTAAAATTCTATTTTAAGTAGAAAAAACCTTAAATCTAGTCATATACTTTAAAGTACAACAATAATATAAGCAGTAAATTATAAGTATTATGTTAAGCTCACTTAAAGAAAACTTACAAGCTGGTAAACTAACAGTAAACCCTTAAATTTACTTTTAGTGTAGTTGCAGTGCAAAAGTTGTAAACTAGTTGTATACTTGGTTTACTACTCTTACAATTAAAGTGTACTTAAAAGTATACTTTTAAAAACTAGAAAGTGGGCCAATTTAGTCCCAAGAAGTATTAAAATAGTACATATACAGTACAAGTGTACTACTAGTACAATGAGATTCGTATAGTAACTACTTAAAGTATACTTAATAAAATGAACTTTAAATATACTTATTTTCTGTAAGGGGAATTAGTAATTTGAAGTCTTGGTGACACTCTTTCAACCAGTGTTGGAAATTTCTAGGTGTGTGATGTGTCACATTGTCTTGCTGTAAGATCCCATCCGCCCCAGAGAAGACAATCAGCATGCAGGGTGTAGATGATCTGCAAGGATGGATTCATACCCAAATCAGATGAGCGTGCCCTTCACATGGATGGGCCCACAGAATGCCAGGAAAACATACCCCAGACCATAGCGCTGCCACCTGCGCCCTGCCACCCCGGTCATAATAATGTGACTCGACTAGTACAGCAATAATTACTAGTCTGTTTGCATTGCCAGTCTTCCTAAGCTCCTCATGCAGTGCAGAGCCAGTGGCAGCTGCCACAGTATGTTCAGCAGAATTAATCCTGCTGACTTGCAATGGTCTTTTTTAACATGTCTTTCATGTGACTCAACAGAGTATGGCATGGGGCAGATGGACACCAGGAGTGGGTGAAAGCCTGGGACAGAGGGGTTGGTAATTGCTGGCACTGTGGCAGAGTGTATGGGGTGGGGGTATGTTGTAAATATTCAGCAAATGGCTCCACAACCACTACGCTATTAAACTTCAATATATAGACAGCTACTCTTTAACAAGACAAATAACAAATGCCTTCATTTTCTTTATGGCCAGATAATCTCATTCTGCAGTTCAGTGGTTTTGCAGAGCTTATGTGGGCTTCTAGGTCATTTGCATTAGTGGTAGAGCAAAAATATATTATTTTCTAAAAATAACGATGAAATGCATTTTTTATTAATGTCATACTAATGACATGTCTCTGTAAAAGTATTAATAAAGAATGTCAGAATGTTTTTTTATCTGTATGCTGCCAGGTTTCACCTCAGATCAGAGAATGTGCTCGGTGGCATCTTTGTGAATGAACCTAATGCAGGTGGTGTGTTCACACTCCAAAATAGATCTGAAGGTTTAGCGTGGTTGCAGTAATCAGTACTGAAACTGACATTTAGTAAATTCTCTTAGTCACATAAACTGTGACTGTGCATTATAAGGTGTAGCGCAGTAAAAAACATGGTTACCGGAACAGTGAGCTGCTCTCACTGAATAGCCAGCTGACGCTCTACTGTTTGTGAACTGCCTCGCACCCCCAGCTGAAATGGGATTCTGATTTGTTCTGCTGCTTTGTTTAGGGAAAGGAAAGGCTTTTTAATGTCTTTGTGGCAGGTCAAATGTCTGCTCGTCCCCATAGTTCCACTGACTCTGCACGTGCATCACATTTTTTACACTTTTAAAAATGCATTTAACATTTAAACATTTAAACATTTAAACACTTCATGTTTGCATGAGTCTACATCAGCAGGCAACTGGTTGTAACCTACCAGACTATATAACCTTCTATATGTTTTGGAGAAATTAAACAAAACACCTTGTTATTATTCAGAATATATATATACATTTTTGTCTAATGCTAGTGCTCCTAAGGAATTTTACGGAAAGTCTCCTTAGCTATTCAAGATCAACTTTTGAAGACAAAAATTGGCCTCTGGGAAGCGTTTTGTCTTTTACTATGTAATATTTAGAGAGTCCCTGGATCACGGTCATTGAAATAGTAAGAATGCTTCTCATATCCTGATCCTCTCTGTTCTAAACATAGATTAGTGCAGAGGGTCTCAAATAAGTGAGTGGAGTTTGATTTTTATTAGTGTATCGTATGTGAGGAATTGTTTTACTACTCACATTCATGTCCTTAGTCATTCATGCATTCAGATGTCACCAAATTAACATCCACAGCATGCTGAATTCATGGAATCACAAAAATAAGAGTCTGCAATTAACCAAGTCTACAGGTACCCACCGAACCTGTTTGTTCTAACACTAAGCTGGCTTAGTTGCCTTGCATCGCTCGTCATTTGTCTTGATGAAGGAAAACAAAAAAGCAAAAAGATGTGCCAGATGGTGGGAGACCCTCATGCTAATGTGGAGAGTAAGAGCTGCGCTCAGCAGGAGGGCAAGTGGGCACGGGTGAGTAGCGCACCTATGCACAAAGTCAGAATCAATCAATCCTTGAGAGAGAGAGAGAGAGAGAAAAGGAAAGAGTAAGCCAGTAAGATATATATTGGTCTACATATTTGAACTCCTCTCAGATTCTCCTTTGCAAGTAGATCCCTTACAGCAGGCACATAATGAAAGGTATTTCTGTCTAGTGCTCCAGGTGCTTTTGTTTGGCCTAACTTCTCATCCAAATACCGGCTCAAAAGAAAGAAATTGCGTGGACTCACCTGCTAACTCTTAGCAAACAATAGCTTTTCACAGCAGTTGTTTTCAGTGAGCGCTGAGACCACTTGACGGCTCCTTGAGACTGTAAGCGAAAATGAGGAGCAATCAAGTAGCGGAGCCTGAGCACCTGAAAGTTTCAGTTCCTGAAATTCACCAGACATGCAATTAGAGTCACAGCCTGAGTACAACTCTTTAGGTGAGTGCAGGCAAGTGAACAAACAGAGGAAGGCATCTATCGCGGGCCAAAACCCTGCTGAACCACTTCAGGGACAAGAGTCTAGTAAACAGGAATGTATTTCCCTTCCCGAATTGGGCAGTACATGATCAGTCAAGGCACACCAAAAAGCCACTGTGGGAGGACATAATGGGGCCACATGAATTTTCTGATTTGTTTCCTCGGCTACTTGACAGCGCTGGTGTAAACAACAAACAGCTGCTAACTCCTGTTATAGCATGCGCAAAATCAACATTTCTTCCTCCTGTCTTCTCTAAATGTCCTGCTATTGTTTCTCATGCAGAGCACAAGCCTACTTCACAAAGGTGCTCCCTCCAGTCTCTCCAACTGTCCTCCAGTGTGATGATTTGCAGCCTTCCATTCACATCAGCATACTCTGCACAAAAAGCGCTTGTCTACCAATCCTAGCGTTTCAAACTAGCCACAGTCTGAGGCCAGCCTGCTCCTTCGCTCGTCAACAATCAATCTGGGAGTTATTGTGAGTTTTCAGCTTTTTACAACGCTGTACTGTAAAACCAGTAACCACTAGCAGAGTCTTTTCAGAATGCTTTTAAGCATTTAGTGCAGCTGACTAAAGGTTTCCAGCCCTGGCTAGACATGATGCACAAACATCAGGGCTCTGTGCAAAGCTCAATGTGTAGAATCAAATCTCTTGGCTGGGATGACGCAGAGGAATGACCTGCTCACGTTGACAGCAGATATGTCACCACTGTCTGATCATTTTCATTTTCATTTGACTGGCCTAACTGTAAACTGTAGCTCATTTAACAGAAGGTGTTAGAGGCAGAATCTTCCACCAGCAAGCGGCCCACTCCAATGGTGCCATTACGCACTGGACTTGTACATAATACACATTCACCATACGTCCTACATTTAATAACTTTACCATTACCTGTACATCAAAGCATCTAATGACTGACAAAGATGAAAAGAATTAACAGAAATATAATAAAACCATAACAAACAAGTTTGCTCATCAGACAATCTGGGCATGGTCTTGAAAGTCCAATAAACCTATCGTCAGTGTGCATTGAAAATTTTTTGTCGATTTTGAGTTCTCTACATCGTTTGAACATGACAATGATTGTTTACATTGTGTGACAATTTCATTATGAATGGAAGAATAGAAGTGCTCCAAAACAGCTTGGAAAAATATCTGGTTTCATTGACTTACACTGAAAGTAAAGTATGTTTTTGGCCTCTCCTGAGAAGTTGCAATTTTGAAGATACTTGTTTCTTGGACAGCGACAATATGATGATCACTGATTCGCTCTCCGTCACTTATTCCCCCTCTTTCACTGGCTTACCCTTTATCACAGACTAGCCCTTTATGACTGACTTGCCCTCCAACACTGACTCCCCTTTCATCACTGTGTGTCGGTCACTTTAAGTGCCTTAGACTAAGGGCATGCGCACTACAGTGTAATGCTCAGACTCGACAGGTATGGATGTATGGTGGTTAGCTCTAGGTTGTAGCCTTTACGTTCTGTCTACTGATGTTATCCTGGATTGTGATAATGTGGAGTGTGGAAGCTCCCCAGCCCAATAAATGTTCTCCACTGCACTGCACTTCACCTGCTGTCTCCTGTGTGTTCCTTCTGGAGGACAGGGCAAGTACTTAACCACCCAGTAGCATCTCTACCTCCAGGAGCGATCGCCCCACTAAGCATCCATCACAACTGACTCACCCTCTGTGACTGACTCGCCCTCCATCACCTATTCCCCCTCGTTCACTGACTAGCCCTCCAACACTGACTTGCTCTCCATCACCGACTCCACCTCCATGACTTATTTCCCCTCTTATACTGACTCCCCTTTCATCACTGACTCCACCTCCATGACTTATTTCCCCTCTTATACTGACTCCCCTTTCATCACTGACTCCACCTCCATGACTTATTTCCCCTCTTATACTGACTTCCCTTTCATCACTGACTCCCCCTCCATGACTTATTTCCCCTCTTTTACTGACTCCCCTTTTATCACTGACTTTTCCTCTATGACTTATTTCCCCTCTTTTACTGACTCCCCTTTCATCACTGACTCTTCCTATATGACTTATTTCCCCTCTTTTACTGACTCCCCTTTTATCACTGACTCTTCCTCTATGACTTATTCCCCTCTTTTACTGACTCCCCCTCCATCACTGACTCACCCTCTGACTCCCCCTCCATCACTTATTCCTCTTCTGTCAGACTTAACCTCTTTTACTGACTCCCCCTCCATCACTGACTCACCCTCTGACTCCACCTCCATCACTTATTCCCCTTTTTTACTGACTCCCCCTCCATCACTAACTCACCCTCTGACTGACTCCCCCTCCATCACTTATTCCCCTCTTTTACTGACTCCCCCTCCATCACTGACTCACCCTCTGACTGACTCCCCCTCCATCACTTATTCCCCTCTTTTACTGACTCCCCCTCCATCACTGACTCACCCTCTGATTGACTCCCCCTCCATCACTTATTCCCCTCTTTTACTGACTCCCCTTTCATCACTGACTCTCCCTCCATGACTTATTTCCCCTCTTATACTGACTTCCCTTTCATCACTGACTCTTCCTCCATGACTTATTTCCCCTCTTTTACTGACTCCCCTTTTATCACTGACTCTTCCTCTATGACTTATTTCCCCTCTTTTACTGACTCCCCGTTCATCACTGACTCTTCCTCTATGACTTATTTCCCCTCTTTTACTGACTCCCCTTTTATCACTGACTCTTCCTCTATGACTTATTCCCCTCTTTTACTGACTCCCCCTCCATCACTGACTCACCCTCTATGACTGACTCCCCCTCCATCACTTATTCCCCTTCTGTCAGACTTAACCTCTTTTACTGACTCCCCCTCCATCACTGACTCACCCTCTGACTCCCCCTCCATCACTTATTCCCCTTTTTTACTGACTCCCCCTCCATCACTAACTCACCCTCTGACTGACTCCCCCTCCATCACTTATTCCCCTCTTTTACTGACTCCCCCTCCATCACTGACTCACCCTCTGACTGACTCCCCCTCCATCACTTATTCCCCTCTTTTACTGACTCCCCCTCCATCACTGACTCACCCTCTGACTGACTCCCCCTCCATCACTTATTCCCCTTTTTTACTGACTCCCCCTCCATCACTGACTCACCCTCTGATTGACTCCCCCTCCATCACTTATTCCCCTCTTTTACTGACTCCCCTTTCATCACTGACTCACCCTCTATGACTTATTTCCCCTCTTTTACTGACTCCCCCTCTATGACTGACTCCCCCTCCATCACTTATTCCCCTCTTTTACTGACTCCCCTTCTATCAGACTAGTATATATAAATAGATATACTATATATACAGTATATATATACATATACTGAATATAACAGCACACGCAGGGAGAATGAGTTTAACATTCAATTCAACTGCTCTTCAAATTCACATTCCCCTTTACAAACCACGTCCTCGGGAACACATGCTGAACAGAAAACAACACCAAGCAATGCCAGAACAACAGAGAAAAACCAAATGTGTATGAGCCAGTCAGGAGTTTTCATACCAGATAACTCATACTCACAGGTGGAGATGGAATTTTAGGTTTCTTAGAATTAAGACCAAATTAAAATGATACCATTTAGTCCATAACAAGCTAAAATATTGAGTTTTTATAAGACAAAGAAAAGAAGGCAAAGCTTTTCACCACTTCATTGCTGGACGAGCATCCAGAAAATGCTTGCATACAGAAAGCTGGCATGATTGGGTGGACGAACCTCGGATGTATGCATCACATGGCAAGATAGATGGATAGCTGGATGGACAGATTAACAGCCTGTTTGATAAAATGCCTACTACGTCAGCATTAGCCTCCTGGGTTGTTTAGACTCGAGGAAAGGGCAGAGTGAGTCATGTTAGTGATTATGGAAGCTTATGGAAGGTTTAAGGACAACATATTTTACATGAAGAGGGGAGCAATACTGGTGGAATACAGCAGACCGTTATTAGACTTTGGGAAGATATTAATCACACATACTCACGTACTGTATATCGCAGCCCAGAGGAGCAAAATTAACTTAATTCTTAGAGGCTTTGATCTGAGAATTGATCTGATATAAGTACAGTATTTTTCTAGAGACTGGAGAAGTTGTCAGTGGGAGATGTGTAGGTCATGAGAGAAGTGTTTCTGAACTCATTAGTGCTTAAATGTTTGCAGGTAATTTGGATACAATGCCTTTGCAAATTGAGCATTTGTCTGTAAACTGCTAGGTACCATAAAATGCTAATTCTTCTAGATAGATAGATAGATAGATAGATAGATAGATACTTTATTGATCACGAAGGAAATTTAGCCAGGAATATTTAAATAGAATAGAATTTAATTAGAATTCAGTAAGATCCAGTCAGAGGGAATTTCCTCAGGCCAAGGTCCAGACCGTGTTTGTGTTTTGACTATAACTTGTGTTATGATTCAGTGACATAATCCTGTATACTGAAGTAGACTAGCAGTTCTATTAGCATTTTATGTCATTAACAACTGAAAGATAAACCAAATTACAAATACTGTTCAGTATATTTCAACTATATTTACTGTTTTAAATGAGGAACTGAATTAATTATTTAATTAATATTTAATAAACACTGTCAAAATTAAGACCAAATAAAGTAGTTCTCAATAGTTCATCGGTTTGGGTCCGCAATGGAAGACGTCTGGGTCCAGACCTGGACTGCGGTTCGCTTGTTAGTGACCTCTGCTCTATGCAGTCTTGTGATTTCTTAGAACATTGAGACTACCATGACTTTGTAGGCGGTAAAGTCTTAGAGTTCTCCGTGGGCCGTCATCATTGCTGTGGTACAGTTTTGGCTGTTTTCAGGGCTTCATGAGGAATCTCCACAACTAGCAGCCATGTTCAGTAGTGCATCCAAAGAGAACTTTATTTCAAATGAATGTTTCAGTATATTGCTGTGCAAAAGTCAGTGACCACTATTCATTTACGTCATTTCCAGTCAAAACGGACATTTGCGGACCACTAAGGCAGGGCAAGGAAGGGGAACTCTGAGAAATTTGGGGCTGGAGTTCTGGGTGGCTTCGGCTGCTGGGATTTGAGGCCAGGCCCCAAAAGCTCCAGCTTAGACAGACGCAAGTTTCTTGTGTGGCAGCCTGAGGTCGTTAGTTTGGGAACAAATATAACTATGATATGCCTGGAAAGACCTTTGGACTTGCACAGTTCATTTGCAGTGTGGACGTGGACCAGTGAGGATCTGCTCTGACTGTGAGACTGAGCACTCTGAGGACAGTAACTGAAGATCACATGTGTTCACCTTAGAGTATCCAAAAGTCTCCAATAACACCAGAAAAAAGTCACTAGATATTTCGCTAGGCGCTTTAAAAAAACAAAAAAACTTGAGGGTCTGAAAAGTCACTAAATAAAAGTTGGCAACACTGGACTAAACTCAACAGTGACTCACTATCAACTCTTGAGGTGTAAAATGGTACTACAAGACAGGACAAGTAGTGGATTAGCATGCTCACTTCCCAGATATCCCAGCAACACACTAGATGTCTTTGAAAACCCATAAAACTGTTATTTCTTCATATTGTGTTGACAATTTTTGAAAATCTTACACCTTGCATCTTTAAAGCCATTTTGAGTTTTGTTTCAATCACACATACTTTGTACTGCATATTGCGGCACAGAGGAACAACAAAAACTTAATTCTCAAGGACTCTGAAAAATCATGATGAAAATGATCTGAGTTAGTACAGTATATACTGGAAAAGTTTTGTGGGCTTTAAGTAAGCATTTAAGTTATTAATTTTTCATCAGGTGGAAACAAAAAGGTAAACGCATAAACTGACGTTTACAAAGAAGTGTCAGCCACTAAACATAATCTCAAATATAATATCAGAAAAAGTATAAAAACTTAAGAGATTCTGTTATCCCACCAAAACTCGCCATCAGACGTTATTAAATGTATGTCTTTCAGAGAGAGGACAGTATCAAGCACCAAAGAAAAAAACAACTTGATGTTGCTGTCCATCCTTCCACTGTGAGAAGACACCCATGGGTCCGAGAAGATGTCAAGCTGTCAAAAAGTTGCTACTGAGAAAAGAAAATCGACCGAAAAGGAAAACAAATAATCTCAACTGATGACCGAACCTGGACACCTGAGATGTGGTTACGGGTGGACTGATGAGTTTGTCTTTGGAAGTAACAGACCACAGTATGTAGGCCACCAAAGCAAGAACATAATTTTTGACCAAGCTTACATTCATCAGTCAAGCATGGTAGAGGATTCATGCAACCACTAGAGTTGGAGGACTAGAGTCAGTGATTGGTGTTTGATTGAAGGCATCACAAATGCTAACAAGTAAAAAATTAATTTTAAATCATGCAACACTACCTCTGGAAAACTTTAATTGGGAAGAATTCATAATACAGTTATGCTTAAAGATATTCTTAAAATAATGTGCCGGTCATCTCAATCGCAGAATGTGTTTGGGACTACTTTGGGCTCATGAGAAGAAGAAAAAAAAGAACTTTGGGTATTTTTAGCACTGAAAAACTTTGACAAAATGAAAGCACATATAGTGGAACAAAGAGTGGAAGCTGTAATAAACACAACGAATAAAATGTAAAATGTTTACATAAGTTCCACATTAACTCACTCTTACTTCCTCTGTATAAGAACAAAATTAACTCAAATGGGTGCAAAGTATTAAAGGAGCAATGTGTAACCTCTGTGAGTTTGCATACTGCAATCTAATGACCCCCCCCAACCCCACCACACCTCCCTTCTCTGAGACACTGCTGCGTCAGTGCTGAATACATCTATTCTTTATCATCAAGGACGCAGACTCCTTTGCTGTACTTGTGTTCATTGTGCTCAATAGTGAGTATGACTTTTTCAAACAGTTAGCACAGGTGCTCTAGCAAATCATTCCACACATCAAGCACCTAGCATCTTCATATCATTAGAATGGTTGGTGACTGAGGCCTGTTAATCTGTACTCAGTCTGTACTCAGCTGAATTAATATTAAAAGCACAATAAAACATTTTAAACAGAGTTACTAAGCTGTACTAAGGAAATGAGTATGATAAAAATCAACTCTTCTTATTAAAAGCCACTTGGGATTCGTTCTTAGGTAAAAGCAGAATCTATGTCCATGTACTTGTACAATGGTGCAGTTTTGGAACACATGATGAATCTTATGTAGACTTTTTCTCTTGAGCTTTTTCAAGAACATTTTTCAGAAAAAAAAGATTTAGAAGCTATTGACGAATGAGTTTATTGAATGTCTGTACTGTAACAGCAGGTGGACAAACCCGACTCATGGATATAACTGTTAATGGGGTTGTGAAGTAGTATGTAGTTGCAGAGTCAGTTGCAGAGTAGTTGCAGAGTCAGATGTTAACCAAAGTGCAACTACAAAGGCAGCCAGAACAGGCATAGGCTAGGCAGAACCAAGTTCCTACACAAGGAATTGTTCATCTCCAAATTGCTCCTGGATCGATGGGAGAAGTTGCTCTTGGAGGATGTATTGATACCATTTCTTATTCATGGCAGTGTTCTAAGGCTAATTTTTAAGTGAACCCACTCCCCTGGAAGAGAACAACCCCACATGTGAATGGTCTCAGGATGCTTCACTGTTGGCATGACACAGGACTCATGGTAGCACTCACCTTTTCTTCTCTGGACAATTATTTTTGTAGATGTTCCAAACAGTCTGAAGGGGGCTTCATCAGAGAAAATAACTTTACCAGAGACAGATATCAACCAAATTGCAACCCACAAAGGCAGCCAGAACAGGTGAAAGCTAGGCAGGTGGGAGACCCAGTGGTCAAAGTGAAAAACCAGAAATGCTGCCAACCAGGCAACCAAAACAAAAGAGAAGACCAAAAGAGGAAAGCAAGAAACAAAACCAAGTTCCTACATGAGAACCTCACAATACAGAGGACCACTCAGTACACAAGAGGAGCAGCTGAGTGAAGCTAAACTGGTATTCATATGCAAACACTGTGATTAGAAACAGGTGAGTCACATCAATAATCTGGAGAGTATAAATGGAAAAATAGCCCTTGATTGGTGGGTGTTAGACATGTGGTGATAATGTAATGGAGAGATGAATTATGGGGCATGTAGTTGCTGTAGAAAGAGGGAAAATCCAAAAGTGTGACAACTACTTATTCTCTGATAAGCTAATGGATCAAAACATTCCTAATTATTATTTTTCCAAAAAGGACACTGGCCAGCTTCTTGTTTAAATGTTCCCTCCCCACCTTCAGTGGTGCTGGAGCTACATTCTGATGCAGGAGGTGTTATAAGAACTGCTGCCCCATTTAAGGTAGAACGGAAAATATTTGATCAAGATCGAGAAGCTGGCAAATAAGAAGCTGACTTCAGCCTTGTGGTTTTCTCGTAGTGTTTTTGATAAGGAGACTTAAGCAATCCAAGTATTCTACCAGAAGATGTTTATATGGAGCCACCAATACATCTGTGCTGCAGTAGGACAGGGATTCAACAAGAATTCATCTTCTTTCTCAATCTCCAAACCAGGGCCACAGCAAAACTATATTCAAGCTGCTGCTTCAACCCTCAAACTGGAAATGCTAAAGGCGCTGCCTACAGCTAGTGTGTGGTTTGTCAGTTCCGGGCTGCTGTAGCAACACTGAGGCTTTGCTACAGCAGCCGCTAGAAAGCAACTCGCTCTTATGTAAATATGAAGGGCTTATTGTAGGCATAACAGTTTGTTACAGGTGTATATGCACTAATGAAAGCTCAGTTTTGTATACTAAATTAAATTTCTGCTAATAGATCCTCCAACATTTTACATGCTGCTCCTTTAATTAATGATATACACTAAATATGTGTATGGAAATCCTCATTGATTTACCTTGTATGTGTGTATTTGTGTTACAGTATTATGTTTGTGCTGTTCTGCCTTCATGTTTTATTTGCAAGCTTAAACAGAAAAAACAGCTTGCTTCTGAAATCATATGTAATTCAAGCTTTTTCCAGCCTAGGGGTGGCAACTTACTCATGGGAGTTGATAGAAAAGTTAATAAGTAGACAGCTAGTCCCCATTTTAGCTAGGTGAACAGCTTGGGACCTTCGTTAGTACTGCAGGAAATCACAGAGGCATCAAAGTTGTGTATAGTAGGCTCCCATAAAGCCAATAAAATAGTTCCCAGTGGCAGAATGAATCAGCGCAGTGGATCAGGATTGAAATGTATGTACATACACTAAGACATGTTTATTCTGGCAGTAGGCCAGAGGACGCTGTGTTTCTGATTTGTCGAATAATCAGAGGCTGTGTTTCTGAGTTCTGGATTGAGAGAAGTTGTGTTCTTGACTTGTTGCTCAATCAGAGGTAATTTTCCTGACATTTTGACCAATAAGAAGCTGTGTTTCTGACATGTGAGACAATCAGAGGCTGCGTTCCAGACTTGTCGACCAATCAGAGGCTATTTTCCTGATTTGTTGACCTATTGGAGGCTATGTTCCTGACTTGTTGACCAATCAGAGGCTATATTCCAGGCTGTGTCTCTGAGTTCTAGATTGAGAGAAGCTGTGTTGCTGACTTGTTTACCAATAAGAGGCTGTTTTCCTGACTTATGGATCAATAAGAAGCTGTGTTCCTGACTTGTCGACCAATCAGAGGCTATGTTCAAGACTTGTCGACCAACAAGAAGCTGTGTTCCAGACTTGTTGACCAATCAGAGGCTGTGTTCCAGACTTGTTGACCAATTAGAGGTTGTGTTCCACACTTGTTGACCAATCAGAGGCTGTGTTCCAGACTTGTTGACCAATCAGAGGCTGTGTTCCAGACTTGTTGACCAATCAGAGGCTGTGTTCCAGGCTATGTTTCTGAGTTCTGGATTGCAAGAAGCTGTGTTCCTAACTAGTTTACCAATCAGAGGCTGTGTTTCTGACTTGTCGACCAATAAGAGGTTGTGTTCCTGATTTGTCGACTAATAAGAGCCTGGACTAACAATATTCCCAGCCTAGGGGTGGCAACCTACTCATGGTAGGGATAGCAGTAGATAGAAAAGTTAGTAAGTAGACAACTAGTCCCCATTTCATTGCAGCTAGGTGAACAGCTTGGGACCTTCGTTACTACTGCAGGAAATAACAGACAACAAAGTTGTGTATAGTAGGTTCACATAAAGCAAACAAAACAGTTCCCAGTGGCAGAATGAATCAGCACAGCGCATCAGGATTGAAATGTATGTGCATACACTGAGACATGTTTATTCTGGCAGTAGGCCGTGTGCATGTTCTATGAGCAATAAACGCCAGTCTCTCCCAAGACAATCCCCACCCGGGAGATAGCTGAGAGTTATTTTTGCCTCTCTCACTAGACTAATAAGTCTTCATCTGCAGACAGAGTAGAAGATGTGGCGTGAGAGGTGTTCTCACCACCCTGCATCTTCACATAACGAGTGAAATCAATTACTCCGGAGAGGAAGGACGTCCAGGGGTCCAGCCACAGCCCCCACACAGGAATGCTTGCAGCTGGACAGCCTTTGCTGTTAATCTGCACCGACCAGTTCATCTCTATTAAGGAGCAAATGAGGCGTCGTCTGCGCGGAGACGCGTTTAGATGGGGATGAATGGGATGTGGCTCCTGCAGCTGCCCTCTGCTCCAGTCCAGGAGCTAACAAACACCACGGAGAGAGTGCTGTCACCGGTGCTGAGGCTTCTTCGCAAATTGATAACCTGGATGCTAATGAGTCTCAACTGTGTTGCGAGGCATTAATTAAAAAAGTCGGGCGGCACAAAGCAGTTAGTTAAAAATGAAACTGGTAATGGGAATTAACACACTGCATAAACAGGCTGTTTGAAAGGTAATTGACTGTGCTGTTAAAAGATTATACAACCAGATGATGGTGTACCAGCTACAGCCTCTGTACCGTTATTATTCCCCCTTACAGTTCAAAATGACTGACAAATGGCCTGCGTCTTAGTAATAGTTTCAGAAATAATAGTTCAACAAGGATACTATTACATTTTTACAATAAAGCTGAAGCAAGAAAGGAGATAAAGTCCTCTTAGAACTGATGGAATACAACATTTTAGATGTGAAGATAAGTTTTATGATCAGGGAGTATCAGGTAATAGTTTTGGTTTAGTTTTTGTTGGTTTATTACAGATAAAGTGATGCAAATCTCAACACTTACTGGCAAAAACTAAATGTTTTTTTTTTTTAGTTTTTACATTTTTACAGTGGACAATAAAGTTTTCAAATGTACTTTTTTATATGATAACTTTTGTTTTTATGTTTATTACAGCACATTTTTCCACCACTCATTTTTATTTTATTAATTGTTTTAGTTAACGCTCTCAGGTTGACAATGTTGTTTGCATCGTCAAAGGAGGCTGTGTTCATGACTTGTCGACCAACTAGAGGCTGTGTTCCTGACTTGTCAGCCAATCAGAGGCTGTGTTTTGACTAATTAACCAATCAGAGGCCGTGTTCCTGACTTCTGGATCAATAAGAGGCTGTGTTATTGACTAATTGACCAATCAGAGGCTGTGTTCCTGACTTCAGGATCAATAAGAGGCTGTGTTTTTGACTAATTGACCAAACAGATGCTGTGTTCCTGATCTGTTGACCAATGATAGGCTGTGTTCCTGACTTCTGGATCAATAAGAGGCTGTGTTTTTGACTAATTGACCAATCAGAGGCTGTGTTTCTGATCTGTTGCCCAACGAGAGGCTGTGTTCCTGACTTCTGGCTCAATAAGAGGCTGTGTTCCTGACTTCTGGATCAATAAGAGGCTGTGTTTTTGACTAATTGACCAATCAGAGGCTGTGTTTCTGACCTCTGGATCAATAAGAGGCTATGTTTTTGACTAATTGACCAAACAGATGCTGTGTTCCTGATCTGTTGACCAATCAGAGGCTTTGTTTCTGACTTTTTGCGACAACAATGCTACCCTTCTGCCTGTCTCTTGCATGCAGCTGTCCTGAGATATTTATTCTTTTGTGCATAATTGACTTTGATGTTGCATATGACATTGTTCACCTGTGAGTGTTATCTATTATAACCCTGCTTGTAATAAGCATTTCAGAGCAATATTGGTTTTGTAAAACAAAAAATCTTCAGAAGATACCAAGACACAGAAATCAATACTTAGCATGCGTCCGAGGGACTTCAGAACAAATGCATTTACACAACTGATGTAAACACATTGGTATTAAAAATCACGTCATGCGGCTCTAAACCTTGCTGCCCTTCTTAACTGAACACACAGGAGAGCCAAGGACTATGTATAACTACTTTCTGCTCACGGTTTGATTTTGGTGGTAAAGAATAATACAGTTCCAGAAAGTGTCTCTAAACTGTAAACAGTTGAAGGGAAAATGAACAGAAAGTACAAAAGTATGCCAGCAAGTAGCTTAAAACAAAGTTGGCCTTCACACTGAGCCTCATGATATCCATCACACTGACTTGTGTGTGTCTGAACCTCATACTCACAAACAGTGGCCAGCTACCCTTGACGCCTGCATTGCGAAATGCATCACATCCATCTTGGTGCCAACACTAGTGTCCAATATTCATGCATCCTGACAGCAGCAGAATTAACCGGCTCAGTATTTTTAGGACCAATGTGTTTTTTGGTTTGGCAGAGATGAAATGAGTGAATACATAACATGAGGTATGAATACAGGAAATGACAACACTTTCGACAACACTTACCTGCTCTGGACCTTCTGAGATGGAGGTTCATATGAGGTGAATCCATCTGTCCTCCACTGTTAGTGACTGAAATACTCAGAGTGACATTCTGTACTTCTTCCCTTGGGCGAACGACAGCCATTTATTCATAATTCATCAGTTCACAGGAACATTTGAATCCATTTATGTATAAATACACACACAAACGTATGTTAAGCTGCATGAATAGAAGATGACATGTAGGCTGAATGTTCCCACGTCTCTAAGACCATCTGCTATTCACCGACTTGGAAACTTTGCGCATTCAGAAGGGCACATTCAACGTTTTCAGGGAAAGCACTATTAGATAAACCCTCGCCATGTTCTTCCTACCAGGCCATTAACATTTACAGAAAAGGTTAATGTACTGTGATTTCCTGCAAATACACTTCAGTGCTCTGACAGCAGAAAACCCTAATAATGTTCAAGCTGCATGAAAAATATTACCCTATTTTTTATATACAATCTTTTTACAGATTACTTAACTAACTATAACTGCTATAGGAGCTTTATGTACACTAATGCTCATTTCTGATTCACTAAGAAGTAATACAAGTAGTTGTTTACTCCTACAGCTGAAAGTTCCTTACCAAAAATCTTGCGATAATGACACTCAGTAGTCAGTATGTATGTGAGTGATCAGGTGGCGATGAGGTATAAATGAAGACTTAAAGGGTAGCTATGTTTTCCTTAACCTACTTGTTTATTGGTTATATATAGCCAATCAATTAACAAGATATATATATACCTATCCATCCATTATCTGCCGCTTAATCCTGCTAGTCGGGGTCACGGGGGGGCTGGGGCCAATCCCAGCGTCATCGGGCGAAGGCGGGGTACACCATAGACAGTTCACCAGTCCATCGCGTGGCCAACACTCACTCACGCACTTGCATCTACGGGCAATTTAGAGTGACCAATTAACCTAACATGCATGTGTTTGGACTGTGGGAGGAAACCGGAGTACCCAGAGGAAACCCACTCAAGCACAGGGAGAACATGCACACTGTAAACAGAACAGTCTAAATCCAACCCAGATCATCTTACTGTGAGGCAACAGTGCTGACCACTACACCATAGTGCATATATACCGTATATTATATATATATACCGTATATTATATATATATATATATATATATATATATATATATATACACACAAAATACACAGCTATGTACACTTTTACACTGGCATGAGCTGAGCTTTGGTTGATCTTCCACTACCACCCACTACTATTCACAGTCAATGTTCAGTTCCCTAGTAGTAATGCTCAATGAAATGCTGTCATAAACCTCTCTTGCAGTCTTTCTACCAGCGTAGAAAGAATCTACCAGTGTGTTCTCCCAGCTCTGTGCTTACCTGCAGTTTTGTACGTTCAGCCCTCCCTGGACTAGTCCAATACACAATATTTAAATTTACTAATATCTATAAAAGCATGCATGCATTTGTAGATGTTTATACAACTTTGTACAATAATACAAAGATAGATGCTCTAACTGTTTCTGTTTCTTCTGCCTACAGGTACCCTGGACCCCCCTGTGCCAATAAAACCCTTAGTCTCTACCTAGAATTTTTTTCTACATTGTCTATAGCTAAAAGATTTTGGATGGCCGGTGATGTTGTCCAGGGCCCTGACATCATCACAACGCTCGAGCAGTTTGGGATAGAGATGAAATATACCAGCTCCATAAAATACACCTACCACCCTTCAAAGAAACCTGTCATAGTGCCAGACACAGTTGCTCTAATATAATTAGGATTCATTAATTCATTAATGTTTACTGTAATTGGTTTAATGTAATATTTAATCACACCTTAATTATAATTAGAGCCATTTTAGTAAGTACTGATAATGACTGAGATGAATGGCTGTGTGAGAGAAAATAAGACAGGTACATGTGTCTTGTGTGCACGTGTATGTGTGTGTTGTGTTTAAATGGGGACACTGACTTTTTCTGTGATAGTTTAAAACCAGTTTATATAAGGTTTGAAAAAAAAACATGTTCTCATGTACTCCTAAAATCAACAACAGTAAACAAGACAAGGAATGGATGCAGTATGGAAAACAATTACAATATTGCCAACAGAGCAGTTCTAATATCAAAAGCTACACGTAGGTCATTACCTGATCTTTCAACATATAGGCAGATAATTAGTGCGAGTGAGACAAAGTGTAACTGCTGTAACTTTAACATTTAAGTAACCTCATAGATAATAAACCCAGTATACATGGTATCTGATTTGTGATGGAGGAGCAAAGTCATTTGGTGGGTGAGCTTGAAGTCTTGAGGAACCAGTCTCTTGATAATACTTTTTGTTAAGCTAATAGTTAAGTTAATAGCTAATACCTGACAGATGTTTCGATAACTTGAACTCCAGAGGTTCTGTTTCTGACTTGCCAATAAATTACAGGCAGTGTTTATGACTAATCAGCCAATCAGAGGCTGTGTTCCTGACTCGTCAAAACCAATTAGACGCCAATTGTCAACTAATCGGATGCTGTGTTTATTACTAAACGACCAATCAGAGGCTGTGCCTATGACTAATCAACCAATCAGATGCTGTGTTTATGACTAAACAACCAATCAGAGGCTGTGCCTATGACTAATCAAGCAGTCAGAGGCTGTGTTCCTTACTCATCCAAACCAATCAGACGCTGTGTTCCTGACTTGTCAACCAATCAGATGCTGTGTTTATGACTAATCAACCAATCAGAGGCTGTGTTTGGCTAAACAACCAATCAGAGGCTGTGCTTATGACTAATCAGCGACTGTGTTTATGACTAAACAACCAATTAGAGGCTGTGCTTATGACTAATCAACCAATCCGAGACTGTGTTTATGACTAAACAACCAATCGTAGGCTGTGCTTATGACTAATCAACCAGTCAAAAGGTGTGTTCCTGACTCGTCAACCAGTCGGAGGCTGTGTTTGAGTAATCAACCAATCAAAGGCCACGTTTATGACTAACAATCCAATCAGGGGCCATGTTTATGATTAATCAACCATTCAGGGGCTGGGTTTATGACTCATCAATCAATCAAATGCTGTTTTTGTTGAGTTAAACACATATTATAGATGTGCATGAACACATTATAAAAGAAAATGTATTAAAAATAATAGTTTACTGCAGAGGATGTGTTTACATATATCTCCTACTCAGCACTAAGCTAATGACTGCTCTCATGACACTTACGCTTCATGGATACATCACTACATGACCAGGTTGCAACTGTATGAAAAAGTGCAACTAATGAAATGAATACGAAATTCCAGCACCCACTTAGGCTACATCCTTAAATTAGTGATTTTAAACGCCTGCTACATCTAAGACCATCGGTTAGAACATTTATAAAAGTTTTATTTTGCTACTCTTCCCTTATTATCTTCCCTTTTTCCTTCATTCTATCTGATTAGCATCAATAAAAACCAGGGCCCAATAAAAATGTTGCTTGCAGTCTGGATAATAAAAAACGGCTTACACTCCTTTGTGTTCCTGTAGCAATAAAAGTGCACTACTTTTCCATCTGGCTATTTTAGTGCAACTGTTTCTACTGCCCCTACTGTCATAGTTATATAGAATGTATGTGCCAGAGAAAGAGATAAAGAAACACATGGACAGTGAAAAGGAGGAAACGAAGGAAAGGGTGACAAAGACAAACATAAAGCAAACCTTTATATAAGGAAAGATGGGCTAGTTGCCTGGAGGGAGGTATATGATATTTGTAAATCTTGGGATTTTTCAAGGCCTTGTCCTTGTGTAGATCACTGCAGTGCCCTGAGCGTCTCTTTCATAATAGCAACCAGACATCTAGCACCTTTAGTCAAAGGCTCATATACTCCATAGATTGGTCATGGAGTACCACCCAATATTGGAAACAGTTGCATTTGTCACACACTGAAGGTGGACTGCAAACTAAATTACAGCCTGTATGGAAGCACTTCCCACTACCTCACTTATCCAGAACAGACAGTTCAGCCGGTGTCACTGTTTGGCCGATCTACTGGGATAAAATACACTGAGCCTGTGTGCTTTGTGCTTTGTTTAGTGGAGCTGCATCTCCAACATCAGCTCAAACTCAGCTGCGACCCCAGCTGCCAGTAAAACCACTCGCATTAGCTCAGGCTGAGTTAAGGAGAAACTCATGGTCACAGTTTGCCAGTTTTCTGAAAAAAAAGGGAATTCTCATAGATACTGTGACCGAAAAAGTAAATAAATAATTGTCATGTTGGGTTTGTAAAGCATAGATACCAAAACATTAACAAAAACAATGAGACTAACATTTTTTAATCTTTTCTTTTTTACCTTAATATAAATTGATTTGTTATCTTGTTTCAGCATATATCCATCCATTATCCTTCGCTCTGTTCTGCTAGTCGGGGTCACAGGAGAGCTCGAGCTAATCCCATCGTCATTGGGCAAAGGTAGGGTACACCATGGACAGGTCGCCAGTCCATCGCATGGCCAACACACACTCATGCCTATAGGCAATTTAGAGTGACCAATCAACCTAACATGCATGTGTTTGGACTGTGGGCGGAAACCGCAGTACCTGGAGGAACTCAAGCAGGGGGAGAACGTTTCAGCATACTGACACCAAAAGAAATGAAAATTAAAGCATCACAGGACACTGAGGGGTGGGCTTTGATTCATAGCAGCAGATATGCCATCCACTGTTAAGCTTTTCTGTCTACATACACCCACCAACCACTTCATTAGTTACACCTCTCCTTGTGTCTACGTTCATTGTCTATATATATATCAGCTCTACTAACCAAATATAGGTGTTTTGTTTCTCTGTATATGTTGTGGACCTCTTCTTTTCATGTTGTTCAGTGACCAGGACCCCCATAGGACCACTACTGAGCAGGTATTATTTGGGTGGTGGATCATTCAGTGACACAGATGTGGGGTGTGTTAGTGTGTGTTGTACTGGTGTGAGTGGATCATCACAGCAGGGTTGCTGAAGTTTTTAAACATCTCACTTTTACTAACACAGCACCGTGTCAGTGTCACTGCTGCGCTGAAAATGATCACCTGCTCTGTGGTGGTCCTGTGGGGGTCCTGCACTGAAGAATGGGGTAAAAGTGGCTTATAAAGAGTACAGAGAAACAGATGGACTACAGTCTGCAGTTGGAGAACTTCAAAGTGGTCCTATATGGTAAACTGAACTGATAAAATAGATAATGAGTGTAGATACAAGGAGGTGTACCTAATGAAGTAGCAGGTGGACATATATTTCTAGTATTGTGCATACTTTGTAGCGACCCACTATTGGCTGGTAATGCTGTGGCCATGTAGAGTGGCCAGATGATGAGGCTCTTGGAAAGCAGTGGGCTCATCAGCAGACCTCCCGTGGGGTAGGGCGAAAGAGGTGGAAGCGAGGGCGTCTGGCCACAAGGACTTGCAGCATGGCCCTCCAGTGAGGGTGGCTTGGCGCGTGCACAGCGATATGTTTACCACGACTTGTACTATGATTGTATGCAGTACGGTACATACGCTATGATTAAACACTACAACATATACTAAAATGAACACTACAAGTATATACTAAAATTAACACTACAATTATATGTGGTATACTGCATATAATTATATGCAGTACGGTACATACACTATGATTAAACATTAAAACATATAGTATAATTATATGTAGTATACTACATATACTATAATTAAACACTGACATATACTATAATTAAACACTATGACATACTATAATTATATATAGTATACTACATACACTATAATTAACACTACAACATATAGTATAATTATATGTAGTATACTACATATACTATAATTAAACACTATGACATACTATAATTATATATAGTATACTACATACACTATAATTAACACTACAACATATAGTATAATTATATGTAGTATACTACATATACTATAATTAAACACTATGACATACTATAATTAAACGTAGTACACTACACATACTATAATTAAACACTACATCATATACTACAGCATATGTATATTTAGTTATCATTGCTACTGCATTGTATGAGAAGATGGCACAGTGTGGTGTGCTCTTGCCTTTGAGCTAATTCTGCTGAAGCAGCAGTAAAGCAGTGCAGGATGTGAAAGGTATGCCATGAACTTTATCATTTCCTGATTTTGCAGGAAAGTTCAAGGAACAAAATCCAGTACGCATGGCTGTAGGCCATGTAGCAACATTTCAAATGGTATTCATAGAAATCCTAAAATAAAGAAAAAGAATATTTTAGGAAGGCACCACACTCCTGCTCTCTTTTACCATTCAAAGGTATTTTAAGCAAAATTTACAAATAACATGACTTTTGATATTATATAATAACATTTTAACTTTCACCTTACTCCAATATGACATCCATTAATCCCCAATAATTTATGGAAGTATAATGTCTGTACCTGTTAATAGTAATGGAAAACCTGTCTCTGGTCATAATTAGTGGCATGCTTATTTTAATATATTATAATTTGCTGTGTCCAGCACAAAGTTCACATTTATGATTGAGTCAAAATGAATGAATAAGATGATAAAGATGAGAAAATTATGGAAGGCTCCCATTGATGCAGCAGGCAGTACAATGGTATCACAGCTTTGCATCTTTTTATACCTCTCAAAACTAAAATACTGAGGTCCAGAGAAAAGTCTTGCTTTGGCTACATGTCTGGTTCAGACAGATCATACATTTTCATTATTAAATGGGAAAATATGGGTTAAACTCAAATTTTACTGTCAAAGTCAAATAGACTCTAGCAGGGTGAACTAAGAAATAAGTGTGACACCTTTGGGTAGATAAAACAGATGCTTAAATTATGATTACACTGAAAATGAGAAAGGCAAATGAGAGTAAACTGCTAAATAACAAGCAACCCTATGGTAATTATTCATAGTTATACTAAGTGCCTCCTGTCACTCAATGAGCAATACAGCATAAAGTGTATTCATCCCATTTTACCTGATGTCCCACGTCTGTTGAAAAAAATTTGCATTGTTTTATATTTGAGACATTTGGCAGATGCTCTTATACAGGAGGATTTACAGTTTACCTGTACACAGGTAGGTGAAGGTAGTGTTACAGTTTACCTATAAGGAGTGTAAGGAGTCCTACCCAAGAATTCTTTGTATATATATATATATACATATACATATATGGTGACTTGCATATATATAGTGGTTTATTTAGCACCATCGCAAAACTTACCAAAAATCAGGCAGGAACGGAACCTCAGATACCCGCCAACCACAGCAGCAATGATTTCTTTTTCAATAGCAAAATCGAGAATATTAGACAAAAAGTTCTACCAATACGAGTAACCTATCCTTCATCCGGTTTGGCTCAAACAGCACAAAATGTGGTTTTAGAAGAAAGACTAGAAACATTTTCTCCACTACAGCAGACAGAACTAGAAAAACTTATCTCTTCTTCAAATTCTGCTACATGCACACTCGATATGATTCCAACAAGCCTATTGAAACAAGTATTACCAGCTATTATTAAACCTATCTTAACTATCATTAACTATTCTCTTAGTCTGGGTCATTTACCTAAGTCTTTTAAACTAGCTGTGATAAAACCCTTGATAAAGAAGCCAAATCTTGACCCCAGAGAACTGTCCAGTTATAGACCCATTTCCAATTTACCTTTTATCTCTAAGATTTTAGAAAAGGCTGTAGCTCGACAACTCTGTTCTCATCTACATAAGAACAACATATATGAAAAATTCCAATCTGGTTTTAGGCCACATCACAGCACAGAGACAGCTTTAGTTAAGATAACAAATGATCTTCTTCTTGCCTCTGATCAGGGCCACGTATCACTACTGGTGCTACTAGATCTAAGTGCAGCTTTTGACACTATAGATCACACTATTCTCTTGGACAGGCTACAAAATATAGTTGGAATCACAGGAACAGCGTTATCCTGGTTCACATCTTACCTTAGTGATCGCTTTCAGTTTGTAAAGATAAATAATGTATCGTCTAACACTACAAAAGTGAAATATGGAGTTCCACAAGGTTCTGTTTTAGGTCCTCTGTTATTTACACTATATATGCTATCATTAGGCTCAGTTATAAATAGACATGGAATTAGTTTCCACTGTTATGCCGATGATACACAACTGTACATATCAGCCAAACCAGATGATAAATCCAGATTAAATAAGATAGAAGATTGTGTAAGAAATATTAGACTTTGGATGCTACAGAACTTCCTTCTTTTGAACCCTGACAAAACGGAAGTTCTCCTCCTTGGCCCAAAGGCTGCTCGGACTAAATGTTCAGATTTAATGTTAAATCTTGCTGACTTCTCTGTAGTTCCTGGTTCAGTAGCCCAAAATCTTGGTGTAACAATTGACTCAGATCTGACATTTAATCAACACATAAGTAATATTACAAGAACAGCGTTTCTTCACCTATGAAACATTTCAAAGTTAAGAAATGCGTTATCTGTGTCTGATGCTGAAAAGTTAGTGCATGCCTTTATAACTTCAAGGCTAGATTATTGCAATGCATTATTGTCAGGATGCTCCAGCAGGAACCTGAATAAACTCCAGTTAGTTCAGAACTCTGCAGCTAGAGTACTAACTAAAACCAGGAAATTCGATCACATCAATCCACTTTTATCAGCGCTTTTCTAATAGTTCCTAAAATTCAGAAGACTATAATGGGGGGGAAAAGCTTTTTCCTACAAAGCCCCAAAATTGTGAAATAATCTCCCAGTTAATGTTCGGGACTCTGACACAGTCTCAATATTTAAGTCTAGACTGAAAACATACTTGTTTAGTGTAGCTTTTGGTAATTAATCTTCTCTTTTAGATAAAGGCAGGAGATCTGGGGGTTCTTGGACACAGAGGTTTATGGTAAACTGAGATGTTGGTGCTGTTGTTCCACCACTTCACGCGATCACACAGGTTTGTTGATGGTGGAGTGGGGGGACCCCAGTGTCTCAGGGTGCTCTCATGTCCATGTTACCTTCTGGTTCTCTCCTTTTAGTTTAGGCTGTTATAGTTAGATCTGCCGGAGTCGCCAGCCGCACTCTAAAATTCAGAAAATTCATATTCTCTACAGTCACACTCCCGAGCCCAACTAACTCTCTCTCTTTACTCTTCCTGAGGTAATGACTGTCCTCCCGTCTGTTGAACGCTGTTGAAGGACTGATCATCGAGCCATCACCCCACCATCACCAGCCAGCTCACCTGTCCATTACTACTACACCCTCAGTTACATCACTGTGCCATCCAGATGCACCAGCACTGAGATAGGATGGGACTGTTTCAGCTCATGCCCACTTAACATAAAGACTCAGTCATAGACTGCCTCAGCCAGAGACTGCCTCAGTCATACACTGCCTCTATCTGTGCAGCTTCTAAAGCTTTGCTATCCAGATTTCAAACAGAGGCTCCTTTCTTTGGTATTTAGGTCAAACTGTAAATACTGTTTGACCAGAGGAGGATGGGTCTCCCCTTGTGAGTCTGGTTCCTTCCAAGGTTTCTTCCTCTGTAAAGCTGCTTTGAGACAACATCGTTGTAAAAAGCGCTATATAAATAAAAAAAAAATTGACATGACTTGGTTGCCCAGGTAGGGAATCAAACCCCAGTCTACAGCATGGTGGGCAGCGAGATAATCCACTACATTATACTAACAACACTGACAGGCAAGTTGTATTTTGTAAATATAAACAAATGTAGAAGGTGACGCTTGCAAGACACTCAAAAAACTTTTATACCTTTATATCCTTAAAATATAAACCTTTAAATTATATTTTACTTGTTTGGGGACTGAGGATAACAAGAGTTACCCATTTTTGCTCAATATAAGACCTCAGCTGCTCAACAGTCCATGGTCATTATTGTCAGGTTCTCTGACAACGACGTGGCATACTTTTTCTGTAGAAGGCAAATCTGGACGCTGGTCAAGTTTACACACTTGTGTGTCTACAAAGCCACTAGTTTTGGAATACATGCTTTTATACGCCTCTATGTCAAGAATACTTTCACTAACATTGTCGCTGTCCAATGAAAAACGTATCTCCATTTTTGTCGACTTTCAGTTTTCTATATCATTTCAACACTACAGCTGCTGTTTACGTTGTGTGGTTGCACTGACTTACATTAAAAGTAAAGTAGGTTTTTGGCCTCTTCACTTTCCTTGCAATTTTGGAGATACTTGTTTTTCATTGGACAGCGACGATATGCAAGTCACCAAATTCTGTGGGCACTCACGGACATATGACCACAGCACACATTTTCATCTGAGATGAGCTCTGGCCCACTCCTTGCGTATCAGAGTTTCAGCTTTTATTAAAGCATTTATTGATGCAATGATGGATTGTATTAAGTAACAATGGCTTTCTAAAGTGCTCCCGAGCCCACATGTAGTTTCCCACACAACGCTGTCTGAGAGCTTGAAGGTCACACACATTTAACAGTGGTTTCCAGCCTGACCGAGGTTTGTCTGGATTCAATGAATCTAGTCATCAATATTATGTATGGTAGACAAAGAAGTCCTGAATTCTTTGCAGTAAGAAATGTCCTTTTCAAACAGTTTAATAATTCTCCAAGGACGCTTGGAACAAAGTGACAAACCACGCCCCTATCTGGCAAAGTCTTTGGTGGATGCTCCTTATATGCTCCAATCCTGATACCCTCACCTGCTGCCAATTTATCTGCTTACTGCAGAACATTTAAAAAGGGTCTAACTTGAATGTTCTATAAAATTTTAACTCTTACTTTTCCCTGTCCCAGCTTTGTTGCTCATTTCTTTGTACTTGTGCCAGTCAAATAAGGGAGAGAATAAAAAGAATGAACAAATCAGAGTTTCTTGTTTACATTGTATTTTACAAAATGTTCCAAATGGGGTTTTTAGCAACAGATGCATGACATAGAAGCTTTTTGTGACATTTCTAGCACAGAGAATGGGTCGCAAAAATCCATTAAAAACAACAATATGTGGGACTTCAACTTTAGTGAGAATGCAAAAAATAGTATAATATTACTTTATCTTTCTGTCTTGCTACCTGAGAATAAAGCACTTCTTCAGAGACACACACTCAGTGGCCACTGTTTGTGTTACTGTTAATAGCATCAAAATGTAACTGAATACAAGTATGTGTAATTGTGAGGAAAGTACTTACCTCTGTAGTTTAGACTCAGTCACAAGTTTACTGAGATAGTCTCACAGTTATTGTGATTTGCTTTAAGAGATAAACAGCTTTGTACAGTAACAGAGCTTTCAGGCCAATCCAAACACAAGCCAAGCCTCAGAACTAAAGTCCAGAGCAAAGAGTCAGAACCAGGAAGGCAAAACAGAAGTAAGAATGACACAACATGACCAACATAAAACTGACAAATACCTAGCTAAGGTCTATACATGCAAAAAAAAACACATGATGGTTAATGAAAAACAGGTGATAGAACTAGCTAACATTCTGGTGAGAGCGACCTCTGTGGGCAAGGAGGGGTGCACTAGATGTGAGTGATATGTGTTCAGAATATAGAAATTAAGCAACTGCATCCAGTCAAAAGGCAGTATCCACAATATGGTTATGTTTTACATTTCTATGACAATACTTTAAGAATATAACTACTTAATAACTATTAACTATTTATAAATCAGCATTGAGCATGTACCTAACGCACTCATTAGATAGATTCTGAAAAGTCTGTAAACAGCTTCTTTCCAAACACTGAAATTCCTGTTAAAGCCTGAGTAGACTGATAAATCAATGCGATGAGCAAATATTGCTTTTCGTGTACTAACTTTCTATCTTTTGATAAATGACTGACCTGAATCTGCTCAGATTTCATAACTTTACAAGTGATATGGTTAGCATTGCTGTTGTATTGGACTTTTTGCTGAAATATGTTTGTTTTTTACTGTTTTTTTTTATTTTGTAAGGTAATACATTATAGCAGTAATCTATGACAGTGTCTTCAGTATTCAGTCGTCACTAGCTTTTCAGAATATTCTGCCCATCTCTGACTGTGCACTCTACTGACTAGAGTCAGAGATAAGTGTATAAATGCAGAGCACAATACTAATCACAAATACTTTTTTTCCAAGCACACATTCTAGGTTTTCCCCTGACATAGTGCACACGTCTCTTTACTATGTTTTGGTATAGTTCTTCACAATTTAGGATCCAGGAGAAAGCATACACACCACAGACAGTCTGCGAGACCCCCCAATAAAGCAATAATGCAACCAAGACTCCTTTTGAAGGGCATTGTATTGAGATAAAATTTCCGGTGGCTGATGCCTCGTAGATTGGCTTCGTGCTCCTGCTCAGTGTGCCCTCAGCGCTGCCTGCTCACTGGAGCAAATTCTGGAGGTGAGATTGGTATCAAAAACAATGTCCTTCCAGCTGCTGCCAATCTCCTTTGGGCCCTGCCACCCAGCGCCTTTCATTTTACCCATCCTTTGAGACATTCTTGGCCCACTGGGCACTTCAGGTAGGCCTGCGTTGTTTTTAATTCACTCGGCCATTTCACATGTAAACACAGACATCAGGCGCGCAGTCGTATTCCGATTACAACAACCTACATTATTTCACACCAAAGAAGTAATTACAGGTATTGTTTTATCTTGTTAGTTCATGTGCCAGCTTATATAAAACACAGTTACCAAATCTCACCATAACAGTCATGTTTTCAGACTCCCAGTGTCTCTGCAATAGTTTAAACACTCTTCGTCAAATCATGTTTTGTTGATCACATTATTGTTTAATTAAAAAAAGCAAATTTCTCAAATATATATTTATTTTCAGTGTTCAATATTTTATTTATGTTGTCTACTAGAATAGATTAACTGTCATGTCCTGCTCTGTTCTCCTGTCTATGTCATTATTTACATCACCTGTACGAGCAATGTGCGTTTGTTTATGTTTTTGTCATGTGTTCCTCCGTGTCTCCGCCCCTCACCTGTTCCTAGTCTGTGGCTCCTCCTGTTCCCAGGTGTTCTGTGTTTCCTGTGTTGATTTATTCCTTCCGTTGGCTCCCTGTGTAATCGTTCATTGTGTCTCTGTATCCGGCCTGTTACTCTTGTTTGTATTTTTGTGAGTTTATGTTTTCGTTTAGTTTTTTATCAAAAGCTTGGGTTTTTGTGTCCGCCCTTCCGTCCACCCTGCCTTCGTCGCCTCCTCTACTACACCCCCCCACCCTGTGACAATTATATACTTCAGTTTTCCAAAAACTGACCCGCAAGGCATTTTGTGTTGTGCTGGTATGAGTGGATCAGACACAGTAGCGCTGCTGGAGTTTTTTAAGCAATGTGTCCACTCACTGTCCACTCCAATAGACACTCCTACCTTTTTACCTTTTACCCTTTAGCTTTTAACAGAATTTAACAGCACTTTTGACTCATCAGACTAGCTTTTTTTGCAAAATCCTGTGGTAGCCTTTTTTGTTTCAGGGTGTCAGTCATTCTGTGCTAGTTGTCAACTCTGGATTAAAAAAAAACAACAACACCCAGACCGTCACTCTCTTCCTCCTCCATGGTTGACAGGATCAGTCAATTAGCCAAACACAAACCCTGCAAGGTAGAAGATTCCCAGTCTCATTTCATGCATTTACCAGAGCTTCTTCGAGTGTTCAGTAGTCTACCGGCAAGCCTACAGCCCAAAAGCCTTATTTCTTATTGTATTGTCTTAGCAATGACTTTCTTATCGTCACTCAGTCTGTGAAACCTGCAGCTCCAAGTTCACATTCTTCACTTCGATGCTGAAACTTAGACTTGCTTACTTAGACTAGCGTTTTCTACAATTTTCAGGTGCCTTTGGCTGGTGAAACTGTATTCACTGACACGCTGACTTGCGACACTTCTGAGTGTTGTAATGTTCTATCTATTATTCTTTGTAAATTGTCTTTTTCTCACTATTACAATAGAAATATACTTCATACAATATTGTCCAAATGCTTCCATGGAGCACGTAGCAACTCGTTCCCTGCCAACACTGCTTTTATACACACAGGTAAGTACAAGTATTCAACACCTTTGAAAAAAATTGTTAGCATCAACTTTCAAAGTGAATTTCACTAAGTTTCTACCAAATAACTTGTTTCCTGCAAAAGGAGCTTTTTTATAAATTTGAATTAATTATTATTATTATTATTATTATTATTATTATTATTAAATAAAAAAAATGTAATTAAATGACTTTTTTGGCTTTTGGTTTGTTGTTTAGTTTTGATTTGATTGTTTGTTCATTTTAAACCTTAAAAAGGTTTACTGCGTACCATTTCAGGTTATTCACTGCATTTTTTAAATGTCAATTAAAAAAAACTTTTAATGTAAAACATGTTTTATATCTAGTTATATATTCCCTTATGATAATATGCCGTTTAGAAAGTCTTCTGGGACCAACGTTTTGCGCTTTGTGGGTTTATCCTGTGTTGGGACAGACATCCAAAATAAAAACTACTAGGAACAGCACTTGAAGTTTGCTGCCATCAAGTGGTTGACTTCAGTATTAAAACCTAAATATAAAGGGCAGAATCAAAGAAATCCTGTTTGGGGCACATACACATAAGATTTTTTATTGCTTTCAGAGAGGAAGGATGCAGTTATGAAATAATTAGACATTTTAAAGTTAAGGCAACACCAGTAATGTAAACAGTGGATGGCACTCGGGGCGAAGGCCCCTGGTAGTAAAGGAGAAGGAGAGGAAAGGACTAGTGAGTTTTACCAGCAATCTTGATTTAGCTTAATCAAGTACTGAGCAGTCAAAGTAGCTATTAGATGAGAACTGTAAATAATACTGGGTTGTTTCCACATGGTAAAGCATTGAAGGGGTTAAATAAACACACTGAAAAGCCATATCTAAAATCACTACTTACTGTATTAATACTGTGTAAATATTTAATATTGAATATTTATTTTTGCTGAGCAAAAAAAGTTTCCTTTTTAAATATAATAATGTCCACAATATATATATATATATATATATATAGCGGTCCAAATAAAAATCTCCAAAATGGCAACTTTCAATCAGATTTTTTCCAAACTATTTTGGGGCATTTCTATTGGTCCAAACATCATGACATTTTCAATATATATATTTACACACACACACACACACAATGTATGAATTGCAATCACACATGTAACAAGGCACAAGGCTTCTACTCTTATAGCATCATTAAATATTAATATTTAAAGATTACAATAGAACATTGAAATGTGTTTGGTGCTGTGCCGCAGGGGAGTTTAATTACTTTTAATGTTTGTATGTGATATGTAACCCTTCCTGGAGTCAATGCACGTACTGTGTGAGCAGTATTGTTTATATACCACAATGACAACTTTACAGCCTTTCACATTTTTGAAACACCATCTCAAACCCAGGTTACCAACATATTGCAATAACAAACTAAGGAAATGCAGTGCTTAGGAGCGCTAAATAAATTGGCAACAAGGTTTCTTTTCAAGGTTTTGTAAGAGGGTTTAGCCAGCCCAACATTCTGGAAGTTCTGTTTTCATCTCGTTTTCTTCTGACGTTTCTATGGAACATGTATCTTAAGCACCACCCCACTGTTACCAGCAGGTGACAGTGTACCCTCAAATAAGGCTTGCTCTAGCAGCAGCAAACTGGAGAGGTCCTTAGGTGCACACGAATGGAGATGTAAACCTTTGTCTTCTAACATATAAAGTATTTGTTTGCTATCCTAAGAACTAATGATAAATCTACAGGAGGTATGAGAGCGAGAGGCAGGCCTAAAGCATTATCAGCCCCTGGGTACTAATGTTTGGCGGGCCCCTGCCAACCTGGCTACCTTTCTTTGGGTGGTCAATAATTCTTATGATATCATAGCAGGTTACACCTTGCCTCTCAGGGTTTGTATAAAAAACAAGTATCTCTAAAATAGTAACTTTACAGGAGAGGCCAAAAACCTCCTTTACGTTCAATGTAAGTCAATGCAAAGAGGTTTTATTATAAGTGATTTTAGAGCATTTCTATTGGTGCATCTGTCATAACACTTTCACAGAATATAAGGAGCAGCTGTTATGTTCAAATAATGTAGAAAAATGAAAATTAATACAAGTTTGTCTTTGGACAGTGACATTATGCACACAAGAATGAACACGAACCCAAAGACCAGTACAACACTTCCCTATAAAGCTTGCGTCCAATCTTAACAAGTTTAACATCTATAACGATGAAGATGACATCAGTTACAATCAAAAAGCTGAGATGTAGACGGAAAACACAACAAATCTAAAAATCCCAAACTGCTAAGCAATGTAGCTAAAGTGTACTCCCACTGTAGTTTTTTTTATAAATCAATTAATTAATCCTTTTTTTATTACATATCTTACCTCTCATCACAGTTCTCAGATCACTGACAGCAACAATGTGACCGTTTTCTTTGGCTCAGTTGGCCAACATTTGATTTTTTTCATTGTAAATGGATGTCCTCTGCCAAGTCTTGCTTTTCCAGACCCCTCAGGCATATTTTTTAAGTATCTGGAGCTTTAAATTCAAAGTGCCTTCACTGGAACATGAGCTCCCTGCTAAAAACCCTATATAAATCTGAATAAAGTAATGGAGGATAGTGGAACAGTTATTGAGCAGTGTCTGGGGGAGAAAATGGAAGTTTGACCAGATGTTTAGGAAAGATGTGGAGAGCAAACTCCAGAAGCTGTAGGCTGTAACCTCAACTGAGCCCTATTCACTAAGTAGTGCACTATTTGGGGGTTTTGCAGTGCGCTAGGTTGGAACAAGCCTCTCTTCAAGCTCAACACAGATGTAAGTAAGCTCTGCTCAAATTGTACAGTCAAACTGGTTATAGTGGCAGGACTAATGGATTGATGGTTATAGTGTTTATGTGACAGAATCTCGTCACATAGTAATGAGCAAACCCAATTAGTAAATTCGTAAGTCCAAACCTTAGCGTCTGTGGTAATGTGAGTCAGATGGTCGTGAAGTTACTTGTTTAAATAGCAGGAAAGGGGGAATAAAGCATTTATGCACAACTGCAAGTAAACACTATTTACACCACAAATAACATATTTTCACTTTAGTTTTTTTAGTCTCTCGAGTTGTATCACTCTGCCAACACAATGTTGTTTTCATACCCATACAGACTATTGTCTTTGAGCCCTCCTTCATTACTACAGTCTACCACCTTATATACCCTATCAGTCTGTCCAGACTAATCCAAAAGGGATATATACACAGCACAGGGTAGATCTGAACCGAAGCTTATAACAGAAACATATACATGTACACATACCTGGATATTTTATTGCATGCTATTTTCCTCTGATGTTACAGGTAAGTACAGTACTTTAATTACTTAAATTTATTAAATGCCATAATAAATGTTTTTTTTTCCCCAGGTACACTGGATCCCCCTGCACCAGCGATTTTCCCAAGTCCAGTGAAGACTATAAAAGCTGGGTGGCCTGTGTGCTGCCACTCCCTAAGGATACAGTTAAGTACCAGTTTCAAGTTAATTATGGGTCTTTTTTATACTTTTTTAAAGAAAGTGTCTTTGGGCAGATGTCTCTAGGCTGGTGATAGGTTAGGATGACCTACCTTATCACAGTGTCCAAAATCATGTACCACCATCACCAATGCTGCTCCCAATAACAATGTTCTATACAGTGATCCAGGATTCCTAATGTAGGGTGTTTAAACCACCTCCCTATATCTACACACAATGTCCCTTTCATCATCAGATCCACTGATCATATAGGAGCATTTTGTAGTTCTACACCTACAGACTGTAGTCCATCTGATTTTCTGCATATGTTGTGGCTCCCCTTTCACCCTGTTCTATAATGGTCAGGACCCCCACAGGACCACCACAGCGCAGGTACTATTAGGGAGGTGGACCATTCTCAGCACTGTTGGCCACCACCCTGTTTTAGCTCCTTGTCTGAAGTTCACTATCGGTCACCGAGGGGGCGTAACTGGAGGTTTATGGATGAAGGGGTGCTAAGCCTTTATGATGTCATTTTAATGACCCCAAAATATGTGTTCTTCTTCCTGGCTGTTGCTTCTCTAAATGTTCATCAAATGAAGCACCCCTTTTACCCTGTTCTTTAATGGTCAGGACACCCATAGGACCACAACAAAGCAGATACTATTAGGGAGTTCTCAGCTCTGCAGTGACACTGGTGGTGTGTTAGTGTGTGTTGCGCTGGTATGAGTGGATCAGACACAGCAGTGCTAATGAAGGACAACACAAACTGTGCAGCATCAGATGAGTTGTCATCTCCGACTTTACATCTACAAGGTGGATCAATAAGTTAGGAGTGTTAAATAGAGTGGACAGTGAGTGGACACAGTATTTAAAAAAACTCCAGCATCAGTGCTGTGTCTGATCCACTCGAACTAGCACAACACTCATTCCCCAATTTTACCAAACTTTAGCTAATAAAATTTTCCCTTCAAGGTTAGAGCGACAGCTGTGGCCATTTTGAAACTACCAGAAGTATTTTCAGTCTGAACAGTATTTTCAGCCCGATTTTTCAGTTTTGTTCTGGTTTAAACAGTTGGAGTCTTTCTACACAGGGGATGGGGGTGGAGCAAAGCAATGGACACATGGCTTAGGCAGATAGGAACTGACCCCCTTTCACCCCACTCACTTGATTAGGCGTGCACCACCTTCATTTACCTTAAATACTGTATAATCTTTGGCACTGGGTCCCATCAGCAGTGCTGCTCTGTGAGCTGCATGATGAAGTAGGCTGTTTAATGGCAAGTTTAGTTACCCATCAAAAAATAATGAGCTACAATCATTTATAATACAAAATAATAATCATTTCTTTTAACAGATAAATACATGCAGTTATAGCAATACCTTATAGATTGCTATTTGGCTTAATGTCATTACACTCATGCAGAACCTGTAAAGAAGGCAGTTTAATGACTAAACTAATGAAGTCTGTCTATAGTTTGGTTTTTTCTTACAGTTGACAGTGTGCACTGTAAACAGTGACGCATTTAATTAACAAATAAACATAATTAACGACATAATTTCCCCATAAATGATAAAAACATGTTACATTAACACAGTTTTGTCTTTCAGTTTACTGTCAGCAGCAGTTCTTCTGATGGATGATGGACAGATTTAGTTATGTATAAAGAAAAACAAGCGCTTGGGTGTTCATCATACATTTCCGGGCTGTTGCTTCTCTAAAAGTTCATTAAATGAGTTTGTCAGATTGAAACACAGCAGATCTGTCTGTCTTTGTAGTTTGAGTTAAGCACAGATCCAGTATGACTTCAACCCTATGCCCATCCACTGCAGGTCCTAAATATATTAATCAAATACACAGAAAACAGAAACTTAGATCAGTTCAGTGTCAGCTGATGTAATTAGAGTCCTATTGTGCTCTGTAGACATGTGTAATAAGGTAGCTGACAGAATTGTATACATTCTCAGTTAAGTTAAACTATATTCAGTATTAACTTTACATTTTCAAAAAAATGATGAGAAATTAATCAATTCTATTTATTTTTTTACTGGTGAAAATCATCTCCTCTGACAGACCTTTGACCAGCTGCTGCCTCTTCGTTTTCACAGAGCTTGAGGAATTTAGGGATACAAAATTATATCATGATCAACACTGTATGACCTTTTCAGTGACATTACCTTAGTGTAAACAACAATGAATGACAAAGAGTGGTAAGCTCGTTCCTTTGCCTAGCTAACAACCAATTGAGTAAATCGAGTAAAAGATAAACAAACCACCACAATTGTCCACAAATTTGTCACAAGTCCAAATTGTATCTTTACACTGTGAGTACTTACTGTTTTACTCAGGATATTATACATGTTAAATAACGCAAGGGCGTGGATTTGCTCTTGATATTGGTGGGGACCTATTCAATTTTTCTCTAAGCTCTCTGAAGAATACGATAAAGGACTGATATACTATATATGCTATCAAATGTGCCTTTAAACTATTCTGAATAACAATTCATAATTTATGTTAAATTAATGTTAAACTAATAAGTTACAAAGAAGTAGTTCAGACTTCAGTTTACTTCAGCCATAGTGCAAATGAAACAGGTCTCATACATCAGCAATAGTAAAAGTAGATGGAGCTGCATAATCTCCACAAACCCAACAAAGTAACAATCTCAGAAACAAGAATCTCTCTCAATGAACGTGCAAGACATGTTTTCATCCAGATAGTGTCACCACTTCCAAACAAATACGCAGTGAGTTTACATATAAAGACTTATTAACTTTACTTCAGCCATAGTGCAATGAAACTGGATTCTGACAGAGAGTTACAACCAGAGTTAGACATACAACTCTGGAAGACTGTAAGAGAACTAACAGTTAGCAGTTTGTTGTGTAGTAAATGTCCAAACCATCAACTTTTACAGCTCCAGACGATGTTAGCCTGCTGTATGCTGTGCGCTAAAGCCTAGCATCGCCATTAGCGTTATTATGATGGACTTGACTTTGAGTGACTTACACGTTTCTTTGAAAAACAGCTCCTTGTGTCCACCTTCTTCTTTTCCGCTGTCATGGTCTCGTTACACCTGGTCTTGCAAAGTAAGTCTTATATGACTGGAAAGCTTTCGTTTCAGTTTTGGCGCTGCTAACAACCAAACGTAGCTACGGAGTGTCACGTGACAGCAGGGAACGGCTCAGCCAATCACACAGGCCGTATGTGTTACGGGGAGGTAGGACTGCAACAGAGAACGATTTAACCCTTTCTGCACCTGCAGGTTAATAAGACTTTGACATATCAGGGTTTTATTTGGAGGTGATCAAATTATTGGTGTGGACAATTCAATTGTATTGGTATTTTAGATAGTTCTGCAGTGCTGGTAAAACTAGAGACCCAGGTCTGATATGATTGGCTTACAACTTACAAGGTCTCATATGATTGGCTTAATAATTAAGAAATATGTTATGATTGACTGGGCCAGGGATACCACTTTTCATCTTATTATGTTAGTAAATATTTGGTAGCACAGCAGAGACAGCGTTACATCAGAGCAGCAGCTCCTCTTTCAGGCCACGCCCTGATGTTACACTACATTATGAATTAGGGAGACTGCAGGCAGTGTATGGAAGATCAATGACAATAAGAGGCCAGCCACAGTGTCTGGGCTTGATCACTGTAGTGTTAATCTTTCTCTCGGTTTATTAAGACGCTCCAATCGTAACACAGACAGTCATGGCTTTCTATGACTCTGCCATTAACCCTTTGATGCACAAGCTAAGCAAACGTGACCTGTATTCATTTCCTAGGTAACTAAACGTATTGCTGAGTATCTCTTTGTTATATCTATTGAAATCAGTTTATTTCATTAAAAATCTTAAACCTAGACCTTAAATCTTGATTTTAATTCTTATTTATTTACTTCATGCACAAAAATAGTGTTTGTAAATATGTTCCTGGCTGCAAATGTTTCCACAGTGAACACATAAGGGTTCATTTTGAGCCATGTCGTGTGTTAAGGGCAGTGATACTAAAATTGTTTTTAATAAAAAGTAAAAACATAAAACTAAAATAAGGATTTGTGATGATCAAAAACAAGTACATTGAGAAGTTCATGGAAGCTTGAATGATGGAATTAATGTATTGATCTTAGTTGTGTCACTTTTGACCCAGATTGTGCATCAAAGGGTTAATAACCTTCAACTTAACTCAAGAATGTTCATATATAATGTTTTTTTATTTACATTAGTGATTTGGTGAATGAACCGACATTCATTCAAGGTAAACAAACAAACAAATCGAATCACTTTAGACCAATCAAAATAAAGTAGTGACTTATTTTAGACTTTTTTATATACAAAACACATTTTTGGATACTGTCCTCAAATAACATCACCTGCTTTGTACTAATGTATATATATATATAATGTATATACAGCTACAGTTACAGCATGCCTAATGTTATAACGTGGAGTAGACAGAAAGTTATGCATTTGCATGGTGTGACCACTGGGTGGCACTATTACACAAGCAAGCTTCGGTCTGCAGCTTGCTGGAGAACAAACCTGTCCTGCTGTCTTCAAAACACAGTATCTGTGAAGCCAGACTGCAGTGAATGGAATCCAGTGTGATCTCCCGGTTACAGGTCAGCACGGGCAGCATCTGCCCACAGATTAATCAGGTTAATTGATGAACTCCTGGGACACATGCCACTGATGTTTCTTCTTTTTCTTGTTGCTTAATAACTCACCAGTCATTTATTGTTTAATGTATTTAATATTTAAAACCGGCCTGAGCTGAACACGCTGTAATTAAGAGATCTGTTTCAAATCAACACTGCTCAACACAATTTAGTATCAGAAAACTAACACGTGGCCAGCAGCCAGGCCAGCACTTATCTCGAGCTTTTGGCAAACACCACAAGATAGCCTATACTTCACCTCCGCGCATTTCACTGAAGGTTAATGCTACAAAACAGATGCGAGCCATAACGTGCTCTACTCCAGATACTTGGACTAGACTGGCTGCAGAACCCAGTTAAGGTCTGTTGGGCCAAAACATGGCTGAATCTCCTATGCAGCGGTCAGTGAACAGTGGGTTAATGGTGGGTTTCCCATTGTTCGTGGTGGTCATTCTCATTTACTCTTTACAATGACGGTGTAAACAACTATATTCAGATTCTGTGATTTATTTATTTTTTAGTCTGCAGCTATTTTGATAACAGTCATATCACCACTGGTGTGAGCATTAAGCAGTAAGATGGGCTGCTCTTGTGAAAATGCTAACAAGCAGTTTGGACAATGAAACTAAATGATATAGAGGGGATTTTAAAGTATCCTGGGTTTGTCAGCTTAAAAAATAACTGTTGCCACGCTGCACGTTTTACCACTGAGAGGCTCTAAAATCATAGAAATAACTTACAGTGAGAGTGAAGCAGCTAGGTTTGGGACAGAAAGAGCTTTTAAACAGTGGAAGATTTATGTGGGTTCGCTGTACTGATTAACACTCTCAGTTTTAAATCACTTCAGCATCGAAAGAGCAATAAAACGACGTTATTATTATTATTATTATTATTATTATTATTATTATTATTATCAGTAGTAGTAGTAGTAGTATTGTTGTTGTTGCGTTAGCTAAACTATTAACAGTAGCAATAGTAAATATATTTTTGTTATGATTTATATCATAAAGTGAAAAATGAACAATTGTGATAATAATAATAATAATAATAATAATAATAATAATAATAATAATAATAATAATAATCGAGTCGTAAGATCACATTTCTGTGAACCATCCATTCATCATAAAATAAATGAATCAATTAATGTAGTTCGGTTATGAATTAATTGCGTAGTTGTGACTCATGGTGAAGTTTTGTGAAGGTGCTGTGTGTGTGTGTCTGCTGTCCTTCATCATCATTATCATCATTTTTCTAATCTTCTTCTTCCTCCTCTCCTCGCCGTGTGTGAGGATGGAATCGGCGCTTCTGCTGCAGGTTCTTCAGAAGAGACTTTGTGTTTGTCGTGACTTGACGTTGATGTTGTTCTCATGCGTTCATTAAAATCACAACTGCTGAAATTAATGAGATGTAAAGTGTTTGGACCTCCTCGGTTTTTTCGTTTTTCATTATATTCATTATATAATACATCACAAACGAGCTCCTTCTTTTTAGAATAAAGATTTAATCAGGAAACATAATGAACGAACAGAAACGAATAATGTGGCACATATATATATATATATATATATATATATATATATATATATATATATATATATATATATATATATATATATTAAAATACATAAACAACCAGCTAATTCTTGGAAAAAGCGAGACGTTAACAGGTGTTAAGTCATTTATTTCATATTAACAATATTCACAGAGTTCTTCACTGCCGCGGGTTTATAATATTTCAACTACTTTATTTTATAGTACAATTATATAAACAACTGAATAAGCACGCAGAAATAAATATAACTGTGTAATGTTTTGGTGCACGTGTGAAATTGTTGTCGTATTTCCAACAATAAACACTCCTCTACAAACATTTATGCCTTTTAAATTAATTCCTCAATCCGTTAATGTGGGCTTTCAGTATGTAATAATAATAATAATAATAATAATAATAATAATAATAATAATAATAATAATAATACTGTGGTGAAAGAAACCAGATTAGCGTACAGGCAGATTGTGGCGTTTGCTGCAGGGCTTTAGGGAGTGTGCAGGTTCGGGTAGGATGCAGAAGCGCGGTGAGGGTGAAGTTTTTAACTAGTGTGATCGTAAGCTTGTCGGTCGTTAGTGTGATGAGGAATATGGGATCAGGCCTGGGATGAAGTAAGAAAGCTTCTACTCCCACTGCCTGCATAGCAAGAACACCGAGCCCAGTATATACAATCATTACACACTTACAGCGATTAATAGATCTACTTCGATCGACTTCTTAAACCCAGCCGGATAAGCAGAAACTACCCCGCCCGCGTTTTCCGTCCACTTCTACTCCATCTCTCAAACTTTTCTCCATCTGTGGCGCCGCATCTTCTTTAATTAGTCTGAGATACACAGAAAGCTGTGCGCGCAGACAAGATCGCTGAAGACTCGCTGCCTCTCCTTCCCTCACTTCATTAAAAACAATGAAACGGTCATACGGCGCGTTCGTATCGAGGTTAATGTACTTACATTGTCAGCGGTAATGGCTCATAAAGTAAACCTGTCTCTCTCTCTCTCTCTCTCTCTTTTTTGTTAAATCCTGAAACAGTGAGATTTTCACTCCGCCTCGCCTCCAGCGTCCCACTGAAGACGCGCCGAGCGTTCGAGTGACGCGCATGCAAATGAGCCCGCTCTTCATCGACCAACCACAGAGCGCGGACTCGCAGGCAGCGGCCAATGGGAGACGGGCGCGCTCGGGCGCGTCCAATGGTAGGCGGTTATCAACGCGGCCCCGGCGAGGGCGAGGGAGAGAGAGAGAATGAGAGAAAGAAGAGAGGCAGGAAAGAAGAGCGAGAGATTGAGAAAGAGAGAGAGAGAGAGAGAGCTCAATCCCCGCAGTTAAAAACAGAGTAAAAGCACGGGCTGATTCTGCTCCAGCGCGCGGAGAAACGCGGACTGACCGGCGCGAGAGACTCTCGCCTGAGCCTCGGACACAGACTTGGGCTTTTAAACTTTCTCTCCAGCTCCGTTTATCTAGCGCGCGCCTGCTTGGATAACCTCGAGACGAAGTTCGGCTGAATCGCTGTAGCTCCACTCTGATAGGCTGCCTGTCACAACTTCGTGTACTTAAAAAAAAAATCAAACATATATTCATCTCTTTTTTTGATTGTTTGTTTGTTTGTTTGATTTTTTGTTTGTTTCGGGCTCCCTCTGTGGCTCATGCTTACAAATGTTAGCTGTGGGGCAAATGGATGCTAACAGGCAGAGCGCTTTCGTGCTGGGCAGCACGCCGCTGGCCGCGCTGCACAACATGACCGAGATGAAGAGCTCGCTGTTCCCGTACGCTCTGCAGAACCCGGCGGGCTTCAAGGCTCCGGCTGCGCTCTCCAACCTGAACACGCAGATTCCTCTGGGGACCCCGCACGGGATTAGCGACATCCTCGGCAGGCCCATCGGAGCGGCGGGACAGCTGCTCTCGGGCTTCCCCCGGATCGGCGGCCTGGCGGGATCGGCGGGGATGTACCTGAACCCGGCAGCCGTGGCCAGATACCCCAAGCCCCTGGCAGAGCTGCCCGGCCGCGCGCCCATATTCTGGCCCGGAGTCATGCAGGGCTCACCGTGGAGGGACCCTAGAGTGACCTGTACGGGTAAGCGTTTGTGGCCTTAACAAACTTTCATTTATTTATTAATAGAAATCTGTTTAGAGGTCTGAACTGACGTGTACTGGAGGAAACTGCAGGACTAGATAGAGAGGAAATCCAGAGAAATTCTGACTTGTAGAGGAAACTACGGCCTAACTTTTAGGGGAGTACTTTCAGAGGACACTGTGATTTCTTAAGAAACTTTATCTCGTTTTAAAAGAATCTCGTTTCTAGAGGCGCATAATTTAATCACTGTTTCAACTTCTTGTGGAAACTATAACTTCTACAAGACAAGTGTCAATCTTTACTGACGGGATGTTAAATATTATATTACTCCAATAAGTTTTCAAGTGTGTCATATCCAGTATGTATATTGGAAGCACTGGGTTTTAAATGGTGTTTGTGCAGTCTGCTTTCTCTGATCCCAGTGAAGTTGTTATTGATCTTATATAAGCTCTATTTCTCTAATATCACATTCACTGATCAGAATGATTTTCTTCTTTTCAGCACAAGCGAACTTAATGCTGGACAAGGACGGCAAGAAGAAGCACTCCAGACCTACTTTCTCAGGACAGCAGATCTTCGCCCTGGAGAAAACTTTCGAGCAGACCAAATACCTGGCCGGTCCGGAGAGAGCGCGGCTCGCCTACTCACTGGGAATGACCGAGAGCCAAGTGAAGGTAAACAACTCAGTTTAAAGAGGAATAACGCAGGAATCTTACCATTAAATCCTCATATGAACAATCTGAGAAAGTTTTGGAGGATGTAGTCTGGGTGCATTTTCTGTGCAAGGGTATTATTATTATTATTATTATTATTATTATTATTATTATTATTATTAATGACATTATTATCGGTCACTATTATTATTAGTAGTAATTTTTTAAATATAAAAACAACAAAAATAATTAAAAAAAACTATTATTGTTATTATTATTATTATTATTATTATTATTATTATTATTATTATTATTACGAAAACCCACAAAAAAAAAACAGTAATTACTAATATTTTACTACTATTACTATTATTGTTATTATACTATTATTATTACCAACATCTCACTAACATCATCAGATCCAACAACATGACAGCACACGCAGCTCGTGTGTTTGTGAGTGTGCAGGCGCAGGTGCAGGTGTGTGACTGGACTTTCCTCCTCTGTCCGCAGGTGTGGTTCCAGAACCGCAGGACCAAGTGGAGGAAGAAGCACGCGGCGGAAATGGCCACGGCCAAGAAGAAGCACGACTCCGAGACGGAGAAGATGAAGGAGAGCTCGGACAACGAGGACGACGACGAGTACAACAAACCCCTGGACCCCAACTCAGACGACGAGAAAATCACGAGACTGCTAAAAAAGCACAAGGCCTCGAGCGTTTCCCTCGTCAGCCCGTGCAGCAACAGCTCGGACGCGTTGTGACTCCCGGCTGAGCAGAAAGACTCTGACCTCGGTCTGCGGCTGGAAGCGGGGTGTCCGCTGCCCTCCTCCAGCGAGGCGGGGGGCACGCTCCGCTGTCCTGAAGCTGAAGTGAAGCAGGGCACGCGCTCTCGTCCTCCAGCAGAATGTGCTCTGCTCTCTCGTGTACAGCGGGGCGCGCGCTGCTCTGCTGGTGCCAATGCAATGTGTTGTACACATGCGTGTGTAAGTGAGATGTATATATTTTGTACGGAGTAAATTATGTTATTACACCGCCAAGAACGGACACAGCGACTTCATCAGTCACCCCCACAGCCCTCCATCCCTCCATCCTTCTCCTCCTCCTCTTCTTCCTCCCAGTCGTAGCTTAATTTCTCGCTGTGGCATAATAACGGAGCCTAACTACTTCGCCGAGTTGTCCCTCTTCAGTCCGCTGTTGTAAATGATGATGTAAATAGCCTTTGTTTTAACAGTGTCCTCTCCAGCCGCTTAGTTCCATTTTCAAGGACTTTATGTTTTACCATCCACCACAAAAAAACAAAAACAAATAGACACAGATGGAGCGTTAAATATTGAAATAAGAGAATATTATTGCTTCCGTGCTGAAGGAAGAAGACCTTTGTATGATCAATAAATTATTTAACATATTTTAAATATGCCTGAGTAGATTTCATTTCATTAAACCTGTTTTAATATTAGTCCTTTGTACAAGTGGGGAACGTGATTTAACATTGTTAGTGTCTGCTTTTAAAAAAATCTGGACTAATCCTACATAACAGGGTAGCTATGTTATTATTTATGTTACTATATAATTTATATACAGCATGTTTGTTTTTATTAAATGCGTTCAGTGGAAATCGATTTTTATATCTTATTAAATGTCGTTGGTGTGCAGGTTTGGAACATTACAGCTCGACTGTAAATTGATGGATAATTATTATTTATTTTTTTAACTGCTGCTGTAACATCAGCAACACCAGAACTGTCCAGCGAAGCCCCTCAACAGGTTATTTATTTAATAAGGGGAATGTTTCAATCTCTTAAAAAGGGGGCCTAATTTAATTACTTTCTCTCATGTTTCCCATTTTTGATGAGTAAATATAGATCTAGCGAAGCTTAGTTGTGGAGACGATGACACCCAGAGCCGTACGCCGAACTTATAATGAAGCTTAAAGGGCAATTCCACCAAATTTTCAAATTTATCTATAAATTAGCGATTAACAGATTTAAGGTGATTTAAAGTGAAATGATTCATTTTGTAGAGAAACTTTTCAGCATCGGTGGTGATGAGAACCAGTGGTCCCAACGTCTACAACACAAATGCAGGCATTTTATTTACTAGTCAGACCCACCAGTGAACCAGGGTTTATGAGTGTAATATTCATAATAGTACAAAAACGCTCAACCAGAAAAAATACGTGCATATCATTCGTGTACATCTTTCCCAAGAATGGACTGAATTAAATGTTTGAGACTAAAACTTTGTCACACAGACTCACCGTAACTCAGGCAGCGTATTCATAACCACTTCACGAAATTATCTTATATACGTGGGGAGCTTTTAGAGGTGCACGTCTAGTTCCCATCACCACAACCGTAAACAATTCGGACTCGGCAAGTTTCTCTTGAACGAAGAGTTTCACACCAAAGCGATCTGGCTAACATCTTAACCGTGTGGAAATTTTGAAAAATTCGGTGGAGCTCCCCTTTAACTCATTCATATGTTAATTTAGCATTAAAAGGTACATAACTTATTCTGATCGGTCTGCAGAGATTGGATTTTGAACAGTTATATATATATATATATTATTACGTCACTTTCATAATTTTACTACTGCCAGAAATAGGTTTCAGGTTTTGTTAGAAGACTGTGGGAGCAATCACTGACTTTAATACCATAAATGAAGCCATAAATAAAGACAACCAATTTGAAAAATAAATAAATAAATAATCAGATAAATTTTCTGATTTTCGTTAAAAAAACCCTTCATTTTTAACAGTTATTTAAACATAAATACTCTTATTTAGCTTTTTAAAATATGTTTTCCCACACAAACCGGAAATAAAGTGCATTTCACGGTTTTCACACGAAACCAATTAGCGACTGTGGGGGGCCGCAGACCCGCCACGACTGGTCATCTTATTAGCCCGATCACAGAAATCAGGGCGCGAGGCCTCCGCGGCGGCGGCTCTGTGCAGCAGATTAGTGCGCGCTTAAGACGAGGGCCAGAGGCGGAGCAGTAATAAGACACAGGCAGTCACTCGGGTCTAATGGGTTTTTATTGCTTGAGGAGGTCACGGCATCCACGGAGCTCCGTTTCTGTGTGCTTTACAGGCGGCAGTGAGCGGAGGAAGAAGAAAAGAGTTAAAAGTTTAACGAGCACGTTCGTCTAAGCGCATCACTGCCAAGACCACACAGGTGCTATCGTTCCCACTTATGGTGATATCTTGTCTTTTTTTTTTCAATGAGAAAGAAATAGAACAAAACAACACAAACAATCCATCATCAGTGTAGCGGCTCCACGGGACCCGTGAACTCTGTAGTGTAGCAAACTGAAATCGATAGAAAGAAAACGCGGTGGCAGCTTCCTCAGCAGCCTCTGCTACTCAAAGCACTAACGAGGCGATGATCTGCGACCTAGTGAGCAAGCCTACGTGGAAAACCCCAAAGATCTTCTTCCCTATGTGCTTCTTTCAGGAGAGGTGGGTAGGAACTGCTTACATGGGTGTATATATGTTTTATCCAGCTATAAACAATTAGATTCTTGTTGTTTTTCCATTAAGCTACAGCATCTGCACTGATTTAGATTGAGACTACTACAAAGTTGATCCACTGCAGTCCTAGAAGTACTGAAGTCATTATTTAACCTACTTCTGTTTGAATGGTACTTCTACTTGAGTCAATTATTTCATAGAAGTAACAACACTATCACTTGAGTACTGAATCAGGCTACTCTACCCACCTCTGGGTTTCATTCAGAGCCTCGTCCTCCCATCCTACCACACAAATGGCACGTTAACTCATACTCAGATCTGTGTACAATACTTGGCACCATGACGCAGTAACAAAAAAAATAAAGAAGAAAAAACAAAACAAAAAAAAAAAATACATTTTTTTTAAAGATACCCAAGCCTACCTAAAACATCACATTCAGAACCATAATATTATTACACAGAAATAAGTTAGAATAAGAATAATAATGAAATAACCAAGTGAGACTGCTATATGAAACAATATCTTATATACGTTGCATGGTCTTATGGCACTGGATAAAATAGCTTTGATAGGCTATGCGAGTCATGTGACTGAAAAAAGGTGCACTTTAGATGATGACGATGATGATTATTATCGTATATATATATATATATTTATATGTTTTTTCCTTTCCTGATATAACTACTCAGAACACCCAAAGCAGCTGTCTCGTATTCGTATTTCAGCATAACAGTTTTGGTAAGAATTATAAATTATCTGTTTTAAAAAGTACACAGTATATAAAATGAGACTCGGCGGATGTCGGAGGCATGGCAGTGTGTGTTAACGCACACGAGTCAGCAACTCGAATCGAATCAAACCATCCAAAAATGGGCAAAATAAAGAGAAAGGGAAAAAAAAAACTAAACAAAAACTAATGCAATTCAAATGAACTGAAAATATCTAGCTATCCTAACAAGGGGGCGACCACAACATGTGGTCAGAGAGAAAGAAAAACAGCACTAAAAACCAGCAACACCATTATGTAATAATCCAATGTACAAATAAACCTAACACTATACAAATACAGCTTTCTTTGCATTGCACTTTTTAAAACATCTTACACATGATATGGAAGTAGCTTCTATAATGTAGAGGCATACCTAAAAATTGCAAGTATGGTCTTTAAAACATGTAGTACTTCTCGATTTCTATTAGAGTTTTGGCAACAAGGCTATGACGTATAGGAAGAGTCGTCCTTTTGTGTCGTCTTGGTGTTTTTCAAGAGAGGCCGGCCGCGGGAGACGGAGGGGACCGTCCATCGCGAGAGTGTCCCAGATCGAGAGAGGCGTTAGCAATGTATGTGTACATGTGTGTGTGTGTGTGTGCTGTGAGTGTTCTTGACTTTGAGTCCTTGATCGTGAAGAACGCGTGGACACAATCGGCCATTCCTATGGGCGTGACACGGCATGCACTTGTTTCACTACGACTGGTCAGTCCTGCTGAAAAGTCTTAACTGGGTCTTCTGTGAGTGAGCGAATGAGAGAGTGAGTGTGTGACTCTGTGTGTGTGTGTGTGTGTGTGTGTGCGTCTGTGTGTCCGTCCAACTGTCTCAGAGTTTCTCACAGGGGCGCCTGTCGTGAAATCCTCTCCACCCTTTGGCACCATTTCCCTGGTCAATCAACACACACAGAGTGAGAACTCACACACGGCTTGCACAAAGGCCTCCAACTGCAAAAGTGTAAAGTGATAGAAGAATGCTTTTGAAGAAAGAAAAGGAAGAAATAATAAGGAAAAAATATTTACCACATCACTGCACGACACAACACTTGTGCTTATGTGCATTAGGTTTACCTGCCCCCGGTGTTAATCGAAAGGACAGGAAAACAGGCTGCAACACATACACACACAAAAAAAACATGTGTTAAGTCAACCCAGCATGGCGTACATCACAGTTACAGACACATAGATACAGATCTAGAATCCATCCATAAACAGCAGTAGCCGTAGCCATGAACTGAACACTGTGGGAGGGGCTGGGGGGGGGGGGCATGGTGTCACCCAGTGTTCAAAGAAATATGGAACACTATCAGTTCCTAATTTTTGGTAATCCATTACATTAGTTAAGCTGCTAGTCTTAACCAATGTAACCAATGAGAGAGCTAGTTTGGTTGTATCTTCCTAGACAGAGCTGTACCAGATGCCCAGCGGCCTTCAGGCTTTTATATAGGGTCTTAATAATTTTCATTTTTGTCTATTTTGAGTTTTTTGAATCGTTTGAACACACCAGTGGTCGTTTACATTGTGTGAACATTTTGTGATAAATGGACCAATAGAAGTGCTCCGAAACAGCTTGGAAGAAATTCTGGTTCCATTGACTTCCATTGAAAGTAACGTATGTTTTTGTTCTCCCCTGTAAAGTTGCAATTTTGGAAATACATGTTTTTCATTGGACAGCGACGTAATATAATATAATATAATATAATATAATATAATAATATAATATAATATATATGATAAAACACATTTAGTGTAAATAGATTAGTTGAACATGACTATGATCGTCATTCTACTGTGTGGCTTATTACTATTCCAGGTATCTTTCCAAGTAAGCTATGATAACTGGTGTTATTAGAGATGTTGTAAAAACATGAAGTGCTGGTATGATGGTGTGGTGTTACAACAATAAGTGTGCCATCAACAACTGATAGGAACACTGACATTGTAGGGAAGATTTTTATTATATCCGAATATATATATTGTTATTATGGCATTGGTATACAGTGTCTAGTGCTGAACTGTGACTATTAGATCTACCGTCTCATTGTGTTTAAACTTCTCAAATGTTCTCAAAAGTCAAAAACGAGGAAAACACTCAAATAAAAATCTATGATGATGTTAATCTCTACTGTGGGATTCCAGTATTTTGCTGATTCTGAGCTAACAACTGATTTGCATTAACATTTTTACCAAAGCTATATTAAAACACAGACACATCTGAAGCGTATACCATTTATTTGACTTTATATCGTGTTTGTGAAGAGCCCTGGTGCAGAGCTACTGCTGCTGCTTCGCTTTCTTACTATTGACTGAAGTGACTAGTGTTTGCAGTGACTACCACTAGTGTTTGCAGTCAGTGATGTATGTAGGACTTCTAGAAGACGAAGTGGGAATGTTTTAGCTCACCAAATCGTTTCACCCAACGTCAATGAAAACATGAACCGCTATCAGCTCCTAATTTTGGTTATATATTACATAAGTTTAGCTGCTGAAGCGTCTCCAGAGTTTTATATAGTAGAGCTGACTCAAATGATATTGTGATCAAAAACAGTTTGAATAAATCTATTTTCTGCACTGAAGCAGAAAACAATACAAAATATGTTTATAGTGTTTTACAGTAAACAACTTTTCAAATCAAATTCAAATAATGTTCACTTCCTGTGATCATTGCCACACTGAACCGCACTGGCTGAAGTAATAAAGCCCTTTGCAAAATGTTTTATTTATTAGATATAGTTTTGAAGTTATACTGAATTAGTTAATTAAAGTTACATTTTAAGTTATGGAGTAAAATCATAAAAATTAGTCTAATTATTCTTGTTGTGTGGTTTCTGGTGTTCTATTTTTTGCCATAAAGTAACATATGACAGCCTAACAACCAATCACGTACTAGCTTCAGTGGGGTCAGGGTACACAGGGTGCCTAAACAAAAGTGATGCATCATGATGAATGATGCTTAATATGAAAAAAGAACTTAAATCAATTGAATAATAAAAAAGTGGCAAATTCTTACATTCACTTTAAAGAAATAAAGTATATATATATATATATATATATATATATATATATATATATATATATATATATTATTCTTCCCAATTTGAGTTATAAAATGAGTAATTCCCACCTACTGCCTCCCTTCATTCTACTGCCTCCCTTCATTATATGGTCCCAGTCAAAGTGTGAACACTAGTAAGTACTTCCTCTGAGATGCATACAATGTTCAGAAGTGTCTTTTGGAAGGAGCTTGAAGGAGAGCAGTGACCACTCAAATCAGTTTACATAAGAGGGTGCTCTGACCAGTATGGCTGTATATAGGCTGGATAAAGGAACTAAACCATCAGTCCACCATATAAAGGCTGCTGAGTCATTTATGGTGTTTTGAACTCAAGGCCATGAATGACTTGCTGGGATTCACCTTCAGTTTCCAGCCACAGAACAAAACCCCAACACAAGCAACGTATGGTTCTCCTCTCTTCTCTTTCCCTCCCAGCATTCTCCCTTTTCTATATATGTTTTATTTTTAATAAAGCAGAACGTGCTCAGCACAACTGAACCCTGGTGACACAAAATCCAGTATCTCGCTCATGATAAAGCACGATAAAGCACAAAGACAAAAGAATACATACCTTGTGGTCCCCCATACAGACACTGGGTCCAATATTGTCATACGTTATCAACTTCTCGTCAGTCTCTGGCTGCGAACAATAAGAAAAACAGACGGAAAACAATTCAAAAGCCAGTAAATGATAACAACAGGAGTGTATTTCCCAAGGAGCTCAAAGGGCAAGAAGCTATTTTATTTTTTATCTTGATAAATGCATTTTTAAATAAAAACGAATAATAAATATGCAAGTAAATGAATTGGTAATGAGATAAAAATCCAGAAATGGTTTATTAAGGCGTGTCAAGTTTATTAAAGAAAATCAACAGGGGAAAGCAAATGAAATGAGAGGAAAAAAAGCGATGCACATTTAAAATCCATCCAGTTTAATAGGGCAGTCTATCTATGACAGCAGATCTGCTTCTATGAAATGAGAGGAAAGAAAGCTTGTATGATTTAGATTGTGGTTTTCAAGCTGAACTAAAGGCTTTTTGAATACGCTCGCTCTTTGAAAGCAGGGCCCCTGTCTGAGCCCGGCGAGGTGTGCTGCTGCTGCTGCTGCGGCTCCAAAGCAATGACGAAAGAGCACCGAAAGAGCTTCAGAACTGTTATGATTCAGGTGTGAAAAATCATTTCTGAATGAACTTCAAACCAATAACACGGAGGCGTACAGGTCATCCTCGCGCTCGCACACGCGGACTACCTTTCCATCTCCGGGGGGTTGCGTTTCGCCGTGCCCGCGTGCGCACGCCCGCCCTGAGCCTCTGCCTCCCGCAGCCCGGATACATTCATCAAAAAGAGACTTGATAATTTACAAAGGCAGCATAAAATTGTGGATTTTCGGGCTGCGTAATCTTTAGACAGATAAACAAATGACAGCGGGGGCCGTGGCTGCGGCGGCGCGCGCTTGACTGAGCCTTCATTACGGTGTGGAGCGGGGGAAGCTGCTCGGGCCGCCGCTGCCGGCAGACCTGCGGCGTGTTAGGGCTCGGCAAGCAGAAAATAACACGGCACAGAGTTAACGGAGCACAGCATGATAGATGACGCTGCGCACGCCGCTGTTTACGGGCCCATGTCTCAACAATCTGTAACGCTTATGCATTAGAGAGAGAGAGGGAGAGTGAGGGAGAGAGAGAGGGGAGGGGAGGGGGGCAGTACACCAGAAGCTTATTGAAGATATCCAAATGAAGTACTTAGGGAGTGTGCCCGGGTCCCTTAATGGGTGTTAAGAAAACAAAGTGTGGCATTAACTGGCTGGCTCTCTGTGTGTGCTGCTGTGCTGTAACCCTCATTCTTTTTGATAATACTGTGACACTACTCAGCACACAAGGACTCGATGCATAATAAGGCTTATTTGATGACTGGGAACGTTTCCTGCCTGGTCATTTTAACGGCCCCGTATCCTACGGGGCCATTTATGATGTTTGTGCAAGTTATGTACCCAACTTATGTACTCTGTTCTGATTTCCTGCCTCACTCCAAATGCAGTCCAGGTTAAAATACTCCTCAAATCTTCATGGTGGATGGCAGAGGAAGGGCTTTTACTGATCTCACAGTAACAATGAATTTTAAACACTCCGTTTCTGAAGCTTAGTTTACATATACGGTCCCATGTGTGAGGTTCAAGGAGCATTATGTAAGACAGTCCACAGTTCACTAACATAACCAACAGTCTGTAAAGAAATAAGCACCAAGCTCCAAGCCACCCTGTGTCATAATACCATTGTGAACCTCAAGGGGCGATAGGGAGTCACCGAAGTGGTCAAACTAGTCCAACATGTGAGGATTAAGAAGTTGTACTACCCTAAAGGTTCTGCTTCAGGTTAGACCATATAAAAGACAGGCAGCCAATGAAAAGTATTAGCAACCAAACCATTATAATGACCGACGCTGCCCGTGCTCTTGGCTAGAACCCACGTTCGGCAGTAAAGGAAAGAAGTGATATCAATGGAAGCAAAAAAAGAGTTAACACTGGAGAGTAAAGGGATGAAATTTGATTCTAAGATATTATGACAGCTATTATAGTATTTTCGGCTAATTTATTTCTTTAACATTAAGACTGGGACATGGGACACTTCTGCCAAACCAATCAATAGATTTCAATGAACAGCCAACGTTACTCTTGTCTAGATACTATCGGGGTACTTACAATCAGAGAGAGTGAGTGAGAGAGAGTAAGAAAAAAAAAGAAAGCAAGTGTGAGAGAGAGAGCGAGAGAGGATAGAGGCAGGCAGATAGACGGATAAACAGACTGGAGTTTACTGTTCTGGTGATGCTAAGCACGGCTCTTGCCCTGAGAGAGCAGCCAGAGGGACAAAGATCTGCCCAGCTCTATGGAGACTTATGAAGCTTTATAAAGCAGATATGCACGCCTGGCACTCTATAAGAGCAGGCCTGAATATACTGCCAGTGTGGACTATGAGCTTAGCATGGCAGATGAAAGCTTACACATACAGCACAGGCTCCATCTGTGAGCCTGGCACCGTGTGGACAACCAGAAAAAGAGAGAGAGAGAGAGTTTTTGCAGTGAGGGAAATACAGGGATGCAGTTAGGAAGAGTGATGGCGAGGATCAGTCAGAATAACAATTAACCTGTGACCTGTGACGCTGTCTATAGATATTATCCAATAAAAACCATGCACCAAAAAACCCTTACAGAATCTGTTAACATTCAAGTTAAATAAGACTGAGTTCCGCTAAAGGGGTGTAGCTTAAATAAACTGTGACTAGAATGGTTGTTCATGAAGTCATGTTCTGGTGTGTTCATTTACAGTCTACATTGATATGAATGTATAAAATAAACGCAGTGGAAAAAAATCTACTTATGTGATCCAAATGTTCTAAATTTCCAAATCCCTCATGTGGTAAAGTACATCATTAAAAATAAATAAAGAAATAAATGAACTAATAAAAATACAAGTTCAAAACAAAACCTGGTTCATTGTGTTCCAAACTCAACATACATTATCATGTCTGAGACACATTTACAACATTTAATAAGGCATTCTGTCAATAACAGTAGATCCAGTACAATAAAACTTCTATTCTATTTTGTAACTGTAGTTGTTTCAAGATTAGATGTATTTCAGGTGTAGCTGACACTGGACTGACCTTCAAGACCAGGTCCCTCGCAGAAGCTGACATGAGGATGCGGTCACACCAGGCAGGGCATCGCGTATTCATGTACTGCTTCCCCTGACTGCTGTCCTCGCTGTATGGATAGCTGCGGACACACAAACAACAGTACTGTATGGACAACTGAGCACACAAACCACAACCCTGTAAGAATACTAAGAATACTTGTGGACATATTCACACACAAATCATACTGCATCTTACAGGTCGCTGTATAAATTCAGATGCAGCACACTGTCCTAAAACCATCGCCTGTAAAAAAGGTGATGACTACCAACACCATAAATACTAATATTTTGCTGCCTACTGTCTTATTGTATAGCGTTCTTGAAAGGTTCTCATCTGATTAATTTTTATGTTCGTTTTTATTATTATGGAGAGATCTGGGAGGTCAGCTGCAGGAAAGCAGAAGCAAACACACTGCTCGGTCAGACCTACTCAGCGCTGGTCGCCAGCAGGGGGGAGTGAGTGCAGGGAGCAGCTGCACCACTGTATGAGTGAAGTGGGGCAAAGTTTGGTCAGTGGACAAATTGGGAAATAGGACCAGGCAGACTGTACACAACTAAATGCTTTTCCACTGGCAGACATACATACACCTGGCCAGTGTTAAGAGGCCAAAACCAGCATACAATCAGTAATTCAAACAGATAAATAGGTGAAGAAGCAGACCTGCATTTATGGTGCATTTATGGTTACCAGAGTTACTGACTACTTGGCTTACCCAGAGGAGGGAAAAAAAAAACCCCAAAAAACCCAAAACATATATATATATATATATATATATATATATATATATATATATTATATATATATATATATATATATATATATATATATATATATATATATATATATATATCATCACTGTCCAAAGAAAAACATGCTTTTCGATTTATCAATTTATATTTTTCTACATCACTTCAACATGACTGCTGTTGATTATGTGACAATTTCATTATGAATGGTCCAATAAAAATGCTCCAAAATAGCTTAGACAAAATTCTGGTTCCATTGACTTACATTGAAAGACAGTTTTGTCCTCTCCTCTAAGGTTGCCTTTTTGGAGATTCTTCTTTGTCATTGGACAGCGACAATATATATAATAATGCTCTAAATATGGCCATGTTGGAGTGCAGATGGACAGTAATCACATATTGTTAAGAGAAAGAAGTAACGGGCAGTGAGACAGAGATCAAAGACTGCAGGTTAATGTGTTCGCGGTGCATCTTCCTTCAGTTTTAATGTTAGGCCAGACAAGTTTAGGGGGACTTGGGATGATAGTACATATCACTGTAGAAAGCTTATGGAAAATGTGTGATTAATATATAAATCCCCAAATCAGCTCACACACATTTAACGCCCCCTTATTTTGTATCAGTGATTTGTGTTTTAATTTTATGAGTCGCTGGTACAGTTACAATGATAGGAACAGTTACCGAGCTCAGTCCAGCAGTGGATTGTGGGGGTCCAGCTATAAGAGTTGTGAGTTCCTCTTTAAGTTTGTGCTTGTGTGCACTTCTGTGTAAATCTGACTTCTGGGACTCTGAAATGGTGGTCTCAATCTGAGGGTGCTGAGCCCAATCAGTGCATTAAAATGAACAAATGTGATCTGAATATCACTGAGCAAAAACAATCCAATTAGCGGAAAGCTGCTAGGAGACAAATATGCACTTACTTAGACCAATTGGCCATGAAAGACACACAGCAAGCAGCATGCGGACAGCTACGAGAGCTAATGCTGCTCATTTAACTGAAGAGAACCGGCTCCACAAACAGCGACCTGGCAACGACTCCACCGCCGCAGCCCCGCTCCTCCACAGCTGCCGCTGACGCAGCCGCAGTGTTGGACAGCACCTTGGAGATGGCAAACCCTGAAGGGTCAGAGGTTTGGCGAAGGTGGGGACTGGTGGGAGGAGGCCTAGTTAGCCCACATCCGGCTAGCACACAGACCCCTGACCGGGTGACCAAACACAAGCCGGCGAGGGGGCTTTGCGGAAGGCCTGGGCGCAATTAGCATTGATGGCACTTTAAACATGTGGAAATGAAGGAGGGTTTTGGTATGTTAAGGAGCAGCTAAAGAGATGATTCCCTGGATGAAAGAGATGAGGAAGAAAAAGAGAGTGCATGATACAGAAGGATAGAGAGAGGGGAAAGCAGGATAAAAAGGGATAGAGATGCAGAGTGTGGGAATCAGGGGGGGGATCTTCAAAGCGACTAGGGCTCAGTCTTTTCTTCAGGCCGGACCACACAACCGCCACAGGAAGTTTTAATAGCAGTCACTGAGGCTGATCAAGCGGCCTCTCAGCTTAGGAGCTGAAAAGCACACTGGAGAAGGTCCTCACTCTGGCTGAAAACCCGTTTGCTCACTAATGGAATTTAGTATAGAAGCAAGTGGAGCTCAAAGATCTCAAATTGGTAAAGCTACCCAATTTAATCTCTCCAAGTCAGTTTAAATCAATTTGCTCCGTGAAACTTTAAAGGCTTTGTCACCAACTTGTGCACTCGGTATGTAACTATGGCTTTCCAAGTATGAGCCATACTTCAGAATGCTTTTAACTCATAGTCCATTCAGGTAATTTAACTTCTATACTGACCATTGCAATTTTCTATTTAATGCTATATAAACGTCAAAGTAGAAATTATGCAGCGATCTGTCTTAAGGCTCCCTCTATAGAGGACCATTATGTCTGTCCAGCCACAAAAACTGTAATAGGGGCATGTCCAGGTATGGCTTTCTATAATATATTATATTTAGCTGTAATTCATTGACAGCAAAAATTATAAAATAAAATAAAATAAAAATAAAATAAAATAAAATAAAATAAAATAAAATAAAATAAAATAAAATAAAATAAAATAAAATAAAATAAAATAAAATAAAATAAAATAAAATAAATGACAACCTTAACAACCTTCCATACAATCCAGTTTGGAAAGTTTGACCTGGTCACTTCACGGAACTAGTATCTGGATTGTATCCTGATAAGATTTTAACCACATGCATTTACACTTGATAGTCAAATGGATTGCGGTTTGGGTTACATAGAAACCAATTACCTATTGTTCATTCATTTATTAATTCCTGTGCTATGCTAAAAATGGTTGCTGCAGATGTGCCTGCTGGGGTTCATTCCTTCAAAACTGGAGGAAGGTAACAGCATCAGCCGCCCATGCTGATAAAAAACATGACTGTTTAGACTGAGCAACTCAGCAATGACTTGGACTGCACCCATAGCAAACACCACTATGGCCCATGTGTGAATTCCATGGTTGTCTTCCTTGCAGACATGGATCACCTGCGCAGTGACGTACTGCATAGGAAGAAGTTTAGGTTGTCTAATGTGTCTTGGAGAGACGGATGTGTTTACACTGCTTAACATGTGACTCAAATGGGGTCATTTAAATCTCATTTTTAATACATACTGCTGAATACATGTGTGTGAGTATGAGTGTGAGCATGCCCCCCAATCCATTTTTGTCTCATCTCTTGTATGTTATGTGGAAAAATCAAAGCCAATAAAAAGTTATTAACAATAACATAACATATTATGAGTTGTTCCAGAGGGAACTGATGGTGAGGTAGAAATGCTGCTGCTATTTATAGATGCTGAATTCAATAGTATCATTTACAATAGAGTGAACAGTGACTCAGTAGAAAAAAAGCAAAAGTAAACACTTTCCAAACTGAACTGAGTGTGTGTGTGTTCTTATATGTGTGTGTGCTGGAATTAATTTAATACTTGTTTAAGCTGTAAAAATAATCTGTATTCATACACTCCTTTATCAACACACCGTGGCAGAGATTCCATTTGACTGTCCACTTGTACAGGCTGCCCTCCCTCTCTCTCTCTCTCACTCTCTCTCTCTCACACACACACACACACACACTCTGACAGAGCTGATCTAGATTACAGTTCTCTAATGCAACAGCAAACAGCAGTGCGGTGCAGCAGGGCGAGGTGATGGATGTGGGTGATTAGCACACACAAACGTATCTGCCAGAGTAAACTCCAGGCCTGGGCGTGCGAACCGGAGACCGTCAGTCGCTATCAGGCCCTTATTGCCCACGGCAAGACTAATTACGCTAATTAATGGGCCCGCTGCGATAAACTCAACAATCGCCCACCTGTGTCTGTGGGACAGAGAGAAAAAGAGAGAGCAAGACAGCAGACAGGTAGACAGACGCAGGCAGCTACATAGAGCGTCAGTGTCTACAAGAACACTCTGTATGTAGCTCAAGGACACATCCTTCTCAGGAACGATGCTACAGAAGAAGCTCTGCTGGATCCCATAAAACATCTCTTCTTGGGTTGGACTGAAAATGTGGAGTGGCCGTGAGGAGAGGTTTATAAAGCAGTGATCTAAGGAATGTTTTGATTGAGTTTGTCTCTGTTAAGTATTACTTTAAAGAGCAATTTTATGGCAGGGGTCTGGTCCTGGCTTTTGTTATTACAGGTAGTTAGTTGAACTGGTTGAGGAACTTGATAGGTTATCTATTCTACCAACCACCATCTGTCACACCTACCAAAATCCAGGACCAGACACTGGATTCCAGGTTAGGATTTGACTACTTCTGTTCTCTGGCATGGCATCAAGTAACCCATCCTTTTCTTTAATATAGAGGTGTTGTGTGCTATGTGCACATGTCTTAAGGTAAAGCAAAGCAAGCAAGTTTATTTGTATAGCACCTTTCATACACAGTGGCAACTCAAAGTCCTTTACATAAATTAAGAAATCAGAAATAAAGCATTAAAATAAATCAGTTTAAAGAAATAAGAAATACACAAAGACAATAAAATAAAGAAAATTAAACATGTCCGTTCTTCCGGCTTATGTTTTTCTTTACCATGCAAAACTCCTGCACCCCACCAGAGCCGGCTCCATATATACTGCTAGGCCCGTTGGCCCTAGAGGCACAGTTTTAATCCAGAAACTGCACTAAAGATTTCTCTTATATTGTTATATAAGTCGGCGATTCCTATCGCCTTTCTAAAACGAGGTTAAAATGGGGTTGCCAGGGTCCAGCTCATGGTATTGACTCCCCCTAGGGAAAGCCTCTGTCTCAGTTAAAAAGAAAAAAAGAAAAACACTTAAAAGAAAGAAAATGAAACAAAAATGAAGAAGGAGGTTTAAAATTAACGTTGGACTATGTGCTGAAGTCTATTCTTCTGGCTTACGTTTTCTTTACTACTTCCTTTTTCCATTTTCTGTCATTACTCTCATTACTCTCCAACAGAAGACGCAGGGAACCAGAGTGTCGCAGCAACCAGCGCGGAGGATTCAGGTTCTAAAAAGACCTGGTTTTTAAGGAAACGGAGCCCTTGAATACAGTTTCCGTTCCTGGATTTTGTAATTAAAGGCAGTTAGATTGGTCACCTGCCCTACCTACCACCTACCTGTCACATCTACCAAAATCCAGGACTGGACTAGATTCCAGGATAGGACTTCTCTTCTATGGCACAGCATAGAACAGCATCAAACCTTTTTTTTCCATATTTTATTTAATATAGAGGTAATGTGATACGTGTACATGTCCCATGAGGACCAGAGCGTCGCAGCAAACAGCAATGAGGGTTCAGGGTCTAAGGAAGAGGAGCCCCATCTTCCTCCCTTGGTCCCCAGAGCACTTAGTGATTCCTCTCTCACTGTGACTTTAATGTTTGACTGACTCCTGACATTATTCACCAGATTTGCTCTTAATGTCACTGCCTTAGGCCTGCATGTCTGAGCAGCACGGGGACGAGGAGAGTCCTGCGAGTGTGTGTGTGTGCACACACGTGTATATGTGTGTGTGCCACAGGCTTTTCTCCTGCTTTTGCCCCTCAAGGTCCGGTCATGTGACTTTGCCACGGCGACCAAGCCCCGTCAACACATCTCCTATCAGAGCCCTGAGAGCCGTTATCTTGTTCTACATAATGACAAATAAGTGACAAGCCAAACACTCGCACACTGAGACAGGCTGTGTGTAATGAGGGCAATATAAACTGGTGAATACAGACGGGGGGAAGGGGAGGGGGGCTGATAAGAACAAGGTATTAATGATTCAAGGTCAGGGGTCACGAACTGTACTGAGGAGCGGAAGTCACCTGAGGCGGTTAAGGCAGCGGGATTGGAGGGAGTTATTGGTGCTGCCAAAAAAAAAAAGGGCTGCGGGATGAGGTGTTTGTTTGCTGTCGTCAGGGGAGTGAACAAAAAACAGAAGTACCCACGGACACACAGGTGCACACACACATTCATTCACAAAAAAAGTCAGTGCCTTGTGTGCTTGTCAGCTGGGGTATGGGGCTGCGTCGCTGTCCAATGAAAAACAAGTATCTCTAAAATGAGAACTTTACAGGAGAGGACGAAAACTGTCTTCACTTTCAATGTAAGTCAATGGAACCAGAATTTTTCCATGCTATTTTGGAGCATTTCTATTGGTCCATTTATCGTGGAAATTTCCCATAATGTCAACACCAGCTGCTGCATTTAAGTGATGTGGGAAAAAAAAATTGACAAAAATGGAGATACATATTTTTCATTGGATAGTGATGATATGCTGGACTGTAATCTCCAACTAAGTGATGGTTGGGTCAAAAATCTAACTTTTCTCTGGGTTTATACCAAATGTGGCCTTAAATGCCTGATTTCTTCAGACTTCAGAGGTTATGTCATCCCATAAAGCAACACCATGTGATATTTGTTTTGGTAGTATTACTGCATATGGAGACAAAAAAAAGAACACACTAAAGTATGGTCAGCGTGTGGCTCTGTGGTCAGCCTGTAAAGCCTGAAACAATGATTTAAAAGTCAGCAGTATAATAACGGATTTGGTAGAAGCTTTAGGACCTTGTCATATGTATTAACGTCACAGGTTTCTCTTCAAATGGGGCAGTCGTGGGCTGGAGGTTAGGGAATCAGCCTTGTGCCCAGAAAGTCTACTGAACCGACAGGACACAACAGAAGTGGCCTTGATTAAGGCGCCTAACCCCCAACTGCTCCCCAAGTGCCGCGGTAAGGCTGCCCACCGCTCCAGGCAAGTGTGCTCACTGCCCCCTAGTGTGTATGTTCACTAGTGTTCACAAATACTGCTGTGTGCAAACACAATTCTAAACACTCTTCCAACACGCTTGCAATACCCCCAAGAAAAACAACACTCTAGCTGAAATTACACATCTCTACCAGAGAGGTCTCCAAATCCTGCATAGTGTTGCTTTATCATGGCCAAGAATTGCTTACTAGGACAGTAAAAGGGGCAATAGAAACCAAACACAGGGGGTAGATGATTTCCACAACAAGTGTACTGTTAAAACATACCCCCCCAAAAATTACTAGGCGAACACAGATAGATATTTCACTTAAATATATTAAATGTTTAAAAGACATATATACATGTGCTTATTCCAGTGATTACATCTTGTAGAGTGGCTAACTGCTTGCAAAGGTTGTTTCCCTTTGGTCTGATAAAACCCGCTGTTTGAAAGTGTGTTCACAATGATGTTTGAGCAGCCAGCCATAAGTCAAGCAGCAAGATCCAGATAGCTGTGGCCAGCTTAACATGGAAAGGATAACAGATGCTCAGTTTACATGCAGGTGGTATGTCCGAGGCTGAGACTGAGACACAAACATAGTCAGAGAAGCCAGACATTTGGTGTCCAAAGTTTGCTTCTTTGGTTCATCACTGAATCTAAAAGGCTGAGCATCACGTAAGCTGCAGGCCTAGATCGTCACAATCGAGCATCACAAATAGCGCTGTGTATTGGCAAGATCCTGGCGATACAATATGTATCATGATACAGCGGTCACGATTCAATATATTCAATATATCGAGATATATTTCAATACTGCAGACAAAGTGATATATTGCATATTTTTCAAATCCTACTATTAAAACACACCACTATATGAACAGGTTTGTCAATGCTTACAATAGCACTGCGCCCTTGTGCTGCTTGTTAATGTTGGAGTGGAGCTGAAAATGGATTACAACACTGCCATCTAGTGGCCAGAGGTTTTAACCCAACACACAGTGAGTCACTGTCTGCCAGAATCTGTGTATCGATACTGTGTTTTGAGAATCGATACAGTATCACAAAACATAATATCCCGGTATTCGATATTTTTAATATTTTCTTACACCCCTAATCACAAATATATAAGAACTGACAAAAGTATGCATAAAACGCGACTTCCATTCCTTGTTAGCTACATTAGCCTTCAAGCTAGAGTGCAAAACTAAACAAAACACTAAAGTAAGAAAACTTTACCTGCATTATGGCTAACTGACTACACCTGGGGACAATTTTATACATTTGATCTTTGGCAACACCATCACAGTCCCAAGGAAAACAACATACAGAATTATGCAATATTAAAAATGCTAATGATACTAATATTCGGCATCATATTAAACATCCAGTTTGAACCAAAAAAAATGAGATAGAAATACAATAGACCCAAGTGGGTGTGGCTAATGAGTAGCTTGATTGGCAGCTTGATGCAGACAGGTGGACGGATGGACAGCTAAAGCAAGGCATAAACAAAGGAACGAATGAAAGAATAATGTAAACAAAGGAACGAATGAAAGAACAACGTAAGGGGGTCTATCTTGTTGTCTTTCGGTTATGCTGGGTTAGCGTCAGCTTTCTGGCTCGGAGACTGTTTTTATGGGGGCGGGGCAATAGACATCAGCCTGTCCAGCGGTTAGAAAATGCTTACGGAAGCATCAGCCAGTATAAGGACCAGGCAAAGAACAAGAAAAATATGTTAATAAACATTAATTCGACTTTGGAAAGATATTAATAAGACAAACTTTGTACATGTATATCGAAGCCCAGAGGAACAAAAAGAACTTAATTAGAAATAAACCTCAAATTTAGGTTTCCCGGAGCTTTACAAGACAGAAAGCCATGAGTGCCCACATCACAGCTAGGCTGAAGCAGTATGCTCTTCATTAACCCTCCCCCCGTGTCCCACGTGCTAAAACAAAGGATCCCTTTCAGGAGCGTCAGAACAGAGAGACAGATACAAATGGACTCATGCCCATTTGACCTGAATTGCCATTGCCGAGCTTATAGATGTCTTAATGTTCCTCACTGACTGTAATGATTAATGTGATGGCACTTAGGATTCAGCTGTGTCACTCTGTGGTTGACGGGTGTCCAGTAGTGCTGAGACATTGGCCTGGATTCCTGGTCTGATTTGTTTTGCTGAGACAATGCTTGAGACACATCTACACAGCTTCATTAAGCAGCTGTGAGATCATGATGCTTTCGAATGAATAGAGACATTTCAGCGTTTTGTGGTGAGACTAAATCGTCTCTTCATGTCACACACATGCGCACACACACACACATATATACACACATACATACAGACTCACAAGTAGAGAGACACAAACACTCCATCTGATGCTCAGCACGGTGGAGAGCAGCCCATCTAAACGGGGTGACATCATTCAGCAGTTTCAGAATAGGGCTGGAGGGAGGGGGCCGAGATAGAGAGAGAGAGTACTGAGATAGATGGGAGCTTGGGGTGTCACACGGACAGTGACCACCATCATGGTGACATCACCTCCCGCTAGCATTATAATCCACAGTGGGAAAACCATTACAGTGTCATAAAACACCACAAGTACATAATGTGAATACACAGCATACATAGTTTAGCAGTACCAGTGGTGTAGTGGTGCAAAGGTCTTAGACACCTAAGCTGATTGCTTAAAAGCTATTATCTTAGCAATAAGTGTATAAGTTACCAGTAAGACCACCAGATATCATTAGAACATATGTAAACAATCATAAATACAATACAAAGTAACATGAATATCTTATTCTGAAAGAAGTAGATCATATCTTGAATTCCAGTTTGAAGAACTAAGTGTAGTTCCAGATTTCTCCTGGACGCCTCAGACATTGTATGAATGTATTCAGTTCCTTCAGCATCAATCTTGATTTAGCTTAATGAAGTACTGAGCAGTCAAAGCAGGTATTAGATGATGCCTGTAAATAATACTGAGTTGTTTCCACAAGAAGAAGCTTGGAAAGGGTTAAATCCACACAATGACCTATGTAAAAGTAAATAAATATTAGCATGTCCTGCTAATAAAGCATACTACTAGCTAGACATGTACCCTTATCTTGGGTAAGATTTGCTAATGTTAGCTCTGTTAGAAAGTGTTTTTGCTCCTAAGTAGGCAGACCACAGCTTCAAATTAAGCCAAAGTATTTGGAACCCATGGATGTGGAGCGTGTGAACTGGGCTGGTGCTGATTTATAGCTTTCCCACTTTTTTTCCATCTGCCTACACCGCTGTAATCTACATTCCTGTAATCTCAGGCTGGTCATGGTCCCTATCTGCCACAAACCAAGGGTACGTACCCCAATTATAAAACACTTTCTGGCCACAGATCCTGGATCTCAGATCTGGAATGTATGTTGTTTATTTGTGGGGTGCTGTGCTGGAGTGAGTGGAGGAGGACACAGTGATGCAACAAATCTGGAGCACTATAAAGTTGTCAGAGAAAGGGTACTTTAAACAGACAGGCCTCGTCCCAGGCTGCTCCAGTAATCAGGAATGAGGTCAGGCAAAATTGCAGAATCTGATATCACTGATGATTCCTTAGTTGCATGTTAGGTCCAACATGCACTTAATCTTATCATAATCAGAAAATTTAAGTGACCTGTTCAAAAACAGCAAACTCTGATTTCTTAGGTCAGATTTTAGCTCAGAGACTGTATTTACCAGCACATGTAAACGCTTACTGTAAAAACAGACCACTACTCAGAAAACAGCAAGCGGCGTTTAACACAGCCCCTGTGAGATGCCAGCAAAACACATTTTTGAGGGTCGCTGAAACCAACTACCAACTACACACTCAATGAAATAAAAAATTTCAATATTGTCGTGTCCAAAGAAAAACATCTCCATTTTTGACTAGTTTTATTTTTCACAACCTTTGAATGTTGTTTAAACTGGGTGTGAATGGACCAATAAAAACGCTCCAAAATAAGTTGGGAAAAATTCCAGTTCCATTGATTTACATTAAAAGTAGAAGTTTTTGTCCTCTCCTGTAAAGCTGCCATTTTGGATATGCTTGATTTTCTTTGGACAACGACGGAATACTTCATCTTCTAGATGATGCATATTCTTAATTTATGCTTAAATAACTATGGGTAAAAAAAAACAACAGAAATTTGATTATTGCCTGACTCAGTGTATCTGATTACTCAAGGGTCTGTAAATGTGTTGACTGAATTAATGGCAAAATCAGATTTTCTACAGTTATTAGACTGTAAGTGCATGTAAACAAATTCAATTACTATAAGCACAATACTTTAGGAATAAACGAAAGAATAAATAGACTAATATTACAAACTGGTTCCAACTTCAAAGCAATTCCCAAAAAAACTATTAGTATTTATAAGGAACCATTAAATAATATTAACAAAACTGTATGTACTACCTTTGGTCCTGGATGTTAATGCACTACTTTGGCTGAAGGAGCTTTCAGCACAGAACTATAGGTCAGATGTTTTATCAGATATAGTTCAGACTCTGTTTATTTAGTTAAATAAATATAGCCGACAGCTTTGTTAACTGTGCCAGGCCAGAGCATTGAACACATTGGCAGGCGTGGAAAATGCTTAAGTAATTGTACTTTGTCAAGTAAAGTGGTCTTTACTGTCATTCCGTAATAAAGCTTCAGCATCAGAACAAAATGTCATTCTTCAGTCTTGTTGTGCAACACACGACAGCAGCACATTACGCAGCACTGCATACAGCGCAGAGACACGACCGTGGAACGATATTATACCCTGAAATATCATGCTATAACACCCATCCCTAATTATCACATCAGGTACTACTTTTTACTGTTTTTAGTAAAAGAAAAATTTACACTTTTCTCATTTCCCATTATATATCTACTAGAGACAGATTTAATCTGTCCAGTATCATTCATTTAACTTCAGTCCTGGATATATGGAGATATTTGGAGTGCATTATTTAGTATCGTGATTTAGTTAGGGGTGTGCCATATTGTATCGTATGCAATAATAAAATGTAATTTTCATTTTGTTGCAGTAGTGTATTCTTGAAATATTTTTTTTTATTCAAAAAATTTGTCATATCGATAAGAGTATCGTTAGCGCAAAAATACCATGAAATATTGTGATATTATTGTAGGGCCATATCACCCACCCCTAGCGCAGAATATATGACATATAGAACATTATACACACACTCACCACTAAAACTGCTACCGTACTAAGAAATTTTAGGAAGATTCCTGAAATAATGAACAAATCCTCATATTCAAACAATAAAAAACACACTAATTAGTAATTTTTTATATTTTTTCCTTTACTTGTTCCAAACATTTGAGCATATACATTTTTCTTTTCTTTCATTTTTTTTCAGCATATTTACCAGCAAATGTTATTATGACCTCAAACTAATTTTGTATCAATGTAAAATAAAGCTGCCCACAATTGTAGTAACCTTGTGTTATATCATTACTGTATACATAGAACGTGTAAACATAGAGTCTTGCTCTCTCTTAACTGCTGGCTGCTGCTTAAATCAATCATTTTGTTACATCACTGACCATCTAACACTATATATTCATATAGAATGGACCAATAGAAATGCTCCGGAATCACTTGAAATAAAACCTTGTTACATTAACCTACATTGAAAGTTAGGAACATTTTGTTCTCTCCTGTAAACCTATTTATAGGCTATAGGCTTATAGGCAGGCAAAACAAAGCCAAATGAAGCTAAAAGCTTAACTGACCTCAATGCCACCTCATCAGTAATAAGATAAAAATGATCACTGTCACTGGTAAGGTCACTGATAGGTAGTGCAGAAGCCCCTATTTTTAAGTCTGGAGCGCCCATACAGTCACACGGTCACTGTCAATGGAAAATCTGGAAGTCTAATTCTTTGTTTTTGGAGACTCCAATCATGTTCTCCAGATTCCTGTAAAGAACTGATGGACAGTACCCAGTTACAGTGAAGAACCCTTCGGCTCCAGCATGCTCTGGTTCTTGGTGTGAGGCTCTGACCGGCTAAGCCTGTGCCACATAGTTCTAATCCCTAGATGTGTGAATGGCTGAGGACTGTGGGATTGTAGCTGAGCTGCTGGTTTAGCTGGAGCCGCTCCTCCCTTTGCCATGGCAGCGCGCTCCACAGCGCTCGCTCCACACTGTCTGCTCTCTTTTCAGCCAGAGGGAAGTTACTCTGCAGCTCATCCTCATGGAGCTGTGCATTTTGGGAGATGTTCGCTAAAGCGTTGCGCTCGCCTTTACAGCACTTAAACCCGTTTTCCTCATCAGCAAACGGTGAAAAGATAACAGCGGGTCACCTCTGACCCCTTCCTGCCTGACCTTGTGATCCGCGACCGCCGGCCCAAGCCTGCCAGTCTAGACTTAGCAAACACATGCTCAAGTCTGGAGCCATCCTCGAAATAAAAACATACTTCTCTCTGTACATATCTTTCTTAGACTCTCTCTCTCTCTCTTTTTTTCTTTCTCTCTGTGTGTAAAGGGGCCTGGTAAAAAAGAAAGAGCGCCACCCAGAGGTCAGTGTGGATCTTCTCTCCTCTCTCTCTTTCATGTCCATTACCAGTAACCCAGTTAGTGTGAGAATAAATAGAAACTCTTTCCTTCAGTCTTTCATTGTCCTCTAAATTCCCACAGGCCAATTGCTCCATTCAATTTCCCCATTGATTTTACACAGAGAGGACAACAATAAAATCATACGACGCAGCTAACTGCACTCCCTTTAGATCAATCAGAATATATCACTAGGGCGAGCCTCCCAATAACAGCCTACATTACTACATTCAGAGGAAGATAACACGCTCCACAATGCTGGCATGCGCCAGTGCTGGAGACAGGGAAATCAGAAGACTTTGAACTTTTTGTTAATTATTCACATCATTTCCTCCTCATAGATTTGCCATGCATGTGAGGCATCTCATGATCCAGTATCTGCTCTGGATTTAGCCAACTCACTCGAACATGGGGTGGAGATATCATGGGGTGGAGACATCAGCATGTTAAATCTGAGATTGGCCGGAAAGGAGCGTCCAGAGCGATGTTGGAACTAATGTGCGTGGATATGTGCATCGGCGCTCTCCGCTGCTGATTGGCGCAGTCGTTCTGGCTCCAGGACCAATGTTGGCGAGAGAGAGCCAAATTCCACACTGGCATGCTTTAGTGCTTAGCCTTGTCAAAAACCAGAATCACACACGCTCCTCTGTGGAGGCCGCTCTGTGAATTTACAGCTCGTAACACGTACTTTAAACAAAAAACTCGCACACTGTGTGTAAATGGAGGAAGACATGAACATACGTCTCCTGATCACAGGTGTCAGCGTTATGTGGACGAGAGCAGCCTTTGACCCACAGATGGGACACTACTCTGAGATATGACCCCAGAAGTGTTCAGCACCTAAACTGGAATTTAGGTCCACAAAGAGGAACTGCATCGACTGACTGCCAGCAAAATAAAAAAAAAAATCCACACACACCACACAAGCCCAAACACGGCTCATAGTCATGTACACCAAAGTTTGGAATTACTCGTCATTGATTTATATGCAATATGAACAAGAATAGCTATAATACATAGAATAAATTAATGTAATAAATATAAACAGGGGGCAATTTGATGTTCTATTTAATACACAAACTATGTTTGTGTATGTAATGCTAACAATAAATAACTAATAACTAAAAAATAAATAATTAATATTAAGTTCTAATTATATTTGTCATCTGTTTATAAAAACTTATCCATTTCTTCTTTCTAATCTAATTCTTGACGCCATACAGACTTCTCTGCCACTTTAGAATAATCTACATTTCTCTTTATTTTTTCTTTACAGCTTCCGACTGTCCTATTTATTATTTAAATCTAAATATGATCTGATGAACACAGAGCAGAAATAGATTAATCTTGAGCATTCTAGTATTTTTAAACATGTAGTCGTCAGATGACCAGTGATGTAACCAAATGAGTGACTAAAGCAACAGCCAATAAGTACCAGACAGCAAAAGGCAAAGAGATAGGTATACGCCCCACATGCACAGCGGAATCTGGATATGCAGGATCTGCTTTGCTCTGTAGAATGTTCACAATGTCAGTGCGACAACAACATCAAGGTACCCCGCTCTACCATTTCACTTATAGTGTATAATAAAAGACGACTCCAGTTCTCACTACAGAACAGACTGACACCTATGTCCAACAAGCCATCTGCAGTTCATGTTTTTGCTATGTTTTATGCATATGCATAACAGCACAAACCAGTCTAGTCCAGCTTCAGCTCTGTTCGTGTCACGTTTGTGGTTTTGATTGTTTATATGGGTAGCAGAAATGAATCGGATGCATGATAACCTCTCTTTTGTCTCATCTCTGCACCTTCTTAACAAAAATGTTGTGGAAATTGGACCCCGGTGTAGAAATCTATAGGATTTTCTGTCTTTAGAGTATTAAAAATATCGAAAGGTACAGGACAGGAATGCTTCAGGACCTCATATCATCGCTAGATGATGTGCATCTTCATACGTTTTTATTGCTTTTTATTTTTCTGCATGATTTGACTACAGCAGCCTGTCGTTTACATTGTTTAACAATTTCACGATGAACAGACCAATAAAATGCTCTAAAATAACTTTGAAAAAAAAAAAAAGTTCAATTGACTTACATTACAAGTAAAGAATGTTTTTGGCCTCTCCTGTAAAGTTTTCATTTTGGAGATACTTTGGATACGGACAGCGTTTTAGATGGTGTGTAACTACAACAACTACAACACACCCTTAATCTATAATGACAGAAACAGTTAAAAGGGCAATAGCTGTCAGATCACACACAGAGGGGCAGTTTACTGATCGTGTTTTCTAGATGACCATCTAAAGTGAGCGCGTGTCGAGCAAAGCTGATAGGGTGATGCGTGCTAGTGTTAAAGTGATTGAGGGGAGAGTGTGTATGTATGTGTGTGTGTGCTCATCCTTCCGTGGCCCTATGCAATAACCCCACAGATGGTCAGGGGTGTTTCAGGGCTGTCTATGTGATGGAGAACAATTGCTGAGTGCTTGATTGCTCAAGAAGCACAAGGCATATCTGACAGGGGGAGGGAGGGAGGGAGTGTGTGCATGTGTGTGTGTGCGCACGCATGAGGGCTGTTTAAGTTTAACTAAGCTGTGTCTATTCTCTCACCTCTGACAATAATGTGGCTTGTAGCAGACACTACTTGCATCAAATCAAATTTTATCTACTCCTTAATGGCTTCGGATTTTTGATTCATTTCGTTCGGCAAGCGCGAGAGCGTGCTTTGCCTCGCCCCTCGTCGTGCCGCAGCTCAGCCATTTCTCATAGCAGCCTGGAGCATCCAGGATTATATACTGGAGACAGATGAGAGCAAAAGTCACGCAGTGTAAAAGCCCAATAAATCCACCTGTCACTTATGCAAAGCCATGTAAATGGAGATAGCTGATTAAGACACAGTCATTTAAAAACAGACACACACTAACACAGACACACACACACACACACACCTACCACGGCCCCTCCTCACATCAGCCAGTGGAGCAGTTTATCAAGTAATTATTGTTTGATTACAGCGTTTCATTATCTACACTGATTGAGTCAGCGTTGACGCCAAAGGTCAAGCACCATTAGCACGGGCCATGCTTTGGCCCCCTGCTGGCTTTCTGAAAGGCCTAATTGTACATTCATTTGTTTGAAGAAGAGGACACAGAGAGAGAAAGGCTGCAATGGAATATTAATGTCATTCCTCCCAGACTGAGCACGTCGAGCAATAGCGAAAAGGGGCACGTAGGCTGAAAGCAGAGGGGCTGAGAATTTGTACATACTCATTACAAAGACGGTAAGGATTTCAACACAGTATCAAATATAAAATAAAAATAAACCCTTCAAAACAGTGTTTTATAAGAAGGAAAACTTTAAAACAATAATGCTGCGTTCACAAGTTTGCAACGGAGGGAAAAAGCAATTCCGCAAAATCTTTATTTTTTGCCTGAATTTGCCTCCATCTGCTTTAGTTCACCTCTGCACATGCCTGTAAAACCTCTCTTAATGAAGCGCTCCAGTTACTGCTGTGGCTTGTGGAACGATGCCGCTTACGGTGGCAGAATTTTCTATCGAAAATGATGCAATATTCAGTTTGTGAACATGTGAATGCAGTACAATGCTTTTCAGACTTAAGCAAACTGGGTGACATCTGCATGTGTTCCACTATAAGATGCATTGGCATGCACTCCCATTGAAAAGCCTGCTCCAAACCTCAGTCCATGTACTATGAACACAGAGCTCATACGCTATTTAACAGCTCTACGAAAACAATGAATAAACTCACAGTACGACCGCAGTGAGTCAGAGAGAAAGTGAGACGGGAGGCCGTACCTGGGAGGAAAGGAAATCTCCAGCTCGTGCAGACGATCCTTAAAGACGGACAGCTCTTTGTCAAACTCTAATAGCTGTAAAGACAGAGAAAGAAACATAAAGACAGTCAAGGATATGTTCCATTCCTTTAGAATTGTAGTTATAACTGTAATCTGTTTGCAATAACATACAATCAGTCCCAAGCTTTGATCACTTTATATTAATATAATATCCATCCATTCATTTTGATTTAACTCTTGATGCAATACAGTTTTCCCTGCTACTTTCAAATTTTCCAAGCTCTAATAAGAATTCAACATTTCTCTATAACTGTATATTTCTTTAAAGCTTCCAGATGTCCTATTAATTATTTGAATTTGAATATGATCTAATTATGAGAGGGAAAAGTGGCAATCATTATCTTTCCCATCCAGCCTGAGCATGTACTGTACAGTTCAGGGGTGTCAAACTCATTTTAGGTAGCAGGCTACATTACAGCCCGTGCCCATATCAAGTGGGCTGGACCAAGAAGAAAAAGGCCAATACCACATCATCATCTCTTTTTGAGTATGTTTATCTTGGTTTATCTGAGAGGTCCATTCAAAAGAAGCAACCTGGCTAGATAAGATCCAACAGGGTTCATTATGGCTGTCAATTATGTCCCACATAACTTGGACCCCCCACTAACTGCTGCTTGAGACTATATTTTTGAGTTTTAAGTTATATGAGTGGCTTCTTCTTCTGGACCTCATAGTGATGACTTCACAGATAAGGAGTGTATATGGTGTGATGGCCACGTGAACCGGGGGGTGTGTATTTGTGTATCTTTTGATACTGTGCTCTATGACAGTAAGTGTGTTTATAACACTAGATCTGGGTGTGTGTATGTGCGTGCGGTGTTCATCAATCATGCTGGCTCCCAGCTGCACACACTCAGAGGGAGTTGAGCTGTCTGAGACGCAAGGATGACTGAGACAGACTAAAGCCATTAATCAAAGCTGAGCAGAATAATTAGCCTGTGTGTGTACACATTAATTATGAGAGAGACCAACAGGTACAACTGACACCTGCATCACTGCTTCGTGTGTGTGTGTGTACACGTGTGACAGCTACTTGAAAAAACAAATGCTCTTGTATAGACTCTTACATATGCTCTTGTATTTGTTTGCATAATGGCTGTGCTGGTGTGCAGTGCCACTAAATTCCCTATGTGTGTGTGTGTGTGTGTGTTTGTGTGTGAGAGAGAGAGAGAGAGGTGTTCAGGCAGCCTGTTTGGTTCAGGAGGGCAAATAAGAAGCATTCATCACTTTACCAGAGTGGACACACACAAGCTACATGCTTGAGCGCATACATGAAACAAGTTCTGGCTGTGTATATGTATGTGTGTGTGTGTCTGTAATGTCACATGCTGCCATAGAGCGTCTGTAGCCGACTGTCGCTATAAGTTAGTGCAGCACTATTGGCAGTAGTCGGTTCTCATCAGCAATGTTCTGACCAATTGACCACGTTGAATCAGCACTGGTGGTCCGCCATGGAAGTTCAGCAAAGCCAGCAAAGCCCAGACAGAGAGTAGCCTCGGTTCTAAAGGCCAGCGTGTGCTGCCACATCACATCACTACTAGTGCTATTTAACACACGTTTAAATATTGTATCACCAATACTTGTGTGTTCATTTTTTGTTATGAAAGCTCACATGAAAGCTCTAAAGGTGTCCTGATGACACACTAACATAAAAGAAACATTACTGTTTTCATAGACGACCACATGCAAACCTCACATTTGAATTTACTGCTTAATGTAAAAGCTCTCGTGTTTTATGGTGCCATAGAATGGAACTGTATTTATATTAATGTGGTTGCATAAGAATAATACAGTACATAGACCCGACATACTATAAAACTCAAACGTTGTTGGGTAAAATAGGCCGACTCCAGATTCCTAGAGTGTTATGTAACAGACTCATTAATATTATTTGTCTCATTAATATTTACGCCACCAAAATTTGCATACAACAACAGAGCACTACTGTTCCGGGCTGGGAAGACGATGTCAGCACTTTTCATAACCTTTTCAAGCGATATATAGTTTATAGATGTTAATTTTTGAAAGAGGATGAAGTTGGTTTCCTGTTCACCAGCTTCTTAATCAAATGTTCCGTTTCACCTGAAATCTTCAGACAGTACAGGCACCATTTAAAACGTAGAAAGCAAGCTGGTGGACAGGGGGTCCATTTCAACAAGATCTTTAACAAGATCCCCGACAACTTTCATCCAAAGCGATTTTATTTTTTTACTCCTCAGAGAGAGGAGCCGTTCCACCTATATTAGCATCACCACACCAACTGCAACCTGTACGTAGCAGCCATGCTGTGGAATTTTGGGTACTTTTTTGAAAGTTGGACAATCTAAAACTGAAGGTTTCACGGTCAGTAACAACTAATTTACTTTGTGTTGATGTTGAGATCAAAAGCAAGCAGCTAGTTCAATGTTAGGTACTAGGCAAGCTCCAGGTAACTAGCGTTAATATAGCTGACTAAATCGGATGACACCTCAGCTTATTACACAGAGGTTAATTTTATTTTCTTGCCCGTGTCTATTTCAATATATTGCTTCTGTTTGATCATCACAGTGTCTTGCTGTAAACCATCCAATCATAGAAGAGCTCATCAATTTATTCATGAGCTCATTTTATTCTGAGACCAAATCACAGTGAATGCGCCGCATACCTTTAGGAGTATTGTACCTTCATGAGTCACATACCTTTATGTAGACATTAGAGAATAAGTGAAATGCATTCTATGGAGATTTAAGCAGCCTTCTCTTTCTAGTGCTTTCATATTTTATCAAGTACCCAGCTAAAATATTATTTACTTTGTATTTTCATCTATGAGTTGAGTAAGACTAAATCTCTACAGGAAACGAGAGGCTAGTTGGAAAAGTTCTTTTGCATCAGCTTTGGCGTGTCTGTCAATGCAAGAGAAAAACACTTTGTGTGTGTATATGTGTTCTTGTCCTGTTGCTTATATATATAAATGTGTGTGTAAGTGTGTGTGTGTGTGTGTGTGCACGTGAGGAGCACATGAATAAATTGAAATATATGCCTAAGTGAGAACACTTGCTTATCTTTAGGGCCAATGGGACATTTTTTGGAAAATCTAATAAAGCAGAATTGCATTTCTGTATACTGGGGTTAAGGTTAGAGTTAGGTTTAAGTGTAGGTGTAGCATTATTTAGCTACAGTAATATGAAGATCAGTAGAAATCTATGGACGTCCTCACAAATATTGCAAGACAAACATCAAATCTGCATTGAGGAACTCAGTGTATTAAATTAAGCACAGCACTTCTCAGGCAAGCAGGTAAGTAATGCTTTGGGGTCTGTGTTGTAAAGTGTGTGTGTGTGTGTGTGTGTGTGTGTGTGTGTGTGTGTGTGTGTGTGTGTGTGTGCGTGCGTGCGTGCGTGTGCGTGTGTGAAGAAAATGTTAAGTAATTCATTTAGCAGCAGTGGGACAGACAGGAGAACCCAAGGGTTGAAATTTCACACTACATTTCATCGCAGCTCAATTAAGCAGAATGATTTGCTGGTCTGGTAGGTCAGCAGTAAAAACTGAGCTTCATAGAAGTTCAAGGGCCTGCAGCATTATAGAGGTCTGGCAGTTTGTCAGCATGCAATGACCTTGAGGTTCTAAAGGGCTGCAGAGGAGATCACGGGGCCGGCTTAGAAGACAAGGGTTCAGATGAGGAAGTACCCTGAAGGGGCGGGCTAAAAATAAATAAATATATAAATAAATAAAAAAGTGGGAGCATTGCCTTAAAATGTTCCCCTTCGCCTCAATGGGCTCCCTCCACGTAAATCACGGGGGCTTTGATTACTCTGGAGCCGTGCCTTTCTGGAAAACTGCAAAGTAAAACGTCCCCTGGCGCTCTGTTGGATGATGCCATGTCCCCTGCCATAATTGTGCTTTGATTTATACTTTGTCAAATACAGCTCCGACAACACCTGCTGCCATTAAACGGCATCGATAAGATCGGGGCGAGAGGTCATTTCATTTGATTTTTACTCTGCACACTTGAGCCTTCAGTGCAGGGCTAATATTTTTCCCACTTTTATGATGTTTTCAAGATTTTGTGTCAAAACGATATACTGACAACTCAGACGGGGGACAGCGGAAAGACTCTGAATGTATGCTGGATGTATGTATGTATCTGGATCACAATAGGCTTTTGCCTACATCACTGTTAATGTGATATGTGAAAACTCATTTGGGATACAGACTACTGCCACTACTGCAAACGTTTTAGGCACCTGTTTAAAAGTCTTTATCTGAGCAAGAAGTGTATATTCACCAGTAAGGTCACCACATACCATTAGAACAGAAGTAAATAAGCATAAATATCTTATTGTAAAAGAAGCTGATAATATCTTTTGCTTCAGAACAAAGTGTAGTTCCAGATTTCTCCTGGACGCCCCAGACATTGTATGAACGTATTCAGTTCCTTCAGCATCAATCTTGATTTAGCTTAATGAAGTACTGAGCAGTCAAAGCAGGTATTAGATGAGAACTGTAATTATAATAATACTGAGTTGTTTCCACAAGGAGAAACTTGGAAAGGGTTACATAAACTCAATGGCAAATGTAAAAGCACTACTTACTGTATTAATACTGTTTAAATGTTTAATATGAAGAGTGTTCTGCTGAGTAAATAAAAGCTTTCTGACTGGAAAAAATAGCTTCTTAAAACATCTGCACAGTACTGTATTACATTTTAAACATCTGTTAATTTCCATATCTTCTGCCACTTTCTGATTAGGTAGGCTTTTCAACACCCAGAAGTGACCGTATAGCTAATATTCCATAAGCAGAATAAGTATAAGCCATACACACAATGCCAGCTATGACTTGCAAATTAAGATATAAAGGAATATGTTGTACCAAAAGTTATCTTTAAGTCCTAATTATGTGTTACTCTCAACATACTAGTGATTAGCAGAAATGACAAAGCTCTGACTCTGACTTGTTAAATACAGAGTCAGTCTACACTAACTTGTTTTATTTGTTACACAGGGCACAGATTTCACCCAAATACATTTAACTGTATAAATATAGAAATTAGTTAGGTTAGAGTTAGCGACAGTACTGATACTATGTATCAGCCTAAATGTATAGATCAGGTATCTGTACTAATATCCGAAGGGAAAAAAGTTGGGATCAGTGCATCCTTATTCTTTACCATCAACTACTCAAATGATGATGCAATTGGGCGATATGGCCCTACAATAATATCACAATATTTCATGGTATTTTTGCAATTACGATACTCTTGGCGATATGACAAAACATTGAATTAAAAAAATAGATATATTTCAGGAATGCACTGCTGCAACAAAATGAAAATTAAATTTTAATGTTGCATACGATATGATATGGCACACCCCTAACTAAGATATTAAAAATACCAGGATTTTCATCAGATTGTCAGAGAAGTCAGTGATCCAGAATGTTGCGATACTAAACAATGCCCTCCAAATATCTCCATATATCCAGGACTGAAGTAAAGTGAATGATATTGGACAGATACAATCTGTCTCTAGTAGATATATAATAGGGAAATGAGAAAAGTGTGATTTTTTCTTTAGCTAAAAACAGTTAAAGGTAGTACCCTGATGTGATAATTAGGGATGGGTGTTATGGCACAATATTTCAGGGTATAATATCTTTCACCATATTCAAAAATGTTGGCGATATTATTGTGTACGATACGATATGGCACACCCCTACTGCTAAAGTTCTAACATTAAATGCAAATGCAAAATCCATTGGCTAGACAAAGCATAATAGGCCAAAATAGCTACACTGTGTTAGTCAATCATTATTTAGTGTCACCAAAACTACAGAATTTATGCTTCATCTAGCTGTCTATCTATTTTATCAGCCATGAAACTTTATCAGGGGGTCCCTGCTGCTGCTGCTGCCGCCATCACCGTGCAGGCCGGTGGTTTGCTTACAATATGGTGGTGGTGACGAATGTGATATCAGTTTATAATCAACTGTAGGCCAAAAAGTATGGACCTGTATTGGTTTCCAAGAGATCATGTAGAGTAATATGTTGTATTCACACACTCCAGAAGACAGGCTCAACAGCAACAGACCTGCTAAACTACAAGTTTGAAAGTAATTGAATACTATATAAGGGATATACCTTCACTATATAGTGAAGGTGTATATAAGTTCACAATGAAAATGTTCTGGAAGTCAATAATCATGTGCTGGTTGCTGGAAATGGACGTTTAGAGTGTAAAAAAAAAAAGTGTAAAAACTTGAAACTTTAACTCAAGGTATACTGTTCAATTACTAGTCTTACTAGTCTTCTTGTGGTCTTCAAGTACTTGGTGTTTGTCGTATTAACTAGAAACCACAAACAATACTGGGACACTTACAGAGAGTTATAAGAGTCAGAACTTGAAGTATATATATATATATATCTACTGAAGTGTCCTTGGCATTCAAGGGGTTAAAATAATAAAAAGAAACGCTCGAGGAAGTGGTTTTAGTTTGGATCCACAAGCCGCTTGAGCGCCTAACTGCATGTTCACGCAGCGTTCAGATAGGCCGACATTCATAGAGTGTGTTTAGCCTCGTCCACTTGCAGCCTCTGGCGGGGTCACATTAGATTAGCGCCGGAGCTGCTCTGCCCCTGACAGGTAACATATGGATGGGCCCGCGCAGGAAGGTTTGTGTTATTTATTTATTTGGATTCTTAAAAACTCCTGCGGTTTGAGCAATGCAGCGGTCGAGGACGCGAGGAGCATGAGGAGTGTGACAGAAAAGTTCATCACTCACTCCACTCCTCCCTCCCTCCTCCGCTCTGCTCTCATCCTCCTGTCCCACCGGCTGGCCAGCTACAGCAGATAAAGTTACAATAAAGAGATACTGAAACAAAATCAATGGCAACGGGACAGGGAGGGGGAAGATGAGAGATTGGGTGGGAGGGGGGGCGGAGGAGCAGAAGGGGGCACACACAGTGAAGCTCTCGCTTGCTGAACGCCTCGGTCCGGCCACTGCACGCACGCACGCACGCACACACACATACACACACCCTACCCCCCTCTGCTGCAAGCCCTGCGCCCCCTCGACGCAGCGGTCCCCGGAAAATTTAATCTTCCCAAATCCTCATCAGAGCTCTCCATCCTCCGTGCCTGACAGCCACCCGGATAATTAATTATACAATTTCGATGGGAATATCGACTAAACAAAGCTATTAATCATAGCAAAAGTCAATAGGCATGGACACATTCAATCATGTCCCCACCAATGATTACTCCTCTCAAAATACAATAATTATTTTCAAGAGCTGCCTCGAATTAAATTTCTGTCAAGCTGGTACAAGTCTAGTAGTTGATGAAGGATGCAATGGATTTTTATTTATTTATTATTTATTTATTTATTTTATATTTTTTTTCGGCAGGAGGGGACATTTGTCGTTTCGGAAAGGTAGTTTGTTTTATAAGGCTCATAAGACAGTGTGTTTAACTAGACCATGACCATCAGATTATCTCTCATGAGCCATTAGGTCATTTATCTAACTGCTCCCCAGCCATGTGAATGAACACACACACCCACACCCACACACACCCACACACACACACCCTCATCTATACAGACTCGGCTGGATATACAGCTACGCCTCGGGCACACTCACAAACATGTTCTCCCCAGTGGGTGCAGGTGAGGACAGACTCCAGCACTGGGGTGAGGTCAGACCACTCCAGACATTAAACTGGCCTCAGACTGGGGATCAAAGTGTGAGTGTACATATGACTGCACTCACAATGGAACAGTGTGAGCCTAATTGTCTTAATCTACTTTAAAATACTGTGCTGTCTCAATAACTCTCTTTCACTTCCTGATGACATGACAAATGTTTCCATGATGCTTTCATCCTTTCCTTTCATAAGTAACCTTAAGAAAAAGCCTGATTGGATAAAGCACTGGGATAAATAAAAAAACACAGCTTACCAGCGTTCCATTGTTTTCCCGGAAAACATCCTGGTTAATATAGTTAAAAAGCTTCTTTTCGAGTTGCAGCACAACCTGTAAGGACGCAGAACCAGGAGTAAGTGAACAGCACGTGAGGTAACACTATCAAGACCAACACTATAATGAGGAATAGTGAATGAGCTGAAGGTACAGTGTGGTTGCATCTCTGAATATAAACACAGGCCAAGAAGTTATTTATGATTATACACTACCAGTCAATCGTTTTAGTACACTACCAATCAAACGTTTTAGATACACTACCACTCAAACGTTTTAGATACACTACCAGCCAAACGTTTTAGATACACTACCAGTCAAACGTTTTAGTACACTACCAATCAAACGTTTTAGATACACTACCAGCCAAACGTTTTAGATACACTACCAGCCAAACGTTTTAGATACACTACCAGTCAAACGTTTTACATACACTACCAATCAAACGTTTTAGATACACTACCAGCCAAACGTTTTAGATACACTACCAGACAAACGTTTTAGATACACTACCAGCCAAACGTTTTAGATACACTACCAGTCAATCGTTTTAGTACACTACCAGCCAAACGTTTTAGTACACTACCAGTCAAACGTTTTAGATACACTACCAGCCAAACGTTTTAGATACACTACCAGTCAATCGTTTTAGATACACTACCAGTCAAACGTTTTAGATACACTACCAGTCAATCGTTTTAGTACACTACCAGTCAAACGTTTTAGATACACTACCAGCCAAACGTTTTAGATACACTACCAGTCAAACGTTTTAGATACACTACCAGTCAATCGTTTTAGTGCACTACCAGTCAAACGTTTTAGATACACTACCAGCCAAACGTTTTAGATACACTACCAATCAAACGTTTTAGATACACTACCAGCCAAACGTTTTAGATAAACTACCAGTCAAACGTTTTAGATACACTACCAGCCAAACGTTTTAGATACACTACCAGCCAAACGTTTTAGATACACTACCAGTCAATCGTTTTAGTGCACTACCAGTCAAACGTTTTAGATACACTACCAGCCAAACGTTTTAGATACACTACCAGTCAAACGTTTTAAATACACTACCAGCCAAACGTTTTAGATACACTACCAGCCAAACGTTTTAGTACACTACCAGCCAAACGTTTTAGATACACTACCAGCCAAACGTTTTAGATACACTACCAGCCAAACGTTTTAGTACACTACCAGTCAATCGTTTTACATACACTACCAATCAAACGTTTTAGATACACTACCAGCCAAACGTTTTAGATACACTACCAGTCAATCGTTTTAGTGCACTACCAGTCAAACGTTTTAGATACACTACCAGCCAAACGTTTTAGATACACTACCAGTCAAACGTTTTAAATACACTACCAGTTAAACGTTTTAGATACACTACCAGCCAAACGTTTTAGATACACTACCAGCCAAACGTTTTAGTACACTACCAGCCAAACGTTTTAGATACACTACCAGCCAAACGTTTTAGATACACTACCAGCCAAACGTTTTAGTACACTACCAGTCAAACGTTTTAGTGCACTACCAGCTAAACGTTTTAGCTCACTACCAGTCAAACGTTTTAGTACACTACCAGTCAAACGTTTTAGTACACTACCAGTCAAACGTTTTAGTACACTACCAGTCAAACGTTTTAGTGCACTACCAGCTAAACGTTTTAGCTCACTACCAGTCAAACGTTTTAGTACACTACCAGTCAAACGTTTTAGTACACTACCAGTCAAACGTTTTAGTACACTACCAGTCAAACGTTTTAGTGCACTACCAGCTAAACGTTTTAGATACACTACCAGCCAAACGTTTTAGATACACTACCAGCCAAACGTTTTAGATACACTACCAGCCAAACGTTTTAGTACACTACCAGCCAAACGTTTTAGATACACTACCAGCCAAACATTTTAGATTCACTACCAGACAATCGTTTTAGTACACTACCAGCCAAACGTTTTAGTACACTACCAGCCAAACGTTTTAGTACACTACCAGCCAAACGTTTTAGTACACTACCAGCCAAACGTTTTAGATACACTACCAGACAATCGTTTTAGTACACTACCAGTCAAACGTTTTAGTACACTACCAGCCAAAAGTTTTAGTACACTACCAGTCAAACGTTTTAGTACACTACCAGTTAAACGTTTTAGTACACTACCAGTCAAACGTTTTAGTACACTACCAGCCAAACGTTTTAGTACACTACCAATCAATCGTTTTAGATACACTACCAAACAATCGTTTTAGTACACTACCAGACAATCGTTTTAGTACACTACCAGTCAAACGTTTTAGTACACTACCAGACAATCGTTTTAGTACACTACCAATCAATCGTTTTAGTACACTACCAGTCAAACGTTTTAGTACACTACCAATCAATCGTTTTAGATACACTACCAAACAATCGTTTTAGTACACTACCAGACAATCGTTTTAGTACACTACCAGACAATCGTTTTAGCACACTACCAGTCAAACGTTTTAGTACACTACCAGTCAAACGTTTTAGTACACTACCAGCCAAACGTTTTAGTACACTACCAATCAAACGTTTTAGATACACTACCAGTCAATCGTTTTAGATACACTACCAGACAATCGTTTTAGTACACTACCAGTCAAACGTTTTAGTACACTACCAGCCAAGCGTTTTAGTACACTACCAGTCAAACGTTTTAGATCACTACCAGTCAAACGTTTTAGTACACTACCAGTCAAACGTTTTAGTGCACTACCAATCAAACGTTTTAGATACACTACCAGTCAAACGTTTTAGATACACTACCAGTCAAACGTTTTAGATACACTACCAGTCAAACGTTTTAGATACACTACCAGTCAAACGTTTTAGTGCACTACCAGTCAAACGTTTTAGATACACTACCAGTCAAACGTTTTAGTGCACTACCAGTCAAACGTTTTAGATACACTACCAGCCAAACGTTTTAGTACACTACCAGCCAAACGTTTTAGAACACTACCAGCCAAACGTTTTAGATACACTACCAGTCAAACGTTTTAGATACACTACCAGCCAAACTTTTTAGTACACTACCAGCCAAACATTTTAGATACACTACTAGTCAAACGTTTTAGATACACTACCAGCCAAACGTTTTAGTACACTACCAGTCAAACGTTTTAGATCACTACCAGCCAAACGTTTTAGATCACTACCAGTCAAACGTTTTAGATCACTACCAGTCAAACGTTTTAGATCACTACCAGTCAAACGTTTTAGTACACTACCAGTCAAAAGTTTTAGATACACTACCAGTCAAACGTTTTAGATCACTACCAGCCAAACGTTCTAGATAACTACCAGCCAAATGTTTTAGTACACTACCAGACAAATGTTTTAGTACACTACCAGCCAAATGTTTTAGTACACTACCAGTCAAACATTTTAGTACACTACCAGCCAAACGTTCTAGATAACTACCAGCCAAATGTTTTAGTACACTACCAGCCAAATGTTTTATTACACTACCAGCCAAACGTTCTAGAACAGTACCAGCCAAACATTTTAGATCACTACCAAAAAACGTTCTAGATAACTACCAGCCAAATATTTTAGTACACTACCAGTCAAACGTTTTAGTACACTACGTTTTAGAAACGTTTGGCTGCTATTGTTCTAAAACATTTGGCTGGTAGTGAGCACAACCACTGCCCTTTACATTGTGAGAATTTCATGATGAATGGACTAATAGAAATGCTGAAAAAAATTAGAATAAATTCTGGTTCCTTTGACTTACATTGAAAGTTAAAAAAAAATATTTTAGTCCTCTCCTGTAAAGTTGTCGTTTTAGAGATACTTGCTCTTCTTTGGACAGCAAAGATATATACAATTTTATTATAAATAGTAACTTTACAGGAGAGAACAGAAACTTTCTTTAGGTTTTATTATAAGTGATTTTGGAGCATCTCTATTGGTCCACTCATCATGAAACATTCACAGGATATAAAAAGCAGCAGTGTGTTAAAAAAATATAGAAAGATTTAAATCTGCAAAGATGGAGATGCATGTTTTTCTCTGGACAGCGATGATCGGCTCTCTGAGTGGTCTGAGAGGCTGAATGCTCGAGGTTCTTTATGAAGGTCTGTGTGACACACGGCAGAAACACACCAAACTGTTAAGCAGACATGAAATGTGCTTGTGTGCGACTCACCTTGCGGTCATTGTCTGACTCTCTGAATATGAGTTTGTCCACTTCATTGGTGTCTGCAGCCCGAACTGTCTGCATGGTAGCTGTGGAGCATAGACTCTGGAGGGAGGAGAGACAGAGAGAGGCTGATTATTGACATCTGTATGATATTTCCAAAAACATGGAAAGGTGAGAAAGCTCAGGACGTGAGGAAGTTTGGTCACATCTGATGGTTTTCAAACTAAAGGAAAAAGGGACCTGGGTCAGGCTTAAATGCTTAAATATTAATTCTAGGACCTTTAAGCCCACCTTGTAAAAAATATAATAGCTTACATATTCTGAATAACAGCATATCTACAATAACTACAGCACTGGAATGATGTGTTGGTAAATAGATAGAACTATTCAGACTGCTGGTCAAGTGACTAGCTGAACTCTACACCTTCACTTTAGCCTCATTATTGCACTCACTGCACTGCACTGTCCTATTACTTTTGCACTACTCATTTTGCACACCTTTTTTGTAATTTCATACCTGTACAGTTCTACTCATATTCACAATTCTGTTCATATTTCACTATTTATATCTGTAGTTATTGCTTACACTGTTACAACTTGTTCAACATATGCTGCTCTGTGCAATCTTTGCATTTCACTCCTTACTGTATACATGTATAGTAATTTATATTCTATTTTATATACCACCCCCTTATCTCACATTATGTGTACACCCATATTCTATATATTTATTTATATACCACCACATGTACAATAATCTCAAATTGTTAGTCATTTCTGTTTTGCACTTTATGTAAATAATAATGAATTTGCACTTCTGGTTGGATGCTAACTGCATTTCATTGGTTTGTACCTGTACTCTGCACAATGACAAAGTAGAATCTAATCTGAATCTAATCTAATCTAATCTAATTTTGCCAGCAGTTTAAAGAATCATTCCAACTGGGAAGCAACATATTAAAAATCTGGAGACTGTCATACCAGTAATTCATTTACTTGTAACTCTCTACATTTTGGGAATATTATTAACAATGATATTATTTGTTCCACATAATTAAAAAAAATGCTTCTTTTCAGCAGAACCTTTTAAAGAAAAGCGTTTCTTGTGAATTTGCCAAGTTTTCAAGAGAGTCACACAAATATCTCAAGATTGGATGGAATGCCCAGTATTGTCTATTCACTCTATAACACTAAATTTTCTATATATAATAAAGGTGCTTTCTATGTATGAATTTTTGGAATGCCAAGCATGTGTATTGCTATTAAAAAAGGGATTTCTTTTAATTTTGTATGTGTTATTCCATTCAGTTTATGCTTTCACTGCTATTGTAAAAGGTGGGAAATGGTCAGAATAAAGATTATTGTGTATAGGCGTGAAGTCTAGTACTGTATATACACTAAAGCATACATACACATTCCGTTTCAATTCATTGTCAATATATATGTATGGGGGGTACACAGCACGCATGATATGAGCATTGTTGATGATTCTAAACGCTGAAAACATCCTCACTTTGCACAGAAACCTTCCTTCCTTTAAATAGGAGGACAAAGAACAAGAATGCTGCTATTCTTAAATTCATCTCAGACTACACACTTTGCTTTCCGGCTCTCCTCGTATAACAAGCACCACAATAAGTTCCAGAGAAAGCTGCCTAAGGTCTTCTTGCATCGCACAGTCCCTCTCACACACACACACACCACAAAAAACACCCTAATTACACCCACTGCATTTTAATGATTCTGAAGAAGCAGAAACAGAAAAAAACCCCATCATCTCTTTTCGGCCCTCTGTATGTTGTGGTATTGTACTGACCCTGAAGACTGCGTGCATGGCTAAATTCCCTTTTGTGGAGTCTTTTAACAATTAGTTAAACATTCGACCATCTGTGTTTGAAGACAGTTGAATGAGGTAAAGCCAGTCCCACTGGTTCCCATCCCACAGGCCTGATTGAAATTCAAAGCACAGATTAGTTAATCAGGTCAAGCCAATATAACTGAGAGAGAGAGAGAAAGAGAGAGAGGAGGGGGGGCAGAGAAAAGGACCCTTTAGAATGAAATGTCACAAATCAGGCCAGAAAGCCCACAGAGCCGCGGCGCAGATTAAAACAAACAGCGGCGGAAAAGAGAGGAGCAAACCTCCTTCCCTCACTCCTTCTTCCCCTCCCTCCCTCTCTCCATTTAGCTGCTTTCTAAAGCCCTAACAAATCGCTCCATCTTTCGCTCATTTGGGTCCAAGCGGCAGCTCAGGGCGCTCCCCTGGCAGCCTTATACTAATGCGCTTTACTGAGCTTAAGCTGCTTTGTGTAATGAATAAGGCCAAGAAGGAGCTCCCAAAAAGGCCAAACGAGAGAGATACTCTCCCAATCGCAAAGTCAGTGTAGCCACGCAGGCTGAGACAATGCTAGGAGGTGCACTTTCTTCCCACCTTCCAAAATAAGAGCTCATCCAGTCAATAACCAGACACCGTCAATTGGGGAGAGCTACCTTTGGCTGATTGGAGGAAGCCGGACTCAGCTTGAAGAGCATGGGCAGAGATGAAAAAGAGAACAAGATGCCGAAACGTTATCATATTTAAATGAGGCGCTCGTGTTAGTCACTTCACCAAAGGTTCGGCTTTTCGGCTCTCTTGAACAGAAACCCTCCTTCTGTCGATCTCTCGGCCAGAGAGTCAGCCAAGCAGAAAGCCCTGGCGATTTGAGAGAGGCCAGGCTGCCAGAGACCAGCGCAACCTTATTGAAATAAAGAGAATCCATTTACAAGTACAGCAGCGCAAAATCCATTCATGTTCAAATGATTTCTATAATCCACGGGACACGCCATCGGCCCAGCGCTGATGACGCACGGTTGCAAAAGAGTTTGATGGACAGTGCCTCCTCCTCCAACTGTGCGCTTTCACACTGTACGTGCACACGCTCACATGTAAGCACTCGCACAGTCACACTCACATGTATACTCTCTCTGGCACAAGCTACATTCTCTCGTGACTTGTTCTCCTGGCTGCTTGTTTCATTATTATTAATATTATTATTTATATTATTATTTATTGATATATGTATCGTTAATATTGTTATGGGTGGTGGTAGCAGTAATAAAGTAGTAGTAGTAGTAGTAGTGGTTGAAGTAGTATTAATGATTGTAGTAATGGTGGTAGTTGTAGTAGTAGTTGTAGTAAGAAGAATAATAATAATAGTGGTGGTAGTAGTAGTAGTAGTAGTGATAGTAGCCAAAATAGTAATAGTAGTAACAATAGTAGTGAGTAGTGGTAGTAGTAGTAGTAGCAATAATTACAGTAGCAGTAGTAGTAGTATTAGCAGCAGCAGTAGTAGTAGCAGTAGTAGTGGTTGAAGTTGTAATAATGGTGGTGGTAGTTGTAGTAGCAATTATAGGGAAAAAAAATAGAAGTAGCAGCAGAAATAGTTATAGTATTAATAATAGTAGTAGAGGTAGTAGTAGTGATAGCAGTAGTAGGGTAGTAGTAATAATAGTGTAAGTAGTAGTAATAGTAATAGCTGTAACAATAGTAGTAGTAGCAGTAGTAGTAGTATTAATAATAATAATAATAATAGTGGTGGTGGTAGTAGAAGTAGTAGTGGTAGTAGCAGGAATAGTAATAGTAGTAACAATAGTAGTGATTGTAGCAGTAGTAGTAATAGTAGTAGTACTAGCAGCAGAAGCTGTAGTAGTAGCAGTAGTAGTTGTAATAATAGGTGGTAGTTGTAGTTGCAATTACAGGGGAAAAAATTTAAATAGCAGCAGAAATAGTTATAGTAGTAATAATAGTAGTGGTAGTAGTAGTAGTAATGGCAGTAGTAGGAGTAGTAGTGGCAGTAATAATAATAATAAAAATAATAATAGTAGTAATAATAGCCATAGTGTTTCATTACTGGTATTCCATTTACACAAACATACACATGCTATTCAAATATTTTCAACTTTAATATTAAAAATTGTATTTTATTTAATAAAAATGTACATAATATAGACTGAAACACTGACAGCTAGACACCTGAATGTATTTTAAGATTTTATTTATACGTTTTTGGGGTGGAAATCTAAAAAAAAATATTAAACTTTTTATTTTCATTTTAAACTTAATTCTTAAGGTTATACAGTTTGCTCAGTCATGGAGGCATCTCTGTGCGTCAAATCAGAACTCATTAAAGTACTTCTTTTATCACAGCTTCTTACAAAATTGTTGAAACCTACTGAATTGTAAAAGAGTAGCATGTTGACAGAATTATACTAAACAAAATTAGCTTTACACCATACACAAAAACAATACATTTAAACAGCATAATGTTTCTTCATTGCTTTTGTTAGAAGACTGCTAAGACTAATTAAGTGCTTTAATACAAAAAAACAGTTCAGGCTAAAACACTCCTTATAACTTCAGTGTGAATGGGCAGGGCTGTAGGCTGAAATGTAGTACTAGTAATAGAAAATAGCGATTTAAAGCTTCCTAATCTGCAGAGTGAAAAAGTGAAAAGTGAGGCCTCTCAGTAAGGGAGGAGATTAATGCCCTTTTTCATGTGTTCACTGATGAAGACTAACCAGCGAGTCACAGGATGCCTCACTGAGTGAGCGCTACTGATCAATCAATCATACCACACACACACACACACACCCACACACAAGTGTACATGCGGCTCAAGGCTCTAACACACCCACACAGAGAACGTCTCTTTTGCCTAAACTCTGCCTGTCATGTGATCCCCCCCCTACCTTATATAAGCTGTATCATAAATTAGAACCCCATGCTATTGCTTACGGCTTCCTCAATAGCAGGTCAGCCCTGGTCTTGGGCCAAGAGGGCCCAGGTGTTCTCTAATAATATAGGCTATAGAAACAGCCCTCGTGCTGACCTGAAGACAGCTGCTGACCAATCGTTAACCCGGGCCAAGGCAGCTAATTGTGGATCATGCATGGGAAATAGCTATTTAGAGTAATGTGACCACAAAGAAAGGAAGAGAGAGAGAGGGAGAGGGAGAGAGAGAGACTAGGGTAAGCCTCTTTGGGTCTCTCGAGCAGCCATAGTGAGAGAGTAAACAGAGAGGTCTTTTTTAGCTGCTCCATCAAAGGGCAGCGTCTAAATAAATTACATCTGCCCACATTCACTGACCCCCTTAAATGATATTAACATAACTCATTTGAGGGCAATTGAGCTTTTCATTTGATACTCGAGGATGAAATGAAGAGCGAGGGGAGGTAGGAGAGGTAAGAAGAGGAAATGACTGTGACTATAGCTGTTAGAGAAAAGAAAAAAAACATAGTACGTGTAAATAGCGTAGTGTATCTGTTACAGGGGAACTCCAGCAATTTCTAATTTTTTTTTCCATAATCACAGCATCACAAAGAACACACAGTGATTCAAAGTAAATTACTGTCTCAGATTCTCTATGATGGTGGTGACTGGAACCAGGGGTTGCCATGGCTACGATAAAAATATAGCCTTTTTATTTATTATCAGTGAACCTACACATGAATTACATGTTTAAATGTAATGTTGAAATAGTAGAATACTTTTCTGGGGGACTATTTTGCCCCACAGTTGCCTGCATGTCGTCGCAGTTAACTGGCTAAAATAACTGGATTAACGAGACATTTAGACTAAAACTTTATCACAAAACAGAGACAGAGACATCAGGCAGTGAATTCATATCCAATCTATGTAACAACGTCCCATAAGGGAGCTTGTAGAGGTGTTAAACTCCATTATCTGGTTACTATTACTAAGACTGTTAAAGTATTAAATTTAGCTCAAGGATACCAGCAGAAATGTTTGGCATTAAAGGGGAACTGCACCATTTTTTTTAAAAAATTGCATAATAAAATGATTAAGATGTAAATAAAGCCATAGAGTGGTTTGGTTTAAAATGCTCTGTTCATGCTCTGGATAAAGCATGTTCATATCTCTTTCATATATTTATTATTGCACTAATAAAGCAGTAATAATAAATAGCAGTGATAATAGTGGTAGTGACTAATAGTAATAGAAGTTACACTAGTAGTGGTAGTAGTAATAATAACAGTAGTAGTAGTAATAGCAGCAGTAGTAGTGGTGGAGGTAGTGGTAGTGGTAGTGGTAGTAGCGGTTGAAGTAGTAATACTGGTGGTATTTGTAGTAGTAGCAATTCTAAAAAGAAATAGAAGCAGCAGCAGAAATAGTCATAGTAGTAATAGTAGTGGAGGTATAAGTAATAGTAGGAGTAGTAGTAGTAGTAGAAGTAGTGGTATTAACAGCTGAAGTAGTAATACTGGTGGTATTTGTAGTAGTAGCAATTACAAAAAGAAATAGAAGCAGCAGCAGAAATAGTCATAGTAGTAATAGTAGTGGAGGTATAAGTAATAGTAGGAGTAGTAGAAGTAGTAGTAGAAGTAGTGGTAGTAACAGCTGAAGTAGTAATACTGGTGGTATTTGTAGTAGTAGCAATTACAAAAAGAAATAGAAGCAGCAGCAGAAATAGTCATAGTAGTAATAGTAGTGGAGGTATAAGTAATAGTAGGAGGAGTAGTAGTAGTAGTAGTAGAAGTAGTGGTAGTAACAGCTGAAGTAGTAATACTGGTGGTATTTGTAGTAGTAGCAATTACAAAAAGAAATAGAAGCAGCAGCAGAAATAGTCATAGTAGTAATAGTAGTGGAGGTATAAGTAATAGTAGTAGTAGTAGTAGTAGTAGTAGTAGAAGTAGTGGTAGTAGCAGCTGAAGTAGTAATACTGGTGGTAGTTGTAGTAGAAGCAATTATAGAAAGAAATAGAAGCAGCAGCAGAAATAGGTGTAGTAGTAATAGTAGTGGTGGTAGTAGTGGTAATACTAGTAGTAGTAGAAGTAATAATAGTAGTGGTACTAAGAGCAATAGCAATAGTAGCAGTAGTGGTTGAAGTAGTAATAATGTTGGTAGTTGTAGTAATAGCAATTCTAGAAATAAAAAAGTATTTCTTATCCACTCAATTCATCAACATAATAATTGGAACATTATTTGATCACTAAATCAACCAATAGCTGTAGCCATACTATATACAATGTAGAGTGTTTAACATTGACAAATCAGATTTTTCTTCTGTACCGAGTGATTTCTGAACAAAGCTTGGAGTCAGAAGAGGGTCTCAGCTAGCTGAGAGTTTTTACTTGATGACAGGTGCAATGTTATATTACTGGTTGATATTATTATTTTCCGAGCCCACTGGATCACAATGATGTAATCCAAATTCCAAAAAGTTTATTAGCTCATTACACTTTGATGAAAGAGCATTTACTAACAAACTTTGTTCCAAGTTTGAAATTTTATTTGCTGATAAATAAATACTTTTATTTCCTTTAACTTATATCATTATACTTTGTATATTTTGTATATATTTTATTATTTCTTTTTTTTTGTTATCTATTGGTGAATGGAGGAAGAGCAAAGTAAGAATTTCATTGTTTAGTGTAACTGTCTGTTCTGCTGTACATATGACAATAAAACTCTTGAATCTTGATCTCTTATACTGTTACTCTTTCAGAGACAGCAAATATAAGTCTAGAGCTAACTCACGTCAAACTTGTCTAGTTCTAAAGCTTCAGTGGCGTATCAGTGAGGTTTTATTCATCAACACAATACCGATACATGGATAGAGCTATAAACACACCATATGTCTCTGACCACCTCCAACATCTTATCCCTGAGCCAGTGGCCACCAGCGGCTAGCTCAGATCAACAACCACTCTTCATTAGCTCTTATAGCCTGCGGCTCTTTTCTCAGCAGTGGACATCAATGCTCTTAAGCTGTTACAAATGAACCAACTGTGTGAGCTGAGAGCAGTTGACAGGAGTGTGTAGGGTGTGTGTGGGCCAAGCTGGAGGACGGCTGAGGAGCAGTTTTGGGAGCGGCCTGCTGTGTCTGATGCTCTTAAGTGAGATAATCCTATCAATGGCAGAGAAATAGCTGCTCAGTTACAGATGCTCTGACCTGCAGAGAAAGGTTAAAGCCATGTGTCCCACAACAAATCCCCTTCTCAGAACACACACACACCTTCTGCTCCCACAGCCATGAACAGCTGGAGAGGCTTTTCTGAGTCCAGCTCAAACATACTGCGCATGCAAGGGCCCAGCTTAAGCCACACTTTAAGCCATGCACATACTGTATTAATAGTTTTTGTGAGAACTTGTATAAAATCAATATTACTGCACTAAATTATAGTATTACCAAAAAAAAAAAAATTTTAATTCACACACACTGGAAATATACATTGATACGATTAGGGCTTTTAAAATAAATTTGTATTAATTTATTTTTATTTTTATTTTATTAATATTTAGCATTACCGTGATAAACAATGGTGCAACACACTTTTTTTGTGGATCTCATCAGTACTCCATAAATACATATTTAACAACAGGAGTTTAAGTTAAAAATAACACACAACTTCTCTCCAGAGTCTGCCAAAACGTTCCAAAAGATCTTTTTCAGAGTTACCTTTCCAATATTCACAAGTTCTGTTGGGAAGTTTTCTTGGACTTCCTGGCCTCAGCTTCCAGGAAATAGCAGATCCTGTTAACTGATGCTATTTAATTATATTAGTAACTGGGGAAGCAGCTACCTGTAAATGCTTTGCCCTCTTCTGATAGTCTTCTTCTGCTTTGTGGACATTAAGTATTTTAATGTTCATATTGTTAGGCATCTTCTTGCAGGAGCCCATGGTTGCTGGCAGTCAAGCCTACTGTAGGTGTGGGGAGTCAGAATATGTGTAAATCTTTAAAATCTGCATTGTCTTGCATTTCCTAATGGTGATTATAAACAGGCCTTAGCCATAACAAACTAATTAAATGTTATTTGAGAGCCGAAATCGCTTGGGGTGCCCAAACATTTGCATGGTGCTTTTTTTTCCTTTCTTTTCTAAAGTAGTATAAACAAATAAAAAAAACCACACTAATCTTCCTTAAAATGCTGAAAATGATGTTTAATTTTTTACTTTATGCCAGTTGGAGATCTTCTTATCTTCCACTTACTTAACTAGTCAAGAGTAACAGACATTCAAACATGACACTATTTATTGCATTGCAAAAACTGTTCATCATAAAAAAGTATTGTGATAGTACATTCTTGCCATTTTATAGTTTATAGACAGTTTATAGTCTCATTACAGTTCCGTTTGGAATCAAATCCAGAGCTTTGGAATATTTATTCGTATCACAATAAAACACTTCTGGTCGCACACAATTACTATATTGCGATGATGCTACTCTACTTCATAGCTTACAACTAAATTGTAGGAAGCTCTAAAAATAAAAGGATTAAATATAAATAGATGTGTAAATGACTGTATTATGTAAATCAGAGAATGAAACTGTAACAAGATTTAACATCCACAATGTTTTTGTATAAAAAAAAGCTGTGATCAAATCTCAGATAACATGTCAGGGAATTACTGTAAATAGACAATTATATACTACTTTACAAGCCCTGAACAAGTTGTTGCTGTTCCCAGAAACTTTAACAATTTTTTTTAATATATCTTTTAAACTATTGAGTATAACATCTTGCAATGCCGTCTCACATCTAGTTTATAATATTTTAAATCTATACTGTTTAAGCTATTATTTAATAAAAGTCAGCAGTTATTAATAGTGTTACAGTTACAAGCGCTTGTTTAGATTGTTTTGTTCCGTTTTCTCTTATAAAATTATACCATTTTTCACACTGTTACAACATCTCTATTGAAGTTAGGACAACAATGATATTGCACAGAAATGATCTTTTCTATTCCAAAAATTAACAAGCTTCAGTTGCGAGAACCTCAAAAACCGATTCTCAGGACAGCAGCTCCAACCAGGGATGCTTCCTAAAGACTCAGGCTTCAGTTTCCCAAAGATTCCAAACACATTCACAGAATTTTAAACATTCACAGTGTTCACAGTGGAACCTGCCCTAGCAGTGAAACCTATTGTAGCAAAGACAAGCTCGGCTTTCATAAAGAAATCCCAGTTTCTGGAATAGTTAAGGGGTCAAGGCATGCTCGAAGACCTAAAGCCGGTGTCCAGGCAGTCCTATAACGCTGGGTGCAGAAGGCACTGCATTGAGCTGACCTCTGAACCTCAAAGCTTCCCCTTAGAGTCTCTCCACATCCCTCAGACATGACACTATTGATTTTCAGCTCATAATTCCTCATGCAACTGCTCATTGCTCAGCCATTACACCAACGTGATGAGCCATTGTGAGCATTTAGGGATCAGAGCAATTAGATCTCGATTAAAGAGAGCGAGAGAGAGAGAGAGAGAGAGAGAGAGAGCGAGAGAAATAGAGAGAGGGAGAAGGGAGATTAAAAAAGATCTAAGCCTGCACGATATATTGTTTCTTAATCACTTATGATTAAAGTGATATTGATGTCATAAAAGTCTGCAGTATCCAAACCGACAGTCCGTATTGAATAATTAAAAAAAACTTTAATTTTATTTACTTCAACTTACTATATTGTTATTAAACATTATATATTTTGTGTATTTTTTATTTAATTTTGTTATTTTTATCAACTGGTGAATGAAGGAGCAGCATAGTAAGAATTTCATTGTACAGTGTAACTGTTTCTGCTGTGCATAAGACAATAAAACTCTTGAATCTTGAATTAAGGCGTTCACATGATTTCACAATCATTCTGGTCAAATAACACAAGCTGATGCATTTCAAGACTTCCGGCAAATACAAAAATGCAGCCATATCATCACGTTATGGTATGTAGTCCATATATTAAATATCGGTCTCTGTGCAGTGGCTTTAAGAATTCCTCGACGTCACTTTGCATGCTGGTCTAGCACTTTGTGTCAGCAGTCATGCTGGCACTGTCACGGCCTGTAATTATTTTCCCACTGCAGCCCACAGCGGGCCTGCCAACTCTCTTGGTGTCAGTCCTGGCAGAGACGCACCTTTCCTTCAGTCTTTCGCCTCAATGAACCCCCCACCCTTCAAACTCACCAACATGTTCCCGATGAAGGCATCTGCTGCTGGCCACCAAACGCTTCATGCTAACCGGTACAAACTGAAATCACACAACTCACTGTGACTGTGCACTGAATTACACGACAGAACACAAACAAGCAATCAACCAACAAGCTGTTTGAATTTGGGCTGTGAGAATCTACCTTTCAAGGTAGTAGGAGAGGGTTTGACATTGGGGGGGGCAAATTTGCTAAAATGAATCAAAGCCCACCATATCCCCTAAATATTATCTATAAACTGATTCCACTGTAGGTAAGGTAGTAAATCACTGTATGTATAATGACGTAGAACAACATTTGTGGAATTACAGTAAATTACAAATAAATAAACAAAATACAGCATTATCTGTACTTCTGTTTATTATTAGATAAATCTAATTAAAGATCACTTTAAAAACTAAACAAGATACTCCACATTACATGGTACTGATGTCAGAAAAGTTATTATTTTACGTATTTAGTAAAGTAGTCTACAGTTTAGGACGTGGCCAGAGAGTAATGCAACTTTACATTTCAGAGTGCTTTCTGACTAAAGTTAATATAAACTTGAGCTAACCCAAACCCTCCACGTCTGTTCCCATAACAACATATTATTGAAAAGCTACACCTAACCTCATGTTTAAAGCTGGCGCAAGCTACCAGTCACTCCAGCAAGGCGAGGGCTCCACTAAGTAAAGCTGCTGACAGCAGGACATTTCTGAACAGGCATCTCAACACAAGCCATAACAAAGTAAAAGACCACCTAACAACCAGAGCCAGACGCTCACAACAAACACAGCGCGTGAATTGCGAACGCGGCCATGAACACTTTTCTGTGATTTAATTTTTGGGTGGGACACATACACCTGTTTCTGATATTGGGTTGGACATGTCCCCCACATCCCCCCTGGTTCCTACGCCAATGCTACCTTTAGATCAAATCTGGTCCTGCAGAGCTGAGTTCAATTCTCAATGTTTCAGGGCAATCCAGCAGGGCACTAGACTAAGGCCTTGCAGGGCTAAAGCAGGATACCCTTGTTCAGACTTAGACCTCCATACGTTCCTATGTACTCAGAGCATCCGGCCAATGACCAGAGAGTTATCCCGTCACTCAAAACACCAAATTCTCCAACGCACACTCCTCAGGCCCCACAAGTACATCCACACACCCACAGGCCTGCACGCACCTAGGACTCACTCCCAGCAAGGAAGACCAAGGAAGAGCTGCGCTCTGGGCGGCCGTGCAGGGGGTGGTGTGGGTGTAAAACAGAGAGTCGAATAAAGGGGCATGCGAGACAGAGGGGAACGCTGCCTATTCATCTTAGCTATTGGAACATCTGGGAAACCCCTCTAAAACAATGGCTGGCAGCGCGAGGGGAGGCACTGTTTCTCTCAGCGAGCTCAGGGTCCACGATTGGCCTCCCCAGCACAGAATGGACAGGCCACAAATCATCTCGGGACAACAGGGGCTGAGGGGTGGGGGACAAGCCAGTGAGGTGGTATGTGTGTGTTCCCTCTGGTATTTAAGTCCTAAACAGGCCCATTCTCTAGAGCCCGGCAGGACAAATTGGCCAGCTTGGTAGTCTTTGAGAGGCAGTGCAGCACGAGGAGAATGGGACAGGCCTGAAACACAAGCAACAGCCCCATAAAAATTCATCACTTTAACCCCTCTGACCTCCCACTGCTGGGGGGCTCCACACACACACACACACACACACACACACACACACAGCAATGAGCAAGCATCTCATGAACACACATACACACACACACACACATACATATAGACACATAAATGCATCATGCATAGAATATTCAACTGGATGGCAAGTGTTTACTTTTCAGGGTCCGTCATGAAAACCTCAGTTTTAGATATGCGATAAGGGTCCATGTGATTTTCACCACACACACACACACACACACACACACACACACACAATCACACACACAGTCACACACACAAGACAATGACCAAGAGAAAAGACTTCTTGACAAGAAAAAGCCACCAGATGCTTCATTGTCCTTGAGTGTGTGTGTGTGTGTGTGTGTGTGTGTGTGTGTGTGTGTGTGTGTGTGTGTGTGTGTGTGTGTGTGTGTGTGTGTATGTGAAGCAGAAGCAGTGAGGGGTGTGTATGTGTGTGAGTGTGTGTCCTCCTCGCTGTATTAAGCAGAGTAAGAGAGGGCATTGTTTCACACCAGGCTCTTGACACATTTGTGCCACATGTACAAAGAGAGCTAACACAAGCTTAAACATGGAGAGGCCCTCTCCACTTCTGCTGCCGCTTCAATCCACAGCGTTGAAACCAGTGCTCACAGATGTCCGCAAGACTGTTTAACCCTCTCTGCATCAATAAAAACCCACCTACCAGTGCAGCACACAATGCTCAATGGGTTCTAACGTGCCTTAGCGTGACGTTATCACCCTTCAGAGTGCTTCACAGATCGTAAGAGGTGCTCTATCAGTGCTTCCATTACAAGCAGAGATAACCTCTCAAGTACCTCCTAAGAAGACATGAGAGATAGTGAAGATGATAAAGAGGAGCTGTTATAACCTTAAGCAGATAAGGTTCTGTCCTGGTAGGTCCTGCATGGCAGGTTGGGTGGTGTGAACGGATGTTATTTGTTTATAGAACAATCATCTCATCTACGCAACTCCCTCCATCACAGACACAACCACCTGAAAGACATTTAAAGCTTCTACAGTCATTAGTGCTGTTACATTAAATAGAACTGTCGCTGCAGTGCACTAATTAATGCATAACAATGCATAGTTATTGTTTTCATTAAACTGCTAACAATGCATTCACACTGTGTAATTAGAACCCTCACAGTACTAGATCAAGCTCTCTGCTGCTTGTTATGAACCCCATAATTAAAGGAGCAGTGTGTAAGTTTTAATGTGTGTATAATTACTAGTAATTACAAATCATGTTATATATGGCTTAGATGTAGCCCCTTGGTTGCACCACGGCACCAGCTGGAGAACCCACGAAAGAAGATTTCTTGTCAAGAAATTCTTGTTAAATCTGATTATCAAAAACACTACCTGCCTTTAAAAGCATTCACCAGCTTCTAATTTGATTGATTTAAATGACACTGTAGCTGAATTCTGTCACTGACATTCAGTTTCTTCCTCGCCAGCTTCCTGTTCAAATTTTCCTCTTCCACCTTAAATGTTGCGGAAGCTGTTTTAACACTTCAGATGCCAGAATGTGTCCAAAACACCATTTTTAGGTGGAGTGTAAAAAAAATTCTAATGCGTTTTTATATGAAACCACACATTGCTCCTTTAAAATGAGTGTCACATGCTTGCACATGTGTAAGGTGAGTGAAGACTGCCACCTGCAATCTACTATTCTTAAACTCTTTAAAGCCTGTGCAAAAACAGGTCCACTTCGGCCATGAAATATAGTTCTCTTCACTGATAACGTGATGTCTCAGTGCTGTTGAGCAGCAAAAACAAAGAAAATACTTCACACTTCCCTCACTTTGATCGTTACTCTGACAAAACTCATAAAAAAAACACATGTGGATTGCAATTCCACGTCGAATGTGCTTGTATGCGCACTCAGAAAACACAGTTGTGCACAAAAAGCCCCAGTTCTACATGACAATAGCTTTTAGCTGGGCTAACATAGAGAAGCATGCATCACAAGTAGACTAGATTTTTACAAGCTACAGGACACATTCATCTAAACACATTGCCAGCAAGACGTTAGGCTTGATAGAGCAGATGGTAAACCCACAGTGTTCCACTCAGGAATCCTTCAGCCACTATTTTCTGTAAAACTGAGGGCTATCAGCCAACCATAATATCAGACCTCACTGATTAAACTAAGCTGCTATAATGGCAAGCAATTACGGCCTTCCACCAACAAGCACGAGCTTTCTTTGATCAATCCAATAATCTTTGCGCTCAATCCATCATCAGCTGGGTGGGGAGCGGTTTGGTAGGTCACTTAGTGTGTTTCGAGCAACGATTAACAATTAGAGGTTTCGTCTTAATGAGTGGCTAAGCTCGAGTTCATTACTGTGGTGATCAATGCAGACCAACGAGCAGTGATCAATGATTGTTAGCCATTTTTAACAGGAGAGAAGAGAGCTTTAAATGTAATCCAGCAGCAGCTAGGAGCAGCGCCGAGCGCTATAACGAGTCACCCAGAGTCACTTAGAGTCACGTAGAGTCACAAAGAGTCACGTAGAGTCACAAAGAGTCACAAAGAGTCACGTAGGGCAGAAAAGCAGCAACACGGCCTCAGAACTGATAAGAACTTACAAGACATTTACATTATTTAAACACAATAGCTGCTTTTTACCTTTACACAGGTAGGTGAAGGTAGAATTACAGTTTACCTGTACACAGGTGGGTGAAGGTAGTGTTACAGTTTACATGTACACAGGTAGGTGAAGGTAGTGTTACAGTTTACCTGTACACAGGTAGGTGAAGGTAGTGTTACAGTTTACCTGTACACATGTAGGTGAAGGTAGAGTTACAGTTTACCTGTACACAGGTAGGTGAAGGTAGTGCTACAGTTTTCCTGTAGGTAGTATTAGGACTCTTACTGGTATAGTGAATGGTGGGGTATTGAACCTAAGCCTATTGAATTACCCCCTACACAGCACCACCAGTGGAGGAAAATAGTTAGAAGAAAAAAAAAAAACTCTGGCTCCACTGTCTTTGCCATTTTTTTTTACCATAAGCTGCGTCCGAAATCGGCCACCTTCATACTCCACAGTTCGTGAAAGCAGCAGATGAGCAGAGAGGAGCTAGGGTGTCCAAATATGCAGTATTTTTGAAGCGTGGAGATTCCTCAGATGACCTCCTGAATCAGGAGACATTTTGAAGTAGGTGACCACAGCTCACTGTACTCAATCATTCAACTGGAGTATTGGAGGTTCTTGAAGCTGAGGAAGAAAAACGGTGGAAAGCGGAAAGCAGGGCTGTGTGTATGTAGCACACTGCTGCTACAGAGGTTAGCGGTACTTGCATTTCTTCTGAGGTGAACAATCAAGTTCCTCATAGTTGGTCCTCTCTGTACAGCTCCATGCCGTGTAGATTCAGGATACGAGGCAAAAAAGCAGTAAAGTGCAGGTAAAATTATGAAAATAATGTCTGTAAATGGGGCTTTTAATGAATAGTGGGACGTTAACAGTGGTGGTCTGATGTTTTGCGTTAAAGGATGTTGGTAAGATGGTGGATACTTGCGTACTTTAAAGTCCAGTAGTGACCACTGAGTCCAGTCTAGTATACACTGTCTAAGTAGGTGATTTCAGACACAGCCATACTTCATTTGTAATGTAAATCAATGGAACCAGACATTTTCCCAATTGATACAGGACCATTTCTTCAGGTTTATTTATCTATATCATTAAATTTACATGCCAGGTAAGGGGCAGCAGGCGTTTTCAATTTCCAGTGCAAACCTAAACAAGCAAACCTAAATGAGCTACTAGACTGAGGGTAATGGAAATGTTAAACTCTGTGTTTTGCTAAACTGCTCCTTCAAGACTGTAGAGCCCAGTACAGCTTGCCCCAGCACACTGGATCTTATTGGGACAGATTTGTAAAGCTAGAATTGGCCACTGTCAACTTGTCTGGCTGCCTGACATTAAGCACAAGCTGTTCTCCTCTTCACAAGCCTCCCACAAGCAGCCCGTCATATTTAACAGGTCCCATTAAGTGGCACATTGGCGATTCATGGCCTCTCCTCCATAAAGTCTCTCCTGATTTACAGTGATGGCCATATTGCCAGGCACTTTGAGGAGGAGCTAAGGCTTTTGTCTTGGAGAAGGTGGAACACTGAGGTGCAGACCTGAGCGAGAGAGCGAGAGAGAGGAGAGCCATGGCTGTAGAAAGAGCGTCAGATCCAGAGAGCCAGAGGCAGGGAGGCAGAGAGGCAGGCGGGGGCCGCACTCAACTCCTCTCCCCTCTGTCCTGTGGGGGGGCTTTTGTTCCTGATTTCATGCTATCAGAAGGGCAGCATGTTCCCCTGCACTGGCCTGTCAGCTCCATAAAGGACCCACAGTGGGGTCACATCAAGAGGGATGGGCATGAAAAATTGGTTAAAAAAACGAATCACAAAGCCCACCCACAGCATGGTTGCCTAGCGCATCGCCAAGCACCAGGCCCAGACTACACTCTCTCTCTCTCGCTCGCTCTCTCTCTCCACCCACTCTTCCTGAGCAGGATCCCCCCCCACCCCCAGCAGGATTGGAGAGCATCATTTAAATGAAATGGTGCAAACGAATTAAAGGGTGTTGCTGGGAATGAATCATGGGCCTTTGTGCGCTGGACAGCATTGTGTGCTGTCCTTTCAGACTGTACTCTTATTGAGACCCAGATTGCCACCATCATTGCCATCTGAGAGGAGGAGACACATGGATCATTGTCCAGTCAAACAAAACAGTTAACTTTAATGAGGATTGTTGGACCATTAAGGTTTTTAGACATGCTCCATCTAATGGGTGATAGGAACGTAGCATTCAATGCTCTAAGACCCCAAAACACAACTTAGGGTTAGTGTAATTCTGAGGTTTCAGACAAATCTTGGGGAGTCTCTGCTCTTTTGGTCCATTTCATCTGCCATTTGTAACAACTAAAGCTCAATTGATATGGCAGTTGGCTGATAATATCGATCAGCAAAAGCATCGGCAATAATAACCAACTTTATTTGGCTCAGATTTAAGCTCATGGCTTTCTGACAATAGGGAGACAACTGAGATGACTGTGCCACTGAGGTGCTCAGTAAGTGTCATCCCTTCTGTAATTGAAGTACCGTGCAAAGCTTTTAGGCACTTACAGACACATATATCGTCGGTGTCCAATGAATGTGGATTTTGAGTTTTCTACATCATTTGAACATGCCATTGGTTGTTTACATTGTGCAAACATTTCATGAGGACTGGATCAATAGAAAGGCTCCAAAATAGCTAAAAAAGCTGGTTCCATTGATTTACATTGGAATTAAAGTATGTTCTTGGCCTCTCCTTTTACATATGTCAGTGTGTTTATTTAACCCTTTCTAATCCTCTCCTTGTGGAAAAACCAAGTATTATTTACAGTTCTCATCTAATACCTGCTTTGACTGCTCAGTACTTCATTAAGCTAAATCAAGATTGCTGCTGAAGGAACTGAATACGTTCATACAATGTCTGGGGCGTCCAGGAGAAATCTGGAACTACACTTTGTTCTTCAAACTGGAGCTCAAGATATGATCTACTTCTCTCACAATAAGATATTCATGTTACTTTGTATTGTATGTATGCTTATCTACATCTGTTCTAATGATATCTGGTGTTCTTACTGTTAAAAATACACTTACTGCTAAGATTAAGGCTTTTAAACCTCAGACTTTTGCACAGTAATGTATATAAAGCTGAAGTAGCTCACAAGTAAAGCTTGTACCTCATTAAGTAGCAAAGAGGCAAAATCTCAAAAAGGCTTGCTTAGACCCTGTATTATATACTCTAATCTTTAAAAATTGTTGCTACTACTGTTTTTCACCTACGTAGCACACTTCTATGCGTTTCAGAGCTAACATTATATGATACATTGGTTGACTGGAAAAAAATATGTGCAACTAAACTATCTTTGATTCTCGTTCCTAATTCTGGGCAACCCATGCAATGTGTACAGGGTGTGCAACAAATGGACAGTAACCAAAAATTCCAGGAATTCTTTCACTGGCTCTGCCAGAGAGCAGCCAAGACTATAAAAGCTGTTACAATGAATGTTACAGTGACAAAAAGACACACTCTCTTATGACTCTCCCGCCTCGCTGCAATAACATGCTCTTTGCCGCCATGTCCACACCAGCCTTTAGAAACCCTTACAATCGGCCTCTGCACACCACACAGGGCCACAGCAGTGGTCAAAAATAGACCTGCACCATTCCACCCACACAAAGAGCTCTTTCTCTGCCGCAGATCTTTAATGCTGCTTGGCCAGATAGAGGGAGAGAGCACGGCCTCTTCCTAAATCACTGTGCTCTTCTGCCGGGCAAACGAGCACCACTAGCTTGAGAAAGATGGTCCAGAGATGGAGGAGGGACGGTAAACTTAGCAGAGATGGTGAAAGGAAAGCAAACTAGGAGTGAATGTGCTTCCAGACTGTGAGAAGGCTTTTACAAACTAAACCGATCACACTAAACATTTTTTCCAATTTGTTTCACAGTCACTGAAGTGTATCTAACATCTGATAGCATCCACAGTAAAACGCTCCATCTCTCTCTCTGTTGCAGGACCACATGCAGATGTGAAGTTCAGCCTTTGGAACGTTCAGTAATAGATACAAAAAAAAAAAAAAAAATCAAAAGAGAAGCAGACGTTTAACATGCCTGGGTGCTCCTGAATTTATATGTTAAAATATATAGTAGCCCCCCCCCCCCCCCCCCCCCCCCCGAATGGACATCACAGGGGTCATATCCACACACATATTTTTGTGCGAGTGATATCTTTTTCCATCTAAAACATTTCTTCTCTCTTTCTTTTTGGGAGAAGTCTGTTTTGAGCTCAGGACAGCTCTGCTTCAGTCTATACAAAGAGGCACACCATCGTATGTAAACAGTCGAGTCATATTATTATGACCAGTCATATTATTACGAGTAATATCCAGAATAACCACAGACAGCAGCTAGGCGGACTGGGAAACTTTATAAGCTCCTGGTAGGTCGTCACAGGTATCTGGAGCCATGTTGACTGCAGAGCATCCCACAACTGCTGGTGAGCACATAGGTGGAGCATCCATAAAGTGAACCCAGATGCTCAACTGGGTTCAAGTCTGGGGAATCAGGGGTCCAGGGTAGTACTTGGAAGTCTTGGTCAGCTCTTCCAACCAGTGTTGGACATTTCTAGCCGTGTTACGTGTCTTGCTAGAAGACGTCAGCCGCCCCAATGAAGACAATCAGCATGTATTGGCGTCCGTAATCTGCAAAGACGGATTCATACGCAAATCGGTTGAGAGCGTCTTCCCCAGAACTGCCACCTACGCCCTGCCATCATCGAAAGTGAGAGAGGGTCATAATAATGCGACTGTACCTTCAATCTTAAAGGTTATATACAGTCGTCTCAGTCATTGTAGAGCAGGGTATTTAATTAAAATTCAGTAAGGTCCAGTTAGACGAAATTTCCTCAGGCCAAGGTCCGGACCATCATCATTTCTAACATGTGTTATGATTCAGTGGCGTATACTGAAGTAGCCTAGTATCAGCATCTTATACCATCAGTAACTGAAAGACCAACACATCACACATACCATTCAGTATATTTCAGTTTATGAATTATGAATGAATTATTTCTAAAACTTCAAGTAAATGTTTTTTAACCACTTCAAGTAAAAACAAGGACTACATTAAAAAAACAGCGTGCTTTTGAAAAAAGTGCATCTTAAAGTGTTTATTAAAATGTAAGTAAAATACGCACTTCTTTCACATCTTAAAAGTTTATTTCTGTCTAGTATTCCTCCCACACACGTTCTCTTGCTTAGTGAGCAAAGTGAGCTCTTGGTTGTCTTTAGATCTGGGTGAAAATGGTGTTAGGGTTTTTTTCATACACATATGAAGGAGCTCGCCGGTGAGCCTGGAACGATATTTGTTCTTAGTGTTCATTGTGGAATTTACCGTCTGAATTAGTCTTTCTCCGATTCATTTTATACTTTGACTCGCTTTATACTCCGACTGCTGCGTCTCGCTTAGTACCTCGCCAGTGTGTGCTCTGCATTCCTGAATCTGCACAGATCTGATTGGCTAAAGAGCACCTTTGAAGATCTTACGGCGTTCGCGATCCTATTATGTTATGGATCAATTTGCCCCACTTTGAACTGTTTGAAATATTGTTTGGAATCAATGAAGAAAATGTTTATTAAATAGCTGTTAAAATTGTAAACATACAAGATGTTCCCATAATTTATGTTTCGAAATCTTCAGGGAGTTTATAAGAATTTAAAATCAATTTTTAATGCTTAGACTCGTTTTTAAGATAATAGGAAAATAAACCCTGTCAGAATTTTATTGGTTTGAGTCCACATTGGGCAACGTCTGGGTCTGGATCCAGACCGCGGTCCACCTATTAGTGACCCCTGTTGTAGAATTATCCACAAGACATCCATCATTCCAAACACCACATTTTCAAGCTTAACGTCCTAACACACATTTGAAATGTATGCGTTTCTGAGAAAACTACCTGATCCTTACATGAAAGATGGAGAATCAAAGAGCTCGCTCTCCACTCTCCGAGTGGGTTCATATGGGCAGACGCTCTATAAAGTGGCAGCCTATAAGCAGAGGAAGCTCTTGGTGGGGTGCGGGGTGGGGTGGTGGTGTGTGTGACAGTGGCCACAGTGGCGTCCAGTGCCAGGCGCCCCTTTCGCCCCTGTCGGCTGCCCGTGGAGCCCAGCACAATGGGGCCAGGCCCCAGGAGCGCTCGACCAGCCTGCTGGGGACCAGGCTCCAAGAGGAACAGAGGCCAGTAGTTGTTCTTCATTTTCTCTGCTTTTTAATTACGTCCCCGATCAAAGCCACCACACTCTCCTTCTCTCTCTGTGCCTCTCTTTGTGTTACTATTATTAGATGGAGAGAGAGAGGAAGGGATGGAGTAGGAGGGAGAGAGAGAGAGAGAGAGAGCGAGAGAGAGAGAGAGAGAGAGAGAGAGAGAGAGAGAGAGAAAAGGCCATTTGTTTATCGCTAATGCTCTCCGTCTATCAGCTGAGGTTATCAGAGAGATCATGTGGGTTCATCTGGACTAACAGCGTATCACAATGCTTATCATAATAAGGTGATGACCACAACGCAGAACAACAGAGACTCTTCTAATTAACTAGTCCTCTGATGGTAAAGGATTTTCATCTAAATAAATACTCATTAGTGTTGGCCACAACCATTAGTATTGATCTAAATAAAAACTCATTTGCTTTACATACACATTGTTGCTTTTAATTAATAATAGCAATGCATGAGCCTAATGTATGTGATTGGATATACACAATTGTTAATCAGCCAATTTATTATTATTATTATTTAATTTTGGCCAAGCCATGCCATAATTACTTGATGTAAACAATGTACGCCTGGCAAGTGCACTCTTACCTACATTACACCTGTACCAAAATCAGTTGTTGTGCCATAATAGCCAGCAGCCTCTTGCTTTACCTCTTACTGTTATATCTATGGCCAAGTGATTTGATGTTTGCCAAATGAAACCCTTTGTAGATATTAAACAAATATTACCATAAAACAACAACAAACCATTTCTCCAGCAATCAGCAGTGATTACTCAAATAAACTCATGATTACAAAACAGAGTAGACCTAAAATGAACTCAAATAAACGAAACTAATTTAAAATAAAAAAAATGTGTGCGCATGTCTTTGAGGACCACATGTACACACGCACATATATATATATATATATATATATATATATATATATGTGTGTGTTTGGTGTGTGTGTGCAAGGTTAGTTGTAGTTTTAATTGAGGTTAAGGTTAGATTTAGGTTTAGTTGAGGTTAAGGTTAGGTTTAATTTTAGTTGAGGTTAAGGCTAGGTTTCGTTTTAATTGAGGTTAAGGTTAGGTTTAATTTTAGTTGAGGTAAAGGCTAGGTTTAATTTTAATTGAGGTTAAGGTTAGGTTTAATGTAGTTGAGGTTAAGGCTAGGTTTAATTTTAGTTGAGCTAAAGGCTAGGTTTAGTTGTAACTGAGGTTAAGGTTAGGTTTAGTTTTAACTGAGGTTAAGGTCAGGTGTAGTAATATGTAGCTACAGTATCACAAATATCTATAGAAACTATGGATGTCCTCACAAATACAGCGAGACAAACGTGTGAGTGTGTTTCCAGTGCTGGTTTATCAGATGTGGATGAGGGTCACTATGTCTGGTGTCGAGAGTCTCGTAGAACAGAGGGCCGATCAGTGCACGCCCACTGACTAATGGATGGATGCGTCCCAAAATTAATTAGCCTGACTAATGTAGTGTACACTTAATTTCGCTGCCTGTCTTTTGATTTATGGCAGGCCATGTGCACAAACGCAGCGTGAAATGGAGCCTTATTGTGTGAGGAAGATCTCAGCAGTAAACACGGCTCTACCCCCCCTCTCAAAACAGCCCACCAGCACGGCTGCATCCCAGAACCACACGCCACCCGGCCTGCCCGCAGCCATGTAAACACATGCATATGGACACACACTCACATACTATATACACAAACACAGAGCACACTTTAGCTCACACACACACCAACGCTGACACACACACACACACACTCATCATAAGCCATTCTTTTCTCTCCCTCTCCGGTTCCAAAAACAAACAATGACTGAGTTGACTTTGGCATCAGGAGTGCGCTGTAAACCTCTTCAAACGGTGAAAAATGAAATCTTTATTACCCGTGCCTGTCATTAACGAGCAGTTTACAGCCCTCATTTGGAGCCGGGGATTGTACACAGCTCCACCTTTAATTTCATGCTGCTCAGCCCACATAACGGCTGGGACAAAAGCAGGAAAGATTGATGCCTTCCAGGGGCTCCTCCTGCACTCCCCCTCTGCGGCAGACAGGGGGCACTAGCCCTCAAGTGTGGCCCCTCAAATCACCGGCGTAATGACAGCGGCCCGCGAAAGAAGCGGATAAACTCCAATTAAAACAAGCACAAGTTATGTCACAAGGACAGTAGATCAAGTCAGTAATTAACCTTCCCGCTGGCCTCTATCAATCCTGAAATTGGAACGGCCCGTGCGGACCAAGCCATTTTTGCAGAAATTAAATTTACATTCTATTAAGTTTAATTAGGAGAGATTTTAAATATACTGGTGTGCGGGCGCCCAGCCGCCGCACTGTCACTGCGCTCGCTGATTCACTACCGCCAGAGCCTCGGGGTCCCCTTCAATCCCAACATGCACTTGTGCTGCTCTGCCACGGCTAGAACACACACACACACACACAGGTGGACAGTCTCCTTTAGAAATACTCTCAGAATCTTTCTCCTCTGCCTCGTATCCCTGTCTGCCTCTTCTATCATACACACTTCAAATCACTGCTGGGAAGTTTGGAATCAATGTTTTTTTAATAATACAAATAGCAGATATAATGTATATAATAACTAATATGCTGATTGTGGAAGCTACAGTAAAAATAATATTCAGAATGCCTCATGTTATAAACTAGTAATTACATTTTAAAGCAGATAACTCAGCAAAATGAATACTGTAAATGCATAATTACAGCATATAATTTATAATTAACTTACCTCCACAGATATTTAAATTTGCATGGTTATTACTGGATATAAGACAACAAAATTAATCATTATGACAAATGAAAGCACATTTTGAGCAGTAGCACAAAAGCATACTCTCACTGTCAGAATAAAAACACATTGTTGTTGCTTTGACTCACTGAAAACTGACTGAAATTTGAAAATACCAGCTGCCTTTTACACTCTGGGGGAAAAAGGATGGTCCAGAAATGGTCCAAAGAAGCTTGAAATAAAATCTTATTATATTTACTTTTTTAAGTTATGAACGTTTTAATTAATCAAGGCTTTTGTTCCAACAATGCTGATAATATATGTAAACATTATTTCTTATAAGATCTATTTTGTGTGTGTGTGTGTGTATATATATATATATATATATATATATATATATATATATATATATATATATATATATATATAATATATATATATATATATATATATATAAATAAATGATAGATCTTAGATGAAGGAAGAATATATATGTAAAGAAAAGAGAGAGAGAAAGAGAAAAGAGGTGTGAGTGACTCAGAGTGCTTCTGCATTAGGACCCACGTGGCTGTATCCTTTGTCCCCAGTGAAAAGCGCTGCTAAATGGGGGTCAATTCAAGCCAGTTCCCCCCTGTCTGACACAATTACTGGAGTTCCCTGTTCACAAGTGTGTATGTGTATATATGTGTGTGTGTGTGTGCGAGTGAATGAGTAAGTGAGAGAGAGAGAGAGAGAGAGAGTGAGAGAGTGAGAGAGTGAGAGTGAGAGAGAGAGAGAGAGAGAGAAAGAGAGAGAGAGAGAGAGGGGTTGGCCCCACGCCTCTGGTTACTGATCCTGCCGCACAAGCATGTCAAGAATGTGCCACCTGTATCCAACCACCCACCCACACACACACACACACACACACACACACACAGCATCACATGGGCCTTCTTCCCAGACAATCGCAGGGCATCCTGGGAAAACAAGGCATCCTGATTCAGGGACAGTCCAGCGGTGTGTGAAAACAAGAAAAAAACACAATACAATAAACTAAAGATATAATGCAGAACATGATTTATATATAAAATCCTAATCCTAATACTCCAAAAGTCTGATACTACATAATTTTATTATTAATATATTTGTACATTAAAAAGAAATAAATAATAATAAATAAAAGGAAGAACTTTGCAATATTCTGCACTATTTTAAAGCTAAAATTCAATGTTAAGATAATTTCTGACTCCACGTTAACAGCTGTCAGATTATTTTTAGTCTCATCTCTTTTATTCATGCACATGTTCAGATGACGTGCTCTGATCTATTCAACAGAATCTTGTTTAAGTTAATTAACCTGTATGTTTCTTTAAAGAAAGGCAAAAAAATACAAAATACTGTACTTTTCTCTCAAATTATGATAATGCAGTAATATTGAATATAAGCACTAATCAACTGACGTATTGCTATAAACCATAATTGCACTTTATCTTCTAGGAAGTCTTGCTAGGTATTACACTTATACTGTATGTAGTCTTGTATTTATTCTCTGTAGGTGTTCCAGTCTTGCTAGGTATTACACTTATACTGTATGTAGTCTTGTATTTATTCTCTTCTCTGTAGGTGTTCCAGTCTTGCTAGGTATTACACTTATACTGTATGTAGTCTTGTATTTAAACTCTTCTCTGTAGGTGTTCCAGTCTTGCTAGGTATTACACTTATACTGTATGTAGTCTTGTATTTATTCTCTTCTCTGTAGGTGTTCCAGTCTTGATAGGTATTGCTCTGTGTCTAATCTTATATTTTGTTGTCTTCTTTCTAGGTATCAGCACTGGCACTTGTTTATGGTTGTGTTTGAGTATAAGAGTAGTTTGGACTTAAACCTGTTTGTACTAAATAGAGATACATACTCTGACCGAACACTAAGCACTACTGTAAGTCGCTCTGTATAGAGAGTCTGCTAAATGCCGTAAATGTAAATGTCATACTTTTAAACCACACTGCAGGTATATTAAGATTTCCCTGATTCTTTTTTTATTTTTAACTTGACTTCCTCGTTTTAAATTATGCCAGAGATACCAATTCCAGGCCTTGAGCCCACCCATGCTTTACGGTGAAAAAGAATAGAAAGAAGGCTGGCGTAGGTGTCCAGATAGAGGGTGAGCAGTGCTCCCTGAGGCAGGCTGCCTGAACTGCAGCCACAGTAAAAGAGAATAGAGGAAGACTATTATCTACTTTACCACACAGGATGAAGTCCTTCCTGCATCATTATAGTTCAGCAATTCAACTGTTCAACAATTCAACAAGAAAACAATTCAGCCATTCAGGAAGCCCTCCATTCTTTCTCCTCCCCCCCTTCACTTTAACAGTGAGAACCTCCTCAGCAAAGGACAATGACCTGAATCTCTCCCTCTCTCTTTCACTCTCTCTCTCTGTGTCTCACACACACACTCACACGCATACATACACCCTCCCTCCATATCCAAACTCCTCACAGCCGTCTCACTATGAGCACGCATTAATAAAACCACATCCAATTAGTGTTTACGAGAGAGACCTGAAAGGGAAATGATGGCTGCTCCTCATCTAAATGACAAAGAGAGAAAGATGAGGGGAGAGAGAGAGACAAAAGTAGAAACGTACCGGGAGAGAGAGAAGGAGAGAGAGAGAGAGAGAGAGAGAGGCAGGGGTCCCTGCACTCATCTGAATGAAGGACAGACAGTGTCCTAGCGTTGGCGTAGCTGTGGCGTTTTACAACTGTGAGATTTATGACTCGTTAATGTGCTCACTGCTGCCCCAGCCCAGCTGTGTTTGCTAACCTGCCTGCAAAGTGCATTGTTATGTTACAGGGTTGTTCTCTCTCTCTCTCTCTCTCTCGCATGCATGCGCTCTCACTCACTCACTCACTCACCCACTATGTGCTAATGAGGGGCCTTATAAACTCAGGTCCTGTCTGGGCATCTTTAGTGAGCAGGGGGGGCGTTGATTGAGATGTCATAAAGTTTCTAATTTGATCACACATACATGAGATTTGTGTGTGTGTATGAGGGAGAGAGAAAGAGAGAGAGAGAGAGAGAGAGAGAGAGAGAGAGAGAGAGGAAGCTTGAAAGTCTGTTGCATGGTATGTGGTGGTGGTGAGATGTGCTCTGAGGTCCGTGTTTTGGAATTCCCACTTACCTCTATGACCTGCTTAGAGTCCAGCCTGAAGTTAAAATCACCAAACAGAAAATACGGCACCTTGTCGTAACGCTGGTCTGTGATCCTACAGAGAGAGAGAGAGAGAGAGAGAGAGAGAGAGAGAGAGAGAGAGAGAGAGAGAGAGAGAGAGAGAGAGAGAGGAGAGAGAGAGAGAGGAGAGAGAGAGAGAGAGAGAGAGAGGAGAGAGAGAGAGAGAGAGAGAGAGAGAGATGATCAGCAGGTGGAAAGAGAGGCTCCACTGGAAGCCTTGAGATCTGGCGCTTGAGATCAGGAGTGCAGAGTTTGTGAGGGGAATAGCACCACCTAGTGGCAGAGCCAATATTAATCTGCATGCTGACAACTGAGTGACAGCTGATTAGAGGGCAGGGATTAACACAATTCCTAAAGGATGCTGTGTACGTGCTAAGAGGTGCTCGGATGGTGTCAGCGCAGGGAGGATGATGCTGCTCCTCTAATGAATTATCACTGCATACTCGCGACGCCGCGTACCGTTTCCTCCCATCTCAACACAGCAGCGCTTTGCTGGTGCCGCAGGAGCATCACAGCACTGGACTGTGTCATATTTGCTGCTTGCTCTGAGGTGCAGAGGATTCATGGAGTCCAGAACTCCAAGAAGTCATGGAGCGCTTCCAAAGAGCAGCACCGCATCTCACCTCTGTTCTCTCTGAAAAACACTCCTAAAATGAGAAATAATTAACTCCTCATACCTAATCATTTATTTTTAGAGAGAGAGAGAGGGAGAGAGGGAGGGAGAGAGAGTTGCAGAGTGTCTTCGTACTGGATTAATGGGTGAGGATGCTATCGTGGCTAATCACTGGGATAAATCTCCCCCTGCTCCCACCGCCTGATAACGCTGTATTTATGGGCACGTAAAAAAGCAGCTCTCTCTCTCTGGCAGCTCCGTCCCCGGACAGCTCACGCTCACGACTGCAGAAAACTTAGACTTCAATTAACGGTTATTTCCGTAAATAATTAATCTATCAACTACTATTCGATTAATCGGCTCATCTAACGTTCATGCCTCCCGCCGTCGCCTCTCATTTCAGCCCATCCCGGCGCCAGCATCACTCAACTTTCAATCAGTGAGAAGTAAATTCTTATCTACGGCTCAATGTAAGAACAAAAGTTATATTACTCTGTGCTTCCTGCAGCGTATTGCAAGACATGCATGACATAAATGCGACTTGCATGAGATTTAAAGGTGCAAATATCCTAAAATGAATAGAAATTATTAACAGAATATGAACAAATAGCTCTTTTCACAGTATGTCAAAGATGCCTGTGTGATCTGTTGCAGAGGTATCTACTGAAGTTAGCATGCTGATCAGCTGGCCCTGGCCCGCCATGGCTCGTAATACCATGGCTCGTTATGCCTCAAGAGGTGATAGTGAGTAGCTTTAGTGTCAAGTCTGCTATCGTCAACGTGAGAGGATGAAGAAGAATCATTGCCAAATCACATAATCTAAACCTGTCAATCATGCTTAGGGTCCTGTTTATCTAGGCACAGGTAGGAATGATGTTTGATGCTGAACCGTCTATGTTTCTACTAGATTAGTAAGTGAACAGCTGATAGTTCTTACATTGAGGAGGAGAGACTATAAGTGCGTCCGAAATCTCCTACTAGTCAGTAGGTACTAGATTAGAGTCAGTACGTTCTGCTCGAGCGGCAGACTAGTAGGTAGTTTCAGTAGGTGAGTTTTAGTACCACACAAGCTCAGACGTACTACGTCCACCATATTGCCAGCGTCCTGTGACACAAGACGTCAGACCACCACCATAACAGTCCTGCTATTCATTTAAAAGCTCGTTTACTGACAGATTTAGATCTTTTTGTGAGACTGATCTGTGTTTTTATCTGATTATGTACTCAGACGGTGTCGAGCTGTAGCTCAGAGAAGATGAAACGTGAGGAATGTAATCATTGTTTATCTCAGCAGTAGTGCTAGATTCTGTAGCAGCAGTTCACTAGCGGTAGCTACGTACACACAGCCGACGTTCCACTTTACACCGTTTTTTCCCTTCTGCAGCGGCAGGTGAATCATGGGATAGCGCAGTATGCTGTTTTCGCCTATATAAAAATAGCTGCCGATTCAAGTCAAGTCAAGTCAAGTCAAGTCAAGTCAAGTCAAGTGGGTTTTATTGTCATTTCAACTACATACATAGTACACAGTGAAACGAAACAACGTTCCTCAAGGACCATGGTGCAACATAGACAGTGCATACAAGACACAAGTGCAACACAAACAAACAAGTGCGGACAGACAACACAACACAGTACAGACAGAGAATAATAAATAATTGCCGGTAGTGTGCAAATGTGTAATAAATAGAGTCCAGTGAGGTAGTAGAGTACTACGTTCAGTAGGTCATCCAGATACCATATTTGAACATACTAGCCGCGTTCGCCTACTGATTTCACTACTGAGTAGTAGGCAAGTAGGTGTTTTCGGACGCACCTTGTATTTTCCCAGGTAGCAGTGAAAAGCCCAACTTTTTGGTGATACAGTGCCCCATATCTGTTTGGAGGATGAAATTGCTCTCGTGCTCTTGTTTTAAAGCAAATGCTTTCAGCCAACAATGCTCTTAAGGGAATTGGTCAGTCACAAGCTTGAGGGGACGTTAACCAGTTTGGAACCAGCCCTATGCGGTAAGCGTTAAATAAACGGCTATCGGCGAAACACCGTACGTCAATATATTGGACCTGCGTAATCAATAAAGCCTATAAAGCCTGCAAAGTGTGCTGTAGATTACGTACTTTCAAACCACAGTACAGCTGCATCCCTAGCACTGGACAAATGGGTTATGTAGTACTCCTTTATGACTGGCTGGGGGGTATGCATCAGTAGTGACAGCTCCTCCTGTCATAATCTAATAAGTGACTCGCTTTAAAACCACATTCAGTCACTCTAAATAGTAAATCTGGTTACTTTAAGGTGCACACACTGTTGACACTTGTGCACACATGGCTTGTATAATCTTCACAGGGAGGCACTGGCAACAGCATGAGGAGTTCTGGAAAGCCTGTGATCACCTTACCCAATGCCAAGTGTCAGCTAGAGGGGTATACGCTTCCTAAGCACTGGGCTGTGCAGTAATGGAACAGTGTTCTCTGGGGTAACGGATCGCCGTCCCATAACTAATCACCGAGCATCAGTACCTGAGCTCACTAAAGCTGCTGTGGCTGAACGCCAACAGATGCTCATAGCAAAATTCCAACGTCTAGTATAGAGGCTTCCCCGAGGAGTAGACGCTGTTACTGCAGCAATAGGTAGACAGACACACTAATACTAATCTTGATTCCAGAAGAAATGAGCAGACGAGCAGGTGTCTGAACCTTTGGACACTCTTAAAAAAAAAAAAAAGTTACATGAGACATGAGGAGTGTTGACTGAGAGCATGTGGTGTGAGGGGAGACAGCACACATTAGCAGGCAAGATAACCCCACAGTCCCTGGCTAAGCTTGTGTGAGCTTATGACCCACATACAACACAGACACAGCAGCGCAGTGCCAGAGGAAGAGAGGCAGCCAGAGAGAATAAGAGCCAGAAGAAGAAGAAGAAGAAAAAAAAAGAGAGCGAGATAAGCAGAGACAGCAAGAGCGATTAAGTTGTAGCAAGGAGTGAGAAGAAGGAGGGGGCTGAGAAAGTGTGAAGCTTACTCTCTCACTCTCTCCTGATGTGTGATGGGGGGAGTGGGGCTAGCTTTATCTCGCTAACAGCCATGTCTAATGCGACAGGCCGGCGCGTTTTGTCCTCGGTTCTAGGTATGAGCGGAGGGTCAGAAGGTAACGCTGTGTTTGCGTGTCCCTCTGCTAAAGCTCCGGCTCTGACCCCCGCTCACAGCGCTTGACTTTTAGCCCCGATCCCTGGGGCCCCCACACGACCCACACATTAGGCACACAGCGCTGGCTGTGAATGGGCCGTGAGGTGGGGGGTCCTGGAGGCTTCTCAAGACACACCCCCCTCCACCCCACACACACACACACACTTTTCCCAAACCCCACATTAGCTGCATCATCAACCTTCACTTGGGCTGACTGTACCAGTGTCCTGCACACTGGCTCACAAAGACTCGCTCTTTTATACACACACCGATCATGCTATGGCCCGAGCACAGAAACAGCCCAGAACGCCTATTTACTGGGGGGGAGGAGAAGCTTCAGGAAGGTTTATGTCCGTGTGTTGTAGTAAGGGGATTTATTTAGGCTGTACTGGAGCTCTACAAAGACTACGGTGCTCAAGTGCTAATTTATTACTAGCTCCTTAAACGTTCCCAGGCAAATCCTAGGCAGGGAGCCCATTGTGTAAACCCAGACGCAGGCTGCGCCGTGCATCTAGTGCGATTTGATGCCAGGTATGTGCATCAAATAGCAGCAGAAAATGCTGAACTTGATACCAGAGGGAGGGAAAACAATGAATCCGATTCAATCTTCCGACAACTCCATCCTGATGAGGCACACACTCACACTGTGTGGTCTGAAGACGTGAGCTGTGCATTTCTGCTTGTACAGCAATTAGGCTATGTTCAGGCTGCCGGCCTAAATCTGATTTTTTGGCATATCCAGATTATATCGTCGCTGTCCAAATAAAAACCAAACCAAAATGGAGAGTAAAAAACTTCACGTAAGTCAATGGAACCAGATTTTTTTTTTTGCAGCATTTCTATTGGTCCATTCATCAAGAAATGTTCACACAGTGTAAACAGCAGCTGCTGCATTCCAATAATATAATATACATGTTTTTTGTTGGACAGTGGGAAGATCCAGATTGATTTTTGAAAGTCTGGGCAGCAGAAAACCACATGCAATCTGTTTTTCACAAATTTGATCCAAACCACATTTGAAGGTGGTTTGACATGCGATTCCAATCGGATTTCTACAGCTGTGTCCTAGTCTGAACATCATTTGTGCAACTCAAATTCATTGCGATAGAAGTTCCATGAGTGCAGCAAAGGGTTTTGAAGTATGACTACACAGTAGGGGTGTGCCATATCATATCGTACACAATAATATTGCCAACATTTTTGAATATCGTGAACGATATTATACCCTGGAATATCGTGCCATATCACCCATCCCTAATTATCACATCAGGGTACTACTTTTACTGTTTTTAGTAAAAGAAAAATTCACACTTTTCTAATTTCCCATCATATATCTACTAGAGACAGATTTTATCTGTCCAGTATCATTCACTTTACTTCAGTCCTGGATATATGGAGATATTTGGAGTGCATTATTTAGTATCGTGACATTCTGAATCATTGACTTCTGTTCTGCATCTGATGAAAATTCTTGTATTTTTTAATATCTCAGTTAGGGGTGTGCCATATTATATCGTATGCAATAATAAAATTTAATTTTCAATTTCTTGCAGTAGTGTATTCTTGAAATATTTTTTTTAATTCAATGTTTTATCATATCGCCAAGAGTATCGTTATCGCAAAAATACCATGAAATATCATGATATTATTGTAGGGCCATATCGCCCACCCCTACTACACAGAGCAATTATTTAAATCTATCTTGATTTCGCATATGAAAGCCGGGTCACCAGCAGAGCTACGTAGTTACTGACGCCTTCGTCATTACCACAGCACTCCATGCAGACGGGCTGGTGATGTCTGGACACAAACACAATCGCTTACAAATAACAGCACAGACGATCAAAGATACAATTTGAGAAACAAATCCAAATTGCCTGCAGCCTAAAAGCACTTAACTTATAATGAGCATCTGAAATTAGGCTACCATGCTGTAAATCTGTGTTCAGACTGCAGACAAATCAGATTCATTTCTCAAGTCGTACCTTTTGGGACGATCGTCCGTGCTGTTATTTGTAAGTGATCAGATCGGATTTGTGTGTCCAGACATCACCAACCTGTCTGCATGGGCTACTGTGGTACCTATGTAGGCATTGGTACCTACATAGCAAATCCCAGCACTTCCATCACTCTGGATTTGATACTATCGCCGTTTGTTGTATTGCAAGTGATGCAAAACACACTCTGAAATCAGATCTGAACGTTCACACTCAGGCACACACATCTTTGAATCAAATTCAAACCACCTCCAAACAGGTAGATTTTTCTTTGCTGCCCAGATCATCAACAATCAATTTTGGGCAAAAAACAGATTTGGGCTGGCAGTCCGATACTCTGGATTAAAACATTTTGGTATCAGAAACAAAAAAGTTGTATCGTCCTATCTCTGTATGCTATCTCTCTATGCAAAAACTCAATAATCATCTATCAGTGATCGTCATCAGCTAGGTGCGTGTACTCAATACCCACTGAATTTCAGAATTTGAATGAAGGAAGATTATGACTATCATGTGGTTACAGAGTTATGATAATCACGATGTTGCAGCACTATTATGTCTGTCACAATCATACAATTTTAGCTGATGATAGTCTATTGATAATTGTCTATTGCATGCAACTATTGCGGTACAAGCCAGAAGTGGCCAAATTGGCTAAATTGTTTGATTAATAGCTATAATAGATAACAATAGTTACACAAAGTGATACATTGGGCTACTGTATCTACAAAGTGAATACATCAAACACTGCCTTCCAGACAGGTCAGCAAGTTTTACATCCCAATGAAACATTTTACTGCTATCTTTGATTTCAGTTCACATGCTCAGCACTAGAGATCGACCCATATGAGTTTTTCATTCAGTGCAAGACTCATTCAGCCAAAATGCACTACAGAACGCCACAGGGTGTCATTCCAACCAGTGTCTATCAGACTTTATAACTCCTCTCCTAACGTACAACACCTCTCACATGTACAGTAATAACAATAGAACAATCATTTAATTATGTGTGCAACAACTTCTTACTTCTAAACTCTTACTGCTGTATACAGTATATCTGTACTTATTACTATAGCCACAGTCATTTTATATTTTATTCCTCTATTGTATTATAAGACTTCATATATGTGTACATATTACAAATTTCTTTTTTGTTGTAAATTATTATTAGAGTGTTTATTCTTCTACATAACCGGTTGCTACTGTAATAACTGCAATTTCCCCCTGGGATCAATAAAGTATTTCTGATTCGGATTCTATAGCCGATGCTGATGTTTAGAGATCAGGGTCAGCCGATAGCCGATATGTGCTGCTGATTTTTAGAACTGATATCTAGAAGTGTTCAACTTTATTTGCTCCTAAAATGTCATACTAGTAATAATAACAAGTAGATGTACAACATTCCTGAACTTAACATAATTTATTAAATACTGACTTAACAAGAAGAAAACAATATTTTTATCTGCTCCCCAAAAAAATCCAGTATTACTGCATTATTACTGCAGTATTACTGCATTACTGATGAAAGACAGTAACATATCTCTTTATACCAAAAACAAAAAAGTTATTAAGAAGTGCACTGACAAATACTTCCACAAGGCCAACATTTGCAGTTACAGAGAGAGCCTTACTTCACGATCGGGTTTGTATCGCGTTCTAGTAAAATTGAGTACCGATACACAGAGAGACGCTGATATGCTGTAATGGTTGTTAACACAGCGGTTCTGTTCTCTTTACTCTTTCTTTAGTTCTGTTTGGTTCGAGTGCTGGAAGCTGAGTAATATCTGTGAGACTCTGGCTGCTCCGGTGAGACTCGCTGTGTAACAATAACGTGTTAATGTGTGTATTACACTAGAGCAGTTAGCTTTAGCCCCGGAGCTAAGGAGTAACACATCCACTCTTGTTCACGTCTACGGCCGGGAGCTGGAAACACGTAAACGCATCTTAAAAACGTGATTGTTTGCTAAAAATTATTAATTTTTATTTATTTGGTTCCAAAGGTTTCGTCTTGGGGTCCTTTACATGCGGCAGCAGCACGTTCCACCACATTAATAACACGGGGCTGCCCACGGACGTGCCTGACTTTAAATCGGCACTACCAGACATATTGGATGATACTGGATGATGCTGATCTATTAAAAAATGGCAAATATCAGCCCAATATATCGGTCGATCTCTACTCAGCACACCCACTAAATGGTCTGCTTGATGCAGAAATCTAAGAACTGTGAAAACCCATTGTAGTTGTAAGTAATTGTGATCACCCCAAGCAACTGTGATCATTAAAATTTATTGTGATTAGGGGATTATGTAATAGTTGTAACAGTCTTAGGCACTACTGCTGGGAGACAGGAGGGGACTTGCTGATTTATGTTAATGGGTTGCAAACATGATCAACAAGACCAACCGCATGAAATAGCATAATGACCAGAACATCCATTATCCACATTGTACACAGTTCCAAATTTGCATCGCCACATCCTGCCACTATGCGCTGCTACACCTCAGGCATTCCAAAAACAGCACTTTCATTCATGCTTACCATGAATATTCCCTCAATCACTCTCAAACAAATATAATAGGAGCTACATCGACTGGCCAGCTTCTCTCTCTCCCTCATTTTCTTTTCTCTCATGACTGGACAGACGGGCCTAGACTAACTTTCCATTCCCCCAGCGTCATCCAGCCTGGAACATACACCGGCCACCAGCCAACCACTGTGGAGACACAAGTCTGGCTCCCAGCGCTACTCTCTCCAGGATTCAGCCATTGTGTCTGATTTTGCAGGGAAATCGGAGGAGAATGTTAACACTGTGAAGAATGTGATTGCTGCCAGTCATGACAATGCCCAGTTAGAGGCCCCCCAGATGACCCATGACCTGTGAAAGTGACCACCCTCTGGCTTTTCTCTGCTCACTAGGTCAGGCTAATGGCATCAGGTTGCGTATGTGTGTGTGCGTTGTTAGGACGGCCACAGAAAGGGAAAGGGATCAGCCAAAGCAAGGCAAAAAAAATGACATTTCCTCTAAACACGGCAACACATATTCTCTATTCTCTCCGCTAAACTGACCCACCCATTCAGCTGGATGTATGGGGTCAGAGAGCATCTCTCGGCTCCCTTTTCTGGGAGCGTTTTGTCATGCTTGTGTTGCTCATCATAATGCAGAGAAAACACATAAATACAGGCAATCAATAGAGCATGCTGTCCTCCTGAAATACATTTTCTCCTTTCCTCTTTCTCAAGAACTGCAAAACAGACCCAACATATGGCTCAGGAGACGTCTGCATGTCTGACGTTACTTTGGAATGAAGACATACACAACAGGAAATATTTTAATATAGCAGTTAGGACGGTAAAACAAAAATAAGCTGTGTACGAGCATAAGGAATCGTGGACGTGAATAGTGTCTCAATCAAATGATTTTATCATTTAGGATGCAACAACACAGGCCATATTGCCCCCTGCTTTCTGAAGTGTACTGTAATCTGTCAGAATGACTACAACATACAATATAGCTCTTACATACCATTACAGAGCATGACAGACACACCTCTCGTTCTCTTCTCAGCTCTTTGAGGAAAACCACTGTCATAGATCATAAATGGCAAAATCAGGATTAACAAACTTTCCCATCTAAATAGTCTTAAACTTTCCTTTCAGCTTAAAACTAAGAAAAATAAATTAACAAGACGACTCAAAACAACCTTTAGACCGCCACTGTCTGTACAGGTCAGTCAAAAAAGTGTTAAACACATATAGCCTGACACACACTGTTATGATTGACAGATCATAAGCTGAATTTTTTTTTTGTATTAAACTATGTGGAAGACCACATAGTTGGGTGATAAGATATGTTCTCCTTAGCATCTAACACTGCTCAGACTAGCTCCAGCTTTAGCTTTAGCATTAGGTGTAAAGGTCCATATCATATAGATAAAGGTCAATACCATTACTAAATATATCCCCCATGCTGTAACACACAACAGCAGCATATTATACTTCATATAACGCAATATAGCGCAACAGTGTAAAGCAAGTGTAAAGAATACACAATAAATACACCACATATTAAATATAAACAGGACAAAGAAACAGTATGTAGTATGTATGAAGGAGCATCATGCATGGATTGGCACCAAAGCAGCATGTAGGTGATAAAGTGCTGTACAGACTGAGGAAAAACTGCTGGTCAGTATGTTGTGTATTGTTCGTTTTTAGAATGTAGTGAGGATAGAAGGTGAAGGTCTGCTCTCTTTATATTCTGGGCTTTGCCTATTTTCATGCTGGTGATGTAAAAGGTGCAAGTGATGTGCACGCCAGGAAACATGACTTCTGATCATTACTGCTGATGACACCCTCTATTGTAGCATCATTAGTAAATGTATAAATGTAATATAACAGACGCCAGAAAAAAAAATATTGTGGCATCATTTCATGTCTGATTAAAATATCTTATAGTCATGATACTGCATTTCACTACTCGCACAAAACATTATTGTTTACATTTGTTACTTGCAACTTGCACTTTATGGCTGCTGCTCTTCATACTTGCACATAAAAGCACACGTAACTTTTATTTTTTATTCTTTAACTATAAAAATACTTTTATTTACTTCAACTTATATTATTATACTTTGTATATTTTGTATATATTTTTTATTATTTCTTTTTTTGTTATCTTTATCTATTGGTGAATGGAGGAAGAGCAAAGTAAGAATTTCATTGTACGGTGTAACTGTCTGTTCTGCTGTACACATGACAATAAAACTCTTGAATCTTTTTGCTGGGGGCTTATTTTGAAACTGGCCTTGCCTGGCATTTAAACGAGCGATAAGTAAAATGACATGATCTGCCAAATTCATACTCCACAAAGTCCTTCTACCTCCCTCTTCACTCCTCTGCAGATTCAGTTTCCAGCTGTGCTAAACAACAGCAATGCTAACTCTTGTTCTGCTGCTACCCTTGTTTGTCATTTGTTTTCTTTGTTTTCGAGCGAGTTTTCTTGTCACAAGTGGGCTCACTTCCTTATCCACTCATGTGAGGACTAAAGTCAGACTACAGTGACTCACTATCGCCACTTATAGTACTTAAAGTGAGTTTATGAGACAGGACCGGCTGGCGCTAGTTGGCTAGCATGCTATCTTCTGTGGACATCTCTTTAAACTCCATACACAGACGTCTTTGGTATACTGTGTGCTGATAATTAAGATTAATTAACGTTTTAAACGTTTTAAAATACTCTTATTTTGTGATAAAAAATAATTATTATTTTTATAATAATAATTACAACAAATTAAGGTCAAATCTTGATCTCAGTATTAAAAATGGAGTCTGATTTTACAACGTGTAGCAAGTAGTGGCATCTATTGCTACTTCTTTCCTTTAACATGGTCAGCAAGTAATTCATAAGCCTGTAGTACTGCTAAACTAAAAAAGTGGGAGGAGTCTTGTCTGTAGTATAAGACAACTGAGGTAGCTGATAATGCTGCGTGTGAATCGTGTTTTAGGCCTATGTGTGTGTGTGTGAGTGTGTGTGTGAGTGTGAGAGAGAGACCGAGAGAACAGGGTGGGAAGGGGGTCTGGCTGACTGATTAACCTTTAACCCCTGGGCCTCCCAGGGTGAGGAGGCAGTTCACAAAGTCATTGCTGATCGACATTAATACCACCCCAACACACACAGACAGCTAAACTACCCCGCTAAACACTTTTCACATTCACCCACAGCACATCACCTCCCCACGACGCCTTAAAGACCAGAACACGATCCCAATCACAGATTTCTGAATTTCAGTAAAACCAAGCCGGCCGGCTGAGCACTCATTGGACAGCGTGCAACGTTCAACGGACAGGAATGAAACTAACAGCTCCCTGCGGATGCTGCGGCTATCCGTCTCCCTGCATCCACCAAAACATTAAAAATCAAATCCGTTTAAGAGTCGTGACAAGTCAGACACACACTCCGTCTTTCTCTCCTCCAACATCTCCTTCAAACACGCTCTCGCACTTTAATCAGCTCAAATAGCCCTCTCTACAGCTCCCAGTGCCAAGCGCCTGAAAACTTCTCTCTGTCTCACTCTGTAACTCTCTCCGCTGCTGTCTCTGTCTTTCTCTTTCTCTCTCGGAGTCCTTACTCTCTCTCTCTCTCTCTCTCTCTCTCTCTCTGGCTGTTGTTGTTCTGGGAAAAGCCAAAAGGGAAACATTTAGATTGGAGGGCTCTTTGAATTGGCTTGACAGTTGACTGATGACCGTCCATAAAGTGACAAAGAATAGCTGTGTGGCAGCCAGAGCAGCCCGGCGCTTCCCCCTGGGAAACTAATTGCCCCGAATTGTTAACGGCAACATTATTTTTCTGCCAATCACCGACTTTCAATGCCCCGAAAATGAGCATGAAACAAGCCTTTTGACTGAACAGAAAAGTTAAATGTCTCCAATGTTGATCAAATTAACTTCAGCCTCCTGACAATGGACTATATTTGTGTGAAAATAATGGAGAGGGACAAAGGGCGTCTTTTGGGCCAAGATTTCACAGTTGTGATGTAAAACTGTTGCGCCCTGAACCCGAGCAGCTTCTCTGAAAAGGAGAGCAAATGGAGACACATCCACTCGCACAAAAGCAAAGCCTACCAGGAGAGAAGTCATTTGCTCGGACATGAATATTTTTGGTGGGAGACTTCTCAAAAACTCCAAATCTCAACAAACTACAACATGAACGGTTCACACCTTCATTCTAAACACTGCCCTTTATTTGACATATCATCACAGTCCAAAGCAAACCAAGCATCTCAAGTATTTTTTTATGATTTTTTTGTTTTGTAGTTTATTTGAAGTCTATAATCACCTGTAACTTGTGTCAAAATCTCATATTGATTGGACTAAAAGAAATGCTCCAAAATAGCCTGGAAGAAAATCTGGTTCCATTGACCTGCATTAAAAGTAAATTGGTTGTTGCTCTCTTCTGTAAAGTTGGCATTTTGGAGATAATTTTGTTTTTTCTTTGGACGATATTCTTTCATGATCACCCTCTAATGTATGGCGCTTATTTTAAATACGATGACATGAAGCTAATTAATTATATATATATATATAAAAAAGGTAAATGCCTGATTACACCGATAAAATATCTGGAGATCCATATCAAACAGCTCCGTACTCGCCTCCCAGAGCGCGAGAGAGAAAGAGTGAGAGAATGAGAGAGCGAGAGAGAGAGAGAGAGAGAGAGAGCTAAATGCTACAGCCTCTCAGTATTGTTCCCCTGAGGCCTTAAAGCAGTGGGGAGATAAACAGTGTTTAGCAGTTGAAAGGGACAGAGGAAAAGAGCTTATCAGATGTGTTCTCAATGGGCTGGAAGCCGCACTATTAGGCCTCCGGGCAGATAAGGGCTGAGAGGAGGGGCCCTGGAAGCTGGACTAAAAGCCAATCATCTCTGTGAGCACACTACAACGTTCCTGGACATCGACCTAGCCAACACAGAGCAGAAGCCCAGTAGAGGAATTAACATAAGGTTCCTTAACTAGTTTTGAATTTGCCTGCTGTGGTTTGAGGGTGCGATAATTTAGGCACGCCATTTGGACACTGGAACTTCCATTAGCTACATTAGTCTTGTGGCTCTGTCCCAAAACTAAAGCAAACCTCAAAAATCAAAATATATCTTGGCTGATCATGTACGTTTGGAATAAGTGTACTGGAAAGGGAGAAAGTGAGAAAATGAGAAAACTAGGGCCATGAGGGTGGAAAGCAATGAAAAGTGAAAATGGCTATGGTTAAAAAAAAAAAAAAAGGGAGAGTAGGGGGAGGTTTGACTACATACTCTCCCTCTCCCTTTTCCTGCTCTCTCTTTCTGGGCTAGAAGTCAGAGGGAAAGACAATGGGCCTAAAAGATGGTTCCCAACCGGCCGCTGAATGGGCACACTGTTGGTGGTAGCGCTGCGTTCAAAAGGCCGAGCCGCCACATTGTCCTCCCCAATCGCCACAGGAGAATAGAGTTTGCTGGTGGCTGCCAAAAGGTTAGCGGTCCTGCTGAAAGGAGCTGAACATTATTCACTGGCCCTAACAGAGCCCAGGGAAGCTTTTGTATGCTGCCCTCCCTTCCTTCGGCCCGCTCCGGATCTACCCCAGCATGGCTGCCTCTTCGTGAGCGATGCAGTGTTACCCTCCCAAGAAAAAGCTGCCATGGTGGAACATCCTCCCACCTAAACGTTTAAGTCCCACCCATACCCCTAAAATACAACAAGGACCTCCCCAAAAAGGGCAAAGATTATGCCTCCGCCACCTTTTAATAAGGGTTACTACAGCCACACCTACCAACACACATGCACACATCAGCTTTTCCCCCTCTCTCTCTCTCTCTCTCTCATATATATATATATATATATATATATATATATATATATACACACACAAGTTTTTAAATAGTATTAATACAGTAAGTCAAGCTTTTACATATGTCAGTGTGTTTATTTAACCCTTTCCAAGCTTCTCCTTGTGGAAACAACCCAGTATTATTTATAGTTCTCATCTAATACCTGCTTTGACTGCTCAGTACTTCATTAAGCTAAATCAAGATTGCTGCTAAAGGAACTGAATACATTCATACAATGTCTGGGGCGTCCAGGAGGAATCTGAAACTACACTTTGTTCAAAGAACAGGAAAGGATATCATATCACTGGTTACATGTAACACAAAGTATGAGTTTAAGAGTTAAAATGCTACTGGGAATAATAGAGCTTGGAAAAAAAAGAAAGAAAGAAAAAAAAAAAATCACTGACTCTGAGAGCATTAGCATTAGTGAATTTCCACTGAAACATGTGACTAGAGGGAAGATTTACGAGTCGCCTTTTAAAAATAAATCAACTTCAGGAACACAAAAAAATTGCAAAACATACGGTCAGAACCCCCAGTGTAAGCATCAAGGGGTCCTTTTCATACTTCATTATATCCATAAATCCAAGTAAAATATGGCTTAATAAAAAAACTGTAAAAAGGTGCCGTATCCCTAAAGCACTTCCACTTGGCTGTCCATTAAAGCCAGTCCATTCTTTCATCAGATGAGGAATCAAGGAAGGGGTGAAAAAAAATATGATCTTTGAAACATAAAAGCAGATCGTAACTCACGAGGTGTCAAACGCTAAAAATACGCAGAGCATATGCATGCAGTTATTCTAAGTGGACCGGTGGTAATGCCACAGAAGTCACGCCTCGCATTCAGATTTCATGTCGGAGAGCGTTTCATAATGGAAGGGCAGCACTCACTCACTAATCTACATACACAAACAGTCAAGTCATGTAACACTGCGGGGTCTGGACAGCAGCCTTTCTGATGTTTCACTTCAAAGTAGTAGGACCAAAACGCACTGGTTGAGTCGGTCACCCAACCTGAAACCCCTAGAGTACACACTTCACTGACTGAGGAGACTCGAGACCAGGGGTATTTAATTAGGATTCTGTGATGACCAGTCAGATGAAATTTCCTCAGGCCAAGGTCCGGACCGTGTTTGTGTTATGATCGTAACTTGTGTTATGATTCAGTGCCATATCATATATACTGGAGTGGCCTAGTAGTTCTATCAGCATTTTATACCATAAGCTACTGAAAGATTAACCAAATTACAAATACTGTTCAGTATATTTCAACTATATTTACTGTTTTAAATGAGAAACTGAATTAAATATTTATATATTTATATATTTATATATATTTAACTTATAAAACGGTCTACATAAAAAAACCCAAAAAACAGGTCTACATAAAAAAAACAGAATGCTTTTGAAAAAAACATGCATCTTAAAGTGTTTATTTATAGAAAAAGTAAATAAAACGTGAACTCAGTTTCACATCTTGAGCTGATGGTTTAAAGCTGCTTGTGGGAAGAATAAACATATACGTCTCTTCATTCCTGGTTGAAAAGTCGTTTTTTGACGCCTACTTTTCTTTTTTCCCGCTTTATTTTCCGAATCTTCACAGATCTGATTGGCTGAGGAGCGCTCTTGGTGATCTTACAACGCATGCGATTGGTCTGTGAGCATGGGTGTGGTAGTCGGGGGAAAAAGTTTTTTTGCTCACGTTCATTGTGTACTGCCATGGATAGGAACCCACTGGCATTGAGAGTGTACAGGGCCCAGAATTTGCTGCTATGCCCCTGTCTGTGAGCCCACATACTGTAAACACTGTCAAAATTAAATAATTCTCAATAGTTTATCGGTTTGGGTCTGGACTATGGTCCGCCTATTAGTGACCTCTGCTCTAGACAGTCTCTAATTTACAGCTGTGATTTATGGGTCCTTGTAACGAAGGACTGTGTATAAAAAAGACTGAGATGCCGACATGGTCATCATATTATAGACACACACGCTTGAAAAAGTAAACCAAGCACTTAAACTTCATACGCTCGTTAAAATAAAGGATGGAATGGAGAGATGTGGCACCCCTGCCACAGAAGAACCACATTTGGTTCCCTAGAGAACTGCTCAATGAACTGATTCTGTTGGTGATTGTCTATGGCACCACTCCAAAGACTCTGTTCTAGCTCCTCTATTTTTGTTCCATACATGATTTCTTTTTAGTTGTAATGTGAGAATACAGCCAAAATGACAGTTGTCCAGCACATGGATGTGTTTATAAGCAAAGACTTATATCAGATGACCTTCGTTTCAGTTGTAGATTAAGACTGAGGTGTACACACTTGACTCAGCAATCTAATGAAAATATCAATTCCATGCACACCACAAGTAATCAATTCTATATGACTAGCAAAATCTCAAAGCTCTTAATTTACCATGACAATGAGCAGCCAGTCAGAGTGAGATGAGAAGCAGTATGTTTTCAGTATGTTAGTAAGCAGGTTTTTCTGAACAGCAAGCTTTATGGCCATCCATCCTTAAAAACTAAGGGCGTTTTCACACCAGCACTAGTTAGTCCGGTTAAAGTGGACTCTGGTTTGTTTGCACTCTTGGTGCGGTTCATTTTGGCACCCTCGAGAGGAGATGGTCTCGGTCTGGTTCCAAACGAACTCCAACCCAAGTATTAGGTGTACTCCACCTGATCTAAACATCTCCTGCAGCCAGGCGTGCTTTGCAATATGGGATAGGGCAGATGGCGTAAACAGAGAACTGGAGAACTGTAGCAGCTAGCAGGGTGAGGACAATGAAGCGAGGTCTCTCTTGGACTAGTAGTGAGGGACGTTGTCTACTTGATGTTTGGAGTGAGCTGGGTGGTCTGCAGGTGGACTGTAGTGCAGGTATATTATCAGATTATTATTACAGCTATGAACAGATGCTGTCTCTGCCGCTGCTCTGTGATACGCTCTACAAGAAATGTGTAATAGTTTGGGAAACCGGATCTTCTCCCTGTGTTTACTTTCATGCTCGCTCTCCAGATAGCTCTGACCAATCAGAGGAGACAACGTGGTCACGTGTTTGTTGGGGCGCATTTTGGTACGTTTCGGTTTTTGCCTGTGTGAAAACAAACTTAACTTAAAACTTAAGGTATTTTACAAAAATGTTTTCATGTTTGAGGCATAAACTTCGTCTCCTCCGCAGACCAGATTCTGACTCCTGCCATGCTGAACATTATGAAGTTTAATTAGGAGGCAAATGCTTGGGGGCATAATCAGATATGAGCACTTGCATGACTATTATTCTTCTATTTAACAGATTATTTACAGCATCACAGCCTACTCTGACTGTGATGTATACACCAATCAGCCATAACATTAAAGCCACCTTCTTATATCTACATACACTGTCCATATAGCAGCACTTTGTAGTTCTACACTTACAGACTGTAGTCCATCTGATTCGCTGCATACATTGTTTATCCCCTTTCACCCTGTTCTTAAACCTTCAAGAGAGGACCACCACAGAGCAGGTACTATTAGGAAGGTGGATCATTCTCAGCACTGCAGTGACACTGACATGGTGGTAGTGTGTGTTGCGCTGGTGTGAGTGGATCAGACATAGTTGTGCTGCTGGAGTGTTTAAACAACACAGTGTCACTGTTGGACAGAATAGTCCACCAACCAGCAAAATCCAGCTGTCCTGTGGGCAGCATCCTGTGACCACTGATGAAGAACTAGAGTAAAACAAACAGTGCAGCAACAGATAACCAATTATCTCTACTATAATAGAGTGGACAGTGAGTGGACACTTCAGCAGCACTGCTGTGTCTGGTACCAGCACAACACACACTAACACACCATCACCATGTCAGTGTCACTGCAGTGCTGAAAATTACACACCAACTAAATAATATCTACTCTGTGGTGGTCCCTTGAGGGTCCTGATCATTGAAGAACAGGGCAACAAAGTATACAGAGAATCAGATGGACTACAGTCTGTAAGCGTAAAACTACAAAGTGCTTCTATATGGTAAGTGAAGCTGATGGACAATGAACAAGGTGTGTTGATACAAGGAGGTGGTTTTAATGTTATGGCTAATCGGTGTACGTGGACGTACTTTATTCTGATAGAGCTATTAGCTGGATTATTAACAGAATAGTTAAGTTTTGGTCACATCAACAAGTATTGACGGTACATGTTGAACTCAAGAGCTGCCTCACAGAGTTCAAGAGTACCTCTTCCTCTCTCTTACGCAGTGGCCTCTTACCTGTCCAGCACATAGCCAAGAGCTTTCTGTCGTGTGCCTGAGTAGACAGAGGGGCTTTTCTCCCAGGCCACCAGGTTGGAGGCATCGTGGAATAGGTGAATGTTCACCAGGTCAAAGGCACTAGGGACACAAAGGGAGGTGATTTTAACTCAGACAACAGATGCAATTTGCAATTTAAGCTCTCTTTTAAGCAGCGTACAAGCCAAATAACACGTTGCTGTATCCTGAAATCTAAGGTTTATACAGATATTATTAGCATAACTAAGAATATAGGACTAAACAGTATCTGCGGACACCCTGAAAGCAGCAGAGATCCCCCAGATGTGTACAATAAAACACAAAAGCAAGCATATTTCCTTAAAAAGTATAAGCTTGTAAATCTTAATTATAGCTCTGTGCCGTTCTCTGACCCCTCACACTTTGCATAAAGCGTCTGATGACTACAGCATGGAACAGTATGAACGACTGTACGTGCCGGGGCCTCTAATCTGTTTAAAAGTGACATGTGCAGAACGCTACAGATGCTTTCACAGTGACACCGTGGCTAAGCCTGTTATTCCTCTGTCACCGTTTCATTCCCTCACCCCCCCAAACCCCCCCACCCGCATGTCATCCCTCTCTCTGGACCGGAGCCCTGTCCCTGTCTAGCATCATCCCTCTCCTCCAATCCCATGTTTCGGCCCTTTTGTTCTGTTGTATTTCTTCTATTAGATTAGCGGACCCCTCCTCCTCCCCACCCGCTGCCCATCTCCCCATGGAGAAAACCTTTAGATCCAGAATGTGCAGGTTCAATTGCATGTAATGTTTTCTGTCATCTGTCAGATGGAGCTGCTTGACTAACGTGATTAGGCTTAATCCAATCCAGCCCTTCTCCGGCGCTCCGCCGGCCTGCCCACAGCACTAACACACACATCGACTGGGGCTGGACAGGGCAGGGTGAAGAGCTTCCCGGCTAAATGGCCTGACAGCAGCACATACACAGGACCACCGGGGAGAGGCTGTGCTCGGTATATGGACATGAGTTGTGAGCATGAGCGTGCGTGAGTGTGTGTAATGTGCAGGTAAAGCACATGCACTCACCAGTCCGCCAGAGCCCAGCGAGTCCTGATGAAGCCTTTTCTGGACCATTTGCACTGCAGACAAGCCACACATGCACAACATCAGTACACTTTGGTATGAATACAGGTTTCACACATTATCAAGCATATTCTACACTATCTCAGCCAATACAGTCGGACCAAGCCATCATCAGTAGTGAACCACAAATCATATCAAGGGTGAATTAAATACATTTCTATAATGAAAATTGTGTAGAAAATGTGAATAAAGAAGCTTGATAAGCCCAACATTTGACTTAGCAGATGCTCAATGGTAGCATCATCTTCCATCAAGGTGGATTTTTATTTTTAACATAACAGGAAAATTGAATGACTAACACCAATAAAAATTTTAAGAAGTAAACATACTGATATTAGTAATATTGGTAAATTTAACAAACTAAAAATCAAGTTTTATATTAAGTTGCTGTCTGATACAACAGTCAGTTCTCAACACACCACAGTCTACAGTCTCTCAACTGTTATTTCTTATTTGCAAATAAAAATCAAAAACCCACGTTTGGCTTTTGTAGATTTCTGTTATTATCTTTATTTTTATGTTTTATTGCAAATAACCTCATGTTATAAAATGCTAAAGCATAAAATATTGGTGCTTTATCAGCAATAGTAGTCAAACATCACCAAACATTCCAGTTGCAATGCAAACGCTTGCCCTCTGGCCAAAATAAACCCTTCTGGCTTTCTTCAAATGAAAAACACTCTCTACTGTCTATATATTGTTGTCTATGAATAATGTACTGAATCCTTTCCTGAATTGTTATGCGGTCAGACATTCACAGTCCTTGATTTAATCTTTATCCAGTAGCTAGAACAAGGTGCAATGTCTGTTAGTGGAGCTTTTATTTTTAATCCCATTCATTTTTATTCCCATTCAGAATGCTAACAATTTCAGCCCAATACTAGACCATGTAACTGAACAACATCATTAAATAAGATGTGCCTATAACTAGCCCAGAGTACGTTCCAGTGTAGAATGAAGTTCAGTATTAAGTATATATATTTTTTAAATAGTGTTTACTGTAAGGAACTGCATGCATTTTCGACCATACAACATATCAGCACTGAGATGTACTTGCTGTAGCAAGTATCACAAGGACTGTACCTTTACAGGAAAGCACATCGTTATTTACTTGTAATACCAATTTATTTCATGCAATTTTGGAGCATTCATCACAAAGTAAAGGGCAGCTTGAGGGCAGAAACAAAGCAGGTGAACAAAAGGATGGACACATGAAAAAAAGGGATTTCTTTTTACTTTAATCTACAAATAAACAATGAAAAAGTTTTAGTGTTATGAAAAAAATGTAAACAAACATAAGGGACTACAAGTAAATTCTTCATGAAAAAGAAATATTCTGTATTAATTCAAGGTCAACGTTCATATTTAATACATGACTTTGTTAGGGCCTTTTATTATAGCAGAAGGGCGCATATCAAAAATAGAGAAAATCCAAATTAAAGGTAAATATTTAAACAATTTGACTTTTTACTCAGAATATAATGCAAATAATATAATTTGTAATACAAACAACAACTTTGTATTAAATTAATAATAGAAAACATAAGAGAAGCATTGTTTTCAGACTTACTCTCTATATTTATATCATATCTTCTAATACTAGTAAAAATGGAAGAAGCATAAAAGGCAGGTGGCCTCGATCTTGAGCTTGTACTCCTTTAGTCTCAGTCTTGTATTTACCACAACCTTGTAAAGAACTACTGAAATATTCTCATGCGGCAGCTTCAGCATTTTTAAAGTTTTGTCTGCTGCAGCTTCTCTACCTCATTCAGTATAAATTCCTTAATGTTCTAATCTCATTTTCAATCTTCTGGATCGTTTCTCTTCATCATATACTGAGTGAATGACTGAATCAGGTCTCTCTGATCCACGTACAAGCACACACGCACACCTACGCATGCTGCACATGATTTACCACACGGCTCGTTATTAAATGAGAGACAAATTGATACTGCAGGAGTCCTCATTTCCAACAAATAAATAAATAAATAACCACCACACACTCGCTCTCTGCCGCTCTCCCCGAGCTCCTAATGGGGAGTTAACTGCTGCCGTGAATAAACTAATTACGGCCGGGTCACATAATTACAAATTGACTAATTTTATTTAAAAACTCTGATGCAAATTAAAAGCCTGAGAGGTATTTGATTGCGCCTCACATCTTTCAGACCACATTAGGACAAGATTAACTGTATCAAACTGAATTACATTAGCATAGTCGAATTAATCCATAAGCTACGGCCGAGCGGGATGTATGATCCCAATAACGCTGCAGCGTACTGACCACGTGGTCGTGAAGAGAGAGTGAAGCTTAGGACACGGAGCTGAAGTCAAAATGCTTACCAGCGCTTATGATTACGAAGGCATTACTGCATGTAGCGCTTTCAAAAACAATGTACGCTTAATCTCAGACGTATAACAAGAACACTCAGTTCTGCTTGTGTACATTCAAGTCAAAAAGAATAAAATAAAAAAAAAATAAATAAATAACATTAACAGTATTTGGACCATAAAAAATTCTACACCAGATTAGAATTCAGTAAGCTCCAGCTAGAGGAAATTTCCTCAGGCCAAGGTCTGGACCATCATAATTTCTAACTTGTGTTATGATTTAGTGGCAAACACGTCACAGATACTGTGCAATATATTTCAACAATATTTACTGCTTTACATGCTGAACTGAATGAATTATTCAAAAAACATCTAAGAAATGTTTATATCCTCATTTAAAGTTAAAAAGGGCTTCATAAAAAAAAAACAGAATGCTTTTTTTTTTTTTTTTAAAGGGCATCATAAAGTGTTTACTTATAGAAAAAGTAAATCAAACTTTTTAGAGCAGGCCTTTCTAATTAGCCTTTCTCTCTGACTCGCTTTATACTCCGACTGCTACATACCACACTTCCAAATCTGCACAGATCTGATTGGCTGAGGAGTACTTTTGGTGATCTTACCACGCACGTGATTGGACTATAAGTTTACTGTGCCGCAAACCCGTATACCGCAAAGACAAGAAAAGTCCCACCACTTACAATAAACACTGTATAAATTAAATCCTTCCCAATAGTTTATCGGTTTGGGTCCGCACCTGACATCGTCTGGGTCCAGACCCGGACCGCGGCCCACCTATAAGTGACCTCTGCTCTACACCCTTATTTCAGAGAGACTATGATGAGGAACAAATCAACGACGGTGGCAAGGCAAACCTCCCTCAAAACTGGAGGAAGAAACCTTAGGAGGAACCAAGACTCACAAGCAGAGACCCATCCTCCTCTGGTCAAACAGTATTTACAGTGTATTAAGCTCAAGCTCAAGTTCAAAAATAGAAGTAAGAGAGTCTCTGTTTGGAGACCAGGTGATAAAAGCTTTAGGTAGAGGAAGTCTCTGACTGAGGCAGTCTCTGACTAAGTCTTTGTAGAAAGTGGGAGTGGCCTGAAACAGTCCCATCATGTCTTAATGCTGGAACATCCGGATCACACAGAGATGCAGCTGATGGTGTAGCAAATGGCATTATATATATATATATATATATGGTTTCCTCTACTTTTAGACTTATGCCCAGATATGCATTGTATATGATTTAAAGAAAAATAAAACTTTGATTAAAAGAACAAAGCTTTTAAATATGGGCTCAGAATCTCCCATCTCCAGCACTCCTCACTCTCAGAGAACAAAATAAGGATTTGGGCCATTGACCATAATGCTGTTGATAAAACACCACAAATCTTATCCTGTCCCATCAAATTATCTCACAGGGAAACACTCAGGCCTGCTCTGATCCCCCTCTCCTCTCCTCTCCTCTCCTCTCCTCTCCTCTCCTCTCCTCTCAGTGGCCAGAGGAAGGGTCATCCTGTCGGGGAGCAGATGTCCGTTAGAAAGGTCAGCGGTCTAGAGGTGAAATAGGCTGCTCTGATAGTTCCCGACCAATGACAATGACGAACGAGTGGTCCATGCGGGTCGCCGTGACTACCGGCTCGTGCAGGACTGCCCGGAGACGGTGGACAGTGGGGAAAAGGTAGTGACGTGGAAATAGAGGCGCTGGTCCGAGGAGGGGAAAAAAAACCGGAGCAGTCCATAATCTCATATCTGCCACTGACTCGATGACTCAATCTCTATCTAAAGCCAGCCATGTCACAAGCCCCCCCAGGAAGAAGAGGTTTGGGGATACGCAGCTACAACGCTCCTATGCACTGACCTTTGTGATGTCGTGCTTGAGAGACCCCCATTGCCTAATAAATAACAGCCCCAGCTGGGTCTGGGATGTCAGTGGGGGAGTTGGGGGGTTTGGGCTACCAGAGCTGCACACAGTTAGAAATGCACTGTGAGTAATAACTAATGCTCACAGCTGATGACTGATGAAGCACCAACGCAAGCCCCCACCCCACACCACACCACCACCTGCCTTGTCCTCCTTATTCCATCATTCTTCTAGCCAAGGATATGAGCATATTAAGTAAGAGCTCAGAAGTTACAGCGAGGTCTTCTCCATGTAGGTGGAGGAATGAGGTGACCGAGGAGATGAACGTAAGGCAGAACTTCACCCCAAACATTCAAGGCTCTGGCAAAAAACATTTCTTAAACATTCTGCTGATTCTAAACAGAAGAAGTCAATCAGAAGAAACTGTCTGAAGTTAGCTTTTTTAGTTTTGCAGCTGAAAATTATGGAAGTGTATACAATCAGCATCATGTCAACAGTACGCCTGAACCATCACACACTTCCAGCCACACTGCCTGTAACTCATTTTAACTAAAAGTGTTCTCGGGCAACACTCCAAACATTACATTTATCTACGACTCGGAATGAGCGTCTGCGTGCCTACGTTCATTAATTACATTCACATTAACAAAATAAAGACATAATCCAGGCTTCAGTGAAGGCCTTCAGGGCCATCTGACTGTTAGAGCCAGATGTGCTGGATCTGAAATCTTCAGGGTGCTAGATCTCCAGGATCAGGAGTGAGCATAAACAAAAAGCAGATAGCACCAAAGAAGCACTTACTAACCACTAACAGGCAACATATCAAGTCATTACTGTAAACAGCTATCCATCTATTAACTTGCGCTTTATTCCGCTAGGGAGCCAATCCCAGTGTCATCGGGCGAAGTCGGGGTACACCATGGACAGGTCGCCAGTCTCTCGCATGGCCAACATTCACCCACATATGGGCAATTTAGAATGACCAATCAACCTAACATGCATGTGTTTGGACTGTGGGAGGAAACCGGAGTACCCAGAGGAAATACATTCAAGCCCGGGGAGAACATACACACTCCACATAGAATGGCATGGACTGGGAATCCAACCCAGATCATCTTGCTGTGTGGCGGCAGTGCTGCACCGTGCCGCCATTGTAAACAGCTAATTGAAGTGCATTACATATAATTTGTTTCCTGACGTCGACCCAAAAAGGGCTGGGGTAGGCTCCAGCACCCTCCACGACCCAGTACGATTAGAAAATGAATAAATAAATGACTTCTTGATACTGTCAAAACTTTCAAATACTAAATATCTTAAATATCTAAAATACTAATATCTACCTCATAGTATTTCCAACTACAAAGTATATGGTACTATTGAATAAAGTTACAATTATTATTAACATGACACGTTTAAATATCCAATTACTGAAGGGTAGTGACGGGTGTTGTATGTGACAGACTGTTTCCTCATTTTTATAGAAAACAGCCTCACAGTGTTATACATCACATAAGTCTTTCTGAGACTGATCAATAACTCCTAATGAGTGATGCTTGTGATTCCATTACTTGTTAGCCTCACAGCTCCAGTGCAGAACTAAAGAAACAAACTTCAGACTAATAACTTTGCTGACAGACAACATGTGGCACAGGGTGAAAATATGGCTGCTCACTGAGCGATCACTAAATTTTTTGAGTACATTTGAGTGTGCAGATGAAGTCTAGTACAACCAAAAGACACAACAAAAACCTTTGTGTTTGTTTTTAACTACTCGGCCCACCAGCACCAGTCTCATGGGTCTGTGTTCGAAAGAAAAAGTCGCGGCAAAAAGCCTCGGGAGGCGCGCGAGTCCGCATGAAGCCTTTCCATCAATAAATAAAACAAACGTAACAAATGACTGCGTGACGGCGCGACTTAAAAGGATTGAGGAAAGCCGGAGAAATGACAGGCCGCCGAATCCATCAGCTCGACCTTTCACAAACAATGCGCCTGGCGTTCCGTCCAGTTCCTTCTGACTCCGCTTTTCAATTAATATTGTCCCCCCGCTTGCCCACCACTTAGAGCCATAACTCACGGCTGCAGCGTTTTGCATACGGGGAGGGGAAAGTCATTTACGCTGGGCCGCCCAGTCTTCTGAAGGGGATACAGGGTCATATCACAACACTCTCGACAATCCACTAGACGTAGGCAAGGGCAAGCAACCGTACAGAGATTAGTACGCAAATGTACACACTCGTAAACACAAAGGCGCTCACACACACATTAAACAATCAACAACTTTTACTTCCAAGAGAGTCCCAGGGTACCATAATAGAGTAGATTCAATATATTAGAGCTGTGGGTTCGAGGACTATTCGTGGCACTCTCCTCCTGTCTCCAGCACACCTGAACTCAACAAGGTCCCCTAAAGTGGGGTGGCGTACGTAGGCAAATCTAAACTCTTACACATACACATGTGCATCTCTGTGCACACACACACACACATGGATTTGCGAAGCCTGGCAGGCATGCAGACGGCATTGTCTCCTTGTTGGGCTGCCAGTAAATCCCACAGCCAGTCAATCAAATGGGAGAATGAAAGTCCTTCCCCGTCACTGATGTCATCAGGACATGCAAGTGCGACAGTGTATTGATGATGCTGGTAAGAGACAACTGCACTGCATCCAGAGCCACGCTCTCATCCTCGCTGAATGCCTATTGACTCACTACAATCATCTTCATTACAGTCATCCACCTAACCTTCCACTGCCACAGAAATCAGAGCTGTATTCACACTGACGTGACTGAATAAGGAGAGCTCAGTAAATGACACTCACTGTCAGTGAAGCGCAAACACGGATGTCGTCTCATTCGAAAACAAAAGGGCAGTAAAATGAACAGATTCTACAAAAATGCCAACTGAGCGACAGTGAACGGCGGACTATGTAGAAGAATCCAACGGGCTATGATTGATGTCGGCACTTTTATAACCTTTCCAAGGAACCGAACTGACAGCAGGCATGATGGATTAAAAACAGCAGAAGTTGGCTTCCTGTTCAACAGCTTCTTAACTGAACGTTCAGTTCCACCTTAAATGCTATAACTTGACCTGAGTCGTAATGTAACTGTGGGACCATTTAAGATGGATCAAAAAAATTTATGAAAACAAGCTGGTAAACAGGAAGCCAACTTCTTTAAGAAGATCCTGGAAGGTATCTTATTATGCAGGATCCTGAACAAGATCGAGCAGGATTTGCTCAGCGTTTACTACTGAAGAGACTGTAAAGAGGAGCTGTTCCACCTTAAGTAGCATCACAACCTCAACCACAACCTGTAGCAGCCCTGCTCCACTGTTTGCTGGTTGAAGCAGATCTTCTTAAATGATGTTGTGATCAAACAGGAGTAACCAGTGTAGGCAATGTTAGGTACTATCGAGCCTAGTTTAAATAATGTTATCTCAGGTACAATCTAGCTAATTGTTACATTTTATGTTGTTGCCTGTGTCTATTTCAACATGCAAACCAGCCAATCAGAGCAGAGCTCATTAAAATATTCATGAGCTCACCAGAAAAAACTAATTTCATTCTAGGATCAAATCATCAGGTTAAATGGGCATGTAGAACAGCATCTGGGCATCTTTTGGCCTGAACGAAGTGGGAAACCTTCAACGTAGACATCAAAAAAAAAAGTTTGCTGAGACTGAGGCTCATTCAGTGATTCAGTCATTCATATCTCCCACTCATTCAGTGGCTACACAGCTCCTGCAGACCTGCCTTCCTTCAAAATGTACTTTCTTAAGGGGCAACAATGTGGAGTATATGGTTAGTCGGGCTTATTTCTGCCCCCCAACAATCAGCATACATGCTCCAGACAGCTTCAACAACCAGGATGATGTGTTTGCTTGGGTTTCTGAGTTGTCAGGAGGGTGAATGTTCAGGAGTAGGGCTGCTGAGCTCATATGTATATGGCACTCTCATGTCTAGCCCTCGCTCGAGTGTGCCATCACGGCTTCCCCTACCCAGCGCAAACGACTCTGCCACGCTTCGGACTCCGGGCAAAAAAAAAAAAAAAAAAACCCTCCTGGTCACACCGTCGCTGCGTCTTGCCCCGGATTCACCGTTAATAGGATTCTTTTAGAGCAGCAGATGGATGGCGAATCCGGCCCGTTTCATCTACTAAAAGAGGGCATAAATCACGGGGTGGGGAGCGGGACGAAGCTGGGGTTATCACCAGCACAGCCACCTCACCACAGCCCTGCATTAGAGCATTAGTGAAATTAATTCATCTTTCATAAGAGGTCTGCGCCGTATCGGTGATCTATGATAACAACCAATCTCTCACTACGGAGAGCGCCGCGTATGTGTGCGAGCGGGCACGTGTGTGTGTGCGAGCATGAGGGAGAGTCCCCTGTCCCAGCTAGACTACACAAATCTGCTGGTTTTAAATGGGATAACATTATCTGGAGTGCTGCTCTTGAGAGCATCATCTGAGATTCATAACCCAGCCGTGGAACGCACATAAATCAATGCACAAACTTTGTTTTCTCTGTCTTTCTCTCTCCCCCCCCCCCCACCTCCCTCTTCCTCGTTCTCCAGTCAACCTTGCTGTTTTTGTTTTGCTTGCGTTCTGTGTAATTATTGTGAATGGTGTAGTGCCTGAATCACTGTAATTGCTTTTAGATCATGTGGAAATGTCACATTTGGAGGAAGAGGGGGGGTACAGAGGGAAGGTGTGTGTGTGTGTGTGTGTGTGTGTGTCGGAGTGTGTGTATGTGAGTGTGAAGGATGAGGAAATTGGGAGAGAGGCCCGTGAAAGGCCAGCTCTGTCTGCTTTCGCATATATTTGCGGGTCCGGGTCACCCGAGCGTGGGTAACTGATGAGCTCTGAGAATCAGGCTGACACACGAGCTGCCTCGCTCTTTATTACTGTATCAGCCTCACACACGCTGACGCTACTATACAGGGCAACACACACACACACACTAACACACACACACGGATATACCACAGTAAGCATGAAAAATTCACAGGACTGCTCTACACGTGAAGCTATGCAACTCTGTCACGGCAGACACACGTTACTGTGTCTAACATACCAGCAAATGAACTTTTAATTCCATTACAAACAGAGTGGCATGCAAAACGCAACAGGCTGCAACTGTGTTGCTGACATTTCACGTTCAATTGAAAGTTTATAAAGACAAAAAATGGAACTGTAATCATTTAAACGTAAAAATGTTTTTGTTCTCAATGAAACCTGCAAATAAACAACAGAATGGTTCAGAATTTTTTACTTAAAACCACTGAAATATGACAAAATGAAAAAGAAATATTTATGAAGTTTATAAAATTAGCCCCGCTTCGTCTTATTGCTCCCACTGAATTTTTTGAATTTAGAACTAGAATTGGCCACGTGTTTTGCACACAGCGGAATTTGACCTCCGCATTTAACCCATCCGTGCAGTGAAATACCCACATATACACACACTAGTGAACATACACACTAGGGGGCAGTGAGCACACGTGCCCGGAGCGGTGGGCAGCCCTTATCCACCGTGCCTGGGGAGCAGCTGGGGTTTCTTACAATCTTTGCACATTTATTTATTTTTTAATAAATATCCCAGTACTGTCATATATCTACTGATACCCGATCGATCATCTATCTATCTATCTATCTATCTATCTATCTATCTATCTATCTATCTATCTATCTATCTATCTATCTATCTATCTATCTATCTATCTATCTATCTATCTATCTATCTATCTATCTATCTATCTATCTATCTATCTATCTATCTATCTATCTATCTATCTTCTCAAGGGCTAGCTCAAGGGCACTTCAGTCTTGGCCTTCCGCTTCCGGGGATCGCAGCTGGAAGTAACTGAATAATTGTATATTGTATACAATATCTGGGGCACCCAGAAGTAATCTGAAACTGAACTTGTTCAAACAAATATATATGATCTACTTCTTTCAAATGAAGATGTTTGTGTTATTTAGGCTTATTTACTTCTCTACTAATGATATCTGGTGTTCTTGATGGTAATTACCGCTTACTGCTTTTAAACAATACGATGAGGTGCCTGTGTTTATGGTGTTATTCCTATATGCCTATTTTATTAAACACTATACAATATACCGTATGCATGTTGTGAGTACATATACATGATTGATACTGTGAGCAAACATTTTAATACACTGGCACTGGGTGTGTGCCCATAACTGACAAGGTCATACCTACCACTGATGTTCTAAATGGCTTTTGAGACTGAATGTATCAATCACACCTGATTGATTTCAGGACTGTTCACCTCTACTGACAGCGACATGCACAAAACTGAATGCAGTATTAAAGGTGTACAATTAACAGACATTCATCACGCATGCCACGGTGACAGGTATGACTGTATGGTTAGTAGCAGTAGTAATGTTAAACACACCTCAGGGAAGTAGTCTTGAGGAAACTTCTCTTTCTCGAGCATGGATGTGCTCTCTAAAGTGTCCGAGTAGATCTCCTTGCCAACCACCTTCTTGTATTTCTTGGCTACATGAAATAAACAGGAGAGGAACTTGTCACAGGGCATTAATTACTGAGAAACCAGCTACACATGAGGCGCTCACTGATCGCCTTCGTTTTACAGAAGCTCACTCCAGCGAGGGTGCCTGAGCCTTTTTCAGGCAACTGCTCCACCTACTGGTTATTTAAAAAGAAGCCAGGTGTCCTAAATTCAAGAGATGGCCTTGCTTGCTGCTTGCTTTAACACTTGGATGCTCTAGACATCTACGATTGATTAGAAGGAGTAATACAGACTGGCTAAACAAATCTTTTAAACAAGGCTAGAAAGATCTTCTCCCTTCTATCTGTATGCTTGCTATTCCAGAAAATGTATTCACTTATACAGTACCAGTCGAATGTCTGAAACTACCTGATCTGCATTGATCGTAATATTAAACTTATTTTAATAGATTTAAGCACATCCCATGTTTCTAATAAATATTAATATCTCATATACAGGTTTGCTTTCCCCCAAAAATGCTAGAATTAAAAACCTTTTTAAATAAAAACAAGGTCTGTGTTAAAAGTACCCCTGGTGGAACACAGGGGAGTGCAAAGCTGCATCAAGCAGAGCAGAAAATTTGACTACATTCACATGACGACCCAATTTACATGAACTTTGAATCACGTAATCATGGCGTCCTCATTCTCAGAGTGGTATTGGGAGCATTGGTTTTAACACAGGCAGCAGGAACAGCACAAACCAGTTAGACAGCCAGCTATCTCTGAAAGTTAAGAAAAACAGTAGCAATATAGAGACTGTGGAGCCATGTATACAGCGCAGAACAGGTCTGGTGGCAGACTCTTGTGATGATAAATCATTTTGTGTATTGCACTAGACGAGGCTCATTTGTTGGAGGGGCTCAAAACTGAGCATTACAATAATCACAATAATTATGGATAATTAGCAATATTGAAAAACATCAATGTCTTGTAAAATCAGGGCACTGATGCTTTAAAAATAATTTTGTTCAAAGCAAAGAAGCTAGTCTTAAATCTTGGATTGTTTAAATCTGTTTACATAGAAAACCTGTGTATAAATATCACAAAAAAATAAAGAAATAAAAATGAATAAAAATTATGGAACCAATAAAGCCTTGATTTGATTTTACTGAAAATTAAAATTCGTCATTAAACATTTTTCTCACTGTAAATTTGAAACAATTCCTAGTTTTAATGCCCTCACATTCATTCCTAAATGTAGAAAATGATCAAATTATCATCATCAAATCCTGTACATCCATTATGTCGGTACTGGCGCTCAAACTTTTGACTGGTACACCACTTGAGACTAAAAGAAACTTCGGTGAAAGAGCGGTCGCCTTTGACGACGGCGATCATGACGCCATCAGGACAGGCTGTGATTTCACAGAGGCAGGTTTTTATTGCCGGGGAAAGGCTGAAGAAAGCAGCGCACCAGGGAGTGCGGGGGTCCTCCAGCCACACTGCTGCCCCCTCTCCCCTGTCCTTCACGGGGGTGACAGCAGCTAATGCTGACACTCATGTAATAGGAGCGGCTTTAATTAGTGTGACCACAGGGACCCGCGACCTCTGACCCCTGCCGCTGATGAGGTCACGGCTAACTGTCCAATACTTGAGCACACTATTAGCACGGCTTGAAATCTCATGAATTAAATTCTAATATTAATAAGCATCGCTATTCCTTATTACTAACTCCATCTCTCTGGATTGCTTTTTTTATTATATATATATATATATATATATATATATATATATATATATATATATATATATATATATATATATACACCCTCAGCCCCAAAGGGGATCACACTATTCTAATGGAACGGGGGGAGAGTGATTGAGATGCTTCATTATGAGTATAGGAAATGAAGAGACTTACCTTTGAAATCAAACTGGTGGATGTTTTTCAAGGATTCGTGTACAAAGTAGCAACTTCCTAGTGCCTAAGAAGAAAAGGAGAGAGAGAGAGAGGGAGAGAGAGAGAGAGAGAGATAGTTACATGAGTGACTTCTGTGAGCACAATACAACTAGGACAATGCAAAAATGCCCCATTTTGGGTTACAGAATGATACATTCTTTGCAAGCCATTCGAAAGAGAATGACTGGAAGTGACTGTGTTTCCCTTCTCGTTGCGCTTCCTCCACGTACGGAGCCCCACAAAAGCCCCCGAAATCTCCCATCTGAATGGAGGCTGTGATCAAAACTCCTGGCACCACGTGACCCTCGAACACCGTACGGACAGCAGGCTTTCCTTTTCTTATGTAACGAGCTCACCGCACTCAAATATGACATGTAAATTATAGATGGACCCGATTCTGTCAAAGCAATCTGAGCCTTTCACAGTGGGCACAGTCAGACGGGAGTTTAGCATGACCAAAGATTTACTTCAATAGGATTATATTCTTAATTTTACTGAACAATCAGACAGTTTCCCCAGTCTGTAGACACCCCAAACAAACTCGGGCAGAAAGAGGATGGACGGGGTGAGAGAGAGAGAGAGAGAGAGAGAGAGAAAGAGAGAGAGAGTGAGAGAGTAAGAGAGAGAGAGAAAAAAAAAAACTCTTAGGCTGAGGGATTTGATCCGGTTCACAGTTCACTAGCTGCTTTTGGAAGAGCTTTCTCCCCTCACGCTCTTCCAGGCAGCAGATAAAGCCAGGGGAGCCGACTTCTTTGCTCTGAGGCCTCAGCGCCAAAGGGCCCATTCTCTCAATTGTCCTGTAAACCTCTAGAACTTCCATGGCCCCACAATAAGGAGGGGGTCACTACAAGAGGACCCCCGCAAGAGGGGAAGGGCAAGAGAGAGCATGAGAGGAGGACAGGGCGTACAGCTGAACAGCTGATAATGGCAGAGTTTGAAGCCTTGACACACACGGACAGAGGGATACAGAGAGGGACACTAGGGCTAAAGCCCAGGGAGACGTGTGTGAACTTTCCAGAGCAGGTGAGGAGGAGAGGAGTGACGAGGAGGCAGGCGAGGCTCAGGGGGAGGGGGACAGAGCCGGGTTTGGACAGAGAGAAGCCGCCGAGGCCGGCGCCCACAGAGACCGGCCATGGTCAGCCCTTTGCATTATTTATGAGCGCGGCGCTTCTAGAGATTACACATTTGCTGATTTGTCGAAAGCACAAACATGAGGTCCTGCCGATCTCCGACACATCAGCCCGACCAACGGAAAACAACTGTCACGCAAATAATTGATGAGAACCGAGGCCTTGTGACCTAAAGCGTGGAGCCGATTCTCCCTCCTCTGTCTGATATTAGAGAGAGAGAGAGAGAGAGAGAGAGAGAGAGAGACCAAGAAACAGAGACAAAAAAGAGTGAGAGGAAGAGAATGATAGAAAAAGAACAGGCAGAGAGAGAATGACAATGCGAGAGTCACAGAAACACAGAGAGAGAGACTGACTGAGAAACAGGGAAAAAGAGAGTGAGAGAGAAAGAGAATGATAGAAAAAGAACAAGAAAAAGAGAGTGAGAGACAGAGAGAGAATGAAAAAGTGAGACTCAGAGAAACAGAGAGAGATGGAGAGAGACTGAGAAAGAGGAAAAGAGAATGAGAGAGGAAGAGAATGATAGACAGAGAACGAGAAACAGAGAAAAAAGACTGAGAGACAGAGAGAAAGAGAATGACAGAGCGAGAAACAGAGAGCACAGAAAAAGAGTGAGGCAGCAAGAAAGACTGAGAATGGAAAAAAGAGCAGGTGAAAGAGAAGAATGACAGAGCCAGAGAAGCAGAGAAAAAGAGAGTGAGATACAGAGAGAGTCAATGACAGAGCGAGAGTCAGAAAAACAGAAAGAGAGACACAGAGAGACTGACCGAGAAACCGAAAGAGTGAGAGTGAGAATGACAATGACAGAGTCAATGAAACACAAAAAAAAGAGTGAGACAGGGAGACACTGACCGAGAAACAGAAATAAAGACAGAGCAAAAGACAGAGAAGCAGAGAAAGAGAGTGAGAGACAGAGAGAAAGAGAGTGACAGAGCAAGAAAGAATGAGAAGCAGAGAAAAAGAGAGTGAGATGGAGTCAATAACAGAGCGAGAGTCAGAAAACCCCAGAAAAAGAGAGAGAGAGAGAATGGCTGAAAAAACATAAAAGAGTAAGGGACAGAGAGAGAGAGAATGACAGAGCAAGTCAGAGAAACAGAAAAAAAAGAGTGAGACAGAGAGAGAGACTGACCGAGAAACAGAAAAAAAGAGAAAAATAGAGCAAGAGACAGAGAAGCAGAGAAAGAGAGTGAGAGACAGCGAGTCAATGACAGAGTGATAGACAGAGAAAAAATAGAAAGAGTGAGAAACAGAAAGAATGACAGAGCAAGTGAGACAATGAAAGGAAAGGCATGCGAGAGAGAGAGAGACAGCGAGAAACACTAAATGAAAAAGAATGAGAAAGAGAAGAGAAAAAGTAAAAGATAGAAAAACAAAGTGAGAAAGAGGGAGTGAGAGAGAAAGAAAAAGAGAGAAAGTGAAGAGAATAAAAAGCAGAGAGAGAGGAAGATAAGGTGAGGGTGCGAAACAGATAGAGAGAAAGAGGGAGTGACAGAGAGATAGAGAAATAGTGTTTGAGAGAGAGAGAGAGAGAGAGAGAGAGAGAGAGTATGAAACAGACAGCATGAGACCCTGAGGCTGACTCTCCACAGCTGACTCTCCACAGCTGACTCTCCACAGCTGACTCTCCACAGCTGACTCTCCACAGCTGACTCATAAAAAGGAACCAGAGCATTCACTCCCAGACATACTGTTAAGTTCCTTAAAATTCCAGCAGACTGAAAGAGAGAGAGAGAGAGAGAGAGAGAGAGAGAGAGAGAGAGAGAGAGAGAGAGAGAGAGAGAGAGGGAAGATAAGACTATTGTTTTGGCGTCAACAGATGCCCATCAGAGTTTTTATTTACCTATATCAAAGGTAATAAGAAGAATGAGTGCTGCTTCTTATCATTCCTTATCTGAGTGTTACTCTGCATGTCCTGGACTCACAGTACCAGCTGTAGTCTCTGAGCTCCAGAGCCTCGCCAGGTGTTCTTTGTTCTACTGGCACAGAAAGTCATAACCAGAGAACCTCTCCAAGAGCAATCGCCACAAATGGCACTGTCATGATTACTTTGAGCAAATTCCAATTAATCACCCCTCAAATAAATGGTAAACAATTGCGGCCGAGCGGCAGCCTTAGCCATCATAAAAATTCTGCGCGGGAGCTCTAATAAATATTTAACGTCAGAGTTCAAACCGGCGGCCTCGTTTTCCCCCCCTCGCCCGTCTCCTCCTACCGAGCCGGGGCACTCTTCATGAAGAACCTATTATATTAGCGGCCCGCAATTAATCCATTTGTCTTGAGGCATGACAGCCTCAAAATATTAATTGGAGCCAGAGCGCGCTGACAGGAAGTGCTTATCTTTTACCCGCTGCTTCACAATGGGCCATGTCAAGCGTATGTTTGTCACGTCCCACGTTATTGATTACCTGCCAGATTCACTTGAAATAATTAAAAGTATATTTTACATATTTATAAACCAGACTGTCACTGCCACTACTTAATTCTCCATTAGTAAAATGCACTCTATTAAGTGCGCCAGGCGGGCCGAGGGAAGGGAAGTGAGTAATCGCAGTAATTGTAGACAGAAAGACAATAACTAGGCCATAAAAGGCAGGTTTTACAGCTGGCCCTGGAAGCCTCTCTCTCTCTCCCTCTCTCTCGCTCGCTCTCGCTTATGTGGACACAGGTGAAGTGCGCAACACAGACAAGCAGGCTATAAAGCACAGCACAGGGCCTGTATGAGCTGCTGCTCAAGAGAATTATTATTAAAGAACCAACTAATCAATAAAAATATTCTTTAAAAAATATTCAAACAGTATTAATGCAGTAAGTAGTGCTTATACATACGTCAGTGTGTTTATTTAACCCTTTATAAGCTTCTACTTGTGGAAACAACCCAGTATAATTATAATAACAGTTCTCATCTAATACGTGCTCAGTACTTCATTAAGCTAAATCAAGATTGCTGCTGAAGGAACTGAATACATTCATACAATGACTTTGTTACTCAAAAAAAGATATTTATGTTACTTTGTATTGTGTTTATTCTTATTTACATCTGTTCTAATGATGTCTGGTGTATGTACTGTATTTAAGAACACAGCTGATTATTATATTTGTGAGCATTTGTGTATTTCTAATTAGCAGTCCAAGAGTCCTCAGTTTTGCTGTATCATATGGTACAACTTGATTGGCAAACAAATGAAGCTAGATAGCTCTTCCACTATGCTGTACATCGTCACTGCCCAAAAAAAACCATTTACATCCAAAATTGCAACTTTACAGGAGAGGCCGAAAACCTCCTTTTTTACCATTACCTCCTTTTTTTACCATTTCTATTGGTCCTTTCATCATGAAATTCATACGCAATATAAAGGGCCGAGGTCGTATTGCAATGATGTAGAAAAATAAAAATCAACAAAAAATTGAGTATGTATATAAATGGGTATTTTTTCCAAAGTGATGATATACTGTAACCCAAGGACGGTTCTACTGGGTGTCCACTCACACCATTCTTAGTTAACTTTTATTCTTTTGTTACAATCTGTATAATGCAGTTAGAATTATTTATCAGACTGGCAGGGCTGTCTTTAGATTTAAGAACTAGTCTTGAGAATTAGCCCTGGACAGCCCTACTGTAATCACCAACAGCCTCAATTGTCTGAAAGAGCTCCGTAGGTCTCGGTTGGCAGTGGTGCGCTACGGGCAGAGCGCTCATTGCAGTCAGCTACACTTACTGAAGAAAAAGAGGCTGAAATCTTGTGACCTCTAATGGATTTTCTGCATTCAATTTGAAAAATGAGCCATAAAGCAAACATAAATGTAGGCATTTTCCACGGCGCTCTGAGCTCCGCTTCCAGCCGAGCGCTGTCGTCAGTTCCCTGAAAGCAGACACGCACTCTGCTTTGACACTTGTGGGTCAGGAGCTTAAAGCAGAGGTCATGCTGTTAGTAGGCTGGTGTCTGTAGGTAGCTCGATGGAAGTGTTATTTAAAGCTCGTAAATGGAAGAAAAGCTCAGTGGGTTTATACGGGACATCGATACTGCCCAGATTACAAAAACGAGGCGACAGCTAATTCTGTAAACTGATTTTTTTTTTATCAACCCATAATTATTCAGATGATCAATGAGGACAAACCAGATGCAAGTGCTTTGACGAAGAATTAGCTGTGTTAATAATGAGGAAGCTGTGTTAGAGATGAAGAGATTTTTCTGAGATTTCCAATCAAAACAGCCATTAAGTATGATCTGATTTTTCAGAACAGAAAACACACAATAGAAAACTGTAAATCTGTATTCATCCTCTGCCTGAAACGCTCTGTTTGAGCTCTGTTGAGTGTGTTTAAGTCCCCGTCTCAATGAGTTCAGTGCACTTTGTCCAATTTGGTCGGATAGGTCAACTGTCCCCACATCCCTGTGGCAATTTCTTTTCATGGTATTTGTCCTGTTGCCTCAGTTAGAGCCAGAGTCTGATCCTGAAAGTCAGGTAGAACAAGTTGGTAGACCTGATCCACCTTCTAAAGCTGGACTGGAGCAGGTGGTATGGTTTTACTTGTTTAGCTTTCTGTACATTGGTTGATGACATGCCAAGCTTGCCTATAGGCCGGGCAACAAGGACTGCGTTATGAGATGACATCACCGGAGAAATCAACAGAGAAAAATTCCAACCAGGCAGTTGAGAAAAGTGGTTTCTGTGGTCGAGAGTTTCTCCCTCTGATATGGATTTTGTAGTATTGTAGTTTTCATGCACAAAAAGCTACAACAAACTAAAGGCAAGGGGCAAAACTAGAACGAGAAAACAATAAGTGAGTTTCCAAACCTGGAGCTATAGAGATTTCATTTATAAATTTAACAGCTGTGCAAGGTCTGTTTGGCCACCAAATCTGTCACCATCAAATAAGCAGTAGTTAAAGCTTTCATCTTTGAGGGAGAGGAGAACATCAAGTTCCACTTTTACTTCAGATCTGAAACCATCCACATGTCGCCGTCTGTCCCTCTACTATAAGAAGACGACTTAATGTTATGGGTCTGAAACGATGTGTAGCTGTCCAGCTTGCCTGTATCAGGCGTCTGTCCCCCAGGCACTGCACCAGGGGACTGGTGCCTGGTACAGTCCGTTTCAGAGAAAAGAAATAATAAACAAAAACAAAGAAAAGAAATTATAAATAAGTTTTGCTGATCTCAGAATGATGAACTGGCCACCCATGTACCTCAACATTACTGAATGTGTTTGGTATCATTTCATAAGACTGAAAAAAATACCTCCCCGGATTTTGTTCAAGAACTAAAAGAAAAAATAAGAAGATCTTTCAATCTTAACAAAGGATGCAGTAGTAAAGGATGGACACTCTCTATGAACACAACACTGAAAACAATAGAGTTGTCTATAAAGATGGACCGATTTGTGTTTTTGAGGCCAATTCCGATCGCCGATCACCTTTCAGCACAATCGATCGAGGGCGGGGCTACATGCCACAGCAGGGCTACATGCAATTATTAGCACAAGCAAGTCATGAAACATGGTCTAAACTGGTTTACTACCATTTTTAATGAGCTCATATGAAACAGCATAATATTTTTAAACAAAATTAACAGTAAATAAACATCCCCAACACTGCAATCATTACATTTAGACCGTTAATTTAAAACGAAAAAGCTAATTAAATAAATGTAGTCAAAACTGCAGTAATTAAACGCAGACTCTGGTTATTTTAAACGAAAAACTGCGATCTTTAAATGTAGATCTTGAATTGTTGCAGCTGTTCTGCTCGTACCGGTCAGATCTGGTCTGCACGGTGTTCTGGGTTATTTGTTTAGAGCTAGCTGCGTGTGCTAGCTCTGCTGTTTGCTGATACTCACTGTATTCAGCCGTGTGGTGTACTCTTAAGTGCCGTATCAGATTAGTAGTGTTAAATGTCTTTGGTTCCCCCGCGAGACACGCTGAGATTTTACAAAACGTCCTGAATGAGTCTGTATCACGTAGCCAGACGGATAACATGCTTTCACCTAGTGGTTCAGATAGGAATTGCAGGGAGCTGCCCGGAGGGGGTTTCACGGAAGGCTCCTCTTCCTGGATGAAACACTAGCTGGAAATACAGAAATTAGGCTCATATGTTTAACGCCATTGATCGGCTCTCGGGATCGACTAAATTGGAAAAACTTCGGCAGATCGCTGATCACATATACTGTAAAAATGAGGGCTGGTCTCTGACTTTAACACAATCTGAAGTTGAATTAGTGTTCTGCTTTGGAGAAATATTCTTTTAGTCTTGTGTCTCCACTGGTCACCAAACTGTCCAAAACTGGACTTAATGTGTAATTAGGTGAACTTCCAATACATTTACCCATTTGGCATGTTTTCTATATGAAAAACGTTTTTGTCTTTTCAATGTATATAGTATAGCGTAAACTATAAACTGCAAGCTTAGGGTTGTAAGTCAGTCTCATATATAACACATAGTGAGAATGCATGCAATTTGCACCTGAAACTGCAACAAAATGCTTTATACAGCCTTCTGGCCCTCTGAAAGCTACCACACACACACATATACAATCTGCTGTACCTGTTACTAGGAGTCAATCATGAAGCCAAGCCTATAAAACAAGTCCTCCAACAACATCAGACAATCACACATAACCGGGTTATAGGGATGTAGCAACAAAAACTTTGAATGTACATTTTTATCCATACAGCCTCCGAATCTAAGTCTTTTTCTGGTCCACCGTGCTATAAGCACACGTTACGGTGACACGCTAGAGCTGCAACGGCATAGTGGAAGCGTTCGCCCACACAGACAAGATTTCCTTCAGGTTGTGATGGATCAGCGCCGCATCCAGCCTGTTTGCAAATAAGAGGCAGTGACAGAGGAAGTTTAAATGAGAGTTTTCTCTGTGTATCCAGTCAAGCCCTCCTGCAGCAGATGAATAATAGACAGCGTGGCTCAATACTCTGAATACTCAATCAATGAGTGAGGGCTGTTTGGCAAACACATATGGCTAAGGATGTGGTGGGGGTGTGGGGGGTGGTGGAGGTGGGGGACCAAGGGCATCTTGATCTGTATTTCTCTGCTGAAAAGCCAACCTGTTATTGACGCTCTCCCTCCCTCTCTCTCTCTCTCTCTCTCTCTCTCTCTCTTTCTCTCCCTCTCTCTCAGGGTGTTGTGATTGCTGAGGATGACAAACAGCCTGTTTGTGCAGTATTGGAGGTTTGTGCAGGGCTGCTCAGGAGGCGCTGGCCTGCGCTGGAGCCTGAATAACAAGTGCTGCTCTCTCCGGGCTCCCTGTTTGGGCCAAGCTCTCTGGCTGAGCCAGGCTTTGAAGCCTAACTCACTTTAGTCTGGGCTCATGGTCTCTATGGCTTTGATCGCTGGTAACAAGATGTTGGTTAATGGGGGTCACTCGTTTTTCAGTTACTTCAGAGCCATGAGAGCTCGGAATAAGATTTCATGGTGGACAGTGTAAATTAGGAGAGCGCTCTGCAGTCGCGTACTACTGCTCAGAACAGGTCGCCGCAAACAGAACCAATTTTTTTTCCCCCACCAGATGCTCCACAGTATGAGGGCTTTAAGCAAGGTCTACTGTTCAGACAAGCAGCAGTAATATTCTATAAATTCCAGACACTGTCAAGGCATTCCAACAACCCGGAGGCTTACAACTTTCAGAAAACCACACATATCTGTGGGAAACAAAAGTAGGTTTATTAATCTATATTAATCAAGTTAGCTTGGTAGCACGCAGCTGGCAGCTCTGCACACTGGACTCACTGGAGACTGTGCTTGCATGGGTCTAATAATTAATGCGACAGTATCTGTTCCCTAGTATTCCCTAGCTTAGCAATTTAAGACTATGTAATTTGAGGCAACAGCTTTTTGGTTTGCCACTGCTTTGGACCGCAAGCCGGTCAGTTAGAATGTTTTCAGTCGCATTTAATACTAAGAATAAACAAGTATCCAATCAAGCAAGCTGTCTAAAGCAGAAGGAAACCTATTCAGATGGCACCTGGTGACAAATCCAAGCATTTTCACTGGTAAAAAAAGTGGCTGAGTCGGATAATAACCTTCATCGTTCCATCATTCACTGATCAGAGTTCACCAAAATAAGTTCACTCAAAAAGTATCCCCAGATAAGCATTTTAAAGGAACCTATTATGCAAATTTCTGAATGTATATTTTATGTATATTTTTTTATTCCATATATCTGTATTTACCCTTTGTTTGAAATGCTTTGTTTGAGCTCCTGTATCTCTGTTTGAAATCTGGATAGCAAAGCTTTAGCAGCTGCACGGGTAGAGGCAGTCTCTAACTTAGGCAGTCTCTGACTGAGGCAGTCTGTGACTGAGTCTTTATGTAAAGTGGACGTGAGCTAAAACAGTCCCATCCTATCTCAGTGCTGGTAAATCTGGAGGGCACAGTGATGTAACTGAGTATGTAGCAGTTCACACAAAAGGACAGGTGAGCTGGCTGGTGATGGGCGTGTCAGTTCGAGTCAGAGCCCCACGCTAAATGTCAGGTAGAACAAGTCAGTAAACCTGATCAATATCTGGTCTGTAGGAGGAGGATGTCTCAGAGTAGCAGAGTAGTAGTTTTACTTTTTAGCTCCTCTTTTAGCTCCTTAGCTTGTTGTGTGAATGTGTGCTAAATCTGTCGGTAGGCGGCAATAAGGTTTTTGTTACGTGATGACATCACCTTGTTACAGAGAAAAGGGCTGGAATTGCCGCTTCTGTGTTTTTATTACATTGTAGCTTATCAGTTTTAACAAAAGCGGAACAAAAAACTTAATTTATGCAACAGTGTATTATAATAGGTATAATAGCAAATCACATTAAAGTATTTCTTATTTTCTTCTTATTTTTCCAGAATAAAAGTATTTATTAATCACACGCCTGTTCTTCTGATCTTGCAGTGCTTCACTAATCAGGATTGACAACATTGACGTGTATCTATTAATAACATCGACAGCAACTTCTTAGCTCAGGAGGGTTTCAATCATGGTTCATTAGGAGCTCAGCGGTTTCCCTCACGTGTGTCAGCTGAGAACAAGCAAGCACACATCCGCAGAGGAAAACAGCCCAGTTAAAAAGGAAACTAATAATAAAGAAAAAAACATCACCCTCCTAAAATTAGACAGAGCTCGCCACACTAAGAACTTTCACTTTTTAAAGTCCACCTGAATGTACCCACAACAACCTACTGAAGGGCAGTATAATCAAATGTTATCCATAGATACGTGTCAATAATGCCAGCAGGCCTGTTTGGAGACCTGGACCAAAACACAGTACAGCTTCTGAAACATTTGTAGGAAACTTCTTACTTTAAAGATTTCTAAATTATCTTCTACAATAATAGCACTACGCGGGTGGAGGAGGAACTATTGTTGGGATGAACACTGAGGTTCGTATGTTCGCTTCTCTTTAGGTAGTAGAAAATAACCGAATGTTTTCTTCAATAGACAGAGAGAAAGAGAGACTGACAGAGTGCAAATCAGACAGCGAGAGAGAAAGAAAGAGGGAGAAAAACAGAAATAGAAATTGGGACGTTGGTGGGGGGGGGGGGGGGGGGGGGGGGGGGGCGCAGTCTGAAAGAGAGCTTCTCTCATTTTGTTAAAATGTCTCCTACACTCCAGCGGCATGCTCGTATGATTGATCTGCTAACCACTGATTTTATTTCCCCTTTTTGCGGAAAACGTTATGGATGGGTCTAAACAAGGCGTAATTGGCCAAACCAGCAGCCCGCACAGGACCTGCCAACAATCCAGCCCACTCCCAAGGTTGGCCGCCCTGCCGGGGAAATATTGTGCATTAATTTCATTTAGTCTCTCCTTCCAACATCCAATGGTAGAAGTTAATTAAATTGCTTGTCCATTGTGTTCATCCACTTACAAAGTTAATGATATTGTGCAGGGGGATTAAAGAGCGTTTTATAAAGCGCGCGGGATGGGAGCTGGCAGCCTCTACATTGCCCGGCTGAACCCTGTCAGTTGCAGAGGCCGGCGGCCCCCATAATTAGCAGTGAAATGGATGCTTCCATCTGCCAATTTCCTGCCATGCTCATCAGTCGTGCCGAGGGCCCTCCAACCTGGCCACTCGCAGGGGTCTAAAGCAATAAAGCCATCATGCCAATGACATTCAACCAGAAAGAATGAGAGGGGAAAAAAAAAATCATAATACAACTATACATAATGTGAGTCAGATTTTTAAAGAGGCATTTTAGAATGCCGGGCGTTCTTTCCCTCTTTTTTTTTTTCTCCCACAACGCATTTTTTGTCCGCTCAAAACTGATTAAGTGCTATGGCACAGGCCTGTCTTGCTTGAATAATGTCAGATGAAAATTCCTGCCTTATTTTATATGATGAAGTTATAAATGTAAGCCTGCTGTAGCAATATTGGACAAATTTCACTGTCACTCCAACGGGCAGTTCATATGGCCAAGCCAAAAGCCTGTCAGGTTCTGTGGAGATTTAGGTTTAAGGACAGGAGTGAACTTGATTTAAGTGGTATTATAAGCAACACACAGGTACAATACGTCCCAGAGTCTCTTTACTTATGTGGCGTAATGATTTCTGGAGTAAGGCATTCCAAATTTTTAAGGACCGACTGTGCATCTGTTTATATGAAGTCATGATTGAATGTTTGGAGTCGAGGAGGATGAAATATTACAAACATATTTCAGCATTTAAATTCAGCATATGTTTATGATGACATGAAAACAGCCTCTGGGTCCTGTTTAAGCTGGCCTGTGGCTCCATACCTTTATTTCCATGTACTGCTGGGGGCATATACTGGCGTATATTGTCACTGCCCAAAGAAAAATATGAGTCTTAATATGAGTTTTTGTTGATTTTCATTTTTCGATATTATTTGAACACGCCAGCAGCTCTATATATCCTGTGAAAGTTTCATGATGAACAGACCAATAGAAATGCTCCAAAATCCCTTGGAATATACTTGGTTTTCCATAGGGCCATAAGAGAGACTATGAATGGGTTGCACCAGCATATTAATATTAAACTTGGGTTCAATCTAGGTTTATTTTTTAATTATGGTGCACCAAACCAAGCTCAGATTTAAACTTCCATTCAAACACTGAATTTGAACTTCTAGCTGGTTTAAATATATAAATTTTTTGTGTTGTGTGTGTTGTAACATACATGATGAATCACTGATGGTTAACCTTTCTCCCCTACCACTTATGCTCATACATACTATTGCTAATGAAGTAAACGGTTTAAGGCAGACTAAATATACTCCAGGTAGGAACAGAGTTTTGTTCAACTAGTTATAGAATGAACAGCTTGGCAGATTTTTAGCTAACAGACTAAAAAAATAATAGATTTTTTTGGTGCCAGGCTTTAGATTCAAGTAATTATTGGTTTAGCGCATAACTTCCCAGAGTTTGGCTAACCGGCCTCATGCATAGTCTCTTGGTCTAATAACAGAGTGTTTACTTGTCTATATTTGCCTGTGAATGCTGTTTCTCATATAGCTCTAGGCTGATGTATCCCTATGTTTGGACTCCAAATGGAGGAACCAGTGTAGACAATGATCAGTCTCAAGAGTAATGTTGTTGTGGTTACTTCATCTTGCTGAATTCATCATGGAGGACCATCAGAACTGAAAGTTTTAACTGCAGGTGTTCATCCATGTTTGAAAGTAACTCGATTTGAAACCTAGTTGAACAAATCCTTTATTATCTCCAAACTCTTGTTTAATTGAATCCTTGTTGATGCAACCCCACCCTATGGCTGACAATCGTCTGGGCATATTAGGGCCCTGAGGGCTCAGCGGGTCTTTCCTCATATCAGCAATCAAGGGTTACATGCACCACAGAAAATAAATCAGCCGTTCCATCCCAGACGGCATTCAACAGTTCCCATATATTAAAAGGGCAACGGCTTCAACGAGACATAAGATTGTGATCGCCCCCTGAAACCTCAATCCTCAAATAAACCAGCGCTTTAAGCGACTGGCATGGTGAATAACCACTCTCTCTAAGTAAATATGAGCCACTCAGCTAATCTCATCATTCCCTGAAGGCCCACGTACATGATGAATATTATGTGGGTTATTAGATTTGCCAAAAAAGAAAAATCAAAGGCTGAACAATTGAGGGATCCATTAGTAATTAAAATGACATTACCTCGCTCTCTCTTTGTCCACTTCATGTGGGGCTGCCAAGGCCATCATTTAATTGTTTCAAATGCCGGAGATAAAATGCTTTTAATATACTTAGGCTCATTAATGTAAATCATATTCCACTATGGATGTCCAGTAATTAAAAAGAATATTTCAACTTGTGTCATTTGTTGTTTTTTTTTTTTCCTCCTTAAGGTATCCTCATTAGATGAAGACTTTTAAGAAATGACAGGTCTAAAGGGCCATTGATTTTTCTTTATTCTCTGCTTTTGAGAATATTGTTAATGTTGACATTGAATGTTCATCAATCTAGATTATCGTGTTATTTAATATGTGGTCTGCTCCTCCGATCGTCCGTTATGCGTCTGATTGGATTAGGAGTGTATCGGAGGCAAGGGAAGCTACTGGCCTTTCATGGGAATAGAAGACATGCATGGGACACGACAGCAAGGAGCAGAAGCTCCACAAGGACAGTCCCATTTAGTTGCACTTTCCGCCATGGTTCATTTTCAATGGGACGAAAAAACGCAAATAGGTTCGCATCTAAAGCTGCTCACAGAGCCGCAAAAACGGGGCCCCGGACGCCGTTCGCTGTGGGTTTGAATTGGCTCCTCCGTAGATTGATTAGCCATCTTGCTGGCATGATCCTGACAGGCCGTAGACTAGGCAGACGACTGGTCACCCGGCACAGGAAGGGCCGTTGATTTGGGCCTTATGTCCTCTTCACTGAGCTCCGGTGTCCTTGCTTTGACATACTGCCCCCCCCCGGCTTGTCCAATAGGATACAGCTTTATAGCAGTGGCCCACAATAAAATATACTGCAGCGAGACATCTTCGTGCCATACATCAGTCCGTTCGGGGAGGGATTTATCTGTATGTTCCTCGTTTTTTTCCCCGTCCATTCCCCTCTTCCTCACCCCTCCATTCACGCAAGGCTCCTGCAAAATGAGACAACATGGCCCCTGGACAGCACAGCCATCAAACACTGCTTTTATATGACCACGTATTGCTACGGTCAATCAAAGTATCAAGCGCAGGGCTGTTTAGGCCCACAAATCTCGGAGAGTCTCGACCTCGGGCAACCGAGTATAATCTACCTATTGGGAAGGCCACATTGAATTCGGGAGTCTTAAAGAGTCCGCTGAGAAAAAAGTACCAGTCTGGGAGCGAAGCAGGCCTCCTTTCCACAGATACAGCCAGAGGCGGTTTTGGGACACAAACAGTGAGCACAGAGCCGTGAAGCTTTAGAGAGAGCCGAGAAAAAGCCCGGTCGCTCGCTCTCGTCTCGGCTAAGTCCCGGCTCTGGACGGTATTTGTGGCGTCTTTGTCTTTATGTAAAAGCGGATGCCTGCCAATGATGTGTTATGTAAAGTTGGCCAGGCTTGATTGAAATGGCAGGATATCCTCCATGCTAGCTTAGTTATACTTCAGTGCATCGGCAGAGAGAAAGAGGGAGAAAGAGAGGGCATGGGGAGGCTGCATGAGCAGTTGGTGGAAAGGTTTCTCAAACAGAAATTATGTCATGGAGGGGGGGGGCTTTCTGTAATAATAGTGATAAATAAAGAATAGAAGAGTTTCTGTACGCAGATGTTCTTTCAGTTCATTGGGAGATTCATAAATTGAAGGCCGTTCCCAGCCTTTCAGGAAGGGAGCCGAGAGACTGGTCAGAGGGACCAGTGGGCAGGGTAGTAGGAGAGTCCAAAAACTTCTGTTCAGGCGATAAAAGCCACAGACATCTGATACCATTGTGACAGGAACAGTACGCTGGGTTTGCTGGAGCTTGAATTAATTAACATTTGAAATTTGAACATAGCGAATCTAATGGCTAATCATTTTTAGTGAAAGATTTGAAAAGCAAAAACCTTTAATTTGATAATTACTGCACTGATTAATATGTTTCACCAGCTTTTTATGTCTTAAACAACCTTATGTCAGAGTAGGACGTATCCTGTGGTCATATCCTGTGGAAAAGATGATACTGGATGTGTCTCAAAACCTAGTGAGCTCCTACATAGGCAGCATTTTATGTCATAGTATGCGCTCCAGACATGTAGACTGTCTCAATTCTTAGATACCTTAAACATGCTGTCTACTGAGGAACCTTATTTTGACCTGATTTTAAGGAAGCATCGAACGCTTCTTCAGCCGCTAAGACAATCCCATGATGCAAAGCAGGCAAATCTACGAGCAGTGAAGTGGTTTTAAAATGTTATTTTGATTCTCTTTGGTGTTTTAATGTGTTTCTTGTCATATAATCACAGAAAACAGTATTTTATTTACAACTTTGTAACGAGTGGTTGAGCATTAAGCAGTTTTATACTGGAGCCATTACTGGAGCATTTATGCTAGCGGATTTTTAAGCCTCGGGCTATTGTTTTGGTTGCCGGCCGGTAGCTTAGCAACCAGCTAAACCACCGTCGCGTGCTGCAGTGGGCGGAAACAAGCCGTGGTGCAGTCTCTCTCTAACTAGAGTGTCTCAGTAATCTGTTTTATGAGAAGAGATGAGGAGAGAACACTGCTACTTACACAGCTGCCTACATAGACAGCCTACTTAGACACTCAAGTTTTGAGACAGACCCACTCAAAACTAATACCATTATGCATAGTATCCACTGCACAAGTCTCTAGAGCCAGTGTTTTAAACTGGGGCTGCTTCAGTTGGTCAGGTCGAGGCTCAACAAAGCAAATCTTGGTAACACTGCATGAAGTTGTTAAAATGATGCCATGGCAAATATGGACCATAATCAAAGGTGATCCAGTGAAACAGTGTGAGGTTTTTTGTTTTGTTTTTTTTTTTGGGATAAAGCAGTACATATGAGTTACATAAACATAATAACACCTTAAGTGTGACAAATTACTATCTATTTATTATAGTAATCTATACTGCTCTGCACACGGTGTATTCATTTTGTTTATTTAATTATAAACAGACAAGTAATGCATCACTTGCAAACATCTAAAATAAAATGTTAATGTTAGTTATTGATCTTTTGTGGAGTGACAATGACAAACCAAAATTATAGAAGTATGACTGTTCAGGCAATAAAAGCCACAGACATCTGATGCCATTGTGACAGGAACAGTACGTTGGGTTTGCTGGTGCTTGAATTAATTAACTTTCAAAATCTGAACACAGCGAATCTAATGGCTAATCATTTTTAGTAATAAATTTAAAAAGCAAAAACCTTTAATTTGATAATTACTGCAATGATTAATATGTTATGTTAATATGTTTGTTTTTTTTTTCCCGTATTTTACTATTTATTCCTATCTATTCATTGTGTTTATAGCAAATCATTCATTTAATCCTTAAGTGTAAATATACTGCAAAGGGCCGCTTTAGCCACCATTTCCTGAGTAGCAAACAGAAGCACTCGCAGGAACTGAAGAGTGTTTGGGCTCGAGCTTGAACTCTCACTTGCCTCTCTTCATTGTTTACATTGATGCCTTCTGACTGGATGAGTGTCTCGAGGTTTCCTTGCAGGACGAGCCAGATACATTTCATACCGAGGGAAACAAGCGAGACACAGAGCAGCTTTCATGGGGCCCATTTCACCCAAACGGGCCACGACTGCTTAAGCCCTGCGTCTTCAGCCAGGAAAGGAGATTGGCTCAACATGTTGAGCAAAAGCACAGGAATGCAATTAGCCTGTTAAAATTAAGAAGCTGAATCTAACTAAAAAAGAGTATAACATCTAATCTGATTACAGAAGCCTTTAATGAGGTAGTAATTAGCCGAGGACAGGCGCGCACAAGCGAGGCATTGTGGGAGAGACTCGCGCATGAGCCGCGGTGACCCGGGGAGTCTTTGTGTGTGATTAAAGCCCACTTGGAAAGCATTAGATTCCGAAATATGGTTATGTTTACTTTATGGATTTATGAGCAAGCGATTCCCTGTGCCACAGAAGTTCACACGGAGGTTCCTGGTCCTCTCAGCCAGGTGGCCTGTGAATGACACTCATTCAGCTCGTCTGCTTCCCTCCTTCACTCCCCCTCTCTGTCTTTCTCTCACTCTCAGGTTCAGGCGCTCTTACACTAAACGCTGCTGGGACGATTGCTGATGTGTCACATGGTTTACTGCCCGGGACGATTTCAGCCCTCTTTGATTCCCACATTGGACTAATGCTGGGTTCTCTATAAGGCAACATCTGCTCCTTCTTCAAAAGGGCTGTGTGGCAATTTTCCGTGCCTCTGCCATAAACTGCAGTCCACCAGCTCGTATTTGACCCCTTTTACTGGCATCCGTCATAAACAAACCATTTCTTACGATGTCTTTTCTCATAATCAGCAGGGCTCTCTCGAAACGACCCCCCATAACCTTGAACAGACTGTATTAATTTCCCTGACAAAAATCAATTTGAGAGGGTCCGGGCGAGAGAAGAAAGAGCTCATTATGGGTCTCAGAGACGCCATCCTCTCTTATTAGGAGGGTCCAGTTCATTTACGAGACGCGCTTTACCGCTGTTAGGAAGAGGTGGAAGACAAAGTCATTGTTCATTTCCCGGCTCGGGTTAAGAGCCACTTAAAATCAATTGGCCTGTGTATGTTTAATACTGTTAGAAAATGAGAGGCTAAAGCCATTTCGGTGATTTGCAGCATGTTTATCTTCCAGTAACCGCAGGGAGACAGCGTGGAACACTGATTTCTTTTTAAAATATGAAGAAGGAATACACGCTCTTTAGGCAAACTTGGAAATTTTAAACATTTTCAGTAAAAATGAGCAGATAATTGATATTTTTCTTAGCAAAAACTGCAAAGTTGAAGACAACAGCCGACTATCAGGTGTTTAAACTCTCCTTTAGGGCAGCAAGATGCTCAATGAGTTCTTTAAATGAGAATTGAATCAGGTTTATTTTTAACCATGGCTGTAAGATATTGATATTACAGTATTATATTTTATGATATTGCACTGATTCCCCAAAAAACAGTATTGATTTTAAATTATTAGTACATGTAAAGATTCATAGCAGACAGTGCTTTATCTGTGTTGTGTTTAAACCCTCGCTAGATAGCAGTGTTGTAATTGCACTTTAAACTGGGTCACCACATTATAGTAACTCCTCTGTAAGATAAAGCTGTATGCACATAATGTTTATAATGCTTATTTGCACAGCTGTACAGATGTTTCTATCATTCTGCAATGTTCTGTAAACGATCCTTTCCATGATATATGTCTACTCAGACCTGTGTATCATCGCTGTCCAAAGAAAAAACAAGTACGTCCAAAATTATAACTTTACAGCAGCAACTTTACTTTCAATGCAGGATAATGGAAATTTTGTACAAAGCTATTTAGAATTATTTTACTGGTCCAATCATCATGAAAAATGGAGAAACTTGATTTTCTTTTAAATAAAACATCAATGTATCTCAACTGGGGGTGGGCAACATGGCCCTACAATAATATCACGATATTTCATGGTATTTTTGCGATAGCGATACTCTTGCCGATATGACAAAACATTGAATAAAAAAAAAATATTTCAAGAATACACCACTACAACAAAATCAAAATAAAATTTTATTATTGCATACGATATGATAAGGCACACCCCTAACTGAGATATTAAAAAATACAAGAATTTTCATCAGATTGTAACAGAAGTCAATGATCCAGAATGTCACAATACTAAATAATGCACTCTAAATATCTCTATATATCCAGGACTGAAGTAAAGTGAATGATACTGGACAGATAAAATCTGTCTCTAGTAGATATATGATGGGAAATGAGAAAAGTGTGAATTTTTCTTTTATTAAAACAGTAAAAAGTAGTTTAATATCGTTCACGATATTCAAAAATGTTGGTGATATTATTGCGTACGGTACGATATGGCACATCCCTAATCTCCACTTTCATGATGAATGGACCAAAAGAAATGCTCCAAAATAGCTTGGAAATAATTTTGGTTCCATTGACTTACATTTAAAGTGAAGACCTGTTTTTACCTGTTTTTCATTGGACAGCGATGATATAAAAATACATACAAGTACAGATATTCACACAGATCTTTAATCTCTTCCACGTCTTTATTGTTATTATTCCTACTCTTATTTCTATCCTTATTCTTTATTGTATATACTGTATTACTGTATTAGTAAAATACTTGTTAATAGTCTGTGTGCTTGTCTGGTCTGTTTACTATGATACATGTTACTAATGTGTGCTCTCACTAAGACTAATTCCTTGTATGCATAACATACATGGCAAAACAAGAGATTCTGATTCTGTAATCTATATTTAGACATTAGACTCTTCATAGGGCACATAAGCATGCACTTCTTACGAAAGCAATATCAACACTATGCAGATGATGGTGTGGGTTTTTTTAATACTATGCCCGTTTTTGGAATATATCACAATATATCAGCTTGCATATAGTATAGTATCATAATATATAGTGATCTATTGATTCAGGACATATCATGATATATTAATTGTATCGTCAGGTTCTTTGCCAATACACAGCCCTTCTTTTAACAACACCTTGGAGGAGAATGCCATCAAATAACAGGCAAAATCTAACTTCAACACCAAGCAAAGTGTAAAATGTATAGTAAATCAGAATCAGATTCAGAATCAGACTTTATTGGCCGAGTATGTTTACACATACAAGGACCTTGTGTTTGGTGACAGTAGCTCACAGTGCACGATAACTGACATTACAGAAGTAACAAACAAACCCAACCTAGCCATCCACCTCCTACACACACACACACACACACACACACACACACTCACACTCACAGACACTCACAGACACTCACAGACACTCACAGACACACACAGACACACACAGACACACACAGACACACACACACACACACACAAATACACCTGTAAACCTAACATGTGTAGAGTTGTATATTTAAAGTAAAGTGCTGAGTGCAGCAGTAAAGGACAGTGCAGACTAAATTAAATAGATATAAACATGGAGAACAGAAGAGTCACTGGTGGAGATGGTAGTACAGAGTGTTCTGAGACACTATTAGATAAATAAAGTGTAGTACTGAAAAAAAAGAGTGAAAGAACATCTGGATATGGATGTATGTATGTAGTAGACTGTATTCAGAAAGTAGTATTGTAATGTTCAGCTGTTCATGAGTGTGATGGCATGTGAAATAAGTAAATAATACAATTAAAGTATTAAAAAAATAGAAAATGTAGAAATATTTAATATATGAAATGTTAGTTATGTAAAAAAAAAAAAAAAATTCAGACCTGAAAAAACACTAAGTGCTAAAATCATATACACCGATTTTACTATCTAATATGTCATATTATGTTACACCCCTCTTTGCACAACCCTACATATTCTCAGTCCCAGATACTGTATCTGACTTGTGTCCTGTTTTCTATTTATTGCTCTCTTTCCTCTGCACTGTGTATATTGTATCATTTTCCACTTGTGTTGTGTTTTGTGTTGCCCCATATGGTCTGTGAGGAATGTTGTTGTGTTCATTGTGTATTTGCATATGGCTGAAATGACAAAGCCTGTTGAATCTTGAAGCAAACTCAATTTTTAAAAGAAGTAGGTCCAGCAGAACTTCTAATGGGAAGCAAATATCACTTCCTTTCTCTACTCGGCTATTAATAAGCTGGGAAAGATTTAAGATCTTTTCTGATGACTGTAATCTGATTAGAAATTTCAATGCTGTTATAAAAGCGAACAGATCTGCACTGCAGCAAAGAGCGTCTGTGCCAGTCCTGGGTTCTGTTATAAACCCCATAACAACAGAAAGCACACATACAAGCAGATCGCTATGACCAAAGTTTAGGTATTAAGTAGATCTAGAACCAGAATCTAGTACTAGAATGTTTCATTACATGAAGCTGTGTAACTTTACTTTACAATACAAGCAGAAGAGGACAAAGAGCTAAAAGATTAGGAAGCAAAAGAGGGACGAGCAGAAGGTGGACTGGAGAATCGGAGGCGGGCTGACAGTGAACGACAGAAGCGTAGATTGGAGCAGAAGGAGAGAGACAGTCAGTGAGCTGCTGGAGGAAAGCAGGGGAAGGAGTCAGGTCTGGTATGTGCTTAAAATTTGATGCACAATACCTGCTAATTCGATTAAGTGCCCGCCATGAGCGGTGCCTCTGGTTACGCTTGATGTAAATGCATGGCTGGTTGACTAAACAATGCAGGAGCATTAGAATAAGGTGATTGGATAAGAGAGGAGAGTGAAAGCCTCACGTCAGGACACACAGGGCCCTGCCAAGTCCATTATGGGTATTGAAGACATCCCACAGTCCAAAAAAGCGCAAGCTTCCGATGCCAGGAGAGAAGAAGGTTGGTGGTCAGGGAGCCGTCTTCATCGCTAAAATGGGTCCACCTTAGGGCACCGAGGCGCAGGTAATATGATAAAATGCTTCAATGGAGACCTGCTGCTTAAACAGATCAGCCAGGCCTCATCAGGAGTTCACTTCTCACCCTCTTAAAGAAATGCATCTATTTGTAAGGTAAATGAGATGAGATCAAAACGTGAGGCTTGAACGAAAGCAGGCCTGCTGGGAGGAAAACCTACCGGTCCAGGCTTTCACACTCGTTCTTTCTCAGCCCGCTGTCAGCATACAGGCCTGCGCTTGCATTGTCCAACTTCAGGAATAATAGCATTGATCCCACTCACAAACATTAAGGCATAAAGGCCAATATTTCTTCGAAGAGTGTATGTTTTCACTATGATTTTATTTATTTATTAGGCTGGGAATGTATGTGGGGTCACTATCTGTGCCGATGATTACAGCTCTCCGGTCCGAGTAGGGAAGAAAAAAAAAATCATCATTATTTCTCTTACCTGCCGAGAAATGGCTGGGATTTAAGATAACGATTTCTTGGTGCTATTAACCACACGGACGTGACCTATCTGCACTGGGCCTTGGGGGAGAGCTCCTCTCTCTCGCCTCAGAATCACGAGCGAGGGATAAGAGAGGGATGAGAGAAAAGGAGCGAGGGAACACACTTTTCTTCTGTCCGGGGGTGTTTGGATTAGTGGCTGATGGCTCCCTGAAGATGTTCCACCCTCGTACTCCTGACCCCACCCCCCCCCAGCTCCCCTCGATTTCTTGTATCAGGCAACTGTGCAGGCCCATCTTCTGCTTCTATCATGTGTGCAATAGAGTGTGTGAGAGAGAGAGAGAGAAAGAGAGAGAGAGAGAGAGATGGGGTTGGGGGGGGGTGGATATATACACTTTAGCAGTGAAAAGGTCAGGCAGGCGGGACGAGCCAGGCAAACATGGCCGAGCAAGAGCAGGGGTGTGCGGATGAATCACAGGAGACTTGGTGCATGGCAGTGAATGAGTAACCCAAACCCCATTATTCCCCTCTTCCCCGGCAGGGCCCAGATTCATGCTGCTGCATGCTGCCAGTTCATTAGGAGGAAATATCATTCTTCTCCTGCCGAGCCGCTGGCCAGCGGGACAGGCCCCAGGAGGCCCCCCGGAGGGCCCGGAAACCCTGTTTAATTCCACATCATCTGCTCCACCGAGGGCCTTAATCTGGGCCTGTGTGATCAATACTATATCAGTGTAAATTAAAATGACAATTTGAAAGTAATTAAGCCGCTTAATGCTCGATTCAAATGTCATTATTTGCACAAGAGGGGAAGCGGAGGCTGCCGGCTGGGCTCTGGAGCGTACGTGCGCGAGCGGCTGGGTGTGTGTGTCGTGCGCCGCGGCGAGTGTGTATGAGGAATGCCATGGACAAATATTTTAACTGCCGCTAGCCGTTCACCGTCCCTGCAGCTGCCGGAAGGATATGAAGGAGGTCTTAACAAAAGCAGATGAAGTCCTCACCTATGACAGGCGAGGTACCTCTCCAATTCCACAGGAGGATAACACAATCACAGCAATCTGATTTAGAGAGGCAAACCCAATTAGAGCAGCACTGGACGAGAAGTGGCAGAGAGAGAACACTGGCTGAGGAGAGGAGAAAATAGCCACACAGTGAGAGAGAGAGAGAGAGAGAGAGAGAGAGAGAGAGAGAGCTTTCAAAGTAGAGAAAGAAGAAAATTCAGACAATAAAAAATGGAATTATGTAATAAATGAAAGGCCACAGTGATTTAGTTATTCTATTACTGCCGTTGCTCTCAGTGCAGTTTTGAAAAGTGCTTTAAAGTTATCATGGTGGTGTAAAATAAAGGACCTGTGGCTGTAAGCAGACCTATTAGGGGCCCTGGGAAAGATGACATTGACCACAGAACATTAAGAGGGACCAGAAACGCTTGATTTTACTAACTGCTGTCAGCATCTAAGCCCTTTAGAAGGAACACACTCATGTGGCTACAGCCTCATACTCTAATACAAATTAACAATGCTACCTCCTCCATCCACTTTTTTTTCTATCTAACTATACAGGCGTCACTGTATGAGGCCTTAGGAGGTACAGAGGTGCAGCAATAACAGGCCTGAGAACAAATCCCAGCATCCCTCTGCCATATTCACTAGCCTGGGTGTGCTTGCATAGTCAACACTTTCAGATCAGTTCAAAATAGCGTTGTTTCTGATATTTGATGTTCGGCATTAAAGGAGCAATGTGTAATTTTTTTGGGGTTTAAAACGTTCCAAAATTAACCTCAGTGGTCAACACACATAAGAGTTTTGACAGTGTGTCAAAGATGTCTAAGCATCATGTTTCCGAGTTCTACAAAGTTAGCATGCTAAACAGCTAGCCCCAGCCTGTCATGTCTTGTAATAACACCTCTAGAGGCTCTTGTCAATAATAAAGGTCCAGATCCTTGTTAAGTTAATTAAGGACAGGTAGCCAATGAACAGAAGAGTAAACACAATTAAGTTATTGACAAGCTCAGTGTTTGCTGGCAGACTAAAAAGGTGATTAAAAATAGAAGAGTTAACGTTGCTGTTGTTATTAAAGCTGAACAAACTCCTGGCAAATAAAGGGAGGTTTTATGCTGAACTCAACGTTTCTTCTAGACTAGTAAGTAAACAGCTGTTACTGTTAACACTGAGGAGGAGGGACTATGCAATACCTCAACTTTCTGGTGACGTCACCCCCTAGTGTTTGGAATATGAACTTGACAGATGGTGTCATCTCACATTGATCCTTTAATAATGTAATGATGTATTGCTCTTGTAGCTTTGTTTATATATGATTCATCATCGCTGTGCAAAGAAAAAAAAAATTCTACATCATTTGATGCGAGAGCTGCTGTTTATAATGCATGAAAATTTCATTGCTAATGGACTAATAGAAAAATCTGGTTCCATTGACTTACATTGGAAGTAAAGACAGTTTTTGCCCTCTTTTGTAAAGTCTTGTTTTTCTTTAAACAGCGATGACATGAATATTTATAACAGATACGGAAATTAATATCTTTCCGAGCAAGACAATATATGAACTAGAGTATATTTGACGTCAGTTGTTTCCTGTCGTCACTCTGATTAAACCAGCCAAACCAAATCAACTCAATCTGTAAATACTAGAGTTGGATTTTTAATCAAAATATGTGATCGGTGATTGGCCAATATTTCTCCAATTTAGCGGATCCCGAGAGCTGACCGATGGCGTTAAACAAATGAGCCCAATTTGTGTATTTCCAGCTAGCGTTTCATCCAGGATCAGAAGCCGTCCGTGAAACCCCTTCCAGGCAGCTTCCTGCAATTCCTATCTGAACCACTAGATGAAGATACATACCCTTTCATTTTCGACAGACTGACTAAAGCGGCGGCCTCGCAAGAGCAGTTTACAGCATTCACCGCATGTGCGGATAAAAAAACATCGTCTGTCTGGCAGTGTTTTACCGTATGTGACACAGACTCATCCATGGTGTTTTTAAAATTTGTAAATTCAACGTGTCTCGTGTGGGAACCAAGACAAAGACATTTAACACTACTAATCTGATACGGCACTTAAGAGTACACCAGTGAGTATCAGCTAACAGCATAGCTAGCATGCGCAGCTAGCACGAAACAAATAACCCAGAACACCATGCAGACCAGATCTGACCGGTACAAACAGAACAGCAGAAACAATTCAAGATTGCAGTTTTAGTTTAAAATAACCAGATTCTGTGTTTAATGACTGCTGTTTTTACTGCATTTATTTAATTAGCTTTTTTCATTTTAAATTAAGGGTCTAAATGTAATGATTGCAGTGTTGGGGATAATTGTTTTATTTAATGTTTATTTACTGTTAATTTTGTTAAAAATATTATGCTGTTTCAAATAAGCTTGTTAAAAATGGTAATAAACCAGTTTCCACCATGTTTCATGACTTGCTTGCACTAATAACTAGTAGTGTTGCACCGATACCGATACTGGCACTTACACACAGTATCGGTATCGGCAATAGAGAGTGCCGATACCATGAAGCTTATAGACTAAATGGCTGCACGTGTTTCTGCATTATGGCAATTTTTATTTTTTCATAGCTCTGAAACTTTTTAATGTGCAGTTACTCAACCAGTAAATGGAGTTCTTTCAAGATTATTATATCTTATTCAGGATAAGACATAAAAATACAACATATAAAAAGTGGAACACTATAAATATCAGGATTTATAGCCATATATCAAGCATTTAAGTCAGAGTTGGTATCTGTACTCTGTATCGGCAGATACCTGAAAAGCTGGTATCGGTAAGGAAAAAGTGGTATCGGTGCATCCCTAATAACTAGCATATAGTCCTGCCCTCTATTGGTATCGGCTGTCGGCCGATCATGCTGAAATGCGATCGCCGATTGGAATCGGCCTCAAAAACACTGATTGGTCCATCTCTGGTAAATACTAAACGATACAGACAACACAAAGTTCACATTCTATGCTTGTCACTGGTGAGGCTTTGGGTTTGACAGGGTTATTGTACGGATACTAACAAGGTTAATCTGAAAAAGACTTTTTCACATTGTCTGAGAGTTCTCAATGCTAACAGATCCCATTTCCCTGCCTCACTTTACGACTTTAATAAACACACATACATTTAAACCCACACGGTTCCTGCAGACAAGAACAAGCGTCTGGGTCAAACCAAAGTGGATGCCTTCATCTGGTACTGAGGGCATTTAATGCGCATCCTCTTGTCTCTCAATCTGTCTAGCTTGTCCCACTAATGGTCCATATGCTAAATACAATTGGTTCCACTGATCTGAAAGGTGAAGTGCACATGACTGATAAACATTTAAAAGCATGACTGCAATGCTGAACAAGCCTGGGGCCCATCAGCGCTGACCAAGACAAAACGTCTAAATGTCTCTCTTGCCATTCTCTCTGTCTCTCTTCTCGGCCTGGGAATTGCTGTCTGCACTTGAGGGCTCTTCATCAAGCTCTAGAACAATGGCTTAACACATCTGCTTAATGAATTATTAAATGCAAGTCAATAATGAATAAATAAGAAAAACAAAGGCAACCTTCGGGTATTTAATTAGCAGAGGTGGTGTAGTGCATTGCTAATGAGCTAAGCTAATGGCCACTATGGGGGTCAGTTCTGGCTCACGTGCAGGCTTTTTTTTTTTTTTTTTTTTTCCCTCCCCTCTCCCGCCTGCTGTACTAAACACAGAGCCGATCCATCACTGGAGCTGTTGACTCGACTTTTTGCAGTCAAACGTATTAATTATCAGCTCGTTCGCAGGCCTGAGGGTGATGGGAGAGTACTCTTAATCAATGCCTACTGTCACATCTGCAGGCTTTTACACACTTAATTGGAAACTGGTGACACTGGCTGTAAGAAAAAAGCCCAAAAACACACAAAACATTGAAAAAGTAAACTCCCCTAAAAGAGGATCCTGGCATTTGGACTTAATTTAGTTAAGTAGCACTGTTACACTGCCACAGGTTAAGTATACAGTTTTAGTGCTGGATATTTTGGCAACCCTTAACACGACTTGCAGGTATTACGGTCTACAGTCTCGTTAGACAAAATTAATTCTTTCTAAACAGCACTTGTATTTCTTTAATGGCCAGAGTGATGGAGTGCAGGCACATATATGTGTGTGTATACGAACTAAGGCCACTCCTGCAGTGACCAGCCAAATCAAGGGTAAGCAAAGTCAGTCTCATATAATTAAAGGCAGCCTTTCAGCCTTTTAGAGGGAACCACATTTTATCACATCCATGTATACAAAAACACGCACCTTTAAATCCCAGTGCTCATGTAGAACCTGCCAAGAGCACTAGCACAGATTACACGCCTTTAAAATGCACCCTGTTAAACGTGTGTGTTTGTCTGAGTGTGTGTATAGAACGAAAGCATATATTACAGCACAAGGATTCAGAAACGAAGAACAGGAGGCATGGAAAGCAGACTTTATTGATCAAGCTGGTTGTCCTTTAGAGCGAGTTTGATTTAAACAGACTGTAGAGCAGGTTTGAGTTGATCAGATTAGCTCTCATCCAGAGTATATTTCAGTTGATCACACCGACTCTCCTATAGAGAAGGTTTGAGTTGATCAGATTAGCTCTCATATATAGTATATTTGAATTGATCAGACCGGTTCTCCTGTAAAGGAGGTTTGAGATGATCAGATTAGCTCCTACAAAGAGTATATTTGAGATGATCCGACTGGCTATCCTGTAGAGGAGGTTTGAGTTGATCAGATTAGCTCTCCTCTAGAGGATATTTCAGTTGATCACACTGACTCTCCTATAGAGAAGGTCTGTGTTGATCAGATTAGCTCTCATATATATAGTATATTTGAATTCATCAGACCAGTTCTCCTGTAGAAGAGGTTTAGGATAAGCTCCAGAATAGAGTGTAGTTGAGATTATCAGACTGGTTGTCCTGTAGAGGAGACCTCAGTTGAATAGAGTAGATTAGCTCTCCTGTAGAGGAAGTCTGAGTTGATCCGACTTACTCTCCTCTAGAGTAAGTTAAAGTTCCTCAGATTAGCTCTCCAGCAGAGGGGGTATGAATTAGGCAGACTGACTCTCCTGTAGAGGAGGTCTGAGTTCACCAGACTTGCTCTCCTGCAGAGTATGTTTAAATTGATCAGATTGGCTCTTCTGCAGAAAGGAGGAGCTCTGGGTTGTTTAGACTGGTTCTCCTGTAGAGGAGCTTCGAGTTGGTCAATCCAGCTTAGATGTTGAGCGTGTTTGAGATGATCAGATTAGTTTACATATAGAGTATGTCTGAGTTGATCAGACTGGCTCTCCTGTAGAGAAGGTTTGAGTTAACCAGACTTGCTCTCTTTGAGTTGATAAGACTGGTTCTGCTGTTGAGGAGCACTGAGTTAATCAATTCAGCTCAGATTTAATGCGGGTTTGAGATGATCAGATTATTTTACATATAGAGCATTTCTGAGTTGATCAGACTGGCCCTCCTGTAGAGAAGGTTTGAGTTCACCAGACTGGCTCTCCTGTAGAGAAGGTTTGAGTTCACCAGACTTGCTCTCCTGCAGAGTGTGTTCAAGTTGATCAGGTTGGCTCTTCTGCAGATATAAGATTGAGTTAATCAGACTGGTTCTGCTGTCGAGGAGCACAGAGTTGATCAAACCAGCTCAAGTGTATAGGGGGTTTAAGATTATCAGATGAGTTTACATATGAAGTTGACTAGCCTGGTTCTCCTGTTGAACAGGTTTGAGTTGAGCAGACTGGCTCTACTACATTACAGGTTTGAGATTATCAGATTAGCTCTCACACAGAGCATGTTGGAGTTGACCGGATTGGCTAGCCTGCAGAGAGGAGATGTGAGATGATCAGACTGCCTCTCCAGTGGAGTATATTTAAGTTAATCAGACCAGCTCTTCTATAAAGTAGGTTCAAGTTGATCAGCTTGTAGTGTCAGTGTAAGTGGAAGAGCAGAGGGAAACTCTGCACTGAGATCTACGCTGGGCTTGTGAGCAGCTCTAATATAAAAGCCTTCATCTCAACGCTACAGACAGCTGCTGAGAGATGAGGGCTGTGCATGGAGAAGCTCTTCATATGATGAGTGCCTCGAGTGCCCACGTGTGAGGAATGATCATCAGATTTCATCAAGCTCCTAAAAGGCTTAATCTCTACCACAGAGACTTGATCAGAGCACCATGCTAGACAGCCTGAATCCAAGAGTGAACTGTTACAGATTTCACACTATATGAACATGTATTATGTGTGGTTTATATTAAAAAGTGTATCTGCATTGTGTGTGTGGGGGGAGAGGATGTGTGTGTGTGTGTGTGTGTGTGTGTGTGTGTGTGTGTGTGTGTGTGTGTGTGTGTGTGTTGCAGCGTGTGTGTATGTGTGTATGTATTAGAAGGGTCCCAATGGGAGTCAGACTCTTTTCTCTAGAGAGCAGCAGTGTGAGAGGCTACAATAGCAGGGAGATTATGGAAATCAAACCAGAGAGATTAGCTAATGGGAATATAATAGGCCTGGGAGTCCGGGTCAGCCCAGGCATGCAAATTAAGAGGAGCGGGAATCAATATGCTTTGGGAAAACATGCAGCCCTAGAGGGACACGAGAGAGAGAGAGAGAGAGAGAGAGAGAGAGAGAGAGAGATGGATCTGGTTTCACTGACTGAGGAGTATTAAACCCCAAGATAACCCACTAGCTATAAACCACAATACAGCAATTACACATTTTAGTGGGTGCCCTATTGTGATTGTGTTGTTACAGTAGCAGACGTAACAACTTCCATCTGCACTATTGGAGTAAATGTGTTGATACAGTACCAGTCATAACTTCCAGCTGCACTGTTGTAGTTCTAGTGTTGTTACAGTAACAGAAGTAAGAACCTCCAGCTGCACTGTTGAAGTTAATGTGTTGTTACAGTAACAGAAGTAAGAACCTCCAGCTGCACTGTTGAAGTTAATGTGTTGTTACAGTAACAGAAGTAAGAACCTCCAGCTGCACTGTTGAAGTTAATGTGTTGTTACAGTAACAGAAGTAAGAACCTCCAGCTGCACTGTTGTAGTTAATGTGTTGTTACAGTAACAGAAGTAAGAACCTCCAGCTGCACTGTTGAAGTTAATGTGTTGTTACAGTAACAGACGTAAGAACCTCCAGCCGCACTGTTGTAGTTAATGTGTTGTTACAGTAACAGAAGTAAGAACCTCCAGCTGCACTGTTGTAGTTAATGTGTTGTTACAGTAACAGACGTAACAACCTCCAGCGGCACTGTTGTAGTTAATGTGTTGTTACAGTAACAGACATAACAACCTCCAGCTGCACTGTTGAAGTTAATGTGTTGTTACAGTAACAGACATAACAACCTCCAGCTGCACAGTTGTAGTTAATGTGTTGTTACAGTAACAGAAGTAAGAACCTCCAGCTGCACTGTTGTAGTTAATGTGTTGTAACAGTAACAGACGTAACAACCTCCAGCGGCACTGTTGTGGTTCACGCGTTGTTACATTAGCAGAAGTAAGAACCTCCAGCTGCACAGTTGTAGTTAATGTGTTGTTACAGTAACAGAAGTAAGAACCTCCAGCTGCACTGTTGTAGTTAATGTGTTGTTACAGTAACAGAAGTAAGAACCTTCAGCTGCACTGTTGAAGTTAATGTGTTGTTACAGTAACAGAAGTAAGAACCTTCAGCTGCACTGTTGAAGTTAATGTGTTGTTACAGTAACAGAAGTAAGAACCTTCAGCTGCACTGTTGTAGTTAATGTGTTGTTACAGTAACAGAAGTAAGAACCTCCAGCTGCACTGTTGTAGTTAATGTGTTGTTACAGTAACAGAAGTAAGAACCTCCAGCTGCACTGTTGTAGTTAAGGTGTTGTTACAGTAACAGACATAAGAACCTCCAGCTGCACAGTTGTAGTTAATGTGTTGTTACAGTAACAGAAGTAAGAACCTCCAGCTGCACAGTTGTAGTTAATGTGTTGTTACAGTAACAGAAGTAAGAACCTCCAGCTGCACTGTTGTAGTTAATGTGTTGTTACAGTAACAGACATAAGAACCTCCAGCTGCACAGTTGTAGTTAATGTGTTGTTACAGTAACAGAAGTAAGAACCTCCAGCTGCACAGTTGTAGTTAATGTGTTGTTACAGTAACAGAAGTAAGAACCTCCAGCTGCACAGTTGTAGTTAATGTGTTGTTACAGTAACAGACGTAATAACCTCCAGCTGCACAGTTGTAGTTAATGTGTTGTTACAGTAACAGAAGTAAGAACCTCCAGCTGCACAGTTGTAGTTAAAGTGTTGTTACAGTAACAGAAGTAAGAACCTCCAGCTGCACTGTTGTAGTTAATGTGTTGTTACAGTAACAGAAGTAAGAACCTCCAGCTGCACTGTTGTAGTTAATGTGTTGTTACAGTAACAGAAGTAAGAACCTCCAGCTGCACTGTTGTAGTTAATGTGTTGTTACAGTAACAGACGTAAGAACCTCCAGCTGCACTGTTGTAGTTAGTGTGTTGTTACAGTAACAGAAGTAAGAACCTCCAGCTGAGGTTTTCAGACTGGGCCTGTAACACCACAATCTCCCCATGTTTCTACAGATACCCGCCAGTGGCTCAGGAGCGTGAGGTGGGACGGGGTTTTGCGCGCATGGCCTCTCCTCTCTGCTCTTATTCTCATTCCAGCCAGCGTGGCAGGCCCATCCATCAGGACCCGGGCACAGGACACCTCCCGCCTGCTCACAAATGCATGAAGCCTGCAATAAAATTAACCTTGTGGCAATTGTTTTCTCACACGTTTGATGGGCCGGTGGCAGCTCATCCGTTAGTGAGAGGATATAAAAAAGTCAAGCGCAGATGTGCAAAAAATTATGACCACGGGGGCCGCGACGCCGCCGGCTAGCATGGGATTATTGAGTCAAGACCCGATCAATCAACGAGGAAGAGGACGAAGAACAAAGCATATGTCCGGATGATTATGTACGCACAGAGCACAAAGGCTAGCAGCTCGGCTCCGGAAGAACACAGGCTTGTTATAGGCAGAGAGGAGGAGATGCTGATCACATTCTTCCCAAGAAAGTTTTCCTTTGGTCGGTCCTGAGAAATACTGCACGCACCAACACTGATAGTGTCTGAGTCACTAACCATACAGGGGAACGACTGATCTAGTTTTTAGATCTTTTAATGGTTTAGTGCCTTCATACATGTTCCAAATCATGTTTTAAGATCATCTAGTGCTGGTCACTTCCATTACCTGCATATGAAACCTTGACACGTATTACCAATAAGCATTCATCAGGCTTAAAAACAATTTAACTTTCACTTTCCTGTTTGTAGTTGTACTTTTAATTAATATTATACCTTGTGCATGTTCATTTTAATGCATTTATTAATACACATCGCCTTTCATTCATTCATTCGTTCACTCAGTCTTTCATGCATGCACTTACTCACTCACTCATTTATTCATCCTGTAAGCTGCTTATCCTTCTGTGTGTGCAGTGCTGGAGCCCAGCCCAGCACTTATTCGGAGGAAGGCAGGAAACACTGTGGACAGGCCGCCAGAGTATCCCTCTTTCTGTTATTATTTTTATTTGTTGATTTTTAATTTTAATTGTATTACCTTCCGTTTTCCCTCTTCCCTTCTTTCTTTGTTGTTGATTTTGTATTGTATTGTGTATTTTAATGTATGAAAGATACTCTAAAAATAATACAATTCTTATTTTTATTATTACTTCATATTCAGTTACATTTCTGTTTTTTTTCATGCTAGAAACAAATCTATAGGGGGTGATATACACTACTGTGCAAAAGTCTTAGGCACACAAGTTGATTGTTTAAAAGCCGTTAACTTACAATAAGACTATGCTCACCAGTAAGAACACCAGAAATCATTGGAACAGATATAAACAATCATTTTATTGTGAAAGAAGTAGATCATATCTTGAGCTCCAGTTTGAAGAACAAAGTGTAGTTCCAGATTTCTCCTGGACGCCCCAGACATTGTATGAATGTATTCAGTTCCTTCAGCAGCAATCTTGATTTAGCTTAATGAAGTACTGAGCAGTCGAAGCAGGTATTAGATGAGAACTGTAAACTATACTGGGTTGTTTCCACAAGGAGAAGCTTGGAAAGGGTTAAATAAACACACTGATGTATGTAAAAGCACTACTTACTGCATTAATACTATTTAAATATTTAAAAAATTGTGTTTTACTCAGCAAATAAAAGTTTCACTCATATTTTACTTTATCCCTTAGGAATGTAGTGTTACAACTGCTGCTGTTTGATCAAAATTAAATCAGGCTCTCGATAAAGAGCTCAACTGGCTCGTGGCTTCACTCTTAGAATGCGATACAGGCAGTTCAGTATACTAATGCACTGAACACACATTAAATCTGATTATTAATAAACAAAAAGCAAAGCACTAACACTAGAACCACTGAACTTATACTCTTGTTTAAAAGAACCACAAGACATGATTTAAAACATGTACATGGATGTACATGGCATAGGAGCCCAGGAGTGATTAACACGTGCCTCAGTCACTGCATCTCTTATTCTTTATCACTCACTACACCAAAAATGTGTGCACTCCTCACCAAACCTTGCACGTGTTGAAGTGGGGCTCTGCTAAGAGGCAGGACTGAGTAGGCGAGGGCCAGGCTAGTGACACTCACACTCTGTATCCATCCTCGAGCCACACTCACACATCCCTCTGCTGCTTCCTGACCTACTGTCGGCCAGTAGAGAGATGGCCTGAGTGGCCGTGTGTGTGTGTGTGTGTGTGTGTGGGGAAGGGACGGGGAGTGTTGTTGAAGACACAGAAAGATGGGGGGAGGGGTGGAAAAAATCCTTCAGTGGGTGTTTATTTGCTCTCAACACCTCCTGAACGATCAATATTTTTAATTTGGGACCGAGTTATTATTTTTCACATCACTGGGCTGGGGAGCAGAGTAAAGTGGCTCATATTTTAGCGCTAAAAAGATCGATATGACAGGCTCACCTTCACTGTGCCCCTCTCTCTCTCTCTCTCTCTCTCTCTCTCTCTCTCTCTCTCTCTCTCTCTCCCTCTCCCTCTCTCTCTCTCTCTCTCCCTCTCTCTCTCTCTCTCTCTCTCTCTCACCACACCAGGGGCCACACACCATAATGTACACACAGCAGCAGGCCCCCACACGCTCCAATCACATCATTATCGCACCACCAAGCGCGCACACATACACACACACACACACACATACACACACACACACACACTTGTCTGATTTACTCCTCACCCTACATCCTGCTGCCCCCTCTAAACTAATATAACCATACACACACCACTTTATCAGGCTGACTTTTATGAGGCCTGAGCTTTGGTGTCTCTGTGTGTTTGTGTGTGTGTGTGTGTGTGTGTGTGTGTGTGTGTGTGTGTGTGTGTGTGTGTGTGTGTGTGTGTGTCGTACGTAGATGTTATGGGCTTGGGAGTTTGTGAACTCGGATTCAGAGATAAGGCTCCCTATAATAAATGCATCCGTTTTTCTGCCCCTCCATTAATTGCGTATATGTTTCAGTCCAAATTTTTCCGAGTGAGCCCCGGCCGGCCTTCTCCCTCTCCTTAATAATTCTCTTCTGATGGCAGACTCATCGATTGTCACTCAACATACGTCCGGGGGGAGAGTGTGCGTGTGCGTGTGTGTGCCGGCGTCGGGCCGAGTACCCACGCGTAGTGTGTATTTGCACTCCTGAGAGCTTGACTGATGGCCTGGGAGAGTTATGGTCCTACAATATTGCTCCACTGACATCTCCTCCATTCAAATAGCCTCACTGTGCTCTGCACTTTGCACCGTATGAGAGGCCATGGATTTAGTTTGCAATATTTTAAGCTGGTTATGCATACGCCACAGTCTCGAGGAGAAGGAGGAGGAGGGGAAAGTACATGTGGCAGCGAAGGTGAAATCTCGCTCTCCCTCTGAACTGGTCACACAGCAGCTTCATGAACTTGGCCCAGAAACCTACTATCATTATCCTTTTCTTCTTAAATGCATTGAGAGAGAAGCACGGCAGGCCTGACACAGCAGAAGGTCAGAGAGAGCAGAGTTTAAACTCCAGGGCCCTTCTGGTAGGATCTACTAGTAGAACACAAACACAGTTGGAGGCCTGAGGGATGCACCAGTGTGGTCTTATGATGGGTACAGCACAACAAACTGTGTTTAATTTTCAAATGTGGGTCACAAAAAGTCTTAGCAGGCACAATTTGGATGAGTGATCACGTGTGTGTTGTGCTAGTGTGAGTAGATCAGACACAGCAGTGCCGCTGCTGGACTGAGAATAGTCCACCAACCAAAACATTCCACTCACCAGCATCCTGTGCCCACTGATGAAGGACCACCACTAACCGCTCAGAAGTAGATTAGCTATTGTCTTTGACGATAAGGTAGGAGTGTCTAATAGAGTGGACAGTAAGTGGACATACGTGTAAAAAGTCTAGCAGCACTGCTGTGTCTGATCCACTCACACCAGCTCGACACACACTAACGCACAACCACCAGGTCTGCGTCACTGCAGTGCTGAGAATAATCCACCACCCATATAATACTTGCTCTGTGGTGGTCCTGTGGAGGTCCTGACCATTACAAGAACAAGTTGAAACAAGGTAAAGTATACAGAGAAACAAATGAACTACAGTCAACAAACAGCAAAGTAACAAAAGCAACAGCAAAGTGGAAAAAATCTTTTATAGAGCACCACGAGAGCCTCTCACATAACATGAATTTGTGAGCTGCATGTAGGAGAGGGCTACTATGTACTATGACTAAGTGAGAACTGGAAACTGCAACCACCCTGCAATCTTCATCATTTAGCAGACCCTCTAATCAGGGTTAGGCTTATTATAAGAGAAGTTAGTATTTTTCATATGCTTTTTAAGCAACCAAGCACTCAAGGAGGCTGAAGTTGGCTTAGAACTTCACAGCTTCTTAACTGCATGTTCTGTCCCACCTTAAACACTACAACAAATAAACAAATCTGTAAAACAAGCTGGAAAATAAGAACTTCAGCTCTGACACCCACAACAAAGTCCTGGATACACTTAATTCAAAGCTGTTAGTTTGAACATTTGGATGGTTTGGGCCAAATAGGCTTAACAACACAGCAATTAACTCTGAAGACACTGAGAAGCAGTTCCACCTTTATTGGCCTCACAACCCCAATCGTAACCTGTAAGTAGTCGCCATGCTGTGTGGGGTTATCACTGTTGGTGTTGGTTATCATTGCTAGTTGAAGCAGATCATCTTAAACAGCATTTAGCAGACGCTCTTATCATGTTTACCTTGTGGTCCGGGTCATGTGAACCCTGCATTCAGTTAAGAGAAATAATGTTAGTTAATTATTAAAAGTAATAAATAGACTGTGATGAGGCTTAGTTTGTCCACTCATATGTTTTATAGCCTTATTATAAGGTTACTCATCTCAAGGCTTATTATTCAGTAACTACTATAAGTGAGGAGTACAAATGTGGACTCGCTGACCGGTCGTTCAAGGTTAAGAGAGGGGTGGCCGATCCACAAAGAGAGTTTTGTTGGGTTTTTTTTATTCCAACAAAGGAGGAGCACTCCAGATCAACTGCTGTATCTCCAAAATGGTAGCTTTACAGGAGAGAACAAAAACCTTCTTTACTTTTAATGTTATTCAATGTAAAGAGGTTTAATTCCGAACGATTTTCGAGCATTTCTATTGGTCCATTTGTCAGGAGAGTTTCACAGGATATAAAGCACAGCCGTCTTGGTGGAGACACATGTATTTTCTTGGACAGGGACAAAACAACAAGACACAACTTTACTTTCGATTGATCTGTTAGGATCTACTTATCTCATAAAGGATGACCATCATGTCAGATCAGCTCAGTTTTACACAGTTTCTATTGAGTTGAGTTTGAAGATGATGCCTTGTATTTGGAGTCGAGCGAGTGCGGCAGTCGTGGACATTCAGAACCCTTTCTCCTTCAGTAAAGAGGGAAGCGTAAACAGTGTCAGGCCAACTAATTTATAAGAACTGCTGCCCAAATTGTTTTTCTCTCAAAAATTCATTTTCTCTCCAATCGCTTACTCAAAGGCCCGATTTGCACGGCACACTTAATAGGACAAGACACCAGGACAGATAACGCCGTCACACTGAGCCGCTCTGCCCGCTGAGCGAGACTCAGAGATTCCTGTCAAACCATAATGTCTCACTCTCCCTACAATTCAGGCGCCGCTTATCTGCTGGATGTGAATGGAGAGGAACAGGTTTCAGTTCCAATTAAAACGTCTGGCAGAGACAAAAGCTTTTGTAAGCGATGACTGAGGAGCTGGCAGCACTACAAGAGACGCAGATTGCTTTGAACACATGTAATAGTTCATGAAGCAATTGAGGAGCATGTACACATACACACACACACACACACGCGCGCCGTGGTAATAAGAGGCACACATTAGTGCACATCATTACCCATGGAGCCTCGGGGCCCAGGGGCAGAGGTGGATGATAAATATTAATAGTGTGAAACAAGTGGACGGGGAGCGGTGTGATCAGGCTGCCTTTCCTAATTGACATTTTACCTGCTGTATACCTTAACTAGGCTGTAAAACAGCAGCCAGGCCTCGGCAGCCTCTGTCACTCAACGCTTGCTCTCCTCTCTACCGCTGCCTGGTGACGGACTTCTGCAGGAAATTCCAAATATTTACGAAGCTAAGGGAACTACCACCACTGCAAATTCGAAAGAAAAAAAAAAAAAAAAAAAAAAAACAGGCCGCCACTGTGACATTTAGCCAAATAAATAAAATATTGTTTCATAGAATTTGTACATATTTCCAAATTAAATTGATTTCAATTACAGACATAAATAATAACCCCCCTAATACTCATGTCGTCTCACTTTTCAGTAATGTAGCAACGTAAAGCCCTCAAAGTGCAACAAAAAAGTGCAAAAGTACCAAAACTTGAGAGAACTGGTTGCTTATACATTGTTATAGTGTGATGCTAACAATCAACACCTTGCAAACATCATAAATGATTTTTGACATATTTTTTCATTCAAATTGCCTCACTGTATATATATATATATATATATAAATAAAAACCAGAAGTTTACATACACTATATAAAAATATGCATTTCTTTCTCCATGTCTCCATGAAATCAAAATAAACTCTTCTCATTTCAGGTCAATTAGGATTACAAAAATTATTTCTATTTGCTAACTGCCAGAATTTTTAAGGCTTTTGTTTTAAACTTAATTTGTATTATTATTTATAATGTCACAATAGCTGAAGTCACAGTACAAGATGTAGATCACAATAAATTCTGGGATTAGTTGTTTTAGATGAAAAAAAAACCCTCAAACACTTGTCTGTTCCTTTAAGTACAAATCCAGCTTTAGAGAAAAGAGGCTGGTAAAACAGTCTGATTTCAAAGTCCTGAACTCTTACATAACAGTCTTGATTCATTAACATTCACGCCCCCAAAATTAACATACACCACCTCATATTCAGGCCCAGCAAAACAACAGCAGCAACAGAAATGGAGGATATGTACAGAAACGTAGTGTTGCAGGCTGTGAAGGGGAAGCCAGTATTTTTTTATATGCTTTTTAAGCAACCAAGCAATTAAGGAGCCTCAAGTTGGCTTAGTACTTGACATGTACTCATGTAACAGGCATAGCTTACTATATAACTTATTTACACAACAGTCAATTGTATTGTGTCTGTTGCGTCTGAGTGATCATCATGTTGTGTCTCGCTGTAAAGCAGCCAATCAGAGCAGAGTTCATCAAAAAATCATGAGCTCCTCGTTAAAAGGCTTATTTTATTCCAGGGCTAAACCATAGGGTGTAAAGGGGTGTGTAAAACCGCACCAGGGCATGAGCAAATTCACAGAACCTCTAGACAAAACAATTAAAGAATTAAAATCATGAATAAATTCTTTCTCTGCCAACTTAAAACGCTACGAGTTCTTTTGTGTTCAGTGTTTTCACATTTGGATGCTGTTCTGCAAGTCTTTAAGGATATCTGTCTCATATCATGATGAAGCTATTATATTATGAAGGTACATATATATAACTCGTAAATTTTACAAACAGTGTATAAACTTTTATTTATTTTTTTTAAATCAGCATTACTTTAAGACTGAAAGCAGCCAGACAGCAAGAGAACACACTGCCCTTCCAGAAGCTCATGCTCCCTCACTATCTCCTCTCACATTATCTGGAAATTGACAGGTTGAGCAGACAACAAACAATTACCCTAGAGCAAAAAATCGAAACTGGCAAAAACAAACGTCACGTCGTCCCAGCTAAATGGCACACGCTTTGTATGACTGGACTATTAAGAGATTTATTGACTGCGTGATACACTGGAAACTTTGGTTTTGTTGAACTTTTGATGAAGGAAATAAGTGGAAGGCACGCTTTCGGCGAACCGTCTCTGCAGTAAGCGATGCTGACAAGAATCCAGCAGGCATCAAATCAGTTTAATTGAGCTCGGTTTGGGAATACACAGCACAGAGTTAATTGAAAATGCATTTTAACAGCTCGCCATAAAAAAAGTACATCATGTATTTTTTTTTTTTTTTGAAACAGGGTTGCATTCAGAAAGGTGCTGTTTGGAACCAGATTGAACTCTGCAGACTCAAATCAGGATTTATAGCAGGGCTCGTCTTAACGTTACGCCCAGGTCTTAAACAGAAAACCCCCCTCCAGCCTACTCTGTGCACAGATGTCCAGAGAGGAAAGCATTACTGATAAGCGGTAGTATGCTTCCACCTTGTGGACACATCGGGTAACTGCACGATTTTACTGTCACTGGGGGGCGGATCAAGAGACAGACATAGAACATGAACATGTGTGGTCATCTGCACCTCTGACACAGAATTCAAGCAATTGTAATGTTACAGTCAGGTCAGGTTCAGCTCCAAAACCAACAGATTTATCACCAGCTTGAAAAACAGCTTGGAAAAAATTCTGGTTCCATTGACTTACATGAAAAGTCAAGACTGTTTTTGTCCTGTCCTGTAAAGTAACTATTTTGGAGATACAAGTGACGATATGAATGTTTGTCCTACTCAACACCACTAGAAACCTGAGCAGCTCACTTCCTGTGAGATTTGAATGTTTACTGTAATACACATGAATCAAAGGAGACAGAGTGAAGCAAACTCCACTTACTGTGAAATGCTCCTGGGACTTGTAGTTCTCATCGAGGTAGACACGAGCTCTGTTGTACTCCTTCATGGCGTCACTGGATAGTAGCTCTCTGTCAAGAAAACACAGCATGCTTCAGCCATTACCTTCAGACTACAGCAAGAGCTCCAACATCCAACACAACTACCCACAACGCTTACGCTGCACTCTTTCTCAACTCTAAGTACTGGTATCCAAAGGCTCGAGTTCAACGGTCACACTGCCTGTCAAAAGTTTGGTGACACCATGCAAGCAACCATATTCAAGTAATGATTTTTCACTGTGACTTTACAATAACTCACAAAAGCACTTGAAACTGATCTGCTGATACTCCTGGTATAGGCTATAGGGTATATTCTGCAACAATCAGGGACTAATGTTCGTGAAAAGAGCCCTCCTAGGTACAGAGAGCAGGTTTAACCTATTTAATGATGTAGGAGTTTTTATTTCCCTCTGGAGCTGCCAGTTTATTACTAAACCTAAACTTACTGTACTGTATCTAAACTCAGTGGTCATTTTATCAGGTACCCCATATACTGTACTGGGCAAAAAAACCTTTTATTTCCAATTAAAACAGACATTACTTACTTACTTACTTCTTTACATTACTCGGTTACTCTTTTGTTAGCACAGAAGAAAGCAATGTAGGAAATATATGTTTAATAGGGAAATAAAAAGCCTGAACAATTAAGTAATATCAACAATTTCTGGATATAGTCAGTAAACACTGAAAATTATGACTTTACTTATCAACAATCTGCCTTAATTACAGCTGCCATTCCTTTCAAAAGACTCTATTTTTAGTTTTTCAATGAAATCGGCATTGACATTGTTCAATATGCAATCCAAAATAATCCCAAACACACTGATGATTTTGAGGTCTGGGTCCTGGGGTTGCCAGTTAACTTGAAATCTTCCTTTTGCTTTTCGTATGTAAGCGGATTATCTTATATCTTATTTTTTTAGAAATATCTCTTAAAAAATGAGCAACAGGAAATTGAATAAATTACTATTGCACAGCAGCATTTTAGGCTGGGGTGAAAATGAGGATGTGTTATTTATTGTGTTAGGTGAGACAGGTCAGGTTTGGGGATTTTAAACACCTCAGTGTTGCTTTTGTCTGGGATGATTTTAAGGTGGTCTAGGATAGGGTCGAGTGGGAGATACAGAAACCATTGTGACCCAAATATTCACCTAAAAAAATAGTTTTTATAGTCACTGACATAAATACAAGAGAAAAGTAATATAAGGGGTGGGTCACTCCACTCAATGTATTACTGTTATTGTATGGTCTTGCAGTTTTTGTAAAAAGTCTAAACAGCTTTTCTATTTAATGCTCACAAAAGTTTTTTTAAAACGTATTTTTAGGCCCTTAGTTTCACAGCAAATATTTTTCACTTCTCGTGATATTTCTCACAGGATTTCCTGTCACTCCAGTGAACTCTCTAGAACAGCGCACTCCTTGAATGGAAAATGCCTCAGATAATACTTTTCATCAGAACCATGTGATGGACCAGAATCACATGGGGCATGCACTCATCACCGTATATTACACAACAGTTGCCCATTCTCCACTATTTTTATTTATTTATTTATTTTTATTACAGCTCAAGGAATGTTATAATCCAACGGAGCTCCCTCTAGTGGAGAAATGGTGGGCCTGAGCTGGATTAGTGTTACTATCAGAAACTGATGATCTGTGGTATCTCCAGGAGGCCAGCAGATGTCAGGCCATCTCTTATTCTTTTTGGTGGAAAGTCGAACACCAGATGTGGGACAAAAAAAATTCTGAGGCTGTTTTGTGTGTATTTGTGTAAATAGGGCAAGCTGTCAATCATACTGCAGGGGGCCTGAATTCTGAAGCAGGGATGTAATGGAACAACACTTACTTGACGAAGCTGTCCACGTGAGTCATTGATTCTTCGTAATTCTTCCCACCCACTTCTTGACAGTGTAACGCCACTAAGTGTGGTTTGTGTGAGTGCACTGTCTGTAAAAACAAAGAAAAAAACACAAACCAAGAGGCGCATTAGCTGGAAGAAGTTACACCGAAATATGGAATTTTACATCATGAAGGAGGACAGAGGACTGCACAGACAGGACCAGATTAAAGGCACCACAGATTGTTTCAGGGAAACACGTATACTGGAAGAACTTTCAAACAAATCTCAGCAGCATCAGTTCACATGACATCAGAAACTGAGGGCTGAAGGGATTCGGTCTTGTGACCAGAAGGTCACAGGTTCGATGCCCTAGACCAACAGGACACGGCTGAAGTGCCCTTAAGCAAAGCATCTAACCTCCAAGGGCTGCCCACATCTCTGGGCAAGTGTGCTTACTGCCTCCCAGTGTGTGTGTGTGAGTGTGTGTGTTCACTAGTGTGTCTATATGTGGGTGTGTCACTGCACAGATGGGTTAAACCTGGAGGTCAAAACTTCCCAAATGGCAATTCTAATTATATTCTATAAACTAAGATCACACATCCAAACAACATACAGCAGAATATTAAAACTCCAGAATCAGAAATAAAGCACTGATCATATCGTTGACTAGAATTAAAACACTTCTTTTACAAGACAGCTCTAAGAAACTTTACAAAGCAAAACTAGAGTGTGTGACAGCTTATACTCTGGAAGGGAAACAATGCATTTGTTAGCACATGCAGCCGTGTGGAAAACATCACTGAGGCTGGCGTCTTTGTATGTGTATGTGTAAGTGTACACTATCGCTAAGAAGTTTAGGATCACTTTAGAATTTCTTTTCATGTAATTTTCATGCAATTCACAAACAATATTGTCCATTTCATAATTAATGTAAGTGTATCAGATGATTTTTAAAGAATAAAAATGTTTGTATTAAAGTCTATTTTTGTATAGAGGCTTATTTTGCATATAGTCCTATTATCAGCAATTCTCAGTCCTCTGTCTAAATCTCCTGGTACGGCCGCCAATCCAAGTTAAGGATGTTATTGGACTAATTGGTTGTTAGGACACTCTTGCTCAATTGTGATGCACAGCTGAAAAACATTCTACTAATAAGTGAGTATAAAAGGGAGAACAACATTCTAGGTTAGTTTAGTATCTGAAGCATCAGCACTTGATGGCTTGCTGACCGACTCAAAATGACCAGAAAGAAACAACTTTCTTTAGAGACCCGTCAGTCCATTGTTGTGTTAAGGAAAGAAGATACTCCATTGAAAACAAGAACATTTCACTGTGATCCCAAACTTTTGAGTGGTAGTGTACGTTTACTCCTGCAGGTGCTTTTCTTTCACACTGTACAATAACCATCACACTCCATCTCTCACCACACATACACTCTCGGAGTGACGTCTCTACCTAATAAGCAACTCCCAACAACCTCTACAACTAGAGATGCACCAATAGCACTTTTTCACTTATGATTCTGATACTGATTCCTAATTCAAACACAGAGGTTGATACTGAACAGCGATACTGATACTAACTCTATATAATCTAGAAGTCCTGATATTTTTACATGAACTACATGGTTAAATATGTATGTTCTGCATCACAAACAAAACATACACAGCTTAACTGAATGGCATTTACCTGCTGAATTATAAAATAGTAAATAACACCATCTTTCACACCGCAGGTAGCAGCAGCTTTCAGCATTTCTTTTCAACTTGTTTAAAACATATGGCCACAAATCCACGATGCTCAGTAATACAGCTCAAGCGCATGCCGGGCAGGGCAGAGCTCACGGCTGCTATGCTTGTTAAAAGGAAAAATAAAGACCAAAGGGTAGTTTTTGTTATCATTATGCATATCATTGTTATCATTATTATTATCAGTTATCATATAAGTCAGTTTTTTCTGCTCCTTCAACAACTCAGACTACATCACTACTATCAAAATATCAAAATGATCAAATATAGGTATATTCTATTTGATGATATTGCATTTTTTTTATTTATTTTATTTTTAATCAGTAGTTCACAATCAAGGATTTGTGGCAGACAGTGGTTCATTTTGACCACTAGGCGGCAGTGTTCTTTACCATTAGATTTTTTCATTCAACATGAACAAGTAGTTTAATGGTAAACTGCTACAAAGGGCATTAGGCAACTTAAGCATATGGAGGTGTTTTTCTTTTATATGAGATTAGAAGATTCAGATTAAAGAAAAGTTCAATATATCACCTTATTTACAGTTAGCAATATATCACAATATATCATATATCATAACTCCTGTATCATGAGATATATATATATATATATATATATATATATATATATATATATATATTCCACTGCCAGGTTCTTGTCAGTACACAGACCTGGTGACTACACAGCAGCAGATAAGTGATTACTGGATAAAGTCTGGCTCAGCCTACCAGGTAAAGGGGTTGGTTACCATGGTTTTCCCAAGAAATACTGCTTGTTATAGTTTTTGACATCAGCATTTTTACAGTTGCTTGTGGTTCCAATATGTTAGGTTCTAGGTACTGATATAAGTCAGCTTAACATGTGTTTATCTGTTTGTTTGTTTGTTTTTTGTGTGGTTGTTATGCCAGCGTGTGTTGCCAGACAACAAGAAGTAGTGGATCCGGGATCTGTCTGTGTTAATAAGGTTGAGATACTGCAGGTGTTAGTTTGACATGTATGCCTAAAAGTTAATCACATTAAACACCAGGCAAGAAATATAAAAAATACTTTATACAAATATTTATAAATGGCAAAAAAGAAGCAACACCAATTCCATTATCTATACCAACTCTAGTAACTCCAGTAAGATCTCCAGTATCTCCAGTAAGATACTGGATCTGTAAATTATATTTTATTACAAGCCCAAACAAACAACAAATCATTAACACATACACAAAGCAGCCAGTTAGACATGAACTGATTGCAACATCAGCATTTGAACTGATTTCGGCATCAGTTAAAAAGAGAAGACCCCAAAAAAACTAGTCAGTGATTTAAAAGGCTTGAGCTGTCGTACCTTAACCAAGAAAATCACACAATTACACAATCACACAGTGACCTGGCAGCACACAGACACTCGAATAATCCTACAGAGAAAAACAAGACTTTAACAAGAAAATTAAGTGGGAGGAGAGAGAGCTAGAAATAGCAAGGGAGAGAATAAGAGATGGGGGTGAGAGAAACAGTAAGGAGAGAGAGATAAAGAGAGAGAGCAATAGGGAGAGCGAGCACTATAAAAGCAAACATTTGAGTGAGCGAGGAGACCTTGAGCATGGCAGAAGGTGATCACCCTGCAGTCACATGACTGGGCTGTAAATGGTGTTTGCGTGCGCGGGGCGAGGGAGTCCCGCTGTTTCGAGGTGTGACCCGGAACGGAAAATCCATACTGCAGTGAATTACAGTACTCATAGGCACTCATGGGTCGGGGCTTTAGATGCTGGGCAGGCCATAGATCACAGTCACCTGGGATTTGTGAGCCCCAGGGGGCTGCGAGGGCTGGGACGAGAGCAGGCTTTTAGGCCTCCTCCACTCGCCAACCTGCATTATTCCCACTAAAAGCCAAATCAAATAAAGGTAATGTACAGCAATAACACTATGGATTTTCCATCAGCCTATGGCGTGCCACTTAGTCGAATGACCCTCGGTAGGTCATAGAACCTAGATTTCCAAACTGCATCAGAGTAGTGGACCTCTCAGCTGAGACTAGCAATATCACCTCTCTCTCTGGCCTTTTGTAAAGGTCCAGATTAGTGCCCCCGCAGAGTAAGTGTAAAAGCGGCTGACCGAGTGAGAGCACTGGCTGGACCGAAGGGGAAAAACAAGCAGCGGGAAATGGTGTTTGGGTTGAGGCAGGGCAGCTATTGCCAAGCCTTCACTAGCATTCATGTGTGTGTGTGTGTTCTTGTAGAGGTATAGTTGTGAGGACCACATGTCCACACTAGTATAGTACAGTCTGATTTTTTTTTTGGTAAAGTGAGGATATTTTGCTGGTCCTCACTTTAGGACATGTCATTTTCTCCAAAAATCAAGTTAAAAAAAAATTGTCTTTTGGATACTAAGGTTAAGGTTAAGGTTAGGGTTAGGTGTAGGTGTAGTATTATTTATTTTTAGTAAAACAAAGATCTATAGAAACCTATGGATGACCTCACTAATATAGTAAGACAAACATGTTTGTGTGTGTTTGTGTGTGTGTGTGTGTGTGTGTGTGTGTGTGTGTGTGTGTGTGTGTGTGTGTGTGTGTGTGTGTGTGTGTGTGTGTGTGTGTGTGTGTCCAGCAGTGAGCACCGAGGCCAATAAACAATCAGCTTTACCCACAGGCCCACTGGAGCCAGAGCCCACTTCATATGACAGAAATCTAGTATGAAAATTAAGGTTCTAGGGTAAATTATCTTTATTTAATCTTTCAGATCTTTATTTAACAATCCCTGAGAAAACAAAGCAGCTAGTCAATGTTAGTAGGCTCTACAAATAAGAGTCAAAAGCTAAAGCTACATTTCCTTAGTCTGTGAACAGTAAGAATGTTTGTATTGGGTGGACAAACCAAATTAAGACTAGAGATCGACTGATAAGAGTTTTTTTGTAGCCAATGCTGATGTTTAGAGGTCAGGGTCAGCCAATGGCCGATATGGGCTGTCGATTTTTTTGCCCGATTTTTAGGGCTGATATCTATAAGTTTTCTACTTTATTTGCTGCCAAAATGTCACACTAGCAATAATAAGTAGATGCACAACATTTCTAAACTTAACATCATTTATTAAACACTGACTTAACAAGAAAAAACTAAATATTTTTCTCTGCCCCCCAAAAAATACAGTATGACTATATTACTGCTGAAAGAGTGTAACATACATCTCTTCATACTCAAAACTAACAGGTTATTAAGAAGTACATTAAACAAATACTTCCACACAGCCCACATGTTCACTGCAGTGACGCAAGAGAGAGATGCTAATGTGTTGTAATGACTCTCTTTACTCTTTATTACGTTCCGTTTGTCTCGAGTGCTGAAGCTGAGTAATATCTGTGAGACTCTGGCTGCTCCAGAGAGACTCGCTGTGTAACAGTAAAGTGTTAATGTGTGTATTACACTAGAGCAGTTAGCTTTAGCCCCGGAGCTAAGGAGTTAAACATCCGCTCTGTTTCACGTCTACGGCCATAACTAGTAACACGTAACCGCGTCATTAAAAACGTCACTGTTTACTATAAATTTGTCATTTTCACTTGTTTGGGCGAACAGTTTCATTCACACGTGGCGGCAGTAGCACTTTCCACCGCACCAATAACACGGGGCTACCCACGGACGTGCCTGACTTTAAATTGCAGCTGTAAAACACTGATATAGGTCGATGCCGATATATTTTAAAAAAATGGCAAATATCGGCCCAATATATTGGTCTATCTCTAATTAAGACCACTCAAATCTAAACAAACCCAGTTTTAGTGATATATCTTATAATTAAACAAAATATTCTCTTTTGAGAAATTCTAGTAAGTTGCCGTCCAAAGAAAAATATGCATCTCCATTTATTCCTCTCAATTTATATTTTCTGCATAGTTTAAATGAAGAATGGACCAACAGAATCACTCCAAAATCACTTCTAATAAAACCCTGTTTACATTAATTATACTGAAAGTTGAAAAGGCTTTTGTCTTCTTCTGTAAAGTTACTATTTTGGGGATACATGTTTTGTGAAATAAAGAACAGAATAAAGGAAGAGTTTGGACTGGGTTAGGGACCATTTGAGCCCACCTGTGGTCCAGATCAGCACAACAAGGATTTTCTTTGATTATTCAAAGAGCTTAGTAATAAATAAACAAATGAACAACAGACACGCTGTTTCAAAATTACCAGAATGTAGCAGAATTAATAACAAACATTTAAACACTGAATATTATTAATATAACATTTAACATTTAAGCTATGGCTAGTTCCTGCAAATCAACTTAAACATAAACAAATTAAACTTTTTTTTTTTTTAATTGTAGATATTTTTGTAAATAAGGATTTTGACCATGTAGTTAATCACCATCTGTACAAATTTCAACATTCGATTTTACAGAAAATGCTTTTATGTGCATCTGGTACATGCCGAGTACTTAACAATGAGGCAGATACCACATGAAAAAATATGAAAAGATGATACTAAGAAGTTTTACAAAACTAAGCTAACCCATTTTAGCAACAAAGATCTGCATTTTTACTGTTATCTCCCTGATGTAGAATTAAGTAAACACATGAGTGATTTCTTGCATATAATGGTTTAATTAACTACTTTGATTATTTTTTGAGTATTTCTTTTTTCAGTAATGCTACAAACTGTACAAACTATTGCTTTAGCCACAAGTTAAAAAAGCTAAAGTCTAAATCTTGAGAAACTCAACACACAAGTATTCAATGCCTTCTCTGATTCATGTATATCAGCATTGTATGAACATGATTAACGTTTACTTTAAATTGACCAAAATTCAGAAATATCATTCTTTCCAGAACTTATAACGCAATTAAATCATCCACTGTGAAGTCACTCAAGAAGAGCAGAAGCTGATGATGCAGCAAAGGAGGAAAGTAACTTCCCATAAACACTCTTGAAAAGAAATATATAAAATATATAAAATTAAAAAGATAACAAATAAAAATAAACTAAGTATATATTGTTAAAATTAGCTGATGTACTACTATCAACACTAAAATTTACCCTCCATCACAGTTCTGATGAGTTTGCACAAGAAGATGGTGTGGGCTTTCGGGAGCTGCGGTTTGATTTCACACCAAGAATATACAGATAAAACAATCAACTGTAAGATCTATAAGAAAATATTTGGATGGAGATCTGGACGTAATACATGAACACAGATCTTTAAAGGTCTTCTACTCGTGTGTAGCTGTAATCTCTTTTTGGTTTGCCCAGGGTTAACTCATCCTAGCGGATGTGACAATAGCACAGATCAGTTTTATTTATTTATTGCTCTGTTTATAAAGGGTGATTGTGACTGTATAAATACCAGAGAAAGTCATCTGTGTTTGCAGACAGGAACTAGCAATAAAAGGACTACGATCAACTAGTGGTGATTTTTCCAGCACCTCATAACACAAGTACACACGGACACACACACACACACGTGCATGCTTCTGTGAATTGTGGGCTATTACATAGACTTCCATTGATTTCTATTCAAAACAACCTTAATCCTAACCCTAACCCAGAACTACAACCTTAAACCCCTAACTCTAACCTTAAATCTAACCTAAACCTAACCTCAACTTGGCTGTAACCCTAACGTTAACTTAAACCTTACACTAACCTAACCTTAACATAAACTTTATCATAACCCTAAACTCAATCTTAACCTTAACCTAACCTTAACCCTAAACCTAACCTTAAATCTAACCCTAACCCTAAATCTAACCTTAACATAAACTTTATCATAACCCCAAACTCAATCTTAACCTTAACCTAACCTTAACCCTAAACCTAATCTTAAATCTAACCCTAGCCCTAAATCTAACCTTAACATAAACTTTATCATAATTCTAAACCCAATCTTAACCTAACCTTGACCCTAACCTTAACTTTACCCTAAACCTAACCCAAACCTAACCTTACCCTAAACCTAACCCAAATCTAAGCCTAAACGTAACCCTAAATCTAACCTTAACATAAACTTTATCATAACCCTAAACTCAATCTTAACCTTATTTTAACTTTACCCTAAACCTAACCCAAACCTAACCTTACCCTAAACCTAACCTTAAATCTAAATGTACCCTAAATCTAAGCCTAAACGTAACCCTAAGTCTAACCTTAACATAAACTTTATCATAACCCTAAACTCAATCTTAACCTTAACCTAACTTTAACTTTACCCTAAACCTAACCCAAACCTAACCTTACCCTAAACATAACCTTAAATCTAAATGTACCCTAAAGATAATCTTAACCCAAATCTAAGCCTAAACGTTACCCTAAATCTAACCTTAACATAAACTTTATCATAACCCTAAACTCAATCTTAACCTTAACCTAACCCAAACCTAACCTTAAACCTAAGTCTAAACCTAACCTTAACTTTACCTTAAACCTAACCTTAAATCTAAATGTACCTTAAACCTAACCTTAACCCAAATCTAAGCCTAAACGTAACCCTAAATCTAACCTTACCCTAATCTTAAGCCTAAACTTAAGACCTTACCTTAAACCTAAACCTAACCCTAAATTTAATCTTACCCTCAACCTAACCCTAAAAAACAGAAATCATGTGGGCTAGTTTTGGCTCAAAGTAGTTTATGACCAGGTTCTTGTCATGACAATGTAGCATAGACCTGGTACACACACGCCCACACACCCGCAGGTAGTCAGGATCACGGATGCAGGACAGTATAAGGAATATTTGTTAAAGAGGAGTGTGTTCTCTCCCTATGTCTATGAAATGTTTATACTTACATTCCAATCGACCTCATCTCTCGCTGATCAGTGTTTATTCTGGGTACTAGGTACATGTTCTGTTAGATGGACAAACTGAAGCGTAGATGACGGAGATATTCACACCGTGACGTTCACATCATGTTAGTAACCAAAGCCCAGAGACATCACAAGTGAACTCATCACCAGGAAGCACTGCGGTGGGGAGGCATAAGCTGGTTAAAGCACATTTTACAATATTAATCGTTTATTTTATTTCACTGTATGACTGGGTGGGTGAGGGTGAGTGAGAGAGGTATGCCATGTTTACCAGATGGTGTGTGACGACAGCAAAAACAACAAAAACAAAAAAGCCACTACTACAAATTTCACAAAGACATGGTAAGCACTGTCCCCACCTGTCAGCATTATGCCTTTACCCAGTTTCCACTTCATCTAGCAGCTGCTGCGTGCTGTGTGCACGCGTGCACGTCTAGCTATACTTGTGAGGACTACAATGACAGGACATGACCTTCAGGGTACTGAGGTTAATGGTTAGGTTTAGGTTTGGGTGTAGGCGTAGTATAATTTGGCTACCGTAATACAAACATCAAATAAAACCCTATGGAAGTCCTCACAAGGATGTAAAACATGATTGTGCATGTGTGCCTGAAAGCGTATACTGGAGTTTACCCTAATCATTAAAATTAGTTCAAAAAGACTTGCTTATAAATTCAACTTTAAATACAATGCAGTACATTATAATATATTATTATAATGCATTGTATTATTAATACATTCTTTTTCAAGGTGTGCAATAAAGGAAATAAGCAGACCACAGCAAAAGACTGTGTCAGTGTTATGTCTCTTATATCCACAAGAGGGCACTCAGCATGGCATTCAGGCAAACCCCGAACATGATTCCCTTCGTTATTAAAGCTGAAACTAGAAAAAAAAGAGAGATGAAAAAGCACTGGTGGCCAAGTGTGGATGTGAACTCTCAGCCCACATCTGGACTTCATGTGCATCACCCTTAAGAGACTGTCACTTTAAGCCACACTGTCAAAAAACATCTGCCATCTAGTAAACATCTGCCATCTAACACTTCATATGAGCACCTGTTTCTGTCTCCTAGTGTTAATAAGCTTCTCGTCACAGGAGTCATTGTTATATAATTTTAGATGGTCAGAGACGCCAAGTTCTTCTGTGTGTTTGGCAGTCAGACTGTGTGACAATGTTACTACTAGCAGCCACAGCAGATGTAGCTCTGACTACTTGAATGGTCATTTTCTAAATGATTAAATATTAATCTGTCATCAAATTCTTTTTTGTTCTCACTTCATTATTATTTTCACAGCCCTGGAGTGTATATGCATGTATATGCTGTACACTTAATATTTCAATAAAAAAATTCTCTAGATCACTTCAGTCGAATATTTGCACTGTTCACTGAAGGAACGTCAAAAAAAAGGGGTGGGGGTCCATTTTATCTTCCTCACAGCTCCTGTTACCCATATGCTAATTAGAACTTTACAATACTGCCTGAGAGTTTTCTCTCTGAACCTAAATCACTGCATTATTAGTTCGAGGCCAACCCTGACCAGAGTATGACCAGCTTACACACACACGCACACCTCCTTCAGCTTTTTTCCCTTCTACAGGGGTCGCCACAGTGAGTTAACTCTCATGCTAGATTTGTTTTACGTCGGATGCCCTTCCTGATACATGTCCAAAGACATCAGCTGCCGTTTACACTGTATAAAAATTCCATGATGAATGGGCCAACAGAAATGCTTCTGGAGTGAATTCTGGGTCCATTGACTTGCATTAAAAGTACAGACTGTTTTTGTTCTCTCCTGTTAAGCTGTGAGATAAAGAGAGAAAGGGACTCAAACTTTTAAACCACTGGCTTCCTGATGAACTCACTGCTGGCTGCCTCTAAATCGTTACCTTTCCCTAAACCTCAAAGCAAAACAGAATCCCTCAAATGTAAATGGTGTGTGGTTTGAATGACTCACAGCGCTGGCCGACACAGGCAGCTGTCCTGCAAAGCCAGTGGCCTCTGGGTGTGTTCCCATGCAAATCAGCTCTGAGATCAGAGATCACACCCCCGACCATGAAACGATGCCAAGCTTGATGCAAACCACTGTTTATACTACACCCTAGTAGCAATACGGGCAAATTCATTACACCTTATACACACAGCTCCTGTACGTCCTGCTGCACCGCAACGTACAGACGCACACAGGGGTTATCAGACTGTGCCACAAACAGTGGCAGAACTCAACACTTAATAAACCCATCTCAAAGACAGACACGACACAGGACAGTAAAACCTCCACTGTAAAACTCTCAGCAGTAAAACCTAATGGGTATTCATTCACTCTCACACACACACACACACACACACACACACACACACACACACACACACACACACACACACACACACACACACACACACACACACACAGCACTACAGAGTATTCCGCTGCTACTTGTGAATGAGAACATGTTTTATACAGACTCTCAGGCTCATCCTAGTGACTCAGTTACCATAAAACCCAACTGCGTCTGGATCACACATCCGGCAAATTCCAAAAAGATGCTAAACCATTTACAGTTTGATTTCTTTTAAAGGCCACAAATAAAAAAAGCTGTCACTTTATATTGTGTGCCTAGAGCACAGCAGCATGGTGACGTGCCCCCCTGCTGTGTATTAATGCACAGCATCAATCAATTCATAAAAAAAAACAAATAATAAAGAAGCAAATGGCACAAAAGCATGGGCTGTAGTGGCATGTTACTGTTACGAAGTATAAAACAAAAAATATATAATATATTTAAAATACATACATATTTTGTGATGTGACCGTTTAGATCAATGTTCAAAAATTAGCTTTATGCTGATTTGTGCTCAGAAGTAACAGAAGTGTAAAGTCTCGCTTTAGCATCGTGCAAACTGCATGCCTACAATATCACACTCTTTAAACTAAGCAAAGCTGATATACACAGACATCACTTTCCCATCTACACATGCCTCATAAGTCAGACTGAGTGGCAAAACAATCTGCAACAAGGCTGCACTTATTAGAAGTGCAATTAGAAATGAAACAAGTGATTAATTTAATTTAAAGGCTTAAATTAAAGGCAACAGATTACAAATTTACAAAGTATACAACAGAACAGAAAATAGCTTTATTGTCCTGCCAAAGCAGAAAACTTTGTTTTCAACACAATTCAACACGACACAGACAAAATTCAGAAAACAGAAATACATAAAACATAAAACATAAAACATGTAGAGGCCTTGATACAAACTGCAAAGTGCAAGTTGATCCATGATTATGAACTTTTATGTTTCTACATTCCATGTACAACTTCCAAATCTACAAAGTTATCTAGCTAGCTATCGAAGACCCCCTTAAAAGGAGCACTAGGGTTGATTTGGTGAACTAACAGGGTCTTACCATCCTCCTTTAGTTTGTAGAACACAAAGCTCATCATGATGGATATTTTTTCAAACACATGCAAACAAAAACTTTACAGTTACAGCATATACACTACCAGTCAAAACTTTTAGTACACTACCAGTCAAAACATTAAAAACAGTTCTAAAACGTTCAACTGGTAGTGTATCAAAAACGTTCGACTGCTAGTGTACTAAAACATTTGGCTGGTAGTGTATCAAAAACGTTCGACTGCTAGTGTACTAAAACGTTTGGCTGGTAGTGTACTAAAACGTTTGATTGGTAGTGTACTAAAACGTTTGGCTGGTGGTGTACTAAAACGTTCGGCTGGTAGTGTATATAAAACGTTTGGCTGGTAGTGTACTAAAACGTTTGACTGGTAGTGTACTAAAACGTTTAACTGGTAGTGTACTAAAACGTTCGGCTGGTAGTGTACCAAAACGTTTAACTGGTAGTGTACCAAAACGTTTAACTGGTAGTGTACCAAAACGTTTAACTGGTAGTGTACCAAAACGTTTAACTGGTAGTGTACCAAAACGTTTAACTGGTAGTGTACTAAAACGTTTAACTGGTAGTGTACCAAAACGTTTAACTGGTAGTGTACTAAAACGTTTAACTGGTAGTGTACCAAAACGTTTAACTGGTAGTGTACTAAAACGTTTAACTGGTAGTGTTCTAAATCGTTTAACTGGTAGTGTATCTAAAACATTCGACTGGTAGTGTACTAAAACCTTTAACTGGTAGTGTACTAAAACGTTTAACTGGTAGTGTACTAAAACGTTTAACTGGTAGTGTACTAAAACGTTTGACTGGTAGTGTACCAAAACGTTTAACTGGTAGTGTACTAAAACGTTTAACTGGTAGTGTACTAAAACGTTTGACTGGTAGTGTATCTAAAACGTTTGACTGGTAGTGTACTAAAACGTTTAACTGGTAGTGTACTAAAACGTTTAACTGGTAGTGTACTAAAACGTTTGACTGGTAGTGTACTAAAACGTTTAACTGGTAGTGTACTAAAACGTTTAACTGGTAGTGTACTAAAACGTTTAACTGGTAGTGTACTAAAACGTTTGACTGGTAGTGTAGATACAGAAATTAAAGAAGTATTTAAAGGACAAGAATTCAATGCAGTATATAATTTACGGGAGGATTTTTTAAAATTGCAGCAATGCAAATCCAGCTGGGACCACCTTCTTATTTACAAGCTTCTGATTCTAATTTTTCCCTTTCCACCTTAAATGGTGCAGCAGATATATTATGACCTGAGGCACCTCCGTGTAATTGCTGCACCTTTTAAGGTGGAATGAGGAAATTTGAATAAGGAGCTGCTTTTCTTTGTTTAGCAGTCTGTAAAAAAAAACAGCTCGCTGAGTGTTCTGGTACAGTTACCCGCAGAGTCTCCAATATGAGACGTTCCTGTATGTTCAATGCATTTACACTGAACACTAACGCTGACATCCAGTTCTTTCTGCCTCTCAGTGGGCGCAACCACAGTGACTCCCACCAAATTGCTACATCATGTACATACTTGTTATACACTGCGTAAAGGGTTTTGTGGGTAACAAGTGGCAACAAGTAAATGAACTAGTGTTATTCAACCTATACACAGACTCTGAATGAACAATGATTTGGGTCGAAATGAGTTAAAACTAGCTCTTGTTACCACATGCAGTCATTTTACTCATGAGACACTTTTTACAGGGTAGATTTTTGTAACTGGTGTTTGACACTGTAGGACTGTTGTGTATAAAAATGCAAATCTAAAAGATATGGGTTTCTGTGATAAACTCAGCAGAAGAGCAGCTATGACAGAACATATTAAATTACCTCATACCTGCAGCACCAGAGAGATATCATTACATTCCTGATACAAACCCAATAAGTGTTTCTCTGTGCTGGGAATGAACCATGCTTTTCTCCCATACAGAAGACGAGTGACTTACAAACCACAAACTACCAGCCTTACAGGACATCTATCAGTCTTCTTACCTTAACCTGCCTATACAAAATGTTCTACTGAGTTTCTACATACTTCCATTTCCTCCTGTATATTTTGTGTATTTTGTTTTGTATATTTCTTTATGTTATTATATTTCAGTTATTTTGTAGATGTACATATATTCTATTTTATTTTTCTTTAGTTTATGTATTGTTATGTTTGCACTGTTTTTATTACATATATGTGTCACGACTAAAGTGCCCTTGAGTAAGGCACCTAACCCCTGACTGCTCCCCGGGTGCTGTGATTGGGCTGCCCACCGCTCTGGGAAAGTGTGCCCACTGCCCCCTATAATATAATATATTATATTATATTATATTATATTATATTATATTATATTATATTATATTATATTTTACACACATATATACACATATATATATATATATATATATATATATATATACACACACACACACACACACATACATACATACCTACACATATATATATATATATATATATATTATATATGCTCTGCTGTACAGTCATTTTTTTTTAAGTAAATCTTTTTATTGTTTTGCTTTGAACAACACTGGGGAGCAGAATAATTATTTTGTAAGTAAATTTAAGTTTCATTGCTCAGGTTCACACAGTATAAGATGCACACATACATCTCACAAAAATAAAAAAAAATAAATAAATAAATATATACACATACATATATACACATAAGCATAAATATATACATTAGGGCTGGGCAACATGGGGGGAAAAATCTTATCACGAATTTTTTTTTTCATATCAGTTGATATCGATATAGATCACAATATAAATCAAATCACTATTGCCTTTTTACTTTAAGTGAGAAGTGAAGATATCAAATTAAAAAAATTGTTAAATAGTTTATCCTGATTTTTTTATAGAACATTAAACAACTGCATATTGTATAATTAAACACACACACACACACACACATATGGACACACACATATACATATATATATATATATCACACAGAAACACAACAATGAGGTGCTCTGTCAGCTCTGCACAGAGGAGATGATCACAACAGTACGACTTCTATATCCGAGCACTTGAAGCTCAAACATCCTGTAGCGCTTTGTCAACACAGCAGCAGGACAGCACCTGTTTACTTGTTGTTCTTATCTTAGCAGATTATTTTAAGACTTTCAGTAGTAGTTAACATTTTCTGTCGTCATTTTCTCTCGCCTGTGACGCCTGCAGCAACCAAACGACTAGCACCTGAGCTGCCGCGACTCCTTCACTCTGCGTTGTGTGCTTCACCCAAACATGAAATGGTTGGAACTCTAGTTCAGCCACCTGATTGGTTTGGGGCGGCACTATTCTCATTCTCATTGGCTGTTCGTGTTGTCTCTCAAAACATTGAGGGAACTTAATTCTATCGACCTTCTATCGACTACGTCATGGTTCGAGGAAACGTTATTTCGCGATAATTATCGTTAATGTTTAATCGCCCAGCCCTAATACACATACATACATACCTGCTCACATAAAATAAATAAAAGCATAAAAATAAACATATACATGTACATACACTACCCTTAGTACCCAGCATCCAACATTGTATTAGTCTTTTGTGCTTATGCAACTTAACCAGAAAAAGCAGAACCAACAACAGACACTTTCACCTCCAGCACATGTTGCCCATAAACCGCTGCTGAGTTTGAGACACTGATGGAATATCCTGCTGACCTCATTCCTAATAACACTTCTTCCTGTACTCTGTTTTTGTGTTCAAGTTGTGCAGACAAGCCAAGCCTATGCAGTACTACATGGAGGGAAAATGTGTGTGTGTGTCTGTTTTCGCTAGTCGCTAGTGGTGGTGTGTGTGACCGTCCAAGCATGCACTTGCAGTCAAATCATAGTTTAGAATTCTACCAGTCACCCGTGGTGTTCTCATCAGCAGAGAGAGGGAAAGAAAAAGAGAGAGAGAGAGAAAGAGAAAGAGAGAGAGAGAGAGATTGAGAGATTTCCATGACGTCATTCTGATGAGGCCTGGCAAGAGCTTACAGGCCTTCCCCGATTTCTCTGAACACACAGACACACACACACACACACACATAAGACAAGAATCACTCGCAGGCTGTTCCTGCTAACCTCAGACAGCTTGTTCACTGCAATGTAGGGTGAAAATATATTCCATAGCAGTTGTGTTTCTCCAGTGAGCCAAAAAAAGCTACTTAAATACAAAGAAGCCCAAAGTGTTTTAAGAATAAATGTCTGGAACTGAATGAAACTCTATTGCAGTACATCATTCATTATGGCATGTTGTTCGGGTGGTGCATTGTACTTGACTTTACTTGAACTTCCGTCTGAAGCAGGCCTAACCACATTAGTATTCTTGTGGCGCTAGCGTATATGTTTCTACATAACACAGCATAATTTAAACGCTAAGGGCTGTGGACAAAGTTTTCCAGCAGACCACAAACTGCCTTGATGCCCGATATAAATATATATAAATACTGTTTCACTCTTTAACTTGCATGTCTGAACCACACATGCCATAAAGTGTCAAGAGGTTAAGTAATCTCCAAAAGACACATTCCTGACACTAAAAATGGCTAGAATCATTATATTGTCTGTACTTGTCAATTCTTCAGCTGTAATAATAATAATAATAATAATTTTTATTTATAGAGCATTTTTCATAGCAGTGGCTTTACAGATAGTTCAGTAATAAACATAAACTTATTAGCGAAGACAAAATTAAACTTCATAGGTACTACGAGGTCAAACTTTTAATCAAACGCAGAGTTAAATAGAGACATTATTTAGAGACATTATTCAGAGTTAAATAGAGACATTGGTTTATTAAAAGTGAGCACTGATCCTGACTGTCTAATGCAAATTGGAGCTCCACAGTTTAGAAGCAGATTAACTGAAAGAGTCTCTGCAGGTTTTCTGTATCTTACTGAAGGCATCTACAGAAGGTCAGTATCTGCAGATCTAAGATCTCGAGTTGGAACATAGAGAGCCATTCTGTGATGTAAGCTGGTTCTAGATTATTTAGAGCTTTATAGGCGAGTACGGAACTTTGAAGTCTATTCTAAAAGATACAGGGAGCCAGTGCAGCTCTTTTAAAACAGGACTGATATGAGCTTGGTTTCTTGCTTTGGTTAGGATCTGAGCTGCTGCATTCTGTATGAGTTGGACTGTTTTCTTAGGAACTCCAGTAAGAAGAGCATTACAAGTTTGCTTGTAGCAAAGGCTGAGTTTCTCTGTGTCACTCTGGAATAGAAAGGCCAAACATTGGTGAATATTTCTCAAATGATAAAAAGCTACTGTGTTTACATGCGGAATAAAACAGAGTCTACACACCCAAAAAACTGAGTCATAAAGCACCTGGATGTGATATAGAATCCAAAACTACATTTATTTAAAATGACGTTAAGGTTAGAATGCATTTATTCACCATTTGAAAGAGTTCTTTGATGCCTACACAGCAGGTATCTAAATTTGGTCAGACACAGCCCTATGATTTGGCCCTAGAATTAAATGAGCTCAGAAATAGGCCTGTCATAATCATGAAACTTTAGGTGACTGCAATTTAAATCATTGTGATGAACAATTTAATTGTCCATTGCATGCAACTATTAAAGTATAAGCCAGAAGTGGCCAAATGAACTGAATAGCTATTTTGATTTCTAGCTATGTTTGTAGAGTCAGAGTGGTACACTACAATACACTGTAGCTACAGCACTAATACACCAACATTACTCAGCACTGCCCTCTAAACTGGTCAGCAATGTCCTTATACATTTCTTTTATTTCAGTTTATATGCTCAGCAAACCCACATAAGCTTGTCTCAAAAATCTAACAAATATGAAAAGTATTGTAGTTTTAAGTAAATGCGATCATCCCAAGTTACAGTGATTAGATTAACGATTATTTAATTAATGTGACAGCCCTATTCATGAATAATCTGATTAGCTCTGCTCCAACTTGCTGGTCTACAGTTTACAGAAATGATCTCGCATAAACAACACAGCACATCAAAATAGACACAAGCAGGAAGCAAGCAGTTGCTCAACCTTAGTTACCTGGGGCTTGCTAGCAGCTAATGTTACCTATGATAATTACCTGCTTTCAATCTCGTTTCAAACATCAACACAAAGTAAATTAAAGTGATTAAAGTGCTTTGAAACTGTAGTCCATTGCGGTTATGTGAATTTTGGGAGGGTAAATATTAAGACACACACAACAGTGTAGGATTTTGTACATGCGGGATTTGTATTTATAGGACCGCATTCGAGGTTTTGGGTGTGTCAGTTCTACGCCAACATGCTAATTTAAATCCACCTTTAATAAATTTACATGGTTGGCGATTTCTCTGTGTGCCTTTTGCATGATATCAATTGGTGAGGTATAAGCTTCCACTTCTTAGCTACATTAGCCTCATAGCTCCACTACAAACAGCACACAGGATAGCACTAAGGTACAACTGGTATAAAAAGTGTCTGACAACCTACTTTAGATAGTGTGACATATATCAGTAAAACACTGAAGTGCAGTGGAAAAAGTCACTTGTTGCATGTTAACTTCAAAGCACTTGTTCTGAAAGGCCTTGCGTGGTGAAATATGTGGTAACATGTCATGCCGGTCTGACTAGCGCAGGATGATGCCAGCACGGCCAGAAGTTTTGCTACTGTCTCAGTTTTTTTCCAGGCAAGTAGTGAGCAGACAAGTTCAACCTGTTCGGTTCTCTTCAGTGATTTATGCTATATGCCTAAAAGCAGAAATACACATCATTATTTGAGCTGCTGGTTAAACTGTCAGGTATATATGCAGTTTAGCGAAGCCACCCCGTCATTCTCTTCCTAGCTTCCTAGCTGCTAAGCCATGGCTAAACTGCAGTACATTAAAACTACATTAAAAACACATTAACCCCCCACTTCTCGCCCCCCATCCACATACAAACCCACACAGTGCTGATGTTTGTACATAGGTCCCTACTGTATATCTTGTTTATACTTTTTGTATATTTCTGTACATTATTATATCTCATATATGTAGCATATAGCATATGATCACTGTTCAAAGACAAATATGTATGTCTATTGTTCTGGATTGTTATGTTACTAAATGGAAAACTTTCTGGCTCCATTGCCTTGCATTGAAAGTGAAAACAGTTTATGTCCTCTCCTGTAAAGTTGTGACATATATACACACACACACTTATACATACATACATACATACATACATACATACATACATACATACATACATACATACATACATACATACATACATACATACAAAGTGGGTCTGACATTGGGGGGGACACATTTGCTAATATAAAAGCCCACCTTATCCCCTAACTATTACCTATAAGCTGATTGCACTGTAGGTAAGGTAGTAAATCACTGTATGTATAGTGACGTAGAATATCATTTGTGGAATTACAGTAAACTGCAAATAAATAAATAAAATACAACATTATCTGTACTTCTGTTTATTATTAGATAAATCCAATTAATGGTCACTTTACAGACTAAACAAGATACTCCACATTACATGGTACTGCTGTCAGAAAACTTACATGCAATGTCTGAATTATATACATTTATAACCAAAAATAAGTATTTTTTTCTTTGTAGCATAATGCTGAAATGAAATGACAAGTACATGTATGTTAAGGTTTCCTGACTAGACAAGACTAACATTAATGTTAGGATGTGTCCCAAACAGCACCCTCTGGAACATTACATACTGCACTACTGACAGCACTTCTAACAATGGTGTCCTTTTATTTATATTTTATATTATGTTATTTATTTTATTTATTATATATTTTTTATGTATTTAGTGTAGCAGCAGTCTGCAGTTTGGGACGTGCCCAGAGAGTAATATAACTTTATGTTTCAGAATGCTTTCTGACTAAAGTTAGCTAACCCAAACCCTCCTAGTCTGTTTCCATAACAACACATTATATTAAACCCGTTTTTATTGCAGTATATATGGTCATCGTAGCTGTTCATTGCTCTCATCACTGACCTCACGTTTAAAGCTGGCGCAAGCTACCCGACACCGAGAGCTCGGCTCAATAAAGTTGCTGACTGCAGGATATTTCTGAACAGGCATCTCAACACAAGCCTTAACAAAGTGAAAGACCACCTAACAACCAGAGGCCATTGCTAACAACAAACAAAAACTGTTTCAGCATTTTCTGTGGTTTAATTTTTGGGTGGGACACATCTATCTGTTTCTGATATTGGGTGGAACACGTCCCCCCATCCCCCTGGTTCCTACGCCAATGCATACATATATACGTATACATACACACACACACACACACACACACACACACACATATATATATATATACACACGGCTTGATGGGTTGTGTGTGTGTGTGTGTGCGCGTGTTTGTTTGTAATTGACACTATATTGGGACGCTGAAATAAATCAAAGAAATTACAGGTGCTAACATTGTCTACACCAGCCAAACATCAAAAATCCTTCCCTCCATTGTTTTTCTCTTCATATTCTTTTTCTCTCCTTCTTTAAACGTCACCATGTGCCGTTTGCTCAGGAATGGCTAACCCAAACCCTCCTAGTCTGTTTCCATAACAACACATTATATTAAACCCGTTTTTATTGCAGTATATATGGTCATCGTAGCTGTTCATTGCTCTCATCACTGACCTCACGTTTAAAGCTGGCGCAAGCTACCCGACACCGAGAGCTCGCTCAATAAAGTTGCTGACTGCAGGATATTTCTGAACAGGCATCTCAACACAAGCCTTAACAAAGTGAAAGACCACCTAACAACCAGAGGCCATTGCTAACAACAAACAAAAACTGTTTCAGCATTTTCTGTGGTTTAATTTTTGGGTGGGACACATCTATCTGTTTCTGATATTGGGTGGAACACGTCCCCCCATCCCCCTGGTTCCTACGCCAATGCATACATATATACGTATACATACACACACACACACACACACACACACACATACATATATATATATATATATACACACGGCTTGATGGGTTGTGTGTGTGTGTGTGTGTGCGCGTGTTTGTTTGTAATTGACACTATATTGGGACGCTGAAATAAATCAAAGAAATTACAGGTGCTAACATTGTCTACACCAGCCAAACATCAAAAATCCTTCCCTCCATTGTTTTTCTCTTCATATTCTTTTTCTCTCCTTCTTTAAACGTCACCATGTGCCGTTTGCTCAGGAATGGCTGTAATTTCATGTCCTTTGAGACAAATAGCTTCAAAAGAAGATCAGATTTGAATACACGTGCACTTGCTAAGCAGCAGATGGCAGGCAGAAAGATAAGATGAGACGCATACTGCCTCTAATCTCTTAGCACAATTAAACAGCAGCTGCAATGAGTCCAAGAAAGTCTCTTCCTGTCTGTCTATCTCTCTCTTTCACTCACGTCGCAACCTCTGTGAAGCAGATCACTTGCACCTGGTCAGTGCTTTCCAAACCATAAATTACACCATGATAAAAAGTTCGCTTTACTTATTCGGTTCCATCCAGGTCAGGCTTTCCACACAGCAAGTGCACATCTCTGGAGTTCAGCAGTACAGCTGCCTGTTCAGTTCACACTATGCTAGCTAGCTGATATTCACAGAGAAGACTTGACCACAGGTACTTACTCTAAAGAGCCTGAGTCATATATTGGAAGTCAGAAAGGTAGAAGGTCAGTATAATATTTACTAAAGGAATTACAGGACTGCAGGACAGTATATGGGAAAAGGTCAAAAGACAGTAGCTGGAAGAGGGACGAGTAAACAGAGGGCATTGTATGCATCAAATTGACTTTGTTTTGTTATTTATTATTGAATAAAATGATGACTGACATCTTTAGTGTTGGACATCTATGTCATTTTTCTCTTTTAAATATATATTTTATTTACGGTTGCTGTCCAAAAATAAAATGTATCCCCAAAATGGCAATTTTACAGGACAGGCCAAAAACCAACTTTACTTTTAATGTAAGTCAATGGAACCAGAATTTTTTCAAAGTTGTTTCGGAGACTTTCTATTCATTCATTTGTTATGAAATTGTTATACACTGTGAGCAGCAGCTGCTGCATTCCACTGACGCAGAAAAATAAAAATTGACAATATAATGGAGAAGCATGTTTTTTGGACAGCAACAATGTGATATATATTATATAAATTTGTCATTTGAATAACGAGAAGAAAAGCAACATTTAAAACTAAAAGAAAGGCATTGTTAGAAGGACTTAAAATGATGAGACACACACACAGTCCCACCTACACTCTGTTTGCTCAGCAGCCGGTGTCCTACCTGACTGTGTACTCTCACAAGTACGTATGTGCTCATTTCTTAACTTCTCTCAGAATGTCGGCAGGTGCTACAGCACAAGTTCACTAGGGCTTCCTTCTGACGGTCAAAATCAGTTCTAAGCATAAAAATGAAAGTTTGCAAAGAATGAAAACAAATTTGCTCCTGTGTTTGAAATGTAAATAGTGTGGGAACTGAGGTTACCGGCTGTAAAACTGCGGTCTTTCATAATATGCAAATACATTGTTTTGCTGAAATCACCCAGATCTTTATTGAACTAGGCATTAAGTAAGAAGAGCTGTCACCAAAAAAAATAACACACACGTACACAGACTATTCTAGAATTAAGTATTAATGAAATAATATGCAAAACGGCACAGAATTTCTCTTGTTATTGAAAAAAAAAAAAGAAAAAATGAAATGAAAAAAAATATATTTTTTTTATATATTTCATTTATATATATATATATTTCAATAGAACCAGAATTTTTTCAAGGTGGTTTTGTGTTTTGGAGCAGTTCTATTTGTTCATTTGTTACAGAATTGTTATACATGCTGCGTTCCACTGATATATTAAAAATAAAAATTGACAGCAACAATATGATATATAAATATATAAATTTATCATTTGAACAACTAGAAGAAAAGCAAACATTTAAAACTAAAAGAAAGGCATTGTTAGAAGGACCTAAATGATGAGACACACAGTACCACCTACACTATATAAATATATAATTAAAAAAAATAATAATAATAAATATATATTTATATTTTTTTTTTTGCCATACATAAACATATACTACACATATTAATATTGTTAAAATTAACATACAAAGATAATATTTAATGCTATTTTCTTAATCAGAAAAACAGGCCTGTAGTCTAGAGCCCTAACTTATATATGTTTTATAATCAGCATTTAACATGTGGCCACATGGTGGCACTGAACAGTTTCCTGCTGTGGCCACTAATTGCTTTTAAACTCTTGTCAGTGGGGTGGTACCCCTCTTGTTGCTGGGGCTCAGTACCTTCATCATGGTACCATATGCCACTGTATTTATACAGTACAAGTATGTGCTCTGCCCTGCTGAACCTTCATGTTGGACATTAAAACCACTGATGTACCTTTGAGTGAATATTTACATTGTTTGCAACTTAATGGACGAGCCCATACATGTACTGTACTTTCTGTTTTCACTAAGGCTTTACAACATTAACACACATAGAATTAACTGACAAGGTTACTGACCATCATCTTAATGCGAGAATAATATCACTGCTCAGTCTGATGACAACATTTCTGCTCATGTTTTTTAAGAGACACTGTCTAATCTAGCTGTGGAGATCCATTAGAAAACGGGTGTGCCGCCACTCAGCTGACAATATTTCAGCTAATGTGTTAGCCTGTATGCAGCTAATGCACTTCGTGGCAGTTGGTGTTGTGCTACCGGGAAGGGGTCAAAGAGGGGAGGAGACATGAAGCAGGCTACAGTGCTCTCAGAGTGAAGACTCACTTTTCCTCACACCCTGCTGGAGGTGCTGCCCTGCTCTGGGTAACGTCCTGCTGCACTGCTCCCTTAACCTCACACACATGTCAAAAGATACACACACATGTATATACACATCTGCACACACAGACACACGTATGTTCGTCTTACTATATTTGTGAGGTCATCCATAGGTTATTATTAATCTTTGTATGACTGTAGCAAAATAATCCAACACCTACATCTAAACAAAACCATGACCCCAGTATACAAAATACTACCTTTCTGCTCTATCAGTGTAATGAGCTCCACCGAGGACCAGCAAAATGTCCTTACATCATCAAAAACTTTATACTATCTTGTACTTGTGAGGTCCTCACAAATATACCACTACAAGAAAACACATACACTGACTGACACACACACTGACACACACACACACATTCTCTCTCTATCTCTCTCTCTCTCTCTCTCTCTCTCAATAAACCACCATATATGTTCCATAAAAGCTCCTGCTCGGACATCAAGATCATCAAAGCTCCTTTATTTTACTTTTTTTTTTTTCTTTATTATAATCAGGCCGTCCTGCCGTATTCACACTCACACACACACATACATATTTCTCTTTTGCAACCAACTTCCCCCAGCAGCCAGTGGAAAAAGTTGTGGTTTCTCAGACGCTTGCTACCAGATCAAAGGTAAGATACACGCTATGTGTGTGCGTGTATGTGTGTGAGTGTGTGCGTGTATGTGTGTGTGAGTGTATGTATAACACGATATGCAACCAGCACTTGTGTCTGAACAAAGAATCTGAAACAGATCTTTCTGTAAGATTAGGCATTATGCACACGTATACCTAACAAACTGCTGCTACACAAGGAAGTTCTGACCCAAACAGCAATTCCTGACCACCCCCCCACCCTGAAAAATATCTCCCCTCTCTTCTACGCCGTCAAGCCACTTCTCTCAGCCAGTAAAGACCACCTGGAGAAGACAGCGGTGATGTCATGAGAGCCAGCGGTGGAAACTTGCATCACAGCCAAGGAGAAACTTTAACTTCGCAGGGATCAGCTCAGGCTACTGGGCAGTAACTCAGGGCTCCTTCCATTGCTGTATTCACTGGCTTTATTCCTACAGGTGCCTTATAAGGCATTGGGATCAGCAGGACATGCGCTTACCTGATAGAACTCCCGTAGCCATGACTTCTGCAGGTTCGTTGGCTGGAAAGAGAAAAGAAAAAGAAAACAGTGAGACTTTTTTTTTTCTTTTTAAATAAAACAGCACCACAAAAAAATAAACACAGTCACTCGGACAGTAGTTCAAGAAGCGCAACTGTGCTGGATATCTCCTTTAATCATTTAAGTCCTAATTTTTGTATGTATATATACACACGCCGTGTAAATACTGTTGCTGTCCCATGAAATTTTGTGATTCTTTTCTACATAATTTGAACTCAGTTCTTCTTCACATTTCTAAACATTACATATCTTTATGATTGGACCACAAAATGTGCTCTAAAACTGCTTCGAGAAAATATCTTTCCATTAACTTACATGGAAAGTAAGGAGTTCCTTTGTCCTCTGCTGTGAAGCATTCATTTTGGAGATAATTATTTTTCTTTGGACGGCAACATGTTATATATTTATATTATATATGTTACATGACGTTCAATTCAATTCCAACAATAATCACCATAAAAAAAACACTGCTTAAAGAATGCAACGCCAGGCGTCGACCAGAGGGGCATAAAACTCCCCCAGCATCCGGCTGAGGATGAGTGAGACCACATATTTTGATGAAGAACCATAAGATACTGTAACGCCATGAACCACAACTTATCATCCAACATCAGTACCTGAGCTCATTAATGCTTTTGGGGCTGAACACCACCAAATTCTCACAGCAAACGTTCCAACGCCTAGTGTAAAGCTCTCCCAGACCAGAGGCTGTTACTGCAGCAAAGGGGTGTCAAACTTATTTTCAACACCCTTCATTTCAGAAGCAACACTGGCTGAGCTGACGTCTCCTTTAGATATGAATATACACTACTGCACAAAAAGGCACCTAAGCTGATTGTCTAAGAGCTATTATCTTAGCTGTAAGTATATTTTTACCAGTATGAACACCAGATATGATTAGAACAGATGTAAATAATCATACATACAATACAAAGTAACATGAATATCTTATTGTGAGAGAAGTAGATCATATCTTGAGCTCCAGTCTGAAGAACTAAGTGTAGTTCCAGATTTCTCCTGGACGCCCCAGACATTGTATGAATGTGTTCAGTTCCTTCAGCAGCAATCTTGATTTAGCTTAATGAAGTACTGAGCAGTCAAAGCAGGTATTAGATGAGAACTGTAAATAATACTGGGTTGTTTCCACAAGAAGAAGCTTGGAAAGGTTTAAATAAACACACTGACATATGTAAAACCACTACTTACTGAATTATTACTATTTGAATACTGAAAAATAGTGTTTAGTAGTTTAATAGTATAATAATGTCCCCAAGTGCCTAAAACTTTTACACAGTCTTGCAAGGTCAGTGCTTCCTCAGAGTGGAGACTAAACACACAAAAGGATGTGTGTGGATCTGTGTGCACACACCTGTATGTGTGTGTGTGTGTGTATGTATTAGAGTAAGCATATGAAGTGAATCTCTGACATCATTAAAAAAAGATTCAATATCAAATTAAATGTAATAAATATATTGCAATTATGCATCAAACTGTTAAACAGAGAAGTGAGCTTTCTGTAAAGTTTGCTAAATTCAGCAAAACATGTAGTATATGGAAAGTGTATACACCTGTATGACTCCAATGTGTTGAGTATCTCACCCCACAGTAAAGAAACAGCAGGTTTGATTTCAGTGATGCTGATCAAGCTGTAATCTATGGATATCGTCCCATGTCATCAGCCACTCTTTTATTTTCTGATTAGTTAATACGTCCTCAAATGTCTCTTTACTTGCTTGGTCTTCTTTGTAAGTCACAAGACACCAGAAGCAGCAGAAACTAAACATGGCGACACATGAACGTCCTGCATGTCTACATATATACTACCGCTTAAAGGTTGGGATCACAGTGAAATGTTCTTGTATTTAATGGAGTATCTTCCTTCCTTAACACAACAATGGACTGACGGGTCTCTAAAGAAAGTTGTTTCTTTCTGGACATTTTGAGTCGGTCAGCAAGCCATCAAATGCTGATGCTTCAGATACTAAACTAACCTAGAATGTTGTTCTCCCTTTTATACTCACTTATTAGTAGAATGTTTTTCAGTTGGTCATCACAATTGAGCAAGAGTGTCCTAACAACCAATTAGTCCAATAACATCCTTAACTTGGTGGCCTAACCAGGAGATTTAGACAGAGGACTGAGAATTACTGATAATAGGACTATATGCAAAATAAGCCTCTATACAAAAATATGCTTTAATACAAACATTTTTATTCTTTAAAAATCATCTGATACACTTAAATGTTTGTGAATTGCATGAAAATTGCATGAAATTAACTTCTAAAGTGATCCTAAACTTTTGAGCGGTAGTGTATATAGTTTCCTACTACCTCTGATCTTATGGTTGTAATATTAAAGGTCAGACGTAGATAAAATATATTAAAAAAAAGATTCAATATCTCCCGTTTCAAGATTCCTGAGTAAGTAAAACTCCTACAGGCAGAAAACTCAAGACCTGTTCTCATAGCAACCAACTCAAAAACATAAACTCATGTACGGAGCGGCGGTGGCGGTGGCGGCAGCAGCAGCGGTCCCGTGCAGCTCAGGCGAACCTATAAATAGCACAAAAGCCGTCGCTTTACTCAGTGCAAGACTCTGGCCTGATCCAGTAAACTATTTCCAGGAGCGAGGGAAAAGTAGACGCTGAGCAGTAAATATGGGGAAAGAAGGATAGAGCAGCAGAAAATAAGACAACACTATTCCCGCGGGTGCCCGTGCAAGTCCTTGATACACTCTCTCTCTCACACATTCACACACCCTGCCGAGTGCACAGGGCTATATAAGGACATGAGCACTGAACCTTGTTATTAGGGAGGGAGAGAGAAAGAGAGAACGAGAGAGAGTTAAAACCGGGTATACACTAAATATGGAGCGCAGCTTCAGAAAGAGCGGAGACAGAAACGGCCCCGATGTTCCACCTGCGCCTTCGTTGTGTTCCGTCATGTGGGACGGAGCGTGAGAATGCTGTTGCGGCTTTCTTTTTCCAAAAATCACGGAGAGAACAAGCCTTCATCCCACATCTGAAGCTTTCCAAAGACCCAGCTCTCCACCAATAAAAGGAAGCTCTTCATAGCTGCTGTAAGAAAAGCTTGTCTCTCTAAAACAATGAGTTTACGATATTCTCATCATCCACTAAAAAAAAAACTCATTTGTCTGCTTCTAATGAAATGTACACACAACAGGCTGCTGGCCTTCTGAACCAGTATGAAAGGGGGAGCCCACAGTGTGGACAGTGTGGATATATAGCCCACAGTGTGGACAACTTAAATATACACACAATGAAAATATCTGTTTGTAATAGCACTTAATCCACACAGTTTAAACTATTACATCGTTCATATGTAACACCTGTCCTGAAGAATAAGTGGGGTACCAAAGTGTCTCTGTTTTGCTGTAATGTAATACTGAGCTTGGCACATATACTCATTGCTTTTGGTCATGCAGTAAGTTACAGAGTTACTGGTCTGGTGTTGTCAAAGAACTGTGTGCAATTTTTGGTGTGCCAGTAGAACAGGACCCAATGTGTCTCCTTTTTGGTTTCTCTGACTGTCACATTTTAAATCCTGATCATAAGAGACTCTTCAACTTGCTGCTCCATCCTGTAAGTCATGGCATAATCTTATTAAGGAGTGTATCCCCAATAAAAAAATTTCATGTATGCTCCACTCTTTGGTAGACAACTTTTATAAAGTTTGGGACCCCTACTTATACCATATAGGCTCTATGCTGCCATCCTCCTTAATACAGATATCTAATTTTTTACAATTATATGTGTATGTATCCTTGATTCCTTTCTCTTTTTTTTTTTTTCTGTCATTGTGTAATTGCCTAGTTATGTCATATCCTGAAACGGTTTGTTTTTGTTTGTGTTGTATACTGAAAATGCTATAGAAATACACATAAAGTACTTAGTAAAGCAAAAAGAATGTAATCTAGCACAGTGCTGATGTAATGTCCCGAGATCGCGTTACAACAGTGAAAGAAACTGCTTCTCTCAGGCCAATACACAGCTTTTAATACCATCAGAAATGTAGCTACACAAGATGTGTGTGTGTGTGTGTGTGTGTGTGTGTGGTGTGGTGTGTGTGTGGTGTGTGTGTGTGTGTGTGTGTGTGTGTGTTATATATATATATATATATATATATATATATATATATATATATATATATATATATATCTCAACCAACACAACACCCACTAAAATATCAACCAACACAACACCCACACAAAGACCACATAAAGGGGTTGTAAGGGTTTTATATTAGGGCTTCTAGAGTGCAGGGCTATATTGCTCCTTTAATGACATCAACACATTCATCTCCAACAGTCTTCATTGTAATCCTGTTTTGTAATGTTTTGTATTGTATAAGTTGTATTTAGTCTTAGTCATACGCTTACCTGCCCGAACACTACAGATAAAAATGAGCTTAGTAGCTAAATCTGCCTTGTCTCTTAAGATTAGTGTGTTTTGTGAATTATCCCTGACAAAATAAATATAAACTAAAATAATTCCTTCTTTAAAACACCTGAAACTGCATACAACTTACTCACACTGATATTTTTACACCAAAGCTTCTCAGTCACATTCCAAGATTTCTGCCTGAGGCCCAAAGAGTGACCAAACCACCATCTGTCTGCATTAGCCACTGTGTCTGTTTGACAGCTGCATTATTGATTCAAGTGGGCCATTAACCAGAAGAAGACAACTCACAGCAAACAAAACATGCTCGCATCCCATATGCAGTAGGCTACATGACATGGTTGCTTATCAGCGCAAATAATGAAAATGCAGATTTCTTTATTTAGGCAAGAACTTCAAATTCATCAGCTCAGCACCAAGATACCAACACAACACCCACACAAACACACTGGGTGTCCAATTTAGCAAATAAAAACAGAGTGGACGAAACAGATAACACAGAACATAATCTTGATTGCACCACACTGATTTATTTAGATACTGTAGGTAATGCTAAGAATGATCTATACGAAGCCCAAACCAGTAGAGTTGTAAGAACGAATATCATGATGCACAAATGTGCATGTGTAAGCGTTATGGAGAACTGACATTCAAATAATGATATAATCGAATGTACTGTGTGAGCATCTATGTTTGTAAACATATGGCACCCGAACCAGCTTGTTTATTAGAAAGCTGTGCGATAACGTGGACACAGTCATTATTATTTTTCATTTAACGTTTGTTCATAACGATATCAAATTGTGAACCCAGTATTAAGTATCGAATCAAATCATTGGGTGTGTCTCAAAAACTAGTGAGCTGCCTACATAGACAGCATTTTACATCACAGTATGCGCTCCCAACATGTAGGCTGTCCCAATTCTTAGAGTGTGACTGAAATCACACCCTAGTTACCGGTTAGTGCTCTATTCAGGGTGTTGGCCGTTTTGTAGTGTTGTCCGAATTCTCAGTGGACAGTTAGATTCCCTAGATAGTTCACTACATTCTTATCCATAATACACCGTAAAACTAGTGGACAACCAATATACACTACTTATAGGTTGACGCCCCACAATGCATAGCGGTTTCTTTGGAAAGTTAGTCATCCAAATTCTCTCTACCGTCTCCCTTACTGCTCCCCTATATAGTGTTCTACTTAGAGCAGCCTATGTAGTGACCAGGGAACGAGTTAACAAGTGGACCACTTCAGACACACCCTTGGATAGCTTAAACATACTGTCTACTGAGGAACCTTATTTTGCCCTGATTTTAAGGAAGCATTGAAAATGTCCTCAGCCGTTAAGGCAATCCCATGAAGCGACCCAGACAGAACTTTTTCCCAACATGGCGGACAAAAGTGGAGCTACTAGAGGAGAGGTCATCTTCAAATGTAGGTTATTTCGACTCTATTTGGTGTTTTAATGTGTTTCTTGTCATACAACCATACGAAACAGTATTTTATTTCCAACTTTGTAACAAGTTGTTGATCATTTTGCAGTTTTATACTCGAGCCATTAGCATTTATGCGAGCAGATTTTTAAGCCTTGGGCTATTGTTTTGGATAGCCGGCTGGTAGCTTAGCAACTAGCTAAAACACTGGTTGCATGCAGTTGGCGGGAACAAGCTGTGACGCAGCTGCTCTCTAACTAGAGCGTCTCAGTAATCTGTTTTATGGGGAGAGATGACAGACAGAACACTGCTACTTAATAGGGCTGTGTATTGGTAAGAACCTGCCGATACAATACGTATCGTGATACAGCGGTCACGATTCAATATATCACGATATATTGCGACACTGCAAACACAGTGATATATTGTGATTTCTCAAATCCTACTATTAAAACTCACCACAATATAAACAGGTTTGTCAACGCTTACAATAGCATTGCACACTTGTGCTGCTTGTTAATGTTGGAGTGGAGCTGAAAATGGATTACAACACTGCCATCTACTGGTCAGAGGTTTAAACACAACACACACAATGATTCACTGTCTGCCAGGAATCTGTGTATCGATACTGTGTTTTTCAGAATCGATACAGTATCACTAAACATAATATCCCGATATTCAATATTTTTGATATTTTCTTACACCCCTACAACTTAAACAGCTGCCTACCAAGACAGTGTCTACTTAGACAGCTCACTAGGTTTTGAGACACACCCATAGGCCAAGTGTTACAACCCTACAAACGAGTATTCATCATGACTCAGAATATCTGATAAAGTTTCATAATGCTAACTGTTGCGGAGATCTCAGCGAAACTTCAATCCAGGATATACAGTACTGTGCAAAGGTTTTAGGCACTTGGGGACATTAGTATATATGAAGGACAGAGGAATTTGACCTCCACGTTTAACCCCATCCATGCAGTGAAACACCCACTAGTGCATACAAGCACACTTGGGGGTAAGGTGTCTTGCACAAGGGCACTTCAGTTGTGTCCTGTTGGTTCAGAGGCTTGAACCACCAACCTTCCATTCATAAGGCTGACACACATGAATACTGTTATAATGATTCACTACCTTTCTATCTCTTGTGGTTTCTCTCATGCACAGGTGTCAAAGAGGGCCACCAGACAAGCCGCGAGCGTGCTGTGGTTTAAGATTCGAGCCATATCGTACTCCAAAACCTGGATCTTCAAGAAAACAGTGAGGACAGTATCAGTGTTGCACACTTTAAACCAGTAACCTACACAGAGAGTGCTATATTACTGAATTTCTAGAAAGTGTGAGCTATTCGTGTTAAGGAACAGTGACCTTCATTCGATGTGTAAATTGTTTGTGGGGTCACTCTTCTCTTTAATTGGTGAAGCTCCAGAGAGAGAAAGTAGGCCTCGCTTCCTCCGGAGTACCCTCCAAAATTAGGGCTGCACCTTCACTCCTAGGGCGAGTTAATTTGCAGCTAATTAGAGATGGGGCTCCACTGATGACAGGTTAAAAATACCCCCGCATCTCAGTGAGGTCTTCCTCAATTTCTCTATAAACTCCCCACACTGTCTTCCTCCTGCTATCTGGCCCAGATTTTACACAGAGCGCAGGGAATTCAAGATTGAACTCAATTCTGAATTCACTTCAGCTCAAACATCTCAGAAGACAGTGGTAAGAGTGTCTTCAGGTTCTACTCCGGAGGGACTGGCACTCGAATATAGCCATACAGTCAACAAAATTTGCATCCAGCAAACAAATTTATCACCTTTAACAGTGCATTTATACACAGACACGAAAAACCGAGCCAGTCTTGATCCTTCAAGCTGAGACGCGTACTTCTTTTAGGTAAATATCGGACTTGATTTTGTGCATTCACTGCAAAACAATGTCTAAATTTGCTTCACGCAAACTCTTAGGATTCAGAATTGCCAAATGGGAGCAGCCTGTGACTGTAAACCTACATATCTAGTATTCCCCAATTTATCAATTGCAAAAATTAATTATGAAAAAATTATTTGTTCTAATAGCTTTTCTGTTTAAAGGTAACAGGGCCGCTCGCAGGGCTGCAGCATACAGACAAATTACCAGTACTGTGCAAACATTCATTTCCAGTCAAAATAGCCATCAGGTTATGTCAGTGCTATTGTCAGAAACAATGCAAAAATATATTACATCATATTATAACATAATTAACATAAGTAGAAATAACAATATTACACCAACTAAGACTGGGTGCGACGCGTCAACCTAATCGACGTAATCGATTACAAAATGATGTCAATTAGCATAATGTGCGCCAATGCATCGCAAAGATGGCCACGCCTACTGAAAGCATGGATTCATCTGGAGCACAAGCTGCAGCAACAAACAATCACTCACGTGCATCTAACGTTGTAGTAGTGTTTCACACAGAAACACAACAGTGTGGTGCTCTGTCAGCTCTGCACAGTGGAGATGATCACAACAGTACAACTGCTATACACGAGACCTTGAAGCACAAACATCCCGTAGAGCTTCATCAGCACAGCAGCAGGACAGCACCGGTTTACCTGTTTATCTTATCTTAGCAGATTATTTTAAGATTATTAACACGTGTAGCATGTTTCTTTCAGTAGAGTCACTTGCAAAGTCACATTGCTAACCATTTCTTAATCATCCAGTGTAGAACCTAAGACTGTTCTCGATACTGCGGGAGCTTTAAAACACACGTAGCTGCTTCTCAAACGACTCTCTGTCCAAAATATACAGTCCACAAACTGTCCGGTTTCTTGTGTGTGAGGCGTGTAGGCTACGTGTCATCCGTGCCTCTAAAAGTCGAGTCAGAGCGTGGAGCTTTAGTCTTTAAGCATGCATTTTAGGTACCCTTTAATACATTAAGTCTAGGATGGTCATGTGTTTTCCTCGTGCTTCTATATATATATATATATATATCATCCATTGGTTACAAATCCTAACACACTCACATTAGAGTAGTCTAAAAAATTCATCATAAACCTGCAATCATTAAAAGTCATTAGATTAAAGGACTAATTGAAAAAAAGAATCGTTAGATTAAAAGATTAAATGTAATAAGGAACAGGAACCTCAAACAAGAATAAGTGACAAACCTGGAGTTGCAGAAAGGATTAAAATGAAGAAAGAACTGCCATGCAAGACCTGGTAGACCACCAAAGCTGTCACAGATGGACAGCACTTACAGCTTTTATGTCTGAGAGAGAAAAGTGAGCTCCAAGTGTTTCTGTCCTCATTCTACTGTAAGAAAACAACTCAACACAACAGGTCTGAAAAGATGTTTAAGCTGTCAAGATGTCATTACTCTAAAAAGAACATCTGAAGGTTTTATAGACTACTTGGATTTTGGTAAAGCATGAGAGAAGAAAAAAGAAATATATATACATATGCAATATTACACACACTATATATATATATATATATATATATATATATATATATATATATATATATATATATATATATTTTTTTTTTTTTTTTTTTTTTTTTTTTTTTTTTTTTGACCTCCCCTGTTAATTTGTAGCTACTTGTTTTGACCAGCTTTGATAAATTATATAATATATATTATATATATATATATATATATATATATATATATATATATATATATATATATATAGGACGGCTTTGCATATAACAGCCTTCTGTGCTTCTGTGATAACCGTATCAGTAGTGATTAACAAACATTTGATCATACAGCCATAGCCGCTTAGTGACCCAAGAAATGTAAATCAGTTCAGCCAACTTGGCATGAATCACCTGCTTAACTTAGACAGTGTGAAAAAACCCCAGCAAGGCCAGCTTGCACACGGGAGGGGTGCAGGCTCAGAATTAGCTTCACCAAGGCCTGCTGATCCCAGGACAGTGTTTGCATCTGCTCCTATGTGATTCCTTATAACTGGCCTGTGGCGGTAATGCAGTAACAGCATGCACATACTCCTCCCAGCACTTTTTGCAGTATTCAGAGTTTCTCATTTCTTATTATGGCTACATATTACAATCAGTGACTGGAAACCTGTTCATAGTGTATGCGGGATAAAGCAGAAGATAATGGCGAATGGATGGACTACAATCAGTAGTAGCTTTCTAAAGCAATCTGAGAGGTAGTGCTTTGTGGTCAGTCAGTACTGCCTGTCTTACTGCATAGATATTCACACTGGCCTGTCATTTACAGACATATCTAGTCTGTCATTATTTCATTGATGTTGTTTATATCCAGTGTGGCCGAACATGTGGCATGACATAAAAGGTAAGTCTGTCCATAACCATCACTTTGCTCAGAGTTTCCTTCCAAAGGTTCTCATTTGCAGCAGCATTCTTTTTTAGAAGTTGCTGTAAATGAAGATGTGGCAAATAAAGGAAATCATAAAGAAACAATCTATTTTAAATTAATAATATAGCACTTGTTTTAGACTCTGAAGCCAGTTTCAGCTTGTACAATAAATAAACAAGGCTCTATGAAACAAGCATCCCAGTAGCCTCGCAGCAAATCCTGACTATGATCCTGAGCCAGGAACCTTCCCGGCAATAAGCCACATGCTGTGTGGCAACTTTGAAAAAAACAAATCAAATGGTCAATTACTCTGCAGTCATTTCATAAACAAACACAAACAAAAATGTTTTCATTTCTCCTTTTTTTTTTCTTTAGCCACACTCAGCATCTGGTTTGATGCGAGAGGCTACTGTGTTATCAAAGTGGGGTTCCAGGTCAGCATTCCTGCTGACAGACAGACAAACACATATATATATATATATATATATATATATATATATATATATATAGGACCAGAGAGGTATAAACAAACAAAACAAACAAAAGCGTAGCTCTCCATCACTTTCCAACACTCACAGTACCCGCCCACTGTTGCCTGGACACCTGAGCACTGAGGCCACCCCGAAAGGCCCATGTGTAAATAGAGGAGGAATGTAAAAAAAAAAAAAGGATGAGAGAGGGAGAGACGGGGAGAGAACAGGAGAACGTGTAACGGGACAGTTACACAGTTACAGAGAAGGTAACTACCACACACACCATGCTGCTGGTCTGAGGAGGTATGAGGAGGTATGACGACCATAAAGATGGAGAGTCAGAAACACCTCCTCTCCCTTAGTATCTCTTAGTAAAGCATCTCTTAGAGTCCAGCTCCCTGGTCAGACACATCCACACCTTAACCTGACACAGCCTAGCAGCTAACCTGCAGTAGTTCCTACTGGGAAAGCTGAAAAGTCAAAGCTATCAGTTGTGCTAACAGTCGTGTTTAGTGTGAATCACATAAAATCCAAAAAATATACCATACAATGAATAAATTGTTAATGAACTAATTTATTAATATTGCACACATCTTGTCCAATTACACAAAATGTATTGTTTTTAGATAAATGTAAAAAAATAACCTCTTAAAGGAATAGAAAACCGTAAGATCTTCCTTTATTAGCATCACAACCTCAACAGCAGCACGTAAGTAGCAGCCATGCTGTGTGATTGTGTCCAGTTTTGCTGGTTAAAGTCAGATCATCTTAATAATACGTAACGGTGGAACCCCCAAAAGGAAATTCACCAGGATTTACGTATGACCATGTTGGCATTATGGGTGTGGGCATGGACATGAGGAGACGAGTTCCCAGTTTTCAAGTGCACAGGTGATTTGTTATCGTTATGGGGCATCATAAACAGGAAAGCTGCTTGAGGCTTTGCCGCAAGCCTCACACTCGTCACAATAGATAATACACCTGCCATTACAAGCAGCTAACAGCAGTCCAATGTTCCAGAGGCCTACATATCACTCCTCCGACAGGTAGGTATAAAGACCCCAGGTGAAGGAACCCAGAGAGCTCTTATCGCAGAAGCCCCACCCCGACTTAACTAATAGCTCACATGAGGGTGACGTCCCGAGATCTTAATTATACAAATACACACATACATAGATACACACATTTATATATACAGGTGTTACATAGTCACGACTCTTTACACGTTACCGGTAAGTATTCATTTATTAATCCACTTTCTCTGTTAGTCTTAGGACACTGAAGGCCCTCTCCACCCCTGAAGGTGGATCTGCCCAAGAAGAATAAGAAGCCCCAGTTCCCTTTATCTCCCATTTGCCCTGCATCCTCTTCTACACCAGGACATCAAGGTAAGTACATAAAACATTTTAAGTTAAATATTCAGGCAGGTACTGTTAATATCAGTGAATGGGCTTACCCTGCACCATCACACAATAGCCATACAATAAAACAGTGCTTCTTATATTATTCATGATCTCACCAACAAAGGGAAAACAGCTCTTCTTACTCTAGAGCCAAATAATAAGGTTATGGTATTCAACTGCATTAGCACCTTTTACCCCTACCAAAGTCAAACACCTTCTATATAGACATCAGAGAACAATTTCAACTGCTAAAAATATGTGACAAACAACCCCCGTAACCCCTTAACCCCTAAATGCATGCAGTTGACATAGACTTCAACCCTTATTCTAAGACACATTATCACTTTTTTTATTACGTTGTATTACATTACGTCTGACAGGTTTGCTGTTATTCAGCATTGAAAAGCTGACAACTGTCACTTGGAAGGTCCAACCGTCCACAGCTCAATGACTGCAAGCATCTCATCAAGGAAAAGAGGCTATGTAGTCTCTGAGGAACAGCAGCCAAGCTAAAAATAGCGCCAGAGCAAGGATGGAGAGTATTAATTGAGGCAGAGAGAACGAGAGAAATACGTCGTTGGTGTCGTTCCTTGTTTTGGGTTGTGAGGGACAAATCACAGCGGGCTTTTTACCAGCACTGACTGACTGAGTGGGAGAGACACTAGATGGAACGTCCTTCAGAGTGACAGGCTGTTATGTAATCCTCAGCGAGGGTCACTCATTATAGAACTAATTAGGCCAAGACCATGGAGGCCCAGAGAGCAGCAAGAATTAATCAGTGAACTTGACCTACTCCTCCAGAGTAGGGGGGGTGATGTTACAGAGAGAGATTGGAGGATTGATAGCATTCGCACACACATTTGCACACACACACACACACACACACACACACACACGGTAAACTGGACTGCCACCAGTACACAGTGCTCACGGTCATTAGTACAGGACATGACAACACACTTAGCCTAATTCCAGGTGCGCTCTCCAGGAAGTGAGCATGGAAAAGTAAACAGACTTTTACTCGTCAGCAAACACACAGAGTAGTTACGGGGATGGAGGTAGCACATCGTTCTTCCTTGAGCGAGGCGTGTTCTTCGCTTTCAGCTACTAAAATACAGATGCCTGAAGGAGAGGAGCTTCCAGATCTTTCTCTCTTGGCAGAGAAATGCTAGCATTTTGTCTGACAAGAGAATTTATGCACTTCGGTAGCAAAAAATACTGGATATTACAAACACTACAAACAAAAAACATGGAAAAAGTTACTATATCAGTAGAAGAGGAAATCATCAAAGCCCCTACAATGTGATATGGCAACACTACTTAAGTCCTGATACAATATTACTGCAATGACTGTCACGAATGACCCCGAATTCTCCTCCACAACAAAGGAGGTCAAGCTTTTTGCAACTTGGCCGCAGTGCAAAGTCTTGCTGCCGGTTGATCTTCCCTTCTAAGCCTCAATACAAATCTATTCTTTGCGTATGTCTTTGTGTGGTTTTGGACTTCAGTCTAAAATGTTGACTTTGTCTTTTATTTTAATTCTGTGATTTTTGGTTTTCTTGTTGATATCTGAATTAACACAGTTCTGCAATTGTGGATCCCACTTGCCTCAGCCTGGTTTTGCAATGATATATCGCTGGAACATAACTTTGTTTCTCCATGTTTGTCATTTTCCAGTTCCAGTTTCCAAAGAATGGCTTGGACAAAAAATCTGGTTACATAGACTTACGTTAAACTTTAAATATGTATTTTCATTTTAATCTAAAGCTACCCCTTTAAAGATATTAAGTCTTGGCAGTATATATGCATGGTATATACATTAACTGTAGATTTGTCCTTATATGAAAACCTACTGAGATACTGAGTCTGTTCAACTCATTTCAGTCAATCATTGTTTACTGCAGCAAATGTGGATTGACAGACTTACTAACACTGGTACAAAAGAGTAATATTACATTTATATTAAACATTGATATATCAATTCAATATTATACAATACAATAACTGGTATGGAAAATATTGCTTTATTGGTTTAATCATTTTCTTACGCCGGCTATTTAGATTGCTGACTTAAACATGTAACTGGCAACTTTACAGAATAACTCAATAATTTCACAAAAATACATGCTTTTCATTGGTTCTTCCATATATGAAGAAATTAATACAAATACATGATTCCAAGCAGTGCAAACAATCAAATCACAAAGTTCAGAATGATGAATAAAAACATACTACATACATAATTTGGTTATAGTATGCGGATTATGCTACAGCATATCGTCGCCGTCCTATGAAAAACAAGTAACTTTACAAGAGCTTTTTGAACTTTTCAATGCAAGTCAATAGAACTACAATTTTTCAAACTATTTCGGAGCAATTCTATTGGTCCATTCATCATGAAATTTACACACAACGTAAACTGTTGTGTTTAAATAATATAGAAAACCAAAAATCAACAAAAATGGAGATGCAGGTTTTCCATTGGACAGAGGTGATAGGAGCGTTCTACTAAGGAAATAAGTACATTCCTAAAATGTTCTTGCCTTAAACATACGATTCTGTGAAAAACCTTCAACTGGATTAAAAATCTGACATTACGTGGGGATTCTTTGAACATTACAAAGGTTCTTCATTACATAGTCACCTAATGGCAATTATTTTAGATGATCATGATTATTTGGGATGAGCACAATAAAGAATGTCAAGTGGACCTTCTGGGTGTGCTGAGCATGTAAACTAAAACAAATCAGTAAAATGTATCATTGTTACATCAAACATTCTGACATTTGGCCACTTCTGGCTTGTCCTTCAATATCATGGACAACTGAATCGTTAATCGCAATTATTTAAATGACAATTAATTGTTAGCTAAAATTTCATGATCGTGACAGGACTATACATACGTGTAGATCCCATAAAGAAACAGTTCCTGCATGGCACCAGTATAAAGAACTCTTTATAGCCCGACTATATTTATAAGACTACATTAAAGATCTACACTACCAGAACATCTTCTTTATATAGGCCTAAATTCAGGGTTTGACTTGTTTTAAAAGAAGGTTAGATGCTCTTTGGTCTCTTTACTGATGTGCTCCACACACACACACATTTAGTCATCACCATCACACATGGCCATCAGATCACACCCACACCAGAGGAGAGCCTTAAACTTCTTGACTACATGTAGTCAGATTCAAACGTATAATCATACTCGCTACTGCGGCATTCCCTTACTTACAGGCTCCGCTACTGTGTGTGTGTGGTCTCAGGGGACTTGGGTACGGGGTGTGCCCTGGTGATTAGAGCAGGGAGTGGCGTGAGACTCCAGCTGTGAAGGCTATGGAAACAGCGCTCCTGTCAGAACACAATTCGAGAAGCAGCAAAGATGCGGAGACCACATCAGAGAGATGATCAAATACGACTATTTCCTCACACACTTCTCTTTTCCACTGAACGAGCATGAAGAAACATGGACATTTTCAGGGTCTGGATTGCAGCTCTGGCGTCTAGTTTAGTATCTGTGGTTAAAAATAGACACCAACATTGATAAATGGGTGTAACATATGAGAAACAAGTTTGGGGTCCCTTGTGAGTTATATATGGCTGCATTAGATAACTAAATGAGATTTGTATGGGTAAATGAATGGGTGGGTCCAGTTTTAAGTAGAGTCTAATTTTTTTTTGCTCTTCAGAATTTCACTTTCCACATGTGGGCTCATTCCAGGTGAAAGCCCAGAAGAGCCAGCATGGACAACTGGTCACCTCACAGCACTCACAGTTCAGCTGTGGCATAGTGCTTTGTCATACAGAGATGAGCTCAAAGAGGGCAAGACTTCACACTCGCAGTGCAGGGATAAGCTAATGTAGTCCTGTAGTCCCTTCACTCAGTTATATGGACTAATAGAGCAAACAGAAAACAGCCTGAACAACTGACCACTGAAACAGAGAGGAAGCCATTTGCCACTGAAACACTGGCCTATTCCAAACACACACACATAAATGTAAAATAAGGGTTAAAAACATACAAAACTGCGATACTTTTAATACATTTTAAAATTTTCACAATACATAATGTTACAATAATTATTTGTTCAGATATTTAATCAGTAGAAACAGATAAAAAAAAAGAAAAGCATAGTGCATTACTCAGAAACATTGTATTGCACTGTTACATAATTTCTTATTATAAAAATATGAACTGGTCTATTGCCCACGCCTAATTCCTACATAATAACAATGACACACTACAGCCATTACCAGGGGTGTAAGAAAATATCGAAATATTATGTTTCTTGATACTGTATCGATTCTCAAAAACACAGTATCGATACACAGATTCCTGGCAGATAGTGAATCATAGTGTGTTGTATTTAAACCTCTGACCAGTAGATGGCAGTCCAATCCATTTTCAGCTCCGCTCCAACATTAACAAGCAGCACAAGTGCGCAATGCTATTATAAGCATTGACAAACCTGTTCATATAGAGGTGTGTTTTAATAGTAGGATTTGGAAAATCGCAATACATCACTTCGCTTCATGATATACTGAATAGTCACCGCTGTATCATGATTTGTATTTCATCACCATGTTCTTGCCAATACACAGCCCTAGCCATTACTACTAGATTATCTAATTTTAGCACAATGGACAAAATACATATTCAGTATGATCAGAGAAACCCAATAAAATATAATAAAAATAATAAATTATTTCAACTTTTGTGCACTAGTTTTTATCAGTCTGATGGGAAAAAAACGTGAGCTTAACACTCGCGAATCACTAGTAGCGCACGACAGGCAGCATATCTAAAGAGAGTAAGACAAGCTGCCTGCACGTCACACAAAACCAGTCATTTATGGTTTGTGTTTTTCATGCCAGTCAGATGGTCCTGTCCTGTCAGCAGTAGTAGTCAGAGGAAGAGCTGTTACCCTGGATTGGTAGTCAGCCGGCTCTTTCCAAGGATAAGCAAGAGCATGTTGGCTAGTGAGCCGTCCATCTGAAACTGTGCCTAAAACACAGCATGCTCGAATATAAGTTTATCAAATACAATCTGAACCATGGTCACCACTCACTGACAAGAGCTGACCACATGGCTCTTGTCTCAGTGTTTCAAGCAATGTGGTTATAAATGTGGTCTTGCTCGATTCATCCCTGACCCACTCAAACCACCCCGGCAACCTGGTCAGGGTTGACAGATTGTGCAGGATCCCCCAGATGAACATTTTATGCTTCTCATTATATATAACTGATTATTAGTGATATTTGTCCAGCAGTATTTTATGTTTTAGTAATCATGTAGAATTTACTTATCATTTAATCATCAAACACATCTAGAGCTTTCTTCGATTGTTATATAGTATAAAAATATAGAAAAATTAAAAAAAAATCATAGAAAATATCCATCCATCCATCCATCCATCCAACTATCCATCCATCCCATCCATCCATACATCTATCCATCATCTTCCACGCTAGTCGGGTTCACGAGGGGGGGCTGGAGTCCCAGCGTCATTGGGCAAAGACGGGGTTCACCATGGACAGGTCACCCTTCCATTGCATGGCCAACGCTCACACACACACACACTCACACACTCACACACTCACACACTCACACACTCACACACTCACACACTCACACACTCACACTTTAGAGTGACCGATCAACCTAACATGCATGTGTTTGGACTGTGGGAGGAATTCATATTTGAATCATTTTTAAATCAAATATTAAATATTTTGATAACAGGGTAAACAAAATAGGGACACACACACACACACACACACACACACACACACAGGATGAACTTTACAGGGAAAAAAAGTGGGCTATGGGGCAAATAAATGGGTGTGTCCATCAGGCTCACTTTTCATAAGAGGTCAGTTGGAGATTTTTTAATATTCAAATATATAAGCATGCAAATTTCTAATGAATCGTTGCCAATTTTAATAAGAATGTAAAAATTTTTTGTGTGTGTTTAATGCAGTCATTTTTTTATTAATTCACAGTGACGGTCTTAGTTTAATTCAAGACTGTGCTTGACAATCAACTAACTCGTATTATTAGACAAGGACACTCTTTATACACAAAACAAAAAGAAATCAAACACAATTTTCCACTCTAGTCTAGTCTAGCTCCACCTGAACACTGCAACAGAACTGGGAGGGATGAGGAGCATGTTTACAAGTATCAGTCATTTTCTTCTAAGAATTCAAATAATCACTCAGTCACACCCCGGCGATACTTAGAGCTGGCTTCCTTCAAACATAGCGAGTTTGGCCAATCTAACTGGCTCTTCTCAATTCCACAGTGAAAGTGTACCGAATCGACGCTTCAACTCATGAGGGCTGGGTTCACCAGGACGTCTCTTCCGCCATCGCACATTAAGACACGGCTCTACACAGAAACGACTGTAAAACAATGAAGGAAGCTGTTCTTGGGTAGAGCAGATAAGGAAGAAGGAAGCAGGAAATCCCCCAGTGAAGGAATTTTAAAGCCAGCTGAACAGGACAAAGCCCCGCTCCTTCAGCGCAGAGCCATGACACGACCACACGTAGGTGACCTCTCTGCAGAGTCCCTATAAGCTTCTTATGAACTGGCCTGAACACAGCCATAGAGCTGCAGCATAAACTGCTATTCATTCCAAATCATGTGAAAGGAGAATAAAGCCTGAGCGAACTTTAACTTAATTTAACTTTAACCAGGTAGTCAAATGAACTACCTGGTTTAAAAACACACCCAAGCCAGTGTGTCAGCATGACATCTGCACAGGGCAGCGCCTAATTAGCTGGCTCGCTTTATTCACGGCATAAAATCACAACACTGAAAAATACATCAGCTAATTCCGATCATGCTCCCTATTATGGTCCCATGGCCATGACCGAGTCACAGTCATAAAATATGAAGAGTGAAAGTGTGTGGGGGGGATAGGCTCCCCCTCCCCCTTCTATTCTCCCTCTGGAAAGTTCACCGGCTGCCTGAAAAACAGAGATGCCTATTTCTCCAACTTTGGACATATTCCCTCTTCTGATAGGTCACTCACGAGGCCCCAGCGGACCTGTACGCCACTCTATAGTTAGTCTGCCCGAGACTTATATTTTCCTATTCAGCTAAAGCTCACCCCTCCGCCCCCTGACAGCATCAGTGGCATGACTGTTCTGAGCTGCAGTTTCAAACATGTCACCAGAGCTGCTGCTGCTCTCGGCCGCAGGTGTTTGAAGACCTTCTCTTCGAAAAGAAGCCAGAGGAAAACGACACATTCTGTTCCAGACTTCTGGATCCTGGATCAGACATCAACCGTGACTCTGGGGTTATGGGAATACGGCATTGGCCATAGCGGGAAACGGCTCTCTTCTGAGGGTCACATTAATGTATGTCCTTACATATACACCCATCAGTCATAATATTAAAACCACCTCCGTTTATCTACACACACAGTCCATTTATCAGCTCCACCTACAATACAGGTGCACTTTTACAGAATGTAGTCCATCAGCTTCTCTATATACATATTAGCCCCCTTTCACCCTCTTCTTCAATGACCAGGACCACCACAGAATAGATATTATTCAGGTGGTGGGTCATTCTCAGCACTGCTGTGGCACTGACTGATGTGTTAGTGCATGCTGTGCTGGTATGAGTCGATCAGACATCTGTTGCTGCAGGGACTGAGTTGGTCAATCTCTGGTCCTTCAACTGTGGCCACAGGATGCTGTCCACAGGACACTACTGATGGCTGGATGTTGGACTATACTAAACACTCCAGCAGCAGCACTGCTGTGTCTGATCTACTCATACCAGCGTAATACATACTAAAACACTATCAGTGTCACTGCTGAGAATGACACAACTTCCTAATAGCACTTGCTCTGTGGTGGTCCTGGAGGATAAACAATGTATGAAGATGCTCTACAGTCATCTAAGTGTAGAACTACAAAGTGCTCCTACGTTGTAAGTGGAGCTGATAAAACAGACAAGGTGTGTAGATATAAGAAGGTGGTGTTAATGTTATGGCTGATCAGTGTAGTTTACATCCTATATGTAAAAAACTGGATGACTAAAATGTTACTTTCATTCAATTTCAGCAGTCTTTGCTGGAGCACTGTTTAATGTGTTATGATATTTGATCTGCTGGTCTCGTTTACTGAACTGCTGAATCTCTTGGCCTTACCTTTACTATTAACTAGGAGTGTGCCATATCGTATCGTACACAATAATATCGCCAACATTTTTAAATATCGGGAATGATATTATACCCTGAAATATTGTGCCATATCACCCATCCCTAATTATCACATCAGGTACTACTTTACTGTTTTTAGCAAAAGAAAATTCACACTTTTCTCATTTCCCATTATATATCTACTAGAGACAGATTTTATCTGTTCAGTATCATTAACTTTACTTCAGTCCTGGATATATGGAGATATTTGGAATGCATTATTTAGTATCGTGACATTCTGGATGATTGACTTTTGTTGCAATCTGATGAAAATTCTTGTATTTTTTAATATCTCAGTTAGGGGTGTGCCATATATTATATTGTATGCAATAATAAAGTTGAATTTTTATTTAGTTGCAGTAGTGTATTCTTGAAATATTTTTTTTTAATTCAATGTTTTGTCATATCGCCAAGAGTATCGTTATCACAAAAATACCATAAAATATTGTGATATTATTGTAGGGCCATATCGCCCACCCTTACTATCAACGGCTGAAATATACCTCTAAAGAAAGACTACAAGAAGGTGTAGTAGTCTGTTAGCCAGTACTGAGGCCAGATCTTCTTGTACAGGCCAGCAGCTGCTAGTATCGGTGTGAGTACTTTGATCGCATTGCTTACGTATTTAAAGGTTAAAGTTTCATTCTTAATCTAAAAGTTAAAAATTGAATCAACTCTGTCAACACTGAGCAGATAACATCCAGAGGCCGGGCAAAAATATTCTAAAGAAACTTGGTGAGAAGTCTGAGAAGCTGAAACTCCTCCGAAAATAAGGGCAAGCTAGGCCGGGCCTGCATTATTCATAAGCCTGGCAGAGAGAGAAATCAGGCCGGCGAAGATTTACATTGAAAAAAAGCTGCTCCACTTCCACCGATTCTAGAACCTTGCAGACAGGAGATGAACAAGCTCTCATATAGAGTGACAGAGAGAGACAAAGAGATGTAGTTTCTATGTCAACAACAGTCATAGCAGCAGTCTGGTCGTCCCATTGCGTTAGGAATCAACACCTCTCCTTTCTACACCCCCAGACCAGCACGGCCCTGCGCCCCCTTAGAGGCTTCGTCTTCCTCTAAGCAAAGGAGAACACGAACACCCCGTCTCACTCAAGTGCAGGCGGTAAACAGGAAATGGTTATGACAGACGTTACACCCAGTCAGGAGAACAGCTTCGTGCTTCCTTTATGCTACAGTACAGTGAAGCACCTTTCATCTTCAGAGAGGTCTTTACTTCTCACGTTCAGGCCCGTCTTCGCTCCACGGACACACGGCTTCATACAGCTCACCAAGCGCCACGTCACACTACGCTACGCTCCACGAGCCACGTTCCATTTCAACTCTTGCCCTTCCCTCCTGATTCTACAGACTCATCAGACAACCCGTCCAAACATCTTCCTCTCTTTCTTCTCCCCTCTTATCTCCTGTCCTTCTCCCCAGCATGGCATCCTGTTTGCTCTGCAGCGGGACAAACATTGTCTCCAAGAGCCACGGAAGACATTTCACAGGCTATCACGTTTTCAGAGTGGGGCTGATATCTCAGTAATTGGGCGTTTCCTGTCCGGGAGAAGGGACAGAATGACACAAAGGATGAGGGAATGGAAGAAGGGCAGCAGGGAGAGGGAAAGATGCAGGAGTGCCTCTTATAAAGGAGTGTAACGTGTTATTGTTTACTGACTTACTGACTACTTCAGGTGCAGTTAAGAATTTCTTTATTTGCTTTTCTCATAAACAGCTCAGCCATAACATTTAAACAAATATGATATTACACAAATTGGCAGTTTATTTTCAAACTGTGTTTTGATGTCCTTTTCAGAGATCTCTGATCTCAGAGATCTTTTTTCAGGTATCTTCAAATGCAACACTATTAGATTGGTCTTGGGGCGGGGTTGCTGCTCTTGGAATTGACAGAAATTGAACAACTTTTGACCACAAGCCTTTCTATCACACAAGGTTTAATCTCAGAGATGTATCATGTTCTGTCTGATGTATTAAGGGTAGGGAGAGAGATCTAGGTGAGGTTATAGATCATGATAATTGGCTTTCCGTTTGTAAAACTGTGTGTCCTAAGTGCATGAACTTAGTTTTAAGTTCATCAATAGAATCTATCTTACACCAATACGTCTGCATAAGACTGACCAGATAGATCTGATTTATGTTTAAAATGCCAAACTCACAAGGGCACCTTTATTCATTCTGTTTGGGAGTCCAGATATTTTGGGGGAAAGTACATACAGCTACTCAAGAGATTCTTAGGGCGTTTTCACACCTCAAGTTCGTTTCACTGGTCTGGATCAGGTAATGAGTTTGTGTACTTGGAGCGTTTCCTCCTCGGTTAAGTTTGTTTTCACACAGGCAAAAATCGAAACGCACCAAAATGCACCCCAACAAACCACGTGAGCACATTGTCTCTTCTGATTGGTCAGAGCTATCTGGCGAGCGAGCATGAAAGTAAACACAGGGAGAAGATCCGGTTTTCCCAAACTATTGCACATTTCTTGTAAAGCGTATCATGGAGCAGCGGAAGAGACAGCATCTGTTCATATCTGTAATAATAATCTGATAATATACCTGCACTACAGTCCACCTGCAGAACACCCAGCTCACTCCAAACATCAAGTAGACAACGTCCCTCACTGCTAGTCCAAGAGAGACCTCGCTTCATTGTCCTCACCCTGTTAGCTGCTACAGTTCTCCAGTTCTCTGTTTATACCATCTGCCGCATCCCATAATGCAAAGCACACCTGGCTACAAATGCTGTTTAGCTCAAACTTGAGGAGTACATCTAATACTTGGGTCGTATTGAGGTTGGATCACGATTTCACCACAAACGAACCGCTCTAGAATTTGTTTGGAATTGGACCAAGACCACCTCCTCTCAAGGGTCTCGGTGCGGTTGTTTTGGTCCGTACTCGAGTGCGATTACAGTTTTCACACCTGCCAAAACGAACCACACCAAGGGTGTAAACGAACCAGAGCTAACTAGTGCTGGTGTGAAAATACCCTTAATAAACATTTTACCATGTGCCCCAAAATCTGTTAAAAGCCCAATAGGAAGATTGGCTTCACCGTTTTAACTGTGTAAACTTTCTTTTCTACTTTATATATCTATATGTCTTTGTGTTAAATAGCCTTTTACTCCTTACTCTATACCCTGTACCTGAACGTGCACAAGTTACCTGTTACCTGACAAGTACAACAATAAAAAATAAAAAATAAAAACTCAGTGAATACATGCTGAGAAACAATTAACCCAGAATTAGCTGGAAAAACATTTCCCAAACACGCTTCATTATAAAAAAAGACACCTCCTTATATCTACACTCATTGTTCATTTCATCAGCTCCATTTACAACACAGGTGCTCTTTGTAGTTCTACACTTACAGACTGTAGTCCATCTGCTCCTCTGTATACTCGGTTACCCTGTTCTTCAATGATCAGGACCCCCACAGGACCACAACACAGCGGATATTATTTGGGTGGTGGGTCATTCTCCCCTCCCTTGCTGGTCCACCTTGTAGATGTAGAGTCAGAGACAGTAGCTCATCTGCTGCTGCACAGTTTGTGCTCTCTAGTCCTTCATCAGTGGACACAGGACGCTGCCCACAGGACACTGTTGTCTGGATAGTTTTGCTTGGTGGACTATTCTCAGTCCAGCAGTGACACTGAGGTGTTTAAACACTCCAGCAGCAGCACTGCTGTGTCTGATCCACTCATACCAGCACAACACACACACTAACACATCCCCATCATGTCAGTGTCACTGCAGTGCTGAGAATGATCCACCTTCCTAATAGTACCTGCTCTGTGGTGGTCCTGTGGAGGTCCTGATCATTGAAGAACAGGGTGCATGCAGTGAATCAGACGGACTACAGTCTTTAAGTGTAGAACTATAAAGTGCTCCTATACGGTTAGTGGAGGTGATAAAACAGACAAGGAGGTGGTTTTAATGTTAAGGCAGATGGGTGTATCTCTAAAAGAGCAATATTAATAAAGCGTAAGTTTCCTCTACATATATTATCAGTACGTTTGTGATTTGCATGTGCTCCCTAGGACAGCTGACTGCCTGTGAATACGAGCAGTGTGCCGTAACCGCGGGAAGCATTGTTAACTCAGCAAACAATCTGTCCAAGCATCGAATCAGGTTAAGATGAAACCAAAGCATAAAGATGCTCAGGCTGAAGAAGAGCGAGTCCCAGCCTCACCTCAACAGGCCAGACGAGACGTTCCCTCAGGGACAGCACTGTAAGCCCTATATTAAATTTTTTAAGATTTTATTTTCAGGCAGCTGGGGTTTTTTTTTGCTAGGAGTTAACTGTTCAGTCGTTTACTATGACCGGATATTTCTTTTTTAAGCAAATTACCCAAAACGATACAGGGTTTTCCCTTGTACGGTTTACACAGATGTGTGGGTTTTTATAAAGTAATGTAGGAGTAAGGTAATGAGTAATTTGATTTCTTTTTCCAGGAAGTAATACGCCAAGTAATCCCATTACAGACTGAGAGCAGTAATCAGTCATTTGCAAATGTTTGAATGATCACTGTCGATTTTGCAAGAGGCTGTGATTTGCCACCGAGCCTCTAGCAAAGTATTAAAAAATCAGTTACATCAAGTAAATCATAATACATCAGGCCTGTTTACTATATTTCAGACTGAGCTGCACAGCAACATGAGCACAATATTATATGTTGTCTCTGATCCCCAATCAGTGCACCGCTGACAGCCAACTTTAAACACGGAAAACAATCGATGCGCTTAGATTGGTTCACTCTTTAACCAAATCACTATATAGTACTTGCTATACAGTGAACTGCAGTGGGTTAGCCTGTTGCTGAGTTTGGAAAATCCATGCTGTAATTAGGATTTTCACACACAAGTTGAAAATAAATGGTTGATATTCTAAAGCAGGGGTATTTAATTAGAGTTCACTAAGGCCCACTAATTGCCCCATGAAGGTCCAGACCATCATACTTTCTAACTTGTGTTCTGATTCAGTGTTATATACTGTTTACTGAAGTAGCCCAGTATCAGCATCTTATACCATCAACAACTGAAACACCAACACATCCCACATACCAATCAGTATATTTCAGCTATATACACTGATTAAATACTGAACTGAATTAATGAATTATAAACTTCTAATAAATGTTTTTTTTTCCCCTCACTTCTTTTTGTTATCACCTTATGGGAAGAAATAAATATCGAGATATATATCTTATATCGCCATTCAGGTAAAAATATCAAGATATTATTTTTGGTGGTCCATATCGCCCAGCCCTAGCTGCGGCACAGTTTGTGTTCTCTAGTCCTTTATCAGTGGTCACAGGATGCTGCCCACAGGACACTGTTGGCTGCATGTTGCTGGTCGCTGGACTATTTTTACTCCAGCAGTGACATTGAGGTGTTTAAACACTCCAGCAGCACAAGTCTCGGTCCATTCCTGGTTAAACAGTCGGGTTTTCTTTTTTAGAGCAAGTTATTCTTTCTCCAACTCACTTTACTCTCCAACCAGCTGCTTCCCTCTTCGTACCTCGCTTGTCTGTACAGTTTTGTACTCGCTTTTGGGGGTCTAACCAGCACGCGATTGGCCTGTTAGATTACTGCGCAGGAAAGCCAGTGTACCGTAAAGACAAGAAACGTTACACCTCTTAAAAAAATAAACACTGTCAGAATTGAATCCTTGTCAATAGTTTATTGGTTCAGGTCCACACTGAACAACGTCTGGGTCCGGACCCGGACCGGGGTCTGCCTATTAGTGACCCCTGTTTTAAAGGTTTTCTCATGGGCTGGCATGTGTACTGTCAATTCACTACTATAAGAACTGTTTTTTATATCATTTAAATCTACATTTACTTACATTTGTATATACAACTGGTATCCTGGGCGTCTCCAGCCACTCTGGGATATTCCTCTCTAGTAAGATATCCCAGTATTGCATTGTGGTTTATACTGGAAATCTAGGGTGCATTGTTTGTACACTACATTTTGCAATGCATTATGGGTGACTGGTAGAGAATCACACAGGGAATGAAATGTAGCATTGAGAATTCAAACCCCAATACAAAATGAGTACGTACTATAAAGAGTAAAACCTTTCTAAAGTAAGTCCTTTGTGTTTTACTGGATTCTGGTAATGCAGGAAACAGTCGATCACACATTTCACATTAAAAAGACCACAAAAAAGCTCACAACTTCCTGAACTACTTTCTCTCCAGAGGAATCTCTAAATCTTATCTCATCAGAAGACTTGAGTCACTCCTAAGCCTCAACCTACTCTAGCCAACTCATTAACCAGCTCGATCGTTCATTGATTCCAGAGAAGCATCTTCCTGCTTTCCTTCTTCCTCTCTCTCTCTTTATAGCAAATCAATAGCGGTCTAAACCACTTAGCCTGCACTCCTAACGCGGCCCGATTTGTCAGAGGCACTCCTGAAGTAGTGGAAAAGTCCAAAACCAGAACAAAGTGCACGAACAAGAGTGTGGTCAAACCCCAGAGTGGCCACAAGGAAACAATCCCACTGTTAAGGACGCCTTTTGCCAGACTTGCTGGCTGGCTGGCTGGCTGGCTGGCTGGCTGGCTGGCTG